>JAKKPZ010000030.1:0-600000 GCA_022814885.1 Ditylenchus destructor | reverse complement strand
GTTGGATTCCCATCCCCGCATAATCGTCTCGGCGCTTAACCATTGTCTCTCTTCGTGGTGCAATGATAAACAAAATCTCTAAATCATCATCTTTTACACAGCTCAGCTTGTTATTTTCAATCGATAGAATATTTCCTCTTTGTTTCCAGACGGCGAATTATATACCCTGTACTCAATTCGCCGTCTGGAAACAAAGAGGAAATATTCTATCGATTGAAAATAACAAGCTGAGCTGTGTAAAAGATGATGATTTAGAGATTTTGTTTATCATTGCACCACGAAGAGAGACAATGGTTAAGCGCCGAGACGATTATGCGGGGATGGGAATCCAACCCTACAGACTATCCTTTGATGCGCAAACCAATTGCGCGTGACTGAATTAACTTGGAATCTAAGTTCCTTAAAGAACGCAATTTTACAGAATTTTTGAGTGGGTCAAAAGGCATTTAGAACAAAATTATAATCGCATTGTTGTGAAATGGAAATATTAACAAAGCCTTCCATTCGGCAAAGGTTGTTATATGAGACTGTTGTACAATTTGCTGTGCTCTTCCGAGTTCCGTTATAAGCTTATAAATATATCAGATAGTATAAAGGAAATCAGTCCCACATAAAATGACTTTGACGTTTTTTATGTCTGCAAACTGACGTGTCTGCAAACTGATGGTTTACCGTTCGCATGCCATCGCTTCTCTGTGAGTCTCATCGAACTAAAAGACTCTCTATTCTTTGAGAGAGTGTGACAACAGACGGATGCACACAGGACAGAAAAACTAAATAAGACGTGACTGAACATAGATTTCCGATTTAGCGATAATGCGTTTTGATTATTCGGAGAATGAATTTCCGAGTGACTATCAAAATCATTCCAATCGATGCAATCATTGAATGATATGGCTAAAATTTTCCGCAATAATTTTTACTTGTTTTTTATATTACTTATTTGCCCAATCATTTCCATTTGCTTAATCGTGGGGCCTCGGAAATGGCTCACTAAGATCACAAAAGACGAGCTGGCTGACATTCAATCAGAATGTTACCCATCTGGTCAAAATTCGGGCATTGATCGAGTGCTCAACGGTAAGCCTGCTAAACCTGGTCAATTTCCGTTTGTTGCATTATTTACGAGTGAAAACGACGGCCTAATATCCACCTGTACCGGGTCTTTTATCACTTACAGGTAAGATCTTAGAATGATTTTTAACGTAAAATTACGAAATAGTAGAGCAGCGACAACGGGGAGCCGGCTACATTCCTAACTTGGCCAGTACTGTAAAAGCGCTCAAAAAATCGGTGGGCATCAACCGCAAAAAAGTACCGTTCGTGTACTTCCCTTGTAAAAGTTGAGCCCAATCCTCCATACTTATCAACTAACTAGGGGGTTCCCGAGGTGTCAATTTTCGGGCGGTCGCCAAAATTTTTTTTCGCTGACTTTGTAGATCATAGTCGACTTATATAGCAAAGCCGGACTGCTTAAATCGTATCTTCAATAATACGCGAGTTAGTCGGACGTCCAAAGTACGGGGCATAGAGAGACAATCAGAGAAAGACGAAATAGTGTGACAGAGAGCGTCATTAGAAAAACAGAGAAAAAGAGAGAGTCCCGCACAAAGGGACTTGTTGACAACGAAGGAAGGGAGTTGTTTACAATTAAAAGAAGAGAGATGACGAGTTTCTGAAATTCTCTCGCTTTCTCTGCTCGTCTAATTACGCTCCTTCCCATACTCTCTCGTCGTTTTCTGACTGCCTATCCCGTACTTTCGACGAATTAAGCAGCCGGCTTTGTCATATAAGTCGACTATGGTCTACAAAGCTAGCGAAAAAATTTTGGCGACCAATCGAAAGAAATTGACACCTCGGGAACTTGCCTAGTGAGGGATACATCCTTATAGTAAGTTAGTGATGATCTTTCTCCCTCCCTCCCTCCCTCCCTCCCTCCCTCCCTCCCTCCCTCCCTCCCTCCCTCCCTCCCTCCCTCCCTCCCTCCCTCCCTCCCACCTCCCTCCCTCCCACCTCCCTCCCTCCCACCTCCTTCCCTCCCACCTCCCTCCCTCCCACCTCCCTCCCTCCCTCCCTCCCTCCCTCCCTCCCTCCCTCCCTCCCTCCCTCCCTCCTCTCCTCCTCCCTCCTCCCTCCTCCCTCCCTCCCTCCCTCCCTCCCTCCCTCCCTCCCTCCGCCGGACGTTTTGATCTTTGATGCCTTATTTTCTCGGTCACAAAAGTGTGACAATTTTTGACTACAAACTACAAATTTTGTAGTTCGTGGTTTTTTGCCAGTTCAGGTCGAAATTTTTAGTACTCAGGGGTTTTCGGGAATTTCCATTGAGGTCGGATTTTACCCGGGGTCAGACAGTTTTTGGAATGCTCTCTCGCGTAGGCGAGAGAGTGTTATGTGGTGAGAGAGCAGGTAGAGAAAAAAAACCCTATTTTTCGGTATGATACATATATCTCAAAGTTGTTTCAAATAAAGATCAAATTTTCAAGTCAATGATTTATATTTTTAATTTTGGATCTTTTTCATAATTTTGAAAAAAAATTGACAAATTGGAGTGATGAAGTTTTCAACTGTTTATAGTTTTTGGAATAATCTAAAAATGTTCACAAAACATAGTCTTCTTAAAATATTAATCGTATCCGATATGATCCCAAAGGGAACACTTCATAAGGCGCTAATGGACTCAATCAAATTTGCCTAGAAAACCTTAGTCCCTGTCGTTCATTTCCACAACTATCTCTGGATCAAATCCAAAAAATGACTGAAGACATTAGTTCCTCAACGCCATGTCCAAAGAAAAGAATTTGCTGCAAAGCATCTTAGACATGGCCAATTTCTGGAAATATTCGCAAATTTGAGATATCTAACTTAAAACAGGACTGAAAATTACGAAACTAATATAAAAAAATGGAAAAATATATGCATTTTTCGACCGAAAACGCGTTTGAGTTTTTTATCTCGATCGGGGACTACTTTTGCTACAACATAACAGTTCACCGCTAAGTTTAATGGTATCCTAAATGGCAATATTCCGTTTCCATTTCATCCAATGCAACCAAATCTTCCAGGAGAAGTTGGACGGAAGTTAAGAACCAGACTTAATTGTCTTCGGATCAGAAAATGACTGTGTTTAATTGTTTCGTTTCTTCCTCACAAAACTATCTCTGCAAGTATAACTTTGTCCCAGAGCGAATTCCTCACAAGGCGCCATTTGACTAAGTTAAGAAATCAACCTGGTAAACGCCGAAACACTTTGTTGCTATATTATTTCTGTACTCAATTCTATCATCAAACTGAATGCTGAATCCACAAAATGATTTGATGATACGGACAAACGACCTGCCTGCAAAAAAACGAGTTTCTAGCACAAAACCTGTCATCATTGCGTTAAGTGATTTCGAGGATGCAAAAAAATCGGATGCCAAGGAACGCCTTCAAAAGTTGGAGAATTTGGCCGAAAAAATGCTCTTTCAGCTACGTAGTTGTTTCGCAGGATGTTTATTTTTCGTTGCTGCCTATTTCCTAATTTGGTATTTCTCCCAATGCTGGGCTTCGAGAAGCTTATCTCGGATTTCGAGTTACCGGTCACAAGATATTCAAAATTTTCCTTTCAAGATGATTGACTAAAATGTACATCAAAGAATACAGCTGCTTTTCAGACTCTCCTACTCCAAGCTCAAATCGCAAAATTACGCGACACGCCTATATTGTTCAACGTGGCACAACGCCAAGCCTTGTCCGACGTTACGAAAAATGACATTGCACATTTATTTTCCCAGTACTCGGCAGATTTGGTCGCATTTGGGGCATTGAAAAGAGAAGATGCAAGACTATTGGGATTGGAACGCGCGATGTCCGACGGCTACCTTCTAGTTGCTTTTGTCCTCTTCGTTAGTATGATGTGTATGGGTACGTTCGCAGGTGAAATCCGAAATATAAATCATGAAGCAGTGAACGAAGAAATGTCATCCGCGGAAGTGAACGAAAATTTGCAGGTTAAATTCATTTGACTTAAATAGTGAACGATATTTGAGTAACTGTGACCTACGTTTAAAGACCCGTATCTTTCATAAAAAGTATATATGGCCCTTTTATGGGCATGGCTATGCTATATCAGTTTTGCTTCTAGTTTACGATACTGTATTCACACCGCGCCCAGCTCCGTCCATTTAAAAGTTACTAGCGGAAGTTGAAAAATAGAACAAATTTTTCAGGTGCCGTATTTCTTAATTTTTCAAGTTTCACCAGTAACTTTTAAATAAACGACAACTGGCGCGATGTGATTGCAGTATCGTAAACTAGAAGCAAAACTGACATATCATTGCTATGGCCATAAAAGGGCAACATGCGCTTTCTATAGAAGATACAGGTCCTTAAACACTGATCAGAGTTACCTCATTATCGTTCACCATTCCTTTAAGAGTACCGTATTTTGTCTAGTCAGAAAAACTAATGGAAAATTCTAGAACGCTCGCCTGAAACAATTAAAAAGACGCATTCCTATACTATATCGTGCTACGTTCACCTGTGTCGCAATTGGGGTCACACTGTATTTAATGTTATTTGCGGGGCACTACTACGGCGGCACTTGCCCTAATTTCATGTACAAAGAATGCCACACAGATACGCCTCCGGGTAGCAATGATACTGAGCGCTGCCCATTTGTCAACTATGGAACGTTCTCGAACAATTTGGCGAGTTGACGCATTTTCGTTAGAAACGGATTAGAAGAAAAAAACCAACCAATTTTTCGAATTCAGCGGAGGAAAAATAATATAGGGATACAAATTGGACTTAGGCTTGGACTTATAAGACAGTTATGACTTCCTGAAAATCCAGAAAATTGTTACGAAAAATATGTTTCCTAAATGAAACGATTTTCAGGTAATGATCCTGAATCGACAGATTGGCAAGCTGGACAGCTTCATGGCATCGCCATTGGAAGTGCGTCAGACGGTATGGTTATACGAGAGCGACGTCATAGATGCAGCCATCGAAGCTCACCAGGACCTCAAGCAATACAATGTCGATCGACGTACAATGCCTCGAAAAATTGGAAAAGTACCTCCACACACAGGATGGACAGTGATATTGAGTGTACTTTGTTTAGGCAATTTTATAGTCTTCATTTTTTGGGCCACTGATAAGGGATCAGTTTGGCAGGCATTTTCATTATTCCGGATTGAGGATCCAGAATCCCACGAACAGCATCCAGAATTCCGAGAACAATACGATGTCATGCTTTAATGCTTCTTAGTCATGTTTTGATATTCATTGACTTTAATATAAGGCAAACGAATCTTGGCAAAATGCCGAGTAATTAAAAATACCTACCGAATATTGTACCTTTTCTAATGTTTTTAATATTTGATCTGTATATGATTCTTTTATTATAAATAACCATTTTTCGTGAAGGACGGTCAATCCTACTCCCCCCCCAATACACGTTGATCAAGAATACTTGTACGTTTCTTGTGCTTATTTCGCTTAAAAATTTTTACTTTTCAGCCGTTCTATAATTGTTCAAAGATGAATTCAATAAAACAAAGTTTATATAAAACAGCTACTTTACAACAATTCATGTGTTCTTGTATATTCAAACATATTGGTCACCATTAACCATTTCATTTGTTGTGTCACTTGTTGTTGGTGCCATCTGTTCGGGGGCGCTTTGAGAGATCTAAAAAGGTTAATACAGCCCTGAAAAATTTGTGATGCCGATCGTTTTGTTATGTTTACCCAGAAAAATTTCACAAGTATGGCTGTTAATTGGGAACTAAAAATTACAAAAGGTCACTATTTTATCTCCCGGGGAAACTCATTTTTCCAAAATTGCAAAAAATTTGAACTTTATGTACCGGAAAAAATGGGTCAAGTTGATTCTTCAGCAGAGCGAACATACTATCCTGGTTTACAATTTGCTGCATTTCACCGTTGCGCACAACCGCAACATGTTCCTTTGCCGAGACAACCACTACAAAAGTACTTTTAGACATACCGTAAATCCTCTAATAAGTCCCCCGGGGGACTTATTGTTTCGTAGGGGGTCTAGGGGGACTTAATTGAGGGGGGACTTATATTTTCGTGGCCGCGCCGAAGGCGCGGCGAAAATTTTTGGGACTTTTTGGCAAAATTTGGGAAAATTTTTGAAAATTTAAACCAATTTTGAATTGGCGCCGAAAAATTTTGGCCAAAAATTTTAATTTTTTGGATTTTTGATCGATTTTTCGCCAATTTTTAGCAAATATTTCAATTTTTTGACAAAATTTTGTAAAAAATAGCAAAATTTGCAATAAAAATACAAATTTGCGCCAAAAAATTTGAAATTGCGCCAAAAATTTGAAATTTGGAAAAATTTGGAAAAATACCCATTTTAGGGGGGACTTATTTTTTCGTTGGGGGTCTAGGGGGGACTTATTTGAGGGGGGCCTTATTTGAGGGGGGACTTATTTGAGGGGGGACTTATTGGAGGATTTACGGTATCATTAAACGCCATTGCAGAGCGATGCCTAGTATTCATATGTTCACTGAGTCCCGGAGTATTTCGACTGCTGAGGTTGGGAATTATCACATTAGCGGCATATATTTTAGCAGCGCCTTGGACAATTCGGATCACAACCGCGCCGTCGTGCAGTGGAGTATCCTTGGTGAAAATGTTGCGCCCATCTATAATTTCTCCATCATGGCACAAATCTTCCAAGCTTAAATCCTCCTTATGTTGAATGACTACCAAGGCTCCAATTCTTAAGCGTTCTATCCGGTAAATTGTCTCAATAAAATCTGTTATGAACTTGTAAAGCCAGTCGCTCTCTGTTGCGTCTGAAATAGATGAAATGAGCTGACGCTTTCATGCCATATATTTTTGTTCGCAAACTACTAATAGTTATCAAAAACCTGGAACTCGGGTTTTCCCACGGTCATTACTCCCGCATCGTCACTCCGCTCCGGGCGAATTTGGTGTTAATCGACATTTCTTGGTAAGGGAAGACGATTGGTACCGATTTCAGGAACAAATTTGTGAGCCCAGGATATTTATGAGTCACGAAATCCAGGAAATTCGGGATTTTCTCACGGTCCAAGACGTCATTCTCATCCCTTCAACTGAGAGGCATGAGAGTATTTTTTTCTCTTACTCTCATCTGTTTCCCAAAACACTACTACTATTACCGCGTACAAAGAGGGAAGACCCGCGGCTTCGCCGCGGAGGCATGCGGGGTAAAGGAGGTCGGGGGAGGTAGTGGAGAGTGCCCCTTTGAAAGCGGTGCCATACGTCTTCTCTCATTGAGAGCATTCAAATGAGGTATCGGTGGCACCAAACGGAGTGGGGCGTAGAAAATTGTCCAAGTTTACGTGACTCACGTGAGTAACATAACTCACGTTGACCTGAGTACAGAGTGAATCCGACTCCTGATTCAAGATCATCGAAGATAGTGATTTAGGTAAGAGTGGATAAGCTGATATTTTAAGGCTAATGTGTAATGTATGTAAATCTGTACAGGGTACTCATGGGCAGCGATGTGGCGCCCATTCGCCCTCTTGTATACATTTCAAAAAATTTTTTCAAAAAAAGCCAAATCAAAAAGTGTAAAAAGCAAAGTGGTCCAGAATGGCCTCAGGAATCGACTGGGAACATAAAAACACCACTTCCCATGGCAAAACCCTTAAAAACACGTTTTTGCGTTTTGGCGCCAAATCAAATTTTCAAATGTTGGTTTTGAAAGTTTTGTCGGGACCTACAGCCTCAGGGCTTTCAAATGACACCTCACTCGCCCCGATCTGACGGAGGAAAGGTCCCGAACATTTGCGCTCAGACGGATGCACGGAGTGACAACACGTTGCCGCGTATTATATAGGGAAGTAAGGACTAACTTGTTCTAAGACACTCTTCGATATTTTGAGTAAACAAAGTGGCCGAAATTTACTGTTTTCTGTCTTCTTTCTTGTCTAAAATAGCCTAGGACAGTCTAAAACGGTCTTTATGCAGTCTAAAACAGCAAATTCCGGCCACACACACCAGCGATTTTAATTTTTCGATGCCGCAGAGAATCGGTTGAAGCCAAATTTCCTTCCGAGATTTTGTTTACTGATTAAATTGCCAGTGTTTTTACAGGAAATTTTCAGAACGCTCGCCTGAAACATCTGAGGAGACGGATTCCTTTACTGTATATTGTCACCTTTACCTGTATCGCGATTGAAGTCACACTATTTTTAATGTTTGTCGGCGGAAACTTCTACAACGGCAGTTCAACTTTCTTCCCAAATGGAACTGAATAGAACGCCGACGACTGTTCTGTGGTGAATGAAAAGTACAAGCTCAAGCATAGCTGTACATTCACCGACTACCCCAGCTATAGCACTAAATTGGTAAGCTTTGCTGCGCTTCTGGCATTAAATGATACAATAATACCGGCTCTCTACATATTCATCACCCGGACAATTCATCACTCGGTTTCTTCATCATCCAGTAAAATTTTTGGGAAATTGCGGGAATTTGGTCGAGATTTTTTGCACCCCGAGGGTTTTCGACCCCTCTGAGTCTGAATTTGAGGCCAGTTTCGACCGCGCGCGCATCTCATGCGCGCGCTGCGAGCACCCAATGCGGTTGAACAATTTTGCGGGTATCCCTGAGCCTGGATATCTGTACCTACCCCTAAATCGACCACGGTGAGATAAAATCCGAGTCAGATTTTGCCTGGTCCCAGCACGAAAGTTGGGGAATTGCCAATTTTTTGCTTTTTTTGCCTGAAAATACACGTTGTTGATGCTAAAACTAACGAAAAAACTAACCGTAGATTCGGAATCAGCGCATCGAAATACCTATAAAAATTCATTTTGCTAAAAATCCTGAAAATTTGATTTTTTGCTATTTTGGACATAGGGGAAGACATGGTTTTCGACAAAAATCCATTTTTTGAAAATGTGAAAAAATTTTATGCCAATGTGTGTTTTTAGGGGTTTTTCGATGCGCTGATTACGAATTTGCAATAATTTTTCACGTATCACGTCAAAAATTGGCATTTTTGGCAATTCGGTCTTTTCATCACCTGACCTGTTCATCAACCATTGAAATTTCGTGTAAATTGAAAGAATTTAATCGAGATTTTTCAAAAATATATACTTCTCACATAATTCCTCATAAACGATTTTCAGGAAACGATCCTGGATCGACACATAAGCAAGCTGAACAGCTTCATGTCATCGCCATTGGAAGTGCGTCAAATGGTGTGGTTATACGAGAGCGACGTCTTAGATGCGGGCATTTTAAATCATCTGGACCTCAAGCGATACAATGTCGATCGACGTACAATGCCTCGGAAAATTGGGAACGTTCTTCCAGACACATTATGCTTCATCTGTTCACTGGCGTTTTTATTCTTTTGTATTACAGTAAATTTCACATGGGCCGCTCAAGAAGGATCAATCTGGCAAATTTTTAAATGTGTCCGAATTTTCACTGCTGTATCTCGAGATTAATATGTCACCTTACTAGCTGCGATTATGCGTTCGTTGCTAATAAATTTGTTTTGTTCCTTTAGTGACTACACAATAGCCGGGTTCGGACCCTGAGGGCAATGAGGATCGATTCCATGATTGAAATGGACAATGACGAGATCAGATACTGTATTTCATAATGTTTCAATAAATGAAAATCACGCACCTTGACGTCATTGATCTGAGTTTGCCAATTTTTGGATTTTTTTCCCTTGAATCCAACGACGTATGAATCACACGTCATTGGACACTATATTTGTCTTCGGTTATATATAGCACATCGAGAATTTATCGGCTCAGTCAATGCCTCCTCTATCCTTCTTCCTCGACACTCTCTCATCCTTAATCTGTCTGCTTACCGGTCATGACCTGGACAGATGTTGCCCAGGACAGAAGTCTGCCCTGGGCAGAATAGCCGTTTGCTTGTCAACAATGTGTGAGAACATGTCTCTCTCTTGTCTCTCTTTCTCTGTCATCACAACACGGCTGCTGACTTGGAAGTGAGTGTTGCCGTTGTCTCCTTAGCTCTCTATCCATACCTCATCTTCCTCCACATCCCTATCCGGCTAAGGCAATAGGCTGAGAGAGTGGATATTTGTTTGTCAATAATGTGTGTGGAGAGATAAACAGGATTTGTCCTGAAGCGATTGTCTCACGACCCAACTAAGCGCTTGGCTTTGAGAGGCAAGAGAGAGAGACCTCTTGCCTCTTGTCTTGCCTCACATGAGCTTTTTCCGAGCTAATATTTCCCAAATACAGCACAAGGCGCCATTTGAATCACCAAGAAGTTCACTTTGAAAAGTAAAAATTCTTCACTGCCATATTCCTTCTATCCTCAAATTTCTCTACCACACTTCCCTCACCATATTTGGTAATTGACTTCAGAACCGAACACAATTTCTTTTCACTATTCCACACAGTTTTCTGCTAACTATCAATTTGTCTCAAGGCTAGTATTTCACTCTATTAAGAACCGTCAAATTTATTCATCGCCATACTATTTATACGCTCATTCTTGCTCTGCGGAATCCTCAAAATGAATTTTGGTACACAAAAATTCTCTTCATACTTTTCGAAGCTGTCACTAATCAATCAGAATTGCTTCCAAAAACTTCTCTCTATAGAGTTGGGTGATTCCGAAGATCCTGAAAAACCTGAGGATGTAAAAGATCGGCTTCAAAAGATGGAATTTTTGGAGAAGAAACTCAAATTCCAGAGAAATATTTGCGCTTTTGGAGTCGTATCCACCGTTGCGGTCTATTTTATAATTTGGTGTTTCTCCGACTGTTGGGCATTGCCGTTTCAAGAGAGTGCTTGCAAGCGAATAAGAGACTTACCTTTGATCTCAACAAACCAAAGCACTTTGGCGGAGGCTGTTGATGAGTTTGTAAGTTTTGTAAATGACTAAATGGAAATCTGAAGCGTAAAAAAAGAATGGCCTTGGGCCAGACACGTCGAAAACGGCGAACATACATGCGATCCAGCTCAAGCTCTCTGTTTCACCTCGGTGAAGTCACGGTGTGTGGCTGAATCTCGCGCAGGTGCGCGAGTTGGATGGGTGTCCCAATAGCAAAGTTGCCTATAAGACCATGCCAAGCAACTTTGCTCTAGGTCGAGACCCACCCTCTCCTCGCGCGAATACCATTTAAGCCTAAGTTTTCACTAAACTCTGCAATTGCTCTTGGGCGAGACCATAACACTTCACTAAAAAGAAAAAATACTCGTTTTGATGCATTTTTCACACATTTTTCTACATCTTTTTAGGTTTCTGCGCTAGAATCTCAAGTCACCAAATACCATGTTGTCATCGAAATGAGTACATTGGCAGAACGCCAAGCATTGTTCAATGCTACAAAAAATGAAATCGGACAGTTACTTTCCCAGAACTCTGCAGATTTGGTCGCATTCGGAGCATTGAAGAGGGAAGATGAGCAACTCAAGAATCTCTATCTGTCGAACAAACACAGCTATGTGGTGTCGCTTCTATTTCTTCTGGGTTTTATGCTGTCTACGGCGTATGTCCTTGACAAAATGGAGAAGCTCAAGCATACTGGAATTGAATCTTTGGTAGCTTGAACCGATTTCCGAGCCCAACTCTGGGGGTAAAATATAATAATCTTCCCCCAAAAAACCCATGATTTTAGGGGCTTATCAATATTAGGATTGTGGTGGTCCCGCCACGAAAGTTGAGAAACTGTTTTTTAGGATTTTGACGATTTTCACAAAGGAAACTTTCTGAGACCGCCGGGGGTGCGTGATAGGTCAAAATGCTGCCTTGAGAATTCTAACTAGGGAATGTGTAAAAAATTTTCAGGGGAAAAATTTCAAAATATGCACCCCTAAGAATGAACTCCAAAATTTTGGACAAAATCGGAGACGGAGTAAATATGCGCTCCTAAGATTGCACCTCTGAAAAAAGTTGTAAATTTAGGTACATTTTTAGCTAAATTTTGACCTCAAATTCGGATTCGCTGCAAAAAGTTACCCTAAAATAGGAACAGTTAGAAATTAAGCACTCCTAAGAATGCACTTCCAAATTTTGTGACTGACGGACAGACAGCCGCATATTATAGAAAAATTCCCTTCGACATTTACTCTAAACTGAATCCTACTGAGGGTTGTATCAGCTTCCGTTTATCATTGGAATGTTTTAGAACGCCCGCTTGAAAAAGCTGAAGAGCCGCATTCCATTACTGTATATAGCAACATTCATCTATATTGCGGCTGAACTCGCACTGTTTTTTCTGCTTGTCGCTGGCATATACCATGGCAACGCCGCATGGTACCGAGACCCAAAATATAACGCAGTCGAAAACTGCACAGCGGTGAAAAATTGGAATGAGAAGGGAACATTCAGCGATTATCACTGTTTTTTGACTCAATTGGTGAGTACTTTTTGGCAATTTTCAACCATAGAATTTCTAGAATTAAACTGAACCGGTTTTGATTGAGACGTTAGACCATTCTAGAATTATCCAGAACAGGGGCCTATCTTACTAACGTGACAATTTGACAATTGTCATGAAATTTTGACAATATTGTCAAAATGTCAAATTGTCGAGATTTCAACAAAAATTGTCAAATTGTCCAATTGTCAAGACAATTTTCAAATTGTCAAGCAATGAAAATTTGACAATGAAAATTTGACAATTTGACAATTTTTGTTGAAATCTTGACAATTTGACAATATTGTCAAAATTTCATCTTGAAATCTTTGGCCAACTTTTGGCCAAATATCCAATTCATAGTGGTATTTTGAGACATTTCCACTAAGATTGGCCCAAATTTGATATTACTCACTCTATATCAACTTTTTGTCAAGATTCTGCCGCATTTTTCATTTTTTCTAACCTCTAATTTTTCACTCAAAAATGAACATTTTCGCATATACTCAATTTCATCATATTTTGAGTTGTTTGTCCATTTTTGAAACAGTTTTCACTATTTTTGCTATAAATATGATAAAAATAAATATATAAACTTTGTGTTTTGCTTTATTGTTTTCAATACAAAAAAATATAAGTTTGTTCATTCAATGAAAAAATGGAAATAATCACACGAGATTAAAGATATTTGAGAACTTTGCAGTTTCCTTTAGCATTTACAGTACAAAATTTATTTCACAAAATGTACTTTTATCACACACACAAGTTCCTTTCTGATTTTTGGAAATTTTGTCCATTTTTGGATAAAAACTTGATAGTAATATTAGACTTATGACAAACACTGCAAATAACGGACAAAACCGCTCTTTCAAGCCGAAAAACTGATATGTTTTCAAAAAGTACACTTTTCTGAAAAATGCGCTGAAAACTAGACAAAAAATTGATATAGAGTGAGTAAGATCAGATTTATGGCCAACATATCGAAAATGAGTAATAAGGTGTTCGGAGAACCATACAAGTCTCAAAAAAGTCGAATTTGGCTATTTTCAGTACAAAGAAATTTTTCACACAACGCACCAAAAACCCATGGTTCCTTAGTAAAAGTTGCTCGGGGGACCATACGGGACCCAAAAAACATGTTTTGAGCGAAAAAAAATTTTTGGCCATTTTTCGACACCAAAGGGTACCCCCTTTTGTCCAAAACGGCCAACTTTGACCCTCAAAAAAGTCGACTTTTTCCAAAGTCGGAGTGAAAAATAATATTTTTTTCGGATTCAGCACCAAAAAGTACGCCTATAACGAGTGTTTCCATATAAAATCCGAGACCGACATTTTTCTTGACAATTTGAAGACCGATGCCTTAGTCTTCAAGATTTCATGACAATTTGACAATATTGTCATTGTCAAATTGTCAAATTGTCGAATTGTCAAATTTTCATGACAATTTGACAATAAAACCTAAAATTTGACAATTTGACAATTCGACAATTTGACAATTTGACAATGAAATCTTGACAATTTGACAATGACAATTTGACAAGATTGTCAAATTGTCATTGTCAAATTGTCAAATTGTCAAGATTTCATTGTCAAATTGTCATTGTCAAATTGTCATGTTAGTAAGATAGGCCCCAGCCCAACTGGGGGGGGGGGGGGTAAACGTCTGCAGTGCTAAACAACGCTCACCACATGTCTTTGCGCCAGTGACGCAGTGGATTTGTATGACCTCGCAAAGGCTGCGGAGCTTATTCGCCAGACCGCCGCTAGTGTATAGGGTGCAGGGGCACCAGTGCGTTAGAGATACACACTATTTCGCGGAGCTTGTCCGCACGCAAAGGGCACAGCGACGAGAACACTCTTTTTCTCATGCTTATCATACAAATCCTGCGTCACTGGCGCAAAGACATGTGGTGAGCGTTATTTAGCACTGCAGACGTTTACCCCCCCCCCCCAGTTGGGCGGTAACCCATCAAACTCCGACAAGGTTTAAATTTTATATTTAGCGGGAAAACGCTAAAACTGTTCTGGAACATTCTAGAAAGACGAGTAATGGATCAAATCAATCCTGAGGCTCTGGATTTTTGATTGTGATGTTCGCCACGTTTCTAGAATGTTCCAGAACAGTTTTAGCGTTTTCCCGCTAAATCTAAAATTCAAATCGTATAAGACTTAGGGCGTGATCCAATTTACCCTATTGAAATCTTTGGCTCATTATCTCTTTTATAATACAAAATTAAAACTCGATTCTGGAAAAAACTTATGATTCTGTTCCAGAATTCGTCTCTGGAAGAAAGCTGTGTTGGTATAAACAACGCTCTCTCATCACCTGTACTGGAAACTCGTCAGATGGCGTGGCACTACGAAAGCAGATCCATCGCGACGGCTATCGAGCACTACTCCGATTTGAAACAATATCCTGTCGATCGACAAACAATGCCTAGGAAAATCGGGCATGCTCTTCCACCTCCAACGGTTTTTGTCGTTGGAATATTCCTACTTTTCATTGACTTCGTGATATTTTTGATGTGGGCCACATCAAAAGGATCAGTGTGGCGGGTGTTTAAATGTTTCAGGATGGATCTGATCTATCAAGAAGAATGTTCATGATTTGTGAGCTCAATAAAAATTGTCTGTTTAGAGATTGTTCTTCGCAAATGATGTCATGTGAAAATAAAAAATTTGTAAAATCTGGTAATTAGGAATGTTCAGTTGCTTGTCACATTGCATTTTTTCCAAGAAAAACGTGCAAAAATGCCAACTTCACAGAACTATTTAATTTTACAGTTAGCTCTAAATTTCTTCTTCCTCTTGTTTTCCACATGGACATGGTAGATAGGAGCATTAAAAATGTTGTGACTGGTAGATCACTCATTCAGCTGAACAAAGAACAACAAAGTTTATGAGACTTGAAGCGAATTTGTAATAAATTTAACTTATTTCCAAAATTTTTAATAAAGAATTTTGAAAAAAACGGCCCAAAATTTTTATTTCCTTCTAAAAGTGTCTAGAGAGCATACGAGGTATTTTGGCTAACATATATTTGACTAAGAATCATACTAGCTGAGGTGTCGCCTTCGGCGCCACCTCAGCTAGTCATGTATTCCCTGTTTCATGCTTAGAGTTACAATCCCTGATTCATCCTTAGGGTTATGTTCCTCTTAGGGTTATGTAACATGCATGGAGTCTATTATAGTAGGATTGTGTCTAGATTTTTTTTCTCCGGGCTCTAAAACGGCCTGTTTTTTTTCTTACGGACTAAGTAAGCTATAAGGAAGACAGTCAACCAGTTTTTAGACCGATTTGATATCTAAATTTAGACAAAATTAGACAAAAGTGTATTTCTGAGGGCATTTTTGAGGGCCCAACCACCATTTTTCTCTGTCTGTCACGCTTTTTGGAGGGTCCAACACTAATTTTTCTCTGTCTGTCACGCTTTTTTGGGCGGCCAAGCGGGTTTTTAGACCAGAATTTAGACAAAAATTCCTGAACCCAATTTTTTCTGTCTGTCACGCTTTTTGACTACAAACTTTTTGAAGGCCCAACCCAATTTTTTTTGAGCTATCATGTACCTCAGTTTTCAGAAAGTTGCCCTTGAGAGTGCACAAAGTGGCAAAAATGATACTTTTTGGCAAGAAAAATCACATTTTTGAGATCTGCGCCTAATTTTTTTGGCTTCCGTTTCGCTATCGCTAAAGGAACTTTTTTCTTGCGAATTCTTCTCTTTTTACAGTTCTAGGTTTGATCGCTTCAGGCGGATGTAACGTGTATTTGCATGGGGCCCATCTCAAGAAAGATTAAAAATTAAGCAATAAAAAGTTAGCCCCGAAAAAAGTTGTTTTCTTCGTATATAGTGGAAAATATATTTAAAAATCGTATTTTCTTAATGTCTCTATCAGGTAAGACCTCTACCAGGTATTCTGCTTGGATTGGCGTGTCCTGTCGTGTGTTATGTTCTTCTTCTATATGACTTGTCCTATTTCGCGTTTTTTTATGGAAATAAATGAGTCTCGTAAGGAATTCAGTTGGGGCATCGAATGGAAATTCGAGTACATACCCATTCTCGAACTACGAAAGTTAGTGAGTCTAAAGTTGGATCGGCATTGAAAATTGGCAATTAAAAAAAGGAAAATAGACGCTAAGAAAATGAGAAAAATTGTATGTCTTCTTTTTCCATTATATTTTTCCAACGTTTAAGCAAAGGCAAAGGTACAGGCCAGACGACATGCTCACTGCTGAATGCGGCCCTATTCATTTTATGTGTTATTTCGTTTTCTCTGCCTTTGACACGAAGACAGTCGTCGCGGCGACCACAATCAATTTCTCTATCCAAAATAAATTTTTAATTTTATTTCGACAGAAAAAAAAATTATATTTCATCTATCGTCTTTAAATGGTCTTTAAATTTTTAACCGTCTTATTACTTAAATTTAGATTAGCTAAATTTTATGACTTTTCCTGATTATAATAAACAAAAAATTGAATCAAAAAAGTTCCATATTTTGTTTTTATATAAATTAAACTATAATTACACAGCTTCACAAATTCTACTGTGATAACCGTGATGACTATTTTTCAATAACCGAAACGCGTTTTTTTTTAAATTTAATTATTCATAAAGTTTTGTGTTAATTTCTGTCATAAATACAGAAATTACCGTAATACCTGTAATTACTCCGCTCCCTATAATTACTGGCCCCTTTGATTACTCCCCCACAGGGGTAGTTGAAAATTTACTACCCTCCCTATAATTACTCCTCTCCCCTATAATTACTCCCCACCAAAAAATGGATTTTAGTTTTTTGACGCAATTTTGAACTTTTATTATTAATCTTTTTATTTTTTCCATATCATTTGGGTAAAAATGCCCAAAAATCTAAAAATAAAAATTTTTTTCGAAAACATTTCGCGCCAATTCGAAATTGGTTAATATGCCGAAAATTCCGTAAATTTGGCAAAAATTCGGAATTTTTCTCGTTCAATAACGAAACGCGGTTTTTTGTAATTTCCAATGTTTGCCTAATTTCAGAGTGACTTTTATTGATTACTAGCAAGGCAGTGGAATCCCAGTAATCTATCATGACAATACTGGTATTGCTCTTCATTATCGCCGCTTTGACCGTCGGTGCAAAAGGTATGTCAGTCTAAAACTAGTGTAAAACTTGGCACTAGCATAGTTCACTTCCATATGTGTGGGATAACTGTCCCATATTATATATCAGTTAAAATTATATGGAGGGTTTCGAGGTCTTGAAATAAGGCCAGTTTGATTTGCCGCCATTTTTCTTTACCCCCTAACGAGGGGGCTTGCTCAAATCCGGTATTGATAATCCCCCTTAAAATAGTAGATCAATGGGGGTTATCAATACCAGATTCCATCTAGCCTCCTATGAGCGCTAAACGAAAAAGGCGGCGATTTAAACCGGCCTCATTTCATGAGACCCCATACCCCTTAAAAGCATTTTTCAAGGCGAAAGAGATATTTCGCTTCCACTGGTGGTTTTGTCCATTATAGGTTTTCGACCCCGTTGAATCCGGAAATGATGTCAGGTACAACCCTGATATAGGTAATGTAAAGGAAACAGATATCTACAATGAGCCCCAGTGGAAGCCGGAATATGTTGGCATTTCAATAAGGGTTTTAGAGGGAAAGAGATGGGCTGTCATTCTTTTGCCCCCTTTTATTTCGACTTCTTAAAAAACGACAAAAAATCGACTTGAAAAAACGTCGGATCCTTAATTAGTGACTTTTTTTGGGTTTAATTATCGAAAAAATCAAAAATTCTGTCGTTGGCCAAAAACGGGTTAAAATATCTCTTACAATTATCATTTTTCCACGGTATTCCGAAAAATTTCAGCCGGAAGGAATAGAAACTCATATACCGCTTTGCATACGGCTGTAGCCCACGGCGACATAACCCAAGTAAACACCTTGGTGGACCCAAGCAAAGGCGGCAGTTCTGCGGACATAGATAAAACAACAACGAACGGCGAGACAGCTCTGATTATGGCGATTGAACGAAAATTCAGCGAAATCGCGCAAATTTTGCTCAAAAATGGAGCCGATCCGAACCAAGGTCGTTCGCCGTACGGCGAACATACGCCACTCACGTTGGCAATTCAAAACGGCCAAAAAGACGTTGTCGAGGCCTTGCTGGCCAAAAACGCGGACCCGAATTTACGAATCCACAAAGGTGGAAAAGCAAAAGGTGGAAGAACCCCTCTGGGCACTGCGATTATCAAAAAAGCGGAGGACATTGTAAACATTTTGTTGGATAATCCGAACCAAAAAGCAGATCCAAACCTGCACATCAGCAGACTTAAAAAAACACCCATAGTCACGGCAACCGCAGAGGCGGTCTGTCTACGACCCGAGAACCCGGAAGCTACCAAAAGAATCATTAAAAAACTGCGGGAAAGCGGAGCGGAGATAAATCCCAAAGAAGAACAAACGGCCCTTGGACTTGCGATAAATAGAAGGTCTGTCGAGATGGTTAAGTTTTTGTTGACAATCGGCGCCGACGCGAATCACCCAATCGACCATAACGGGACTACACCACTAAATGCCGCAATAGAAGGAGGGACTACCAAAGAGATTATTAAAGAGCTGGTGAACAAAGGGGCGAAGGTGAACGGGTTGGATCATAAGGGAGAGACACCGCTTGGATTAATCAAACGAATGCTCCAAACTAAGGGCTCGGATGATTCACATACCAAACAGTATTTTGAAGAAATTGAAGCGTTCTTGAAAGAAAAAGGCGCAAATGTGATAAAGCCCTAGGAAATTATCAGAAAAGTTGTCAAAATTGTACCAAAGTGTGACATATTGGGGGCCCAGCAGGGATATGCAAATTTCGTTTTTAGGTGTAAATTGGGGAATGTGTGGTATTGTGTGAAAAATGCAAGAAAATCCAAGCTCAAAGCTTTGTCTTACCGCGAATTTCGCAATACCACACATTCCACCAAAAAAACAAATTTTTCGTAATGGGGCATCCAGAATAATGTTTACTAATTGTGAGCTCAATAAAAAATTGTTTAGAGATTGTTCTTCACAAATCATGTCGTGTACAAATAAAAAATTTGTAAGTGCATTTCAATTGTTTATGACAGGTAGAAAAAATACCTCATAATGTCTATATTCCGAGACATCTGAGAAAAATGTAACTTACATTGTGGAATTTGTTTATTGTACGGAAACATGACTTTGAGAAGTTCCAGGTTGTTTTTACTTTTTTATATTTTTATGAGCAAAAGCTAACTTTTATCAGCATATATTTTCAGAATTTTGCAGGGGATAATTGAACGTTATACAATTTTTAACAATTCATCCCTAAAATTTCTCATATGACTCACATTGTTGATAAAGCAAACGCAATTTCTATCAAGCATATCAAGTTTAGACAAGTGTCCTCTTATGTCCTCTCTTTGCTTCTCTAACTATTCTCGCGCATTCTATTTACGACGACAACAGACACTGACCGGCCATGCCCCAGGCATTGAGTTGCCATCTGCTTGCTGCCAACATATATGGGCCTTGAAAATAATATGTCCCAAAGCGAATGCTTTGGGGCAGCTTTCTATGCCAAGCGGCTGTTTAGCTCAAGAGAGTCTTTTATTTGCTTCTTCTTTTGCTTCTCACGAATTCGTTTCCCACGATTTCTCTGAGACGGTAATCAATATTTTGAGAATTTCGTAAGGTAAATAACTATGTCAACTGTTTCGAATGTTCCATTATGATGACCTTTAATTTGCTTTTCAGCAAAGACCACCGAATTTTTCAGATGATGCTGGACGGAAGCAACGGACCATATTTGGATAATTGATATCAAATTTGACACACAGATCGCCTAGATATTTCTCGCAACTATTTCACACCACTTTCTCCCAAGTATTAATTTGTCTGAAAGCGAATACCTCAAAAGGCGGCATTTGTCTTCGTTAAAAAATTGGCCTCAAGAAACACCAAATTTATTCACTGCCGTACTATTTCTACGCTCGTTAATCTGCTATATCCTTAAAATGACTTGGTGTTCAAGCATTCTCTTCATACTTCTCGAAACTATCTCTAATGAAGCAGGATTGCTTCCAAAAACTACTCTCTATCGAGTTGTCTGATCCCGAAGATCCTGAAAAACCTAAGGATGTCAAAGAACGGATTCAAAAGATGGAATTATTGGAGAAGAAACTTAAAATCCAGAGAAATGTTTGCGCTTTTGGAGTTATATTCACCCTTGCTGTCTATTTCCTATATTGGTACAAGTCCGAATGCTGGACACTGCCGTTTCAAGAGAGTCCTTGCAAAGAGCCTAGAGCATTACCTTTGTTCGTAACAAACCAAAGCACTTTATCAAAGACTGTTAATGAGTTTGTAAGTGTTTAGAAAAGTGCACAATTTTTGTTTAGAAAAATTCACAATTTTTGAGATATTTGTCGCAAATTTTTGCACTAACATTTTTCCATGCTAAAACCTGGGCTAATTGTTTACCGACTTTTATGCAACTATCCTTTTAAATTCCATATAGATCGGCTTCAAAATTCAGCAAGACTGTTTACAATACTCCAAATCAAAATAGAAGCGTACATTTCCAAATGATGCTTATCTGAGAAACATCTTTGAAGAATTTATAACTTTCCTATCTAAAAAGTATCGAATCTGGGGAAATGCCACTTGCAATGCAAAGTCACTTGCAATCCATGGATTGCAAGTTATACCTTAATAATGTATAACTTGCAATCCTTTTGGTTATTTTAAACTCAAAAAGGGCCACTTGCAATCCTCAAAAAGTACCACTTGCAATCTAGATAGAATTTTAAAGTGCAATTTATACCACTTGCAATCCTTGTATTGCAAGTGGCCCTAGATTGCAAATTGTACTAGATTGCAAGTGGTATGTATTGCAAGTGGTACTTTTTGAGGATTGCAAATGGTAGTTTTTGCGAAATTGTATGGAAAAAATATGAGGCCAAAAAATGATACCACTTGCAATCCATAGATTGCAAGTTGTACTTTTTTTTGTAGCATTTGCAATGCAAGTATTGGGTCATCCCTTTCAAAATGTCGCTTTTGATTTCAAATGGCGGTTTGAATTCGCGCCTTTTTGCATTTTCTCTGCTCAAACTTTATATGTTATTTTTCTATTACTCATTGCATTCCAAAGTGCATTCTTGATGTTTTTGTAGGCAAATAGTGTTTTTCTGTTAGTTTTTTAGACAAATAATGCATTCTTGAGAGTTTTATAGACAAATAGCATGAAATTTAATAATAAATCATCAAAAAAAAGCATGAACAACGATAAATTTTATTTGTAATCTACATAATTTCCATTACTAGTCAAGTGGAAAGGGCGCGGCAAAGCCGCGCCCGTCGAATTCTCTTGCGTTTGGTATTAGTTATCAGACTTTTCTATTTTTGTAATTTTTCATTTCAATTTTTAGAATGTCTTTGATATCGTAATAGAGATATCGTATATATCATATCGTTGGAATAATTCGAAAAATAATTTATTTTACACATCAAAAGAATTGAACAAAAATAAATAACAACAGTAATACACTTTACAGATAAAGACCACGCTTTTTGCTGGTAGTAGGCTCATCATCCTGGTCATCAGGAGCATTGTCATCGGCGAGATGCAAAGCCTTGCGCTTAGCTGAGAGAGATCCGTTGAACGACCATTCGCTATAGTCGTCAGGGTCCTGCGACAGTCCCAAATTGTGATCGCTGGTAGACGGAATCGCAACGCAGTACATGTAGGACGTGGACAGCCAAAGAGTGCTACCTAAATAGATGTTTATGTTTATTAGAGTAGTATACAGTATTATAAGATTTAAAGTTAAAGAAAAACCGTAACCCCGAGCTTATAAACCGTTATCTCATGCTTAGAGACCTTAGCCCTGCGCTTATAAACCTCAATCACGCCCTAGCTAACTTATTTCTGGATTCAGCGTGTCGAAAACCCTTGTCCTGATTTTCAAAACCGCAAATACAAAGAAAACAGAAAAAAACATACCGACTCATTGTCTCGATGCTTCTCCGTTTCCTCGTCAACAGACTCAGTTACATCCGCGGGTTTCGCAAACTCCTCAACATCGCGGTGCTTCTCGGATTCCTCGATGTCCTTCTTGGACTCCTCACCATCCTTTCGATTGATTTGATCGTCTTGATCCTCCTCTTCCAAAGCAAAATCTATGCTCTTGACCATATCGTCGAAAAGTCAGAATAAAAGAAGGTCTGGGTTGCCTATAAGTATAAAAAATAGTTAATAAATTTTGAAACCAAATATTTGCAGCAAAAGTAATAGGAGGGTCATGATCGGGAAATACTTCGAGATATCAGGTCACAATTTCAAATCAAAAAGCATTGGGAAACGATTACGGAAAATTGTTCATTGTTATAGAGAAAGAAATTTTAGGTTATATAACTTCCAAGAAAATATATTTAAGGTCATAATCAGAAATTGTTATAGAGAAAGAAATTTAACTTCTAACAAAATGGGTGAAAAGACGCGAAACTTAGGGTTTAAATAAGCAAAAGGCGGAATAGATTCTGCGAGCTTGAGAGATGTCTAAAGAAGATAGTGAGCATAAACTGAACAGTAACTTATTCACAGAGCTCTATTTTTCCGAAAGGTTAGTAATAGAAAAACAAACCAAAGAAATCTATTCGAAAATACAGGTCATCGATTATTTGCAAACTATTTGTTTTGAAAGAAGCAGGTTTAGCCCATGCCCTTTTACCCTTCCTTAACAGTGGACAATCCGCATCTCCCACATTCCTGGCATTCCTGCTGAGAGGAGTAGAGTTGCCATAAGCAGAGAGTTGCCTTAGGCAGAGAGATGTCATTCTGCCTCTTTTACTCTCTTTCCAAACCCCAGCTTCCTCCACACTCCTGTTTGGCAACATTCCTCACGAGCCACGACCCTGGGCAGAGAGGGTTGCCATTTGTTTGTCAATAATGTGGAGAGATAAACAGGATTTGTCCTGAAACGATTGTTTGAATGAGCCAAGTGACTGCTCGCTTTGGCTTGGTGAGGCAGCAAAGACCTTTCTTCTTTTCCTCCTTGCTTCTCACAAATTTTTCCTGGTCAATATTTTGAGAACTAATTCGGGAATCTGGCTAATATAATGTTTCAATTTTGAATAAATAAATATCAAAACTTTCAAAGGTTATCCAACACATATTTTGCATTTCAGACAACTCTTCAGTACAACTTCTTCTAGAACGAATAGAGTTGAAGTCAACAGTGATATCTAATTATTTTTAGTTTCTGAGCGCATATTTGTTACATTTCTATCTCCCGAAGCTATTCGATCGATTTGTCCCAAAGCGAATACCTCACAGCGAGATACTTCACAAAACGATACTCGGCTCGATTAAGTGATTTATCTCAAGAAACGTCAAAATTCCTCACTGCCATATTTTTCTACGCCCAAATTTGTTCTGCCAAATCGCGAAATGACTCTTGAAACAAAAACCTCGAAACAGTCCCTAAAGAAGAGAATTTGCATCAAGACCAAACGTAACTTGAAAAAGATTGCCTCTGTCGAATTGAGTGATTCTGAAGATCCGGAAAACCCTGAGGATGTCGAAGAGCGAATACAAAATATGGAGCTTTTGAAGAAAAAATTGAATTGTCAACGAAATATTTGTGCTTTTGGAGTCATATTCATCGTTGCATTCTATTTCCTTATTTGGTATAACTCCGAATGCTGGGCATTACCGTTTCAAGAGAGTCCTTGCAAACGAATAAGAGACTTACCTTTATTCGCAACAAACCAAAGCACTTTAGCGGAAGCTGTTGATGAATTTGTAAGTGATGTAATTTCCAATTCAAACTCAAATTTAGGAGTTAAAAAACACATTCGCATTGCCATAAGTAGCATTTAAGTTTGAATTGGCGGCAAAATTGCTGCTTCGTTGACGTTCCTAGCGTTACAAATTTTCATAACAATCTGTCCAAAAAATCAAGCAATGAAACATCTTGAAGAACCAGCATTCACTTTTAGACTATCGCACTTCGAGCTCAGATCGCCAAATTCCAGGATGGAATCCATATTTCCAATTTGGCACAACGCCAAGCCTTGTCTAATGCTACAAAAAATGAGATTCGACAGTTATTTTCCCAGCACGATTCAGATTTGATCGCATTTGCGGAATTAAAAAGAGAAGATGCAACAGTCCGAGAAATGCTAGCGGCAATGTCCAGCGCCTATGCAGTACTTATTCCTTTCCTCCTTATTAGTACGGCATGTATGGGCGTTATTATCAATTTTCTCGGTGATTATAACAAGGCTCAAAGAAGAAACATAGAACTGGCGTCGGCGGAAGAAAACAAAAATTCTCAGGTAAATTTCAGACGACAGTATATTCTGGGGAGATATAACACATATCCTGACGCTATTTCTCGATCTATGCTATGAAAATTTCAGAATGTTCGTCTAAAAAAACTAAATCGACAAATTTGCAATTCATATATTGCAACATTCGTCTGTATCGCGGCTGGACTCATGTTGTTTTTCACGTTTACTATGGGCCACTATTATAGCGGCAGCTCCCCAGCGTTCATTGTTGATAACTGCGACACGAGCAAAATAAGCAACGGAAGCCAGGAGAGGGAATACTGTCCCTTCATTCACTTTCGTAATTATTCCACAAAATTGGTAAGCCAATATGTTGTCTGTTATGTATTCACAACGGCGCCGGACGCGACAGAATGCGTACGGAAAATCGGAAATGCCCGGGAAGTCCGACCTACCCCTCTAAATCGACCCCGGGGAGTTCAAATCCGGGCTCAGATTTGGGGTGGTCCCGCCACGAAAGTTGGGAAACTCCAGTTTTTTGCTGTTTTTGGCCGGTTTCTCACGAAATTAGCATTGGGTATACGGTTTTCGACCCCGGCGAGTTCAAATCCGGGCTCAGAATTGGGGTGGTCCCGCCACGAAAGTTGGGAATTTCCTGTTTTTTGCTCTTTTTGGCCGATTTGACTCAAATTTGGTAGGGGGATATGGTTTTCGACCCCGGGGAGTTCAAATTTTTGATTTTTTGCGCTTGGTCCCGCCACGAAAATTGGGAATTTCCCGTTTTTTGCTGTTTTATTTGTTATCTTACAAATAATATATTATTTGTAAGATAACTGTGAGACTAGAGAAGAAAGGTGACAAACACTTTTAATAATAGGGACTAAAATTCAGATGTTGCAATTTTCGACAAGAAAAATATTAACCCAAAATTAACCAATTTTTCCCACTCACTACATTCGAGGAAAATTCAAATTCCCTCGGTCAAAATCCCCCAATGACGTGTTTTGCCATAGCTTGTTTCTGGAACGGTGAGCAATAGCTCAAACGGTAGCTAAGCCTCTGGGGTTTTGTTTAAGCCCATGCATGCTGAATCTGGACACAAGTGCAACGAGATATGAAGATTTTCAAAATCAAATCTAATAAATCATTTTCAGGAAGCGATCCTGAACAGACATTTTGGCAAGTTGGACAGCTTCATGGCGTCGTCTATATTGGAAGTACGTCAAACGGTGTGGTTATACGAGAGTGACGTTATAGATGCCGCCATCGAGAATCACCTTGAGCTCAAACAGTTCAATGTCGATCGACGTACAATGCCTCCAGAAATTCCTCAAAATCATCGATATCCTCCAAACACAGGGTGCATTGTGTTTTTGAGTATATTTGTTTTCCTGCACACTATAGTCTTTCTTTGTTGGGCCTTAGAAAAAGGTTCAGTCTGGCGGGCATTCACATGTTTAAGGATTGATTAGTAATCACGACGACAATATGATGTCACACTCAATATTTTTTCATTACTTTTTATCAGTTTAATAAAAGTATTTCGTATTTATTTTAAGTAAACATATTTCGATCCTTGTGATATGGAAATGGAATGCCAAGAAATTAGTGCTCTACAGTACGCACTGAATACTGTAACCATAAGGAATTACTTCGTGTTGTTATAGTTCCTATAGAAAATTTCCGAAATTATATTCAAGGATGTTTTTGTCAAAAAATATTACTTGTTTTGGTCATGTCACCAAAAAATTATGTCAAAGAATAAATAAAATATTCAAAGAATAAATAAAACAAATAAATTTTTTCTCAAAAAAGTATTGTCAATTAATATTTTCTGGTTAAAAATTCAGAACCAAATTGAATTTTGCGAAACTGAGATCCAAACTATTCAAACGACTTGACTGGGAATTTTTCAGGAACCTTTCCAAGAGCATATTCCGTCCATTCACTTCAATAGTGTGGGATATAAAACATTTTCCACATTCCTGACATACCCGCTGAGAATCTGAGATCTCTTTCCATAACCCTCTTTCCTACCTATTCCTGTCCGGCCCTTGCCCTAGGAAGAGAGTTCCCATTTGTTTGTCAACAATATGGACAAATAAATTGGACTTGTCCTGAAGCGATTGCTTGAAAGACCCAAGCGACTGCCCGGCTTGGATAGGCAAAAGAGTCTTTTCTGTGGACTCCTCCACCTCACATGAGTTCTTTCCGGGTCAATATTTCGAGAAGTAATCCGGGAATGTGGCTAATAACGTTTCAATTTTGAGCATCAAAACTGTCACAAATCGAACATTTAACTTGTATTTCAGCCACCGTTATCAATTCCTTGAATCAGATTTATTACTGCAAATTTCTTACTTTTCTACCTCACAAAACTATGCCTGCAAGCTAACTTCTGTCACTTCTGTTCTCGAAGTTCTAAACCACAGAGACCTACGGCACCTGATCCTCTGATAACGTCGGGAACGATGCAGCAGCAGCAAATTCGAGATAAGCAAGCCTCAAAGCCGTTTCTTACTGACAAAACTAGCCACAAAAATGTCTCTATTGATTTGAATAATTCCCGAGAACCAGCCAAGTCCGTCTATGGCAAAGATGAGGATTCTTTGGATGAGAAACTGGAAGTCCAGCTAAGTATTTGCACTTTATTTATATTTATTTTACTCTTCACTGTCGCTCTCTATTTCCTTATTTGGTACAATTCTGAATGCTGGGCATTGCCGTTTCAAGAGACTCCTTGCAAGCAACCAAGAGCCTTACCTTTGATTGCAACCGATCAGAGCACGTTAGCAGATTCAGTCGATGAATTTGTAAGATTTTATAAATCGTTTAAATACGGTCGATCACCCAACGTTGATTCACCCAACATTGATTGACGAATTTATAACTGCTTGAAAAACTTTTCAAAAATTAAATTCTCTAAAGGTGAAGATTCGATTTCTGATACGTTTTTAAATAACATTTTTGAACTACAGTCGAGTCTCTGATTAACGAGGGTCACGGGATGGGGCAAAATCTGCGTTAATCTCCAACCCGTTAATCTCAGACTTCAACAAACTTCACGACCAAAATCCGCGTTAATCTCAGATTTTTATATCATCGACTGGCGATTTTGGTTTAAATTTTTGGTAATTACCGCAAAAGTGGTACAAAAATTGATGCGTGATCCAGAATCTACCATATCATCCAAAATTTTACACAATTTTTTGACAATCTTTGCTATTGTCATAGAATATGTCTTTATTTCCAATAATAAGCTAAAAAATAAATATGCTCTCTGAACCTACCTTCTAAATACGAATTAAATCATAGCATAACGGGGAACAATCTAGAGCATAGCCCGCTTTAGGTTCCTACAAATGTTTTTCAGACTCTCGCGCTTCGAATTCAGATCGCCAAATTCCGCGACACAATTGAAATGTCCAACTTTGCTGATCGTCAAGCCTTGTCTAATACCGCGAAAAATGAGATTGGACAGTTATTTTCCAACTACTCGGCAGATTTGATCGCATTTCGAGCGCTCAAAAGAGAGGATGAGCGGCTCAAGAAAGTGAAAGATGCGATCGAATTCGGTTATGTACTAAGTATTTTGCTCATGTTTTTATATTTCTTCCCGATTTGCGTGGTACTTACTCTCATTTCCATTGCTTCTTCGAAGTGTCGCAAAGCAATTGCAAACAATATAACATCTGCGGTAGATAAGGAAAAGTGATCTGAAAAGGTAACTTTAATCAAATCTAATATGTAAAAATAATGGGGAAAAAATCGCACTCTGCTCGGTTAAAAAATTTTATGTCTCTAAATAACTTTTATACCTTTTTTAAGTCTTTTGTATCCTTTAGTGATTTGAAACTCAAATTTCGTCATTTAAATTTAAGGGAACAAAGGTTACTCAAAATTTGTAATCCCCTCTCCTTGCCCGTCGCGACGAGCAAGAGGGCTCTAATTACAGGAAATACGGTAAATTAAAAAGTAAAGTAATTTTTTCATATTACAGGATGACCCCCTGAAATGGCGGAAAAGATGCGTCAACTTACTATATTTCGTTATATTCATCTGTATTGCTGCCGAATGCGTTCTATTTTATATGTTTGTGGCTGGACAATATTACGGTGGCACTTCCCCTGTTTTCCCCATGTATGCATGTAAATATGATGACACTGGCGACGAAAATAACTGTCCCTCTGTCGACTATCTCAGCTATTCGACCAAATTGGTATTGTGTTTCGTTTAAAGCAACCACAATAGGGTTGGGAGGCAACACTTGACCCAAAAACCGATCCAAAAAAGGTTTCATTAAAAAATTGGTTGACATGAATTTTAAGTTATTTGCATATTTGTAGATCTCAAAAAGTTGACATGGGTTTGTACAATGGGCAACATCACGATAACACAAAATAAAAGGGATATACCATTTGGATCGGATCGAGTCAAGTGTTCTTCCGATCCGATCCAATAACAGATCCAAATGGTATATCCCTTTTATTTTGTGTTATTGTGATGTTGCCCGTTGTACAATCATATGTCAACTTTTTGAGATCTACAAATATGCAAATAACTTCAATATGCTTTTCAATCATTTTAACCGAAATATTTGAGAGGATCTGATTTTGGATCGGATCAGTTTCCGATCTCCCAGCCCTAATCCACATCACATTTTTTAAATACTCTACACAAATAATGAATGGAATGTCGATTTGAATTCGCGCCCGAAATATTTACTCTCTTTGCCAGGATTACTCTCTTTTACAAAGAGCATAGACCAATGACAATGGCGCGAATACAAAACGATTTTCCGTTTGTTTTACGGATTCTATATCAATTTTCTTGAAATTTCGGCTGTTGGTCAATGTGTAGCGATCAACGATCTCCTTCACTGACATTTTCAGGATTCTGAATCCTGAAACTCATAAATGAATTTCAGCAAACCGCTTTGAACAAACACATTGCCAAGTTGGACAGCTTTATGGCGTCGGCTATTGAGCTGCGTCAGGGAGTTTGGTTGTATGAAATCGATGCCATCGAGAAAACCATCGAAAGTCACATGGAACTAAAGCAATACGATGTCGACAGACGAACAATGCCTCGAAGAATTGGATATACACCTCCAAGCATATGGTCGATTATATTTTCATTAGTCTTTTTTGTCTGTTGCTATTTTGCCTTAATTGATCGATATCTCGAGGTTGAAGGTTTGAATGCTTCCAAGTAACATTAGCAAATGGATAAACTGCTTAGACAGTGTGAATGATTTCAATTCACGTTTATTGTTTTACACTTTTGAAATGTCTGAAAATGTGTTGTAATATTTCAAGACTTAAAAAACCGTATCTTTTATAGTATTGTAATTGACTATCGTCCTACATTATCGTGCACTCGATATTTTTGGCCGTGTGATAGCTCATTTTGCTCCTCATGAGCTAACTAGGCGAAATTTTTTGGAATTAGGATGCATCGCACGTTGAATCGAGAGTTATGACTCATCGAAGTTTTACACACTATTTCTCTTTTCTCTGACCGGCTAAAATGGATTTTTGATTTCAGAGTGTTTCCGAAGCTGATTTTTTGCACCCGGGTGTTTTTTGGGGTGCTGAATCCGAATCCGGGGTCAAAAAAATTGCCGGGTACCCCCGGGTACGAAAAAAAAATTTTCTGAAAAATTTTTTTTCGAAATTTTTTTTTCAACTTTTCAAACTCAGTTCGAGCGGCCGAAGGCCGCGAATGAGGGCCGCAGGCCCGAAATAGTCTCATGCTGCTCTACTCCCGAACAACCCTTACTCCCGAATAACAGCTACTTGAGGGCCGCAGGCCCGAAATAGTCTCATGCTGCTCTACTCCCGAACAACCCTTACTCCCGAATAACAGCTACTTGAGGGCCGCAGGCCCGAAATAGTCTCATGCTGCTCTACTCCCGAACAACCCTTACTCCCGAATAAAGGGGCGCCGGAGGCGCCACCTCCAGTCGTTCTGATCAGTATAGCAGTGTATTTTGTATTATAATAAAGTACAACAATAAATTTCATTAGTTTCATAAGAAGACTTTAACTATCAATAGTATGAAGAGAGAAATTCTTGAAAATATCAAAACTACAACCGGGTGCAATCAAAAGTGGCCCCCCTGATTTCGTAATGTAAACAACGAGGCAGTCGCCTCTCCCTGTTTACAACTTTACATGTAATGTACATGTAAAGTTGTAAACAGGGAGAGGCGACTGCCTCGTTGTTTACATTACGAAATCAGGGGGGCCACTTTTGATTGCACCCGGTTGTATGTTTCAAGCAAAAATGTTTTCAGCACGCAAGAAGTATTTTCAAGCCAAAATTTTATTTGTTGTGAATTTTATTTGTTGTGAATATTGTCATTATGTGAATTCAAAGGTAGCCCGAATGACGTGTGCGTTTCCTCTCGTCATCGATTATGTATAGAATAAACGACAAGCTTCTTTCGAAAGAAGGTCCAGTTTATGCCTCTTTTATGCCTCCTTCCATACCCCTCCGTTCTCGCACTCCTGACAAATCTCTCAGCCATAGGCAGAGCATTGTGCCTCTCTTTCCATACCCCAACTTCTTCCAAATTTCTGCCTGGCCATTGCCGCAGGCAGAGAGAGAGAGAGAGTTGCCATTTGTTTGTCAATATTGCATATGGACAGATAAATTGGATTTATCCTGAAGCGATTGTTTGAATGAGCCAAATGTCTGCTCGGCTTGGAGAGGCTTAACAGAAGAGACCTTTCTCTGGCCTTCCATTCGCCTCACATGAGTTCTTTCCGAGTCAATATTTTTGAGAACTTATCCGGGAATATGGCTAATATGTTAGGCCATTTTATGTATCAAAACGCCTAAACCTAATCCATATTTTCGTTAATATCATAACTACTTTTTAAGAGTGAAGAGACAAGTGGCATTCCTAACGCCTCATTTTTGCGACTCAGTTTTGCATTATATTTCCTCGGATTTCTATCCGAGTCAACATGTTTGAGAAATAATCCAGGAATATGGTTAATAGATTTATTCCAGGTATCAAAATTATCTGGAGGTAGAATTCAATTTGAATCCATAATTGTTTTTTTTCTACCTCAGAAGTCAAATCCTCATTATTAATATTTCCCTCTGAACATTTTCTATACTAAGCCAGCAAGAATGACTCCTGGCAAGCAAGTATCACGTCTCAAGACTAAAATCAACTTCAAAAGACTTGCCTCTATCGAGTTGAGTGATTCCGAAGATCCAGAAAAACCTGCCACTGGCAAAGAGCGACTAAAAAAATTGGAACACTTGGCTGAGAAACTAAAAGTGCAATTAAAAATCTGTGCTTATTGGGTTATATTCACCGTTGCCGTCTATTTGGTAATTTGGTACAACTCTGAATGCTGGGCACTGCCGTTTCAAGAGAGTCCTTGCAAACGAATACGAGATTTACCTTCAATAGAAATTGATCGAAACACTTTAGGGGAGACTGTCGATGAATTTGTGAGAATTTGTAAATAGTTTTAAAATGAGGAAGATTTACAAAAATTTAAGAATATGAAATTGTTCATTTTAACTTATCAAAAAACAATCATTTTCAGACCCTCGCACTCCGAGCTCAGATCGCCAAATTCCCCGACATGATTGAAATGCCCGACTTAACAGATCGCCAAGCTGCGTCCAACGCCACAAAAAATGCAGTTAGACAGTTACTTTCCCAGCACGCTTCAGATTTGGTCGGATTTGGAGCGCGCAAAAGAGAGGATGCACGACTTAAGGATGTGGAAAAGGCGATAGCCGATGGCTATATGCTAATTGGTGTTTTCTGCTGGATTTATGCGACATTTATGATTACTCTTGCATATGCTGTGGATACCTGCAAACAACCTGGAATAGATAGCAAGACCATGGATTCTATAGACGAACAGGAAAATACCGAAGTAATTTGTAATGAAACTTATAGAGCAAAGGGAAATTTGAAAAATCAATCAAGAAGATCCTGGGCCAAACCAAATAAGGTATACATTTCAGAGATTTCAGAATTCCCGCCTGATACAGCTGAAGAGACGTGTTTCGTTGCTATATATTGCTACGTTCATCTGTATCGCCGCTGGAATTGCACTATTTTTTATTTTTATGGTCGAACAATATTTCTACGGCAGTTCTACTGTTTTTAAAGAATTTAAGTGCAATTTTGACGAAACTGGTGAAGCAAAGAAAAGCTGTCCTTTCACCGATTATCGCAACTTTTCGACTAAATTAGTAAGCCTTTTTTAATTTAGAGTGTACACAGAGTATGTCATGTTTAAGGACTTCTTTGGACTACTTGGAGAAAACAACATATTGAAAGTGAAATCGACATTGAGATAGAAACTATATAGCTTGAGGAAACAATAACTTTTTGTTGTTGAGCACCAGTACGCTTGTATTTTTTGATTTTTCAATCGTATTTTTCTGATGCAAAGCTCGAAAAATAAAAAATTCGAAAATATGTATTGGAATGTAGACAAAAAGTTGATAAAGAGATAGTAATATCAAATGTATAGCCAACATAGTAAAAAATGCTCAAAAATGGACAAAAAGATCGAAAAATGAAACAAAATAACCAAAATAATCACTATTAACTAGTTAGCATCACTATTAACTGAAAATCACTATTAACTGCAACATATATATGTGGTACCTCCTAAGGAATAAAAAGTTGACGAAAAATTCAATTTTCAAAAAACAACTATAATACAAATAAATTTTTGAAAGTTGAATTCAGGAAGAATCCCTGAAGCGAGAGTTTTCCAAAATGGAAATGTTTATGACATCGCCGATTGAAGTGCGCAGGGCAATTTGGCTGTATGAAATCGACGCCATCGACACTCATATCGAGCGCCATCAGGACCTCAAGCAATACCATGTCGATCGACGTACAATGCCTCGAGAAATCGGTCGTGTTCCTCCAGCCCCAATGAGCATTTTCTTCTCATTATTAATGTTCATTTTATCTATTCCATTTTCCTTTTATGTGTGGGTGACCGTAAAGGGGTCCGTATGGCGTTTGTTTAAGTGTCTCCGAATCCACCAACCAAAATGGCTTCAAAATTCCTAAAAGGTACAGAATTTCTTTTTGAAAATCCAAGAACTTGTTTCTATTATTATACCTCTGTATGTGTTTATAGTATTGGTTTGGCAACTAAGTATCCGCGGTTGTTGTAAAGTCAATTTTTATTCTTCTAAAGCAACGTTTTTCTTGAGTGTTATATACCGTTCGATACCCCGTCCATTACTCTCCAAAACAGCACATAACAAACTTTACCATTACAGAATAACAATTACTTTATTATGATACTCACGAAGCACACCCAGAAAATTTATTTTGTGTTATTTTTAGCAAATCTCATGGATATCATTTTTTACATTTTGGCACTATTCAAAAAAGTGGCATTGCGGTATTTGTAGGCAAGGTCTAGCTCTACAACATACTTTTTACAGAATAACTTTTGCATTGAAATTCTGCGAGATATGATCGCTTAAAGTTGGGACATAAACCGAAAAATTCGGAAAAATCGAAATTTTCAAAATTTCTGGTGGTGTCGTTCCTTAAAATTGCCATATCTCAGCAACCACCAAATGAAAAAATGTTCTGTAAAAAGTAGTTATTAGCACTCAGGTTTCTCTTCAATATTGCACAATTGGAAATAGAATGCCTAAGTTTTTTGCATGCAAAAGATATAAACATACCTCGAAAATTGGTGACTTTGGAATGGCTCATGGAATCACAAATATCAAATATTTTTCTGAGACGCAAAAATATTACCCGATCATAGTTGCACAGAGAAAAGTCTTAGCTATCCAACGGTATTTAACACGCATGAGCAATCTAGGGTTACGTAAAAGAAAAATGTATTTAAATGAAACCGCGGAGACTTAGTTGCCAAACCAATATAATAAAATAAAGAAAACTGACAGTAATCTGATTTAAAAAGTTTAAACTAATGTAGATAATAAATAACTGGTATGAAATAATGTGTTGTTATACGACCAATTCAAAAAATCTGATTTATGGTAGCGGAAATTTTTTTATTCCGCAAATAATCACCTTTAGTATCCATTTTTCAAATTTATTTTTAGCTCTAAAAATAAAAAGGTATGCGAGAATATTCATAATCAAAATCCTCCATATGCAATTTTTTCAATAACGCACAAATTTGAAAACTTTTTTTATCGCAAATTTTGCATCTGGACAAAAAAAATACTTGTGCTTTCCTAGATTATGTGCCAAAGTTGTTCTACTACTTATCCTTAATTTTTCATAACTACTTATACTTCCTTTTTGATCAAAAATTTATGTTCGGATGAAATTTTTTTGGCGGACTATAAATATTTGCTGGAAAAATAAATCTAAACACAATCGCAAGGTGTATTTTCTATCCGAAAATTACTCTTTTTTGCAAAGTTGGAAATTTTGTCATTGTGTAAACCAAAAGGGTAGCCCGAATGACGTGTGTATTAAAGCATTTGTATACGTCACTGGTTGTATAGAGCACCAACGAGAATTTCTTTCGAAAGAAGCACCAGCTATGCCTCCTATATCCTCCTTCCACACCTCTCCTTTCTCGCACTCCTGACAATGCCTGCTAGCGGCCAATGCCATAGGCTATGAGTTGTCATTGTGCCTCCTTGCTCTCTCTCCATGTTCAATCTTCCTCCACGTTCTTACCCGGCAGTAGCAACTGGCAGAGAGTTGCCATTTGTTTACTTGGATTTGTCCCGAAGCAATTGTTTGAATGAGCCAAGTGACTACATGACTTGGACAGGCAAGAAAATCTTTTCGTTAGCATCCATCTTCGCCTCATATTTCCTCGTATGTTCCCATTCGAATCAATATTTTTGAGACATATTTTCCATTGCAGAATTTGAACATTTATTTAGCGTTACTCATGATTGTTTTTCCAACTCCGAGGTTGAATAGATCCGGAGTGAACATCTGACAATAATATCATCTTTAGAGTGCAATTGTTTCTACCTCCGACGTCAAATCCGCATATTCAATATTACCCCTTACTCGTCCTTCTAACCTAAGCTAGCAAGAATGACTCCTGGCAAGCAAGTATCACGTCTCAAGACTAAAATCAACTTCAAAAGACTTGCCTCTATCGAGTTGAGTGATTCCGAAGATCCAGAAAAACCTGCCACTGGCAAAGAGCGACTAAAAAAATTGGAACACTTGGCTGAGAAACTAAAAGTGCAATTAAAAATCTGTGCTTATTGGGTTATATTCACCGTTGCCGTCTATTTGGTAATTTGGTACAACTCTGAATGCTGGGCACTGCCGTTTCAAGAGAGTCCTTGCAAACAACCGAGAGTATTGCCTTTGATCGCGACAAACCAAAGCACTTTAGCGGAGGCTGTCGATGAGTTTGTAAGTGTATTCAGTATTCTAATTTTAACATTTCTGGCAAAGAGAAACAAAAAGTAACGTTTTTACGTATTTTCACGTAGTTCTTAAAAATTTCCGAAAAATGTGCCTGGGAGCATCTTCATGGGATTGAAAGAAGGAATTCGAAGAAACAATTCGTGGTAATTATCCACTGTTTTTTATTCCAGATTGTTGCACTCCGAGCTCAGATCGCCCAGTTCCGCGACACAATCGAAATTACTAACATAGCAGACCGCCAAGCCGCGTCTAACGCTACGAAAAATGCAGTCGGACAGTTACTTTCCCAGCATGCTTCAGATTTGGTCGGATTTGGAGCGCGCAAAAGAGAGGATGCACGACTTAAGGATGTGGAAAAGGCGATAGCCAAGGGCTATGTTCTATTTCCTGTCATTTGCATGATTTCCGGGATATTTATGACGATTCTTGGATATTATGTGGATACCTGCAAACAACCTGTAATTGAGAGCAAGGCCATGAATAGTTTAGACGAACAGGAGAATTCACAAGTAATTTGTAATGAAACTTATATAGCAAACAAAAATAACTTGGAGAGAAATAACAAAGTCAGATTTTGAATTGATTTGGGACCAAGTGACAAAAAAAGCTACAGATTATTTGCTGAGGTCGGGAGTACTCCCCGAGGGGAAATCATTTCGCGTCAAATTCACAAGTAACCTGTCATAAAATTTATTAAGCTTAAAACTAGTGTCGCTTCCTTTTCTTGCCTTTTTTATTTTGGCAATAATTTCGAAGATTTCAGAACTCTCGCCTGAAGCAGCTCAAGACACGTGTTTCCTTGCTATATATTGCCACATTCATCTGTATTGCGGCTGAAGTCTCATTAATTTTTATGTATCTGGTTGGACAATATTTCAGCGGTATTTCCCCATTTTTTGCGGAGAATGCATGTAAATTCGACGAAACTGGAGGCGAAATACAGAAAAGCTGTCCCTTTACCGACTATCACAACTCCTCGGTTAAATTGGTAAGACAGTGTATTTTTATTCAAAAATGTCAGTGGCGAGGCTCATTTTTAAGGACTCATCTATCTAAAGGGCACTCACAATAGCGAAATCAAATCAAACTTTGATGAAAAATTGACGAAAATGTCACTTTTTGGTTACAAAAGCCAAACTTGAAAAAAGGTATTGTGCCATTATAAGCCAGAGAAAAAATTGACATAGAGTGAGTAACATCAGATTTATGACCAACATAGTGAAAAGCCGCCCAAAAAGGCTGTTTCATCAATCAGTTTGTTCACTATTGTGAGTGCCCCTTAAAAAATCTGTAAAACTTGCAAGCTGAATTCCAGGAAGAATCCCTGAACCGAGAGTTTGCCAAAATGGCTTTGTTTACGACATCTCCCATTGAAGTGCGAAAGGCGGTTTGGCTATTTGAAATCGACAGCATCGACACTCATATCAATAACCATCAGGACCTCAAGCAATACCATGTCGATCGACGTACAATGCCTCGAGAAATCGGACACGTTTTTCCAAGCGCTTTAAACATTTTCCTGTCGTTGATATCATGGATCCTTTTTATCCTTATTCCTTTCTCTTTCTGGGTGGATCAGACGGGATCGGTCTGGCGCGTGTTTAAATGTTTTAGAACCGACAAACCAAAACCTCAACAAGATTCATGAAACAGTGTCGGATTTTCTTGAAATTTCCAAGGATTTTGTTCTGATTATTATACCTCTGTACGTGATTATGTTATACGACAATAAACAAAACTAGTAGTAATCCTGCACTTAAAAGCTCAGAAAAATGGCGACAGAAACATAGACATTGCATAGAAATTCTTAGGCAAGAAAACATAAACGGGTCAGCACATAAACTCCAGAACTAAATCCAAAACTTCCCCGCCTGATACACGTTTAATATGGTGCCTATGAGAGATATGTTTTGAATTGAATATTTTATTCTCAGAGGCATAGTACATACACTGACGTGAGAATATAGAGAGACAAAACAAGTTATAATGAAGTGGTCGAGGCATGTTTTGTTTATAGCAGCTGTAGTAGATTGAGCGCCAGACATAGTATGCGGAGATATCAACTCACAACGTCCTCACCTTTAAGAAGCCAAGTACCGGTAGAGTTTCTAATTTAATAGATCGTGTTAGAGGGTGCCTCTTAAGAGTTACAAAGACATAAAATTGTTGTAGGAGAGTATTGTCAGGATTATGCTGTTCAGAGATAACATAAAGTGTTCATTAGCCCAAGAGGCCTGAAAAGCTATGGCGGGAACATGGGTCGCTACTCCATGTTTTTAAACTCCCCTCCAGTTTTGGGGAGTGCCCGCTGCTGGATGTAAATATCCACACGACACGAAATAGCATTAACTCCCCTCTGTAAGACAATGAACACTATTTGTTAAGTTAGAACAGTTAATCACTAAAAGATAAATCGATAGATGTTGTTATGAGTAATAAACGTTTTTGGCCAAATGCAAATACTTTCTGGAAAGGTAAACCCAGTTTTCAGGAAGTATTTTCATGCCGTGTGTTTCCAAACGCTTCCATTCGTCATCGGTTATATATTGGGTCATCCCTTTCAGAATGTCCCTCGCGATTTCAAATGGTGGTTTGAATTTCAATCGTCGATCCCATTGATTACCTGTATTCCATACTTTATTTGTTGGGTCGCTGAGAGGCGGTCCGTATGGCGTTTGTTTAAGTGTCTCCGGATTGACCTTCCAAAATGTCTAGAAAAATTCTGAGAAGTAGATTTTTCAATAAAAAGCTGATCATTATACCTCTGTATCTGTACATATGAATATTTTCACTACCCGATCTCGAGAGGATAAGTGGCGAGTCTGGACGTGTCTTCACAGATCAGTATATCGCCCAGTTACATTCAATTTCGCAAAATAAGTTCAGATCTTGCTAAGGAATGAAGCGAACTAATTTATTCGGCGTAGGTCCAAATTGAAAAGTACCAATAAACGTCCATCTAATTCTTTGTCTAGCAAATGTAACAACTAACAAACATGGTAAGTGCATGCAATCTAACCATATAGCAGGTAATAAATAAGTGGTGTAGCTGAGCTGTTCATTGTATAAATTCTTCGATCAAAGCGTTCACTCTGTCCGGTACATCTTGCTAAATAAACAATAAGATTTGAATTTCAAGAAAAAGACAAACCTGGACCCAGTGGCTGGCGTCCGGGATTCTGAAATAAAATTATACCAAATACTGTAACCGAATGTTTGTTCACTTAAAAAAATAAACTATTATGCACTTTAGAATCGAACAGAATTCAGTTAGCATTGTTCGAAAGCAATTGGTCATCAAGATGTTTAAGTATAAGTGAATTCAATATGAGATTTTGCGCATTGTAAAGAATTGTTTTTATAACATTCACTTATAAGTTTGTTCTTTTCCCTTTGTCTACACAGCTTGGCATTTTAAAGAGATATTAGACATACCTTACAAGTCTCGCATCTCTACATAATGTGATTGAAAGTTCAGCTCCTTCAACATCAAGCGCTGTATCTTTCTCTCCCCAAATTATTAGAGTTTTAGGCTAAAACAAAGTTATTGTGAATCACAATCGCAATTATGTAGTAATAAGCTTTACCTTAACTTTGACTGGTTCTGCAGAGGCGTTCTGCTGTCGGCGTCCAACCGCACCCATACCTAGAGCTAAAACAATTTGGTATGGAGTTGCATTTTGTGGTTTTCAAATTAAATAGCGAGTTACCTCTGTAGTAGTTTAGCGGCGGTGTGACAGCATCTAAATTTTGAATGACTCATACCATTTCAATTTATCTTCTTTTATAGTAAAGAGTGATTGTCTGCAGCTTTCAAAATGGATTTCTACAATGAAACACTTACTTGGCTTACTAAAAACATGCTTCCATGCTTCGAGATCTTCATCCGTGAAGTTTTCCTGATGAACTAACCCCATTGGTTGCTTTCGGAAAACATTTTCCAGGTAGGCGAAATCATTTGCGGAAAAACTGATTTCGGGCAACAGTGGACATTGAAACATAAACATATACCTAAACACGACTGTCAAATATTTCATCAATGGAGGTGTACAGTTTTGACAAAGTGAACGCAGGATATTAGAGAACGTTATAATGATATGCATATATTCTACGCTAATTTTTATTCAGCCATTTTTGCTAACCGAAATATACTATTAGGTTGTTCCCTAAGTTTTTAGACTGGGCAAAGGGTTTCTAATCTAGGGCCCGAAAATTAAGCTGATTTCACCTATATAGGGGTTTTTCGATGCGGTGAATACGAATTTGAGGTCAGATTTTGGTTGGTCCCGCCACGAAAATAAGGAAAACCGCTATTTTCTTCAAAAATGGTCATTTTTGACGCGTTACGAAAAACCAACTGCAGATTCGGAATCATCGCATCAAAATACCCCTAGAAACACATTTTTCGAAAGATTTGGAAAAAGGGCGCGTCAAAAATGGTCATTTTTGGCCAAACAAGGCCGTTTTTTGAAGAATATAGCGGATTTCCTTATTTTCATGGCGGGACCAACCAAAATCTGACCTCAAATTCGGATTCCCCGCGTCGAAAAACCCGGGGAAATCAGCTTAGTTTCCGGACCTTCGATTTTTCGGTTAGAAACCCTGTGCCCAGTCTGAAAACTTAGGGAACAACCTAATATTATGTCGGTTTTATTTAATAATATTTATTACAATGTTTGTCATCTATCCAAAATTTCCCTGATATAGTTTAGAATTACGATTACATAAAAATAACATACCAAGATTTTAGAAATTGTGAGGACGTAGTCTGTATTCTTTTCTGGAAGGCTTCATGGTGAGGAACGTTCAAAATTATCATCCGATCAGCAATGAGCTCAGGTCTTAGCAAGGCAAGTATCCAACAGACCATACCACCCAAATCATGTCCAACCAAAATTGCTTTTCCACCTAAAGTGCGTTCATAAAATTTAAATTTATACAATAAAAAATCTAAATAATGCAATATCTGAAGTTTGAGAATTTGGAATAGAAAAAAAAAGCAAATATTTCTCACCAAGCTGCTCAATAGCTTCAGCGACGTCGCCTAAATCGTATAATACCAATTATAATCGAACCAAATCAAAAATACCTGCCAAACTGCCCGCATCATAATTACGAATTCCCACCGGCTTATCAGTATCATTATAGCCACGCATATCCAAAGCTACAACACTAAAAATTCAAGAATTATCTTTGGTTCGACCGAGTTTTAGTGAAATGTTACCGATATTTATGTCTGAAGTATTTCAATTGGAAACGATAGGAATACCTGAAATATGTTCAAAATAGAAACAAATACAACACGCTGCTAACAAATCAGTATACCGCATTTCCTTTAATTCAGCCCTTTCATTCTAAATGTTCGAAAATAAAATAAATAAATTTTCACACTCAATTTTCTTGCATTTTTTCAGAAATGTTTTGTGCATTGGAGTTATTCCGACATAACTCGAAGAGATGCACACGAATATACAATTAGTTTTGGTCGGCGGCCCCGGGTATAGGTTTTGCTTTCTACTGGCGAGGGCGCAATTTTAGGGAGCTGAATTACAGGAAATATGGTAACTTGAGTTTTATTCATTAAAAAGTAATAAAAATACCAGAATTCTGGAAATCCATGCACCAGAACCATGAGCGGATTCTTCTTATCACCTGCCTCAACGTAATGCATTCGAATATTCTAAAACTTACTTTAAGGATTAAACCAAAGTTTAGTGATACATCCTAACTTCGTTTATCGGAATCACATTTATCGGAAAATTCATTTATCGGAAACGAATTGGCCGGAACGGATTTTTTCATACAAATTTTCCTCAGTTATCGGAAACGATTCCGGAAAAATGTGACAATAGGGTACCCCTATTGATTTGAATTTTTAGGAAAAATTAGCCAATTTTTTCTAAAATTGCACCAAAAATTTCAAATTTTTGACTCAAATTAGAATTTTTTCTAATAATTTTGCAAAATTTTTGACCAAATTTTTGGACAAGTTTTACAAAATTTGGCCAAAATCGTCCAAAGGGACCGGGACATCTCCCACCCGACATCTCCCACCCGCGACATCTCCCACCCGAGACATCTCCCACCTCTACGAAATAGTGTGTATTATCTAACCGTCTGCCGACATTACTTCCTATATCTTTTTTGACCCAGCCATTTGATAAGAGTCTGAAGGGAAAGTGGGAGATGTCTCGGGTGGGAGATGTCGCGGGTGGGAGATGTCGGGTGGGAGATGTCTCGATGCCCGTCCAAAAGCAAATTACAGTCAAAAAATTTAAAAATTCGTTTATCGGAAAAAAATTTTTATAAAGGATTTTTTCCATACAAATTTCCGTTAATTATCGGAAATTCACTTACGGAAATTCAGTTATCGGAAACAAAGCGGCAAAATAAATCGTTTCCGATAAACGAAATTAGACTGTAGTCAACAAACTATGAAATAAACCAACTGTTAACTGTAGAAATCCATGGGTCCACGGTCCTTCCGTTAGACATTTTGGAGGTGTTTGATGATTACGAGCTGTGAAAAAGGACCTAAATTTTGCATACAAATCATAAGAAACAAATGAAAATAATTTATGAAATATTACCTGCCAGTGCTATCCTTATGTTTCCACCATTCAATAAAAAGATTGAATGCTGTAAATGCTGACCAAAACGCTGAGAGAATGACAATTGTAAATGCCCTAAGTACAGCTTGAAGAACTGTTGGCATATTTTGCAGGGCTTTCAATATATTGATCTTGTTTGATCGAGGATCTTTGCAAATACGTGTTCCTTAAATAAAGAAAACAATTCTTAACTGATTTTGCGTTTGTTGATTGTATTGTGTATATTCACGATAAACTCTAATTTGTGTAGGGTCAGTGACGGACGTTCAGCCACAGACTACGGAAATCAGAAACGATGATAATTTGTTTTGAAGAAAATGATTGTAGTAGGGGCTGTATTTTGTAGTTTCGGGGCGTTGCCTCGAAGCCACTGGGCAGAGTTATCCCACTGACAGGGCAGCAGCCCACTCTTCCTTTCGACCACTTTTGTTCAAAAAGAATCAATTTTGTTCAAAAATCAAACCTTTGAATGTACTTTTATGATTTACTTGTAATGTTTTGGCGATAAAGATCTTGAAATCACAACATAAGACATTACCGCATGATCCGGGATAAATGCAGACAAAGGAAATGATGAGAAAAGAGAGAAAAGAGGAAGATACCCCTAAGCCCCAGAAATCAGGGCCCCAAACGCTCAAATTTCAAAATTCTGCCCTCAGGGGTAACCCGAGGGGGATACCTCCTCCGGGTGTATCCCTGCCTCAAAAATAACGCCGGATTCGGGCTCCCCGATCCTGAAAACCCCCAAGTCGACTGAATCATAAATTATGCATTTTAGCGACCCCAACCGAAAACTTAACATGCTCTGTAAATGGCCCTCAATTAACGGTGATTCATATATTTTGACAAATTTCAACGACAATTTGAAAAATTTACCAAATTTTTTCATTATTTTCCGAAATTTCCAATTTTTCCCACAATTTTTCAAAATTTCCAAAAATATTTGATAATTTTCGGAAATTTTATTTTATATATATTATTTCACACAAAACCCCCGATTAACGGTGATAAAGAAATTTAGGTTATGGGTCCCCCATTAACGGTGACCCCCAATAACGGCGATTTTGATTTCGACTGTAGTAATCTGATTTTAAAAAGTTTAAGCAAATGGAGTTCGTGATTGCACAGAAACTCTTGAAAATCACAGATGAAAAACCTAAAAGTTACCTTCAAAAAAGCTTCCAATCTTAAGGACTAAGCCCAAAAATTCTAGTTTACTCTTGTTTATTTTCTTTATTTCCTCCAGTTTACAAAAATATATAACTTGCTTTAAAAAAGCGAATTCGAGATTTGGCAGGTAAGCAAAATTTTGGAACTTTTAGGGTTCGAACCTGAAATTTATTTGTTGGATATGAAAAATTCCTGTAGGAAATACCCTTGACCGAGCCAAGACTTGTATATGCCTTCAGGGCATCTCGGCGAATTAAAAAAATCTATTGCCACATTTATTCGGCAAGAGTGTAAAAAAAAGGTCAGACGTCGAGACCAAAATCACATCGACGACATACAAATACCTGAATTTTGTTATACATAGATAACCCTTTGTCGTAATACCTAAAGGTCAATGACCTTTTAAGGAAAATACTTGACCTTTAAAAATGGTTTATATTTGCCATTTCCTTATTAGTATTGTAGATCTGTTGCATAGATAAGAGTTGACTAGGCTTTTTTCCAGCTCCGTCGGCGCTGGAAAAAAACTAGGTCGGGCGCTCCGCGCAGTCCAGAATTCTTGGGGCCAGTCCAGCCTTTTGGGGCAGTTTTTGCCATCAAAATGGTGTCAGCAAGTCCAGCATTTTGCATCAGGTCAATTGACAGTCCAGAATTAAGCACTGGATATAAGAATGCACTTGCAAAATGAAACCGTGACTGACACCAAAAATAAGATAGATGGACAGACAGACAGAAATAAGCAGTGGATAGAATGACCCTCCCGAAAAAACCTCACAGACAGACAAAAATAAGCAGTGGATAGAATGATCCTCCCGAAAAAACCTCACAGACAGACAAACATAAGCAGTGGAAACCGAAACTTTAGGTATTATAATACTAATTTCCAACTTTGCAAAAAAGAGTAATTTTCGGATAGAAAATACACCTTGCGATTGTGTTTAGATTTATTTTTCCGGCAAATATTTATAGTCCACCAAAAAAATTTCATCCGAACATAAATTTTTGATCAAAAAGGATTTTAGGTTGATCAAAAAGGATCTTTATTTCCTTCCCTTCCACTCGAAATAAGCAGTGGATAGAATGACCCTCCCGAAAAAACCTCACAGACAGACAAAAATAAGCAGTGGATAGAATGACCCTCCCGAAAAAACCTCACAGACAGACAAAAATAAGCAGTGGATAGAATGACCCTCCCGAAAAAACCTCACAGACAGACAAAAATAAGCAGTGGATAGATAGATGGACAGACAGACAGAAATAAGCAGTGGATAGAATGATCCTCCCGAAAAAACCTCACAGACAGACAAAAATAAGCAGTGGATAGAATGATCCTCCCGAAAAAACCTCACAGACAGACAAACATAAGCAGTGGAAACCGAAACTTTAGGTACATTTAGTCTAAATTTTGTCTAAATTTGTCTATATTTAGCTAAATTTTGACCTAAAATTCGGATTCCCCGCTAAAAATTACCCTAAAATAGGTACATTTCAAAAATAAGCACCCCTAAGAATGCACCTCTGAAAAATAAAATAAGCACCCCTAAGAATGAGCTTACAAAACGCCGACGGACAGCACTCAAATACTAGGTAAAAGGATACGAAAAAAGAACGTTACTTTGCATATGGTTTCTGAAAGGGTGGGAGCAAAGTATATTATTCGCCCTAGCTTCTAGATTGTTCCAAAGCTTTCATGGACATTTTGAAACTTTTTTCGTTGTTGGAGCAGCTAAGTATTTATTTTGAAACGAAAACTCTACAATGTGGTAAAAGAGTTTCATGCCGGCGAAATGAATTTTGTATCAAAACCCCAAAACATGGGGTGGGGTTATAAATATGATACGTACTTTACATGTTTATAATAGCAGCGACGTTGAACAGTTCAGCAATTTAGCGTTCAGATGGACTGAGAAAATTGCCTGCAGAAGAAGATTTGCAGGTAAAAAACACCAAGTTTGGTGAAAGCAAAAACACTTTTCTGAGTAGATTTTCTTAGGAACTGTATTAAACATATGGAGTAGGATCGGAGATTTCTTTGCTTTAGACATCATTTTTTGTCAAAAAATTGCGACATTTGGGACATTTGCGGGTCAAAAATAACCGATCCTACAGGGACCGATCTCCTTTCTCGCACTCCTGCCAATGCCTGCTTGCCGGCCAATGCCAGAGGCAGTGAGTTGTCATTGTGCTTCCTTTTCTCTCTACATGTCCCAACTTCTTCCACATTTCTGCCCGCCCGTTGCCACAAGCAGAAAGAGTTACCATTTGTTTGTCAACAATGCATCAGACAAATTAGATTTGTCCCGAAGCGATTGCTTGAGTGAGCCAAGTGACTACACGGCTCGGCTTGACAAGAGAGGCTTTCTCTGGCCTTCTCTTTGCATCACATGAGTCCTTCCCAAGTCGATATTTTTGAGAACTTATCCGGGAATATGGCTAATATTGGCTTGGTAAGCTTGTGCCTGACAAGCACAATGTGAGAAAAAAATTAGATAAAACAAAACCGAAAAGACTTTCTTACCAAACCAATATATTAGATTAATTTTGAGTATCAAAACTTTCAAATGTCTAAAGTTCCTTCGTATTTTAGTCTATATCAATGTTACATTTTCCAGAGGGAAGAGATGAACTCTTACTCTCTAGGCCTTAGTCTGGCCTACACTTTTCCTCATATTTCCTCGTATGTTCTATCCGTGTCAATATTTTTGAGAAAAATTTTTTCGACGCATATTTTAGACCGCCTATTTTTATCAACCAAAATCCTCGTGTTCAATATTAACGTCTGAACATTTTCTAGATTGATCCAGCCAAAATGGCTCCTGGCATGCAAGTATCACGTCTCAAGACTAAAATCAACTTCAAAAGGCTTGCCTCTATCGAGTTGAGCGATTCCGAAGATCCAGAAAAGCCTGCCGATGTCAAAAAGCGAATACAGCAATTGGAACTGTTGGCTAAAAAACTGAAAGTCCAGCTACTGATCTGTGCTATTGGAATCATATTAATCGTTGTTGCCTATCTTATACCTTGGTATTTCTTAGAATGCTGTGCACTGCCGCTTCAAGAAAGTCCTTGCAAGCGAATAAGAGCACTACCTTTGATATCAACCAACCAAAGTACTTTAGCGGAGGCTGTTGATGAGTTTGTGAGTGATTCGCATGTTTTTCTAAGGTTAACATCTCAATAAGGGAAGATCCAATTTCTGAGACGTTTCTGAACAGAATTTTTGAACTATCTCTAAATTCAGATAGGTATTGAGCTTGAGAAGACAGTCAGAACTCAGATATGGATTCAGAGAGTTTGAGAAGACTCCGTTTAACTTTTCCGGTGATGTGAGAGTTCATGGCAGTCTTTCGTTAAGGCCGGAGTCACAATAGCTATTGATGAGTAACGCGTTAGCCTATTTTGGTCTATAAACGGTCTGTTTTTGACTACCAATTCTATCGTTTTAATTTAGTTTAGTCTCAAAAATTTTTAATTTTTGAAAACATGCCATTTTAAGAAAAATACATCAAAATTTGGCACATTTTTCCTAGCTTAGTCGAACTGGAAAAAAATGTGCCAAATTTGTGACTGCTTAGAAGTTTTTCCGTTATTTTATCAAAAATTACTGTTATTTTTCAGACCCTCGCACTCCGAGCTCAGACTGACAAATTCCGCGATACAATTGAAATGCCCGACTTAACAGATCGCCAAGCCGCGTCGAACGCCACAAAAAATGCGGTTGGACAGTTACTTTCCCAGCACGCTTCCGATTTGGTCGGATTCGGAGTGCGCAAAAGAGAGGATGCACGACTTAAGGACGTAGAACAGGCGATAGCCTCCGGCTATGTACTACTTACTGCTTTTTTCTTTATTTGTATGATGCTAATGATGTTTCTGCGAGGCGCTGTGATGGATTGCAAGAATCCTGGAATTGAGAACCAGTCACTGAATGGCATAGATAAGCAGGAATATTCACAGGTTACTTATAATAAAATTATTAAGAAAAAACAGCTTGCATAAATAACTTTGTTCTATTTTTTATTTTGGCGGGGAAAAGCGAAATACAAAGATCATATTTTGATTGGATTAATAAATCTATCATGAGGTCGATTTTTGGACATAGAATTGGCGAGATCGAAAGTACTCATGATTGGCCTTGGACCGACTTGTATTTTGGCCAACAAAAAATGAGGCTACTGGATACACTCCCAGGAACGTGAGAGTTTTCTTTGCACGGAATTATTACTTATTCTACAATTTTAAAAAATTTGGGATTTCAGAACTTTCGCCTGGAACAGCTTAAGACACGTGTTTCCTTGCTATATATGGCTACATTCATCTGTATTGCGGCTATAGTCACACTATTTTTTATAGCAGTGGTCGGACAATATTTCTACGGCAGTTCAACTGTTTTTGCACCTAGAAGCGGCCGTTTCACCGATTTTCGCAATTTTTCGACTAAATTGGTACACCGATGTTTTTTATTGATATCTCAATAGCACTGGTCTTTTTAAGGTCTTCATCATCAGTGGTGGTTTGCCATAACTTCTTTCTGGAACATTCTAGAACAGTGACCAATGGATCAGACGAAAGATAAGTCGCCGCACTGTCGTTTAAGCCCATGGATGCTGAATCTCGACCCAATCGCATCGAGATATGAAGATTTTTGTCCCAATTTCGAGAGGTTATTTCGAGAATTTCGAGACTAATTCTAAAAATTGGGGCAAAAATCCTCATATCTCAATGCGCTCGTGTCGAGATATAGCATGTATGGGCTTAAACAACAGCCCAGAGACTTAGCTTCTGTTTGAGCCATTGCTCACTGTTCCAGAATGTTCCAGAAAAACGTTATAGCAAAAACCGCCACTTGAGGGTATTATAACCTAGTCTCTTTTAAGAGACTTGGACGTTGTATATGAAATTTTACTTATATTTTATATCCGCGGAATTTTAAAGTTGAATTCCAGGAAGAGTCCATGAACAGAGAGTTTGAAAAACTGGATATGTTTATGACAGCGCCGATTGAAGTGCGAAGGGCAGTCTGGCTATTCGAAATCGCCGCCATCGACACTCATATCGAGCGCCACCAGGACCTCAAGCAATACCATGTCGATCGACGTACAATGCCTCGAGCAATCGGCCATGTTCTTCCAGACCCAATCATAATTTTCTTTTCGTCGATCCTATTGATTATCTGTATTCCATACTTTATTTGTTGGGTCGCTGAGAGGGGGTCCGTATGGCGTTTGTTTAAGTGTCTCCGAATTGACCTTCCAAAATGTCTCGAAAAGTTTTGAAAAAATACAAATTTTTTCAGAAATCTAGGTCACCTGATAATTATACCTCTGTGTATGTCAATATTATAACATAATAAAGGAAGTTAACAGTAATCCTGTCATCAAAAGGATCGACGAAATTGCGACAGAAAGATATGCATTGTACAAAAATACTTGATAACCACACGCTTGAACAACATCAAAGTTATCAGGTAAATTCGTAAGTTCTAGGATAAAGCACACGTGAAGTGTTTTGCCATTATACTCTTTGCAATGACTCGAAGTTCTGTACTGCCAAGTTGAAGAAGAGTAATTGTTTCGAAACGAAAGACCAATATTACTCTACCCTTTTTTATCCAATCCCTACATCATGCCCGCAGGCTCTCCGGACATTTTATTTAGCCGCTTTAGTAGAGCCGTCTCTTGTTTAGCAAGTTTATTTACACCCTCAAATGGGCTTTGTCCCGAGGCGATTTTGTGAGTATTATATATATTTTTGTGAGTAGTTAAATGATTTTTAATATTTGTTAAACTTATAATATGCGTGAAAAAAATTCAAAAATGGAAAAATTTTCGTTTTCACAAATTTCGGTTCTTTATAAAATGGTTTTTTGAAATTTGATTTGCGCAAAATTGATAGGTTTTTAGTAAAAACTGGTATTTCTCTGTGAAATAAAATTTTGTACAGAAAAGGCGATTTTTCGCAGGAAAATGTCACACATTTTACAGACAAAATTTAGAAAAAAATTTTTCTAAAAGGATACGAATTTTTACATGGCAAAATTTTTTGCCGAAAACAATATTCTTTTACACAAATTGGCTTAATTCTTCTGTGGCCGCACATATGCAAAAGATCTCAAGAAAATGGCAAATTTTTTCGCGCGCATCAGAGGTAAAAGTGACCACATAAGTATTACATAAGTCATTAAAACAAAAACGGCATTTTTTCGAATTCGCCAGTTTGTTTTTCACAATTGAGTGAGCTACAAAGTTGGGATTCTCCAAATTTGAGCTTTGATATAGCTGCAGCCAAGATTAATCATCTGCTCTGAAACAAAAAAATTGAAAAGACTTGATTGTGACAGATTTCTTTCATATTTCAGCTAGACACTTTGGAATACAAACTTTCGGCACTCCGTGATGTCATAGAAATGCCACTCCTAGCCGACAGACAAAAGACTCTTGAAGCCGCAAGAACCGATTTTCGGGAACTAATCCAACAACACTCTGCAAATTTGGCTGCGTTCGGCGCTCTCAAAGAAGAAGACGAGAGACGAGAAGAACTGAAGATTGCCATAGGCGACGGCTATGGCATTATAAATTTATTCCTGATTCTCGGATCCGTGTACATGACTATAATAGCAGCGACGTTGGGCAGTTCAGCAATTTGGCGTTCAGATGGACTGAGAAAATTGCCGGCAGAAGAAGATTTGCAGGTAAAAAACAACTAAATTTTTTTTCTTAGAAACTGTATTAAACATATGGGAGTTACGAAGCTATCAATATCTAATTTTTAGAATGACCGCCTGAAGAAGTTGAAAAGACAAGTCCCGATATTTTACGTTGCCGTTTTGATCTGTATCATTGTCCAGCTGAGCTTGTACGCGATATTTCTAGCAGGTCAATATCACTCCGGCAGTTGTCCTATATACTATTTTCTTGAGGGCAGGAGAGAGACGGCCGAACGAGAATTGAAACTGGGAAGAGAAATAATGCCCTCAAGCGAATTGCGGGCCGTCGTCAAGTCCTTTACTAATTTTCCAGCCTTCGCGAATCGACTGGTAGGCGATTGTATTTAGAAAATGAATATTTTATTTAAAAATTTAAAAAATATTTTTTGATTTAAGGTGAAATTTTCAATAATTTTTCACAATAATATTTTTCGATAATCGCAAAAATAACAAAATATAATACAACTATTGGGACATTTCGTATAAAATATCACAAGTTCTGACATGCCGCTCCAGTCCAAGTATACATCAGACTAAAACTAAACAGAATATCTTTACGAAACTGATTGTAATGAAAAATTTCAGCAAACAACTTTGGCCATTCATATCACAAAGCTTTACAAATTCATGCAATCTCCAAATTTGGAAGTGCGCCAGCTCGGATGGAAGCACGAAAACAGACCGATAGACATGGCTCTTTTACATCACAGCCGCCTGAAAGAGTACGAAGTTGATCGAGACACTATGCCACGTAGAATCAATTACGCACCGGAAACCTTCTTCCTTGCTTTTCTGGGCATTCTTCTCGTCATCGCTACTGTCAATTTTGGATTTTGGGCCGTGCAAAACGGGTCTATCTGGCAGCCGTGGAAATTCAGAAAATATTTTTAACATTGTGTTTCGTTTCATTGAAGAGAATATTCTTGACTAATGTCATTCTCCAAGAAGCATTTTGATTCTTCTTATTAGATCAGTCTTCTAGATCTCATTCATTGCCTCTTCAAGCACTGCCATACCCATATATACCTGTATCACGTCATACCTTTGATAAAAAAATTTGTATCATTAGACGTGTGTTTCTTTTTTATTTTCGGATTTATTGCAAAAATCGATTTCTTGTTTAAGTAAACTTTTACAGTGAAGCTTGAAAATGGTTTAATCGAAATTAAGCTGGTTAACCTTTTGTCTTGTTAGGCGAAAAGTTTTACATATAGCTTTTTATCCCAAGTATTTTTGAAAATTTTGAAGAAATATAATCGAAGTTTTTGTATTTTACTTTTTATGTAAAGATATATATGGAAAAATACGTAAAAATTTTTATCTATAAGTTTCTGTTGAGTTTAAAAAAATTAAATTGCAAAACGGATTAAATTTCTGCAAGCCGGAATCATTTCTCAAATGCAAGAATAGGTTGTCGCTTGCGTCCATAATTACATATAATTTCGAAACAAATGCAATGATGTTTCCCTCACATCTTTTCCATCAAAGAATTTACGTCATTGCCTGCTGGCCGGCCATTGCCTAAGGCAAACAGCCGCCATTCACTGGCCGAGTGCATATATTATCTCGAATGGATTGTGTCTTGCAGCGCTAGTTTCAATAAGCTAAGCGGCTGTCTGGCTCAAGCGAGAATTATTCTTTTCTTTTGGATAACTTCAAACGCGCTCTTTCCGAGTCAATACTCAATACTGACGTCACTCTTTACATGCCGGCTATATTGTATGTACCTCCAAGTTCAACTGCTGGGAGACTGTCGCAGGAAACGCGGGAGAGAAATATTTCCGAATCTTCCGCAGACTCTGAGTTTAACGAATATGTCGCGCAGCCGCTGAGAGAACTCGAACTCATATTGCTAAAGTTGAAAGCTCAATTAAAGTATTGCTTCGCCGGAATTCTATTGACTATTCTCGGTTATTTGGTCATTTGGTCTCGATCTCGATGTTGCGCACACCCGTTTCAAGAGAGCAGTTGTGCGGTAAAACGTATCATACCTCCTATGACGACTAACCACAGCACTTTGGCTGGTGAAGTCGATGGATTTGTAAGTAATTTCGAAATTTTCATCAGAGATGGAATTTTCATTCTGCGTCAGAAAACTGAGAAGAATTTTGAATTGTTTTTGCAATTCTGAAAAATACATAAAATTTTTATTGTATGTTTAGGACAGAACTAACATTCTAAAATTTCTTTTGCAAAAAATTTCATATTCCAAATTTACATAATTTATCATAATTGACACTTTATCAAAATTTATATTATGTTCCAGCTCGCAAGTGCACAAGCAAAAATCTCTAACCTCGAGAACGTTATTGAAATGCCCTCTCAAGCCGACAGACAAAAGACTCTTGACTTCACAAAAGATGAACTTTGGGAACTGATCCAGGAACATTCTGCCAACTTGGCTGCATTTGGTGCCATAAAAAGAGAAGACGAGAGAATGGAGGAATTAAAACAGGCCGTTAGCGATGGATACACGCTACTTATACCTATCGCGTTTTTCGGCGGAATATACCTTTGGAGAATATGCGGCGTGCTTGACAAAACAAAAATCTCTAAGCGGACTTATTTGGCCAAATTAAAGGAGTTGTTTGAGGAAGATGGTGAAAATTTGCAGGTAATGATTTTAGCAGTTATCTTTGCGCTAGATCTGTAAGAAATCAGGTTAACATGAGTTGACCAACTTTGAATTTTTAGAATGCCCGCTTGAAGCGAATAAAAAGACGAATTCCTATATTCATTCTGGCCACTTTGCTTTGCATCCTGTTTGAATTGGGCCTTCACGTGGCGTTTTTGGCAGGCCAATACTACGCCCAGAGCTGTCCTATGTATTACCGAATTGAGATCTTAAGAGAAAGTTACATGAAAAAAGGGAAAAGCTACTTGCCCAAGTCCTTCTCCGACTATTCCATTTTTGCCGATGAATTGGTGAGTTATTTCCTAATTTTGGAATTTTTGAAAAGATTGATAAAAATTGGCAACGTTGGAAATGGTGACTAGAAAATAGAAACAGAAAAGCAACAAAATAGCTGGCGATTATTTTGAAAAATAGTGAAATAAACAATGAAAATTGGAAGCGAAAAAAATTTTTTTAAGTTTTTTTCCTCGATTGGACACAAATGGATATTAAAATTTTTAATTTTTTGTAAGTTAAAAAATTTGGCAGAAAAAAGATTAGACATCTAAAATTTAAGCAAACTGCGTTGGATGCGCATCTCATAAAACTGAACAAATCCATGCAATCTCCCATTCTGGAAGTGCGGCAGCTCGGCTGGGACTATGAGCAAGAAGCAATTGATCGGATATTTATACATCATACGGGACTAAAGCACTATCACGTCGATCGAAATGAGATGCCTCGTCAATTGATTCATTCGCCTCCAGCAAATCAAGACATATTCCTGTACTTCCTAGTGATGTGTTTATATCTTATAATAAGTATTTTCCCTCTTGTAGGATGGGTATTGGATGACGGCTCAGTTTGGCGGCCCTGGAAGTTCGTAAAATATTACTTTTGATGAATGATGTGCTTACATATGAAAAATTTATAGAATAGCTTTGTCAACGATATTGACTTATTCTGAGCACGGTTTATGAAACATTCTAGAATGCCAAACTATACTATACTTTTGACAGATATTGATACCACTGCTTCTGACATTACTTCCGGCATTGCTGACATGACTAGGATATTTTCATCTGTGACACCATGTCTTGAAATTTAAATCTCCAAATATTCTAGATCGATTTAGGAAAAATATTTTGGTTCAAAAAATTCCATATAAAAACTATCATTGAAACTGTCAAGCTGCGAAGTTGTTTGAATCTTTTCTTTAATCCGATGCTACCTCTAGTATTCAATTTTATTATTTCTACTCATTTTTATTTGAATTGTGTGCTTGTATTTTCTGTTAATGTGTAAATGTTGCTATAACTGTTGCAAAAGTATCAGTTGGAATAAAGTCTATAGTTTGAGAATATTGCATGTTTTTCAATACTGTTAACACTACCTGTGCCTTTTTTGTCTTTAGATTCAAAGGAAAATTTCATCATTCTCTAATCTAACATGACATCAGTTGGAATTGGAAATTTGGGAAAAAACAATTATTTTTAACCAAAAAAGAATTTTTTGGCTAGAAATATATTTCGGACGTGAAAAATGGAAGTAGTGCTTCGATCCGGCCCTGTCTCTAAAATTTTTTTTTGATTAAGTTAAGTGTGGTATAGTTAGTAGTTTCAACAAAGATTGACAAATGCCTAGCGACGATTTTCAAAGTTCTCCTAGAAATCTAAGTCTTTTTTTGCTGTGTTCTACAGGGTGACCCATAAAAAGTCTCTATTTTGAGGCCTTTATTTGAATCGACCCGAATGATGTTAATAGCCTTAAAACTGCTACTATCTGACCTTACTTATATGCAAAAACGTTTTTTATTTTTTGATGTTTTTTGGCCCACTTTTTACAAATTTTAGAGAAAATGCGTTTTTCAACAAGAACTCTGTCAGTTGAGAAACTTTTTGTTCAGCAGTATGGTCGTCTGAGGCGATTTTCGCTGTGCTTGGGGCAAAAATGAGTAAAAAATGGACAAAAATGGCGAAAAAAATAAAAATGTCGGTAGATAGCCGTTGAATAGACCACAACTATATTTCAATATATTAACTAAAAATTACATCTTCAGACCAGGGCTGGGAGATCGGGTCTGATCGAAACGGAAATATCCTTTTTGAGGATCGGATCGGTTTTTTGGCTGGGAAAAATTTAGAAAATTTTAATGAACCACCATTCCAAAATTTAAAAATTTTCGCCTGCGGCGCTATTTGGTTACCGCTTCTCCCTCGAGTATTTTTTAAAATAGTGCAAATTTTTATATGAGAACCGCCAAAAATTGCCATTTATAGGCAGAAACAACAAATTTAGGTGATTTGGGAAAAATTTTGAAAAATAGCTTAATTTGAAGAAAATTTTTTAATAACCTAATTTTTGAAGGAAAATGATCGATATTAGCTGGAATTTATAATAAAAAATGAGTTTTTAACAAAAATAACCCCTTTTTTGAAAATTTTGGCGATTTTTATGCAAAAATAGCACTTTTTTAAAAATTTTGAAATCCCCGGGGGGGGGGGGGCCCCGGGGCCCCGACTGAAAGTCGGGGAAAATCCCCGATCCCCGAAAAAAATATCCCCGACTTTCGGGGGCGCCCCCGAACGCAAAATCCCCCCCCCCCCCCCGCGAGCCACCCTAGTTTCAACAAAGATTGACAAATGCCTAGCGACGATTTTCAAAGTTCTCCTAGAAATCTAAGTCTTTTTTTGCTGTGTTCTACAGGGTGACCCATAAAAAGTCTCTATTTTGAGGCCTTTATTTGAATCGACCCGAATGATGTTAATAGCCTTAAAACTGCTACTATCTGACCTTACTTATATGCAAAAACGTTTTTTATTTTTTGATGTTTTTGGCCCACTTTTTACAAATTTTAGAGAAAATGCGTTTTTCAACAAGAACTCTGTCAGTTGAGAAACTTTTTGTTCAGCAGTATGGTCGTCTGAGGCGATTTTCGCTGTGCTTGGGTGTAAATTCATATTACTACGTCAAAGTCAAACATGAATACACGTGCATACAACAATAAACCACAAACGTTCCGTAGGACTAGATTTTGAAAAATGTTTCTGTAAGAGATCAATCCTTTTATTTGCTTACACATTAATGAAAAAAATATATATATATCTTTTTGGATCTAATTAACTATTTTTTGGATTTAGTAAATGAATTCCAATTGGATATTGTCCGATAGAAGAAGTTATTCCTGCTAATTCCTGAACATTTTGGTAAAATAAGAATGTTTCTAAGTCTACTACTTTTGGCAAAACTAAAATAATTCTTTGGGTTAAGAGATGATTGGTTACTAAGTATTTTGGAGACCATTTTAAGGTCAAGTTCAGTACGCCGTTCACTAAGAGAAATCAAACTACAAGTCTTTAATCTGGTGTCATAATTTTGATATCCAAGACCACATTTAAACAGAACTCTTTTGGTAAAGCTTTTTTGGACCCGTTCTAGTAGAGTAATATCTTTCTGTGATACAGGCGACCAGACTTCCGATGAAAATTCAAGTAAAGGTAGAACATATGTTTTGTATGCTTTAATAAAAACTAGTTTTCGGTGGGCCGCGGGCAAAGCCCGCGGCATACCTTTCGTTACCTTTTTCTAACTCTTACTTTCTAACACTTACAGAAAACCTACAACTATTGCATAGCTTTACAGTAAAGATCTTCAAATCTTTAGAACTTTTCAAGAAACTTGCCTGGTTCTAAAAATCTTTAGAAATTTTCAAGAAACTTGTCTGGATCTTAAAATACTTATATTACTTACTCACTTACTCACTTACCAACTTATCCACTTACTCACTTACCCACTTACTCACTTATTCACTTACTTACTTACTCACTTATTCCCTTACTTACTTACTCACTTACTCACTTACCCACTTACTCACTTACTCACTTACTCACTTACTCACTTACCCACTTACTCACTTACTCACTTACTCACTTACTCACTTACCCACTTACTCACTTACCCACTTACTCACTAACCCACTTTTTCACTTTCTCACTTACTTACTTACTTACTTACTTACTTACTTACTTACTTACTTACTTACTTACTCACTCACTCACTCACTCACTCACTCACTCACTCACTCACTCACTTACTTACTTACTTACTTACTTACTTACTTACTTACTTACTTACTTACTTACTTACTTACTTACTTACTCACTCACTTACTCACTTACTCACTTACTCACTTACTCACTTACTCACTTACTCACTTACTTACTTACTTACTTACTTACTTACTTACTTACTTACTCACTTACTCACTTACTCACTTACTCACTTACTCACTTACTCACTTACTCACTTACTCACTTACTCACTTACTCACTTACCCACTTACTCACTTACCCACTTACTCACTAACCCACTTTCTCACTTATTCACTTACTTACTTACTTACTCACTTACAATTCGGATTCTACTCACTTCAAATTCGGATTCAGCATATCCGAAAACCCCTGTATGCAAATTTTCAGTAACTTTTACCGTCAGAACCAAAAAACCCATTTTTTTTACCAAAAAATGACCAAAAAATTCATAAAAAATGATACAAAAAACGAAATTCAAAAATTTAAAAAGCAGAAATACTCTAAATCACCTAAATTTACGATACAAATCAAAAAACAACTAACATTCAATCAAAACAACGCTTAAAAACACCTTTTTCAGTTTTGGCGCGAATTCAAATTTCCGATCTGACAATTTTATGCCACCTACCAGACCATTACCTACAAAATGAGCTATTACTCATCAAAATCTAACGACAGGATCGCGAGATCCTAGCCTTCCAAACAAACAAACAGAATTCTGCAAAATAATATAGTAAAATGTTTCAGTTTTTCGTTCTAAGTATGTAGAGTAATTGATTTGCTCTTTTAGAGGCTTTTTTGGTAATCTCGGCTATGTGATGACTAAAAGTAAGGTCGTTTTTGATAAGTACGCCTAGGTCTCTAACTATGTTTGTAACTGTTATTAGCTTGTTGTTTATTTCATAATTGTGTTTGTTGTTTTCTTTGCCCAAATGGAGTAGAAAACATTTTTCTGCTTTAATGCTAAGGCCATGGGATTTTGCCCAGGAATCAATATGTGTTAATGCTTCTTGTAAGTGTGTTGTGTTTGAGCAATTTTTGTGATTAACATAAATTTTAATATCATCTGCAAATAGTTTAATGTTGACCTGGGGCGGAATTTTTGTCGGTAAATCATTAATGAAAATTATGAAGAGCAAAGGACCCAAAATTGAGCCTTGCGGGACACCAGAGATGACTGAATTAATATTTGAAACAGAGTCGTTAATTTTGACTTGAAATGATCGGTTTGTTAAAAAATTCCGAATAAACGTAAAGATTTTACCGTCAATTCCTATAGATCTGATTTTTTGAAGTAAAATTGTAATGGGAACAGAGTCGAATGCTTTAGCTAAATCTATGTAAATCACATCAATGTTTTGTTTGTTGTTTAAGCCGGTGAACCAATCGTGTATTGTGGCTAATAATTGTGTTGTAACAGATCTACCTTGTATGAAACCAAATTGTTCTTCGCAAAAGAATTTCTGCTTTTCTAAAAATTCAACAATGTTTTTGTAAATAATCTTTTCGAAAATTCTACAAATAGTTGATGTTAGCGATACTGGACGGTAATTTTCCGGAGAATTTTTGTCTCCTTTTTTGAAAATTGGCACAATAATGGATTTTGTCCAAACTTCAGGAATTTCGCCGCTATCCAAAACATATCGAAAAAGTGACGTTAGAGGTCCAGCTAGTGGTAAAGCACATTTTTTTAGAAGTAAATATGGTATCCCGTCAGGGGAGGTACAGTTACGATTTGGTAAATTTTCAAGAATTTCTAATGTCTCTGTTACTGAAAAAATTACGTCCGAAATGGTAGATTTAGATTTGTTCAGAATAAAAGTAGTGCTTGAGAAGTCGTTGGAAAAATTCTTTTGGAAGGTAGAAGCAAAAAGCTCACATTTTTGGTAGTCCGTAAAATGATATTCATTATAACTTAAAAGTGGAGGAATTACTAAGTCGATTCCAAGTTTTGCCTTAACATGTTTATACAGCGAATTCTTGTTTTTGGTAATTATTTTCTCTTCTAATGAGTCTCGAAAAGTTTGAGTTCGTTGTCTTATAATGTGCGTTATTCTCTTGTATTCAGATTTTAGATTTTTTCCTAGTTTAATTTGTTGGTGAATTTGTAATTTCTGTTTAATAAGTTCACGTATTTCTTTAGGGTATTTGGTTTTAATTGCAGTTGCTTTGGTTAAAGGAACAGTTTGATCTAAAATTTGATAAATACTACCAGAGAAAAAGTTGTACTTACAGTTAAGACAAAAATATTCAGATAATTGGGATTCCCATTGAATGCTAGCAATTTTTTGCTGCAAAATAAGGATGTTTCTGTCATTAAACTTCCTGAACTTTTTAGGTGCTATTTTCTTAGAAATGATTCTAGTTTCAACATTTAACAAAAATGTAATAATATTGTGATCTGAGAAAGGGGGTCCAACTTTAGATGAAAAAGCTAAGTTTTTGGGTCTGGTAAGAACTAGATCTAAAATATTGTTGCCCCTTGTTGGTTCTGTTACTATTTGATGAAAAGTGAAATCATTGCAAAACTGTAAGAAATGCTTGGATGGTTGAGTTTTACATGTATTTGCTTGCCAGTTTATATCACCACAGTTAAAATCTCCGCAAATGAGAACTTTTTGTGAAATTTGTTCTGTTAAAAATTTACATAATTTTTTCGTGTTTTGTGCGGAGCAGTCTGGTGGCCTATATACACAGCATATTTTTGTGGGTATGGGACCAGTTAAACGTAAAATAATTATTTCACACCCAAATTTTGAACAGGAAAATAATTCAATAAAATTTATCATCTTAGAAATAAGAATAGAAACTCCACCACCAATTTTAGTTTGTCTATTTGCTAGAATAATGTTAAAGTCAGAAAGAAAAGGAATGTTAGCAGGAATAAATTTAGTATCAGACGTCCAAGTTTCGGTTAAAAATACTAAAGAAGGCTTTATGTCGTCTAATAAAATATTGAATTCGTCTAATTTATTTAATATCGAACAAGCATTAATTTGTAAGCAAAGTAAGGATTGAAAATTATTTACCTTAGTTGTCTTATATCCCTAGGCTGTACGGAACGGACGTGGTTTAGACAAGTTCACAATTTTAAGATCAAATTCATTGAGTTGACAAATAACTTGGCCGGCTTCTTGGTTCTTTTCATAGCACTGTTTCCGGTATGCATAGAGCTTGGACAGTTCGTTCTGCGTCATGTCACGGCGGCATCGGATTTTCTGAGGCACATTGTTGCTTTCGGCTTTTGCGAATCGGAAGTTGCGGACGAAGGAGTCGCGTTCCTTTGTGGTTGCGAATTGCATTTTGATGATACGGTTTCTTTCCGGCTTTTTGGTTCCATGGCGGTAGATATCAGTGGGTTGCGGAAGCTTTACTGATGGGTTGCTGCTTATGATCGTTTCGATCAGCTTTTGGTCTGACTGCGTGGTTTCATCGTCTGAGTCTTTTTCTTCAGCTCTTTCAAGAACGGCACGAAACGCCTTTGATTTTCGTTGTTCCATTTCGGCTATCATTTCCATAAACTGATCTTGGAAAAGAGGCGGTTGACCATACTGGGTGCTTTCGGCTTTATTCAGGTTGTTCTGCTGTTCGCGAAGAAGCTTTAGTTCGTCTTGAAGCTGTACATTGGTCTGCGATAGACGGTCGTTTGTTGCAACGAGATTCGGGATAGCTTTGGTAGTATTTTCAATAGAAGCGGTAGCACTTAATAGACTTTGCGATAGTTCAGCAATTCTTGCTTTGAGTTCGGCTTCGCGTTTCAGAGAGTGTCGCAGGTACTTTTTCGCATCGGTAGCACTTAGCTTTTCGATCCATGCGTGTTCTTCTTCACTTTGAGTCATTGCGAATAAATAGTGAATAGTGAATAAGCGAGCTCACGTCTTGGGTACCTCAAACTAGGGTAATTAAACCATGAATAGGCTATCCTACCCAGATTTTCACGCCAGATCTGAATCTGACCTTTTTTTTGAGCAATTCCTCTGTAAAAAGCGGTCGAAACATGCCTCCAAAGTTTCAGTTTGTATGGAAAAAGTTGCAGTGTGGTATATTCAAAGGGTCCGTTGCCCATGATATTCAGCGGCCATGAATGCGATCTTTTTTGCAAATAAGTAAGCTCAGATAGTAGCAGTTTTAAGGCTGTTAACATCATTCAGCTCGATTCAAAATCGATGAAATATAAAGGCTTCAAAATAGAGGCTTTTCATGGGCCACCCTGCACCTCTGTGTTCTTTCATATGACATCTTTCTTTTATTGACATGAGTTTGTTTCTTCCCAATTTATGTATTACGATTTACGTTACTATTGTAAGTATATCCATTGAAGTATTGCGAAATTGAAAGTATGCGAAAATAAATTAACAGTACAGTCACTGGCGTAGCCAGGGGGTACCGGGGGTACGTATCAGGGCTGCATCCGGTATCCGGCGTATTTCGCCATCCGGTATCCGGTTCCCGGATAGAGGGGGGTCCGCCGTATGCACCGGATATTAACAAGCACCCCTAAGAATGCAGTCAGCGCCGCAGGCGAAAATTTTTGAAAATTTCGTAGAATATACAAAATTTTCAATGTCAATTTTTGTCATACAGCGTAATTTTTCGAAAAATTTTCGCCTGCGGCGCTATTTTTTCTTCTAACTTTTCCATTCTATTTCACTATTTTACCAAATTAAAGTAAAATCATTTTATTAAAACTCTCGCCAGATTTTTGTTTTTGTCCATTTTTTTTCCAACTAGTTTTATTTCGTTAAAACTCATTAGTCTCCATCCAGATTCTGTCCATTTTTGCGATTGATGATTTAGTGACTTCGGTTCTTTTCTATCTTTTTTAGTAATACAGTTTTAGCTTTTTAGAATTTAACTTCCTGATCCGATCCCTACTTATAACCTTGCCCGTACGAGAATTGACCATAGAGAATTGACCAACGATTAGTCTTCTTTCGAAACCAATAGACTAACTATGTCACATCTCTTTCCCGAGCTATTTACGTCATTGCCTGCTGGCAATGGCGTTGCTTGCTAGACAACCAATGCCCAAGGCATTGAGTCGCCTTTAGTCTAGTGCCTGAGCAATGAGCACTATATGCACTCTCAAGCAGACTTTGTCTCAAAGCGATTGCTTCCACAAGCCATGTGGCTGCTCGGCTCAATTTTCTTTAACCAAGCCTAGGGCTATCCTCAAACTATGTGGGAAAAGCGGCGTATTTCTCGTCGATTATGATCACTATGCTTCGCATCTCACGTAATGAACGCAAATGTGTCCACGAAGAAGAAAGTTCCATATGTTGTACAGAGCCGAAAGAAGATAGCGGTAAAACTACCCGTATTGCTCTCGAAGAAATTGTCTATCTGTCTCTGAGAGATCTCGACCTCCAACTGCAACTCCACTTGCAACAATTGAAGCTCCAATTTTACTTCTGTTTTATCGGAATCGTATTGACAGTTATCGCATTCGCATCGGTCGATCGGAGTGAATGTTGCGCTTTGCCGTTTGAAAAAAGCGCTTGCGGGCCCAGGAATGTATCTGCGCACTTTGTGACAAATCACAGCACCTTGGTTGGGGAAGTCGATGAGTTTGTGAGTTTTGTTTTGAAGTTGTCAGAATTTTTTAAATTCTGGAAGAATTAAGATAAAACTTTTAATGTTTTTTAACCAGAAAATAAATTTTTTCCTTTTTGTATTTTTAGGCCAAAAATGGAAGAAAAAAACGATAAACTAGTAATCAGCTCAAAATTTGTATTCTACTTTTGACTGCATTTGGAATTGACATTCCAATGCAGAAAATCCTATAACAAAATGTATATTTCCTTTTCAGCTTGATAAAAAGAATATTTTTTATCGTCAATTTTATCGCTAAATTTTTATTTCTTTAAACAGATATTTGAAATAAAAATTTATTTTTTATTTTATTTTTATTTGTAACCAAACAAATTTTAAGAAAAGCAGATTTTTCATAATTTTTATTCTGGGTCGGTAAGCTGAGGAAAAAAATTTGAAAAAATTTTTTCAATTCTGAAAAATTCATAAAATTTTTATAATACGGTTGGGACATAACTAGCGTACCTAAAATTTCCTACGCAAAAAAATTCGTATTCCAAATTTACATACTTGTTTATTGATCCTTATCAAAATGTATATTATTTCCAGCTCGCCATTACACAAGCAAAAATCTCTAACCTCCACGCCGCCATTGAAATGCCCTCTCTAGCCGACAGACAAAAGACGCTAGAGGACACACATGCTGAACTTCGGCAACTATTTGCGCGGCACTCTGCAAATTTGGCGGCATTCGGTGCCATCAGAAGAGAAGACGAGAGAAGAGAGGAATTTAAGGAGGCCGCAATCGATGGCTGGTTTCTTTTCGTGCCCTTTGTTTTTTTCGGTGCAATGTACAATGGAGTGATAGGAATAGCGCTACGTTCCACAACAAGGCCCACTCAGCGTCATATGGCCGTTTTAAGAAATTCATCCGAGGAGGAAAGGGAAAATTTGCAGGTAAATAAGGCCTTTTCTACTACAGTCAAGCCTAACTTATAGGACCTCAGGGTGCACTATAAGTCAGGCTTGACTGTATTGTGGTACAGGTTAATATTTTTATAATCTCCATTTTTGGCCATAAAAATTTTTTTGCCGTTTCCTTGGATCCAGGACTTCTTGTCCTGGAAACTAACCCGCCAGGATCCAGGACTGTTTATCCTGCATCTTGTGTACTTGCGCACTTGGCAGCTTAGTCTCAAGAGCAAGCAAGTAGTCCAAGCCAAGCAACTTTGATCTTGGGATCACCCGGTTGCGCGAGATCTGGATACTGGGGTGAAATCTATTGATCCCGAGATTCCCTACTTGAGTAACGTTTCCGTTGCTGTGACACTGCCTATAATCTCAGTAAAAATTTCTGCTTTCAGAATTCTCGCATAAGGAAATTGAAGCGACGAATTCCAATATTCTACCTGGCCACTTTGATATGCATCCTGATTGAGTTCGGTCTTTACGCGACGTTTATGGCAGGTCAATACTACGCAGGAAGTTGTGCCACATACATCTTTATTCAGCAGACGAGGGTTGATAAATTGAGAAAAAGACAAACGTACCTGCCGAAGTCCTTCACGAACTATACGACCTTCACCGATGAACTGGTAAGCAATTAGTTGTGTGGTATACCGTAAATCTTTTAATTACTCCCCCGGGTGAGGAAGAACTAAAGTTGAGGAGGAACTAAAGGACTTAAATTTTCGGGGCCACGCCGAAAGTTTTCTTTTTTGCCAAAATATTTCAAAATTTGGTCAAAAGTAGCAAAATTTCTGATAAAAATTCAAACTGATTAGCAATTAGTTGTGTAGTATAGCTTAATTTAGTAAAGATAAAGGATAATATACTGTACTAAACAGGTGCTGTTTTATTTAATCAAGCATTGAGCCAATAATTTGACCCTAAGGGTCGTACTCCTGCAGAATCACGGAATTTAGAAAAGGGTCACGACATTTAGCGTTAAGTTTAGGCTCATACTTAGTCTTAGGCTTAAAGATGACCTTAACACTTCCATTGCGGTCCGGCCGGATTGCATTTCTTTGTAGAGAATTTTGTGCTGATTAATAATAAAAAAAGAAAATTTGAAAAAAAGTTCTTTGTGACCCCTAAAGGGGCTTTTTTCGAAAACCACTTTTTTCGTCAGAATTTTCGAGGTGCCTCTATTCCAAGGCTTGTATCTTTGTTCTGCCCGCAGGAGCCTAGCCGTGTTATATATCAGTAGAAAGCCCATCACTTGGGCTACAAGAATACACCAAAACATGTTTTGGGTCCCGCCACGAAATTCGAAACTTGGCGGGAAATTCAAAATTCTGAAAAAATTTTCAAATTTTTTTGATGTAAATCTCCCATAGCCGGTTTTCGGCGTTCCAAACCGTTTCCGACCGAGATTTTTGGCCCTATAGGGTTTTCGACCACGCTGAACACGATTCTGATGTCAGTTTTGGCATTCAGCATACTGTAGTACCAGCTTCTGGCGTTCTGCCCACTTTGGCTTCCTTGGGGGTTTTCGCCCGAAATTTCACACCCTAGGGGGCTTTTGAGTGTGCTGAAATCAAATCTGAGCTCTGTTTTCACGAAAAACGCCAAAATTTGGCGTTTTTCTGGCGTTCTGCCCAAAAACGCCAAAGACGGAAACCGCTAATAATCGAGGATTCGTCTTTGGCGTTTTTGGGCAGAACGCCAGAATAACGCCAGAGCCGGGCAGAACAAAAGATACAAGCCTTGGAATAGAGGCACCTCGAAAATTCTGACGAAAAAAGTGGTTTTCGAAAAAAGCCCCTTTAGGGGTCACAAAGAACTTTTTTTCAAATTTTCTTTTTTTATTATTAATCAGCACAAAATTCTCTACAAAGAAATGCAATCCGGCCGGACCGCAATGGAAGTGTTAAGTTTGAGATATTGCGTACACTCTCAATTTTGTCCATTTTCTCATTGGGCGCCAGAAACTGGTTCAAATGAGTGAATCAAATTCAATTTTTAAAATCAAAACTTGCTCAACATCCTAAACAGTTCTTACATAAAAAGTTTCAGCAATCAACTTTGGACGGGCATATCAAAAATCTGAACACAACCATGCAATACTCGGAATTGGAATCGCGCCAACTCAGTTGGCATTATGAATACGAAGCGATCAAACCGGCACTTACACATTACGTCGGACTGAAAAAGTATCACGTCAACCGAAAAACGATGCCACGTCATATCAGCCGTGTAACTCCTCGCGCAGTTACTTGTGTCGTGTCAGCGATTTGCCTTTTCTTCAACTTTGTGTTTCTTCAGCATTGGGCCGCACAGGAGGGGTCAGTGTGGAGACCATCGCAGTTTATGGAATATTTCTGATAGACGAGGTTGACGGAGAAAGGCTAGTCTTGGAAAAAATTTGACCATAAAAATGTCGGCGCTTCTATGGTCCCCCCTGCCCAAAACACCTCCCAAAAAACCATAGGGGGGGGGACCCTATTGATTTGTTTGACAGATTTCTCAGAAAAATGATTTTTTCAATCCCCTATGGTTTTTATGAAAAAATATATTTTTAGAAAATTTTTTGCAAAAAAACATAGGGTGACCCTATGGTTTAAAAAAATCATTTTTGTGAAAAATCAATAGCGTCCCCTATGTTTTTTTGTGAGGTGTTTTGAGCAGGGGGGAACCATAGAAGCGCCAAAAAGTCCTATCAAAATCATTTTTATCATGAGATGGCTTGAAATTTCTGTGTTACTTTTTTCCAGTTCTATCAGTGTACATTTATATTAATTTCAGGATTTGCACCAAAGTAAATTTTCTTTATTGAATTGTATACGTGAAAGACTGAAGACTATTTCTGAATTATCTCAAGTATCATACCTCCAAGCTTTGTAATTTCTTTCACCTCATCTCACATCACCTCAGTTTTTTATATCTCATCTGAATCGCAGTCATATTGTACTTGTAGAGTTTATAAATAAAATTTTACGAATTGAATTACGGTGTTGTCATTTTTTGGTGTGAAACTGTACAGCAGAATTTGGAATTGGTGATGTGACAAATGATGCAATAGATGATCAAACATCATTATCCGAAAATTGGTGTGAATTTAATCATATTAAATGTGAATTCTCACAAAAATTCATAACTAATGTTTTTATATTTGTCTGGAAAAATTCGATATTTTCCTGCACAAATTCGAATCATTTAAAATGCCGTAGAAAATAGTTCGGTACGCGCAAATGGCGCTTTGAATTTGCGCCAACACATAATTGCATGCCAAAGGGGTTAAAAAGGGCCGCTGAAAATTTTTAATGAGGGGGATTACTCGGCAGGGGTCTCCTCTAGAGATTGGTAAAAAATTTGAGTGGGGCCTTATTAGAATAAAAATTTTCACAGTCAACACTTTTCCCTATTGGAGGAGGCTCTTTTCCTGATGCTGAACAGAGCCTCCTCTAATAGGGAAAAGTGTTGACTGTGAAAATTTTTACTCTAATAAGGCCCCACTCAAATTTTTTTTACCAGTCTCTAGAGGAGACCCCTGCCGAGTAATGACCCTTATTAAAAATTTTCAGCGGCTCCTTTTAACCCCTTTGGCATGCAATTATGTTTTGGCGCAAATTCAAATCGCCATTTGCGCGTACCGAACTCTTTTCTACGGCATTTTAGGTGAAAAAATTTTGCCGAAAAATAATAGCAGATTTTTTCAGAGAATGAACCGGATTTTTTATCTCCCAAACAAGGAAATTACAAACCCAGCCGACCGACTTTTCAGCTCGGCCCCGGATTTTTAACTCCAGGGCGGCACCGAGACAACTAGCACCCGACAACTCCAACCGCGACAACTCCCACCGCGACATCTCCCACCGCGACATCTCCCACCTCCAAAGGAAAAACATGGCTAAACTCTTATCAAACGGCTGGGTCAAAAAAGATATAGGACCAAATGTCGGCAGACGGTTAGATAATACACACTATTTCGTAGTCACTGCCGCACGCAGACACTGTTCTCTACTGCGGGGTGGGAGCTGTCGCGGTAGGAGATGTCGCGGTGGGAGTTGTCGGGTGGGAGATGTCCCGGTCCCTCCAGGGCTACTACTCGGTGATAAGAAAAAAATTTTTGAAATTGGTTTTTTGACAACACATTTTTGACATATCGATTTTAAATGTATAAAATAATAAAAAATTCCATTCTGTACAAAACGTGCATTTTTAAGTTTAAAAAGTCTCAAAGGACTCAAACCTTCAACCTTTCGGTTAACAGCCGAAAGCGCGAATCGATTGCGCCACCGAGGCACATAATCTGCTCTCCTTGCGAAATTCCTTTGCCAATAATTTCAGGAGGAACTATTTCAGTCCGCTATTCGAGCTATTTAGTTCATGCCAGCTGGCTTGTCGGTCATCGACTAGTGCAGTGCTCCGAAGCCTTTCGGCATAGAAATAGAGTTAAGCCAGTCATAGCCTAGAGGCAAAGAGGGAACTAGTAATTTGCTTATCCGGTGTATATAGACGTTTAAGAGATGTTTGTCCCGAAGCTATCGTCATGAGCGCTAAGCAGCTGCTTGGCTCAAATGAAAATTTGTTTTCGATATTCTTACTTTATTATAAGCAATACTAAGGATAGGATATCCGAGAGTAAGCTCAATATTCACTGATTATTACCTCTTATTGACTATATGTCTGACTCATTTCGATCGACTGCTAGTAGCCCGCCAAGAGCGAAGCAGGAGAGAAAAAATTCTGTATATAAATCTGTCGATTCCGCGGATGCCACTTTGCCATGGAAGAAACTCGAAGTTCTGTCGGAAAGTCTGAAAATCCAATTCTATTTCTGTTTCGTTGGAATTCTGTTGACTATTCTCGCTTATTTGGCTGTAAAATTCAAGAGTCCATGTTGTGAATTACCGTTTTCTGAGAGCTCATGTATGCCAGGAAGCATTTTACCTCCGACGAATCACAGCACTTTAGCCAAAGAAGTCGATGGATTTGTGAGTGTTGTTATACATAAAATTGTCTTTTTGATTGTAGTCTGTTTTCCGTTATTTTTAAATAATTTGCTATTTTTATAATTTAAGAAAAATTGCTATTCCGATAAATATCGCTAATATCAAATTTTCATTTTTTCAAATCTAACCAATTTTTTGAAACAGTGTCAATTTAAATTTTATTTTGATCTTTTCAAATAAAAGATTGCTAATTTTCAAGTATTGGCAGGAATAAGACATTTAGCCAAATGGACTGGAATGTCCAGTTTGCAAAACGTCCGTTTTATAAGGAGTTGGCGAAATATTCCCTCCGGTAATGGGCTCTTAATATCTTCAGCCAATACTAAATTGTACACCCAATACACTTCATCTTATTTACAGCTTGCTGCTTCACGGAGCAAAATCTCTAATCTTCACAACATCGTTGAAATGTCCCTCTTAACCGACAGACAAAAGGCACTTGAGGCCTCAAAAAATGATCTTTGGCAACTTATACGGCAACATTCTGACAATTTGGCGGCGTTTGAGTTCATTAAAACGGAGGACGAGAGAAGAAAGGAATTTGCGGTGGCCGTGGACAATGGCTACACCGTTTTCGCATTATTCGCAGTTTTCGGCTCTTTTTACATTGTCATAATGGCAGCAAAGATCCATGATGCGGCAAGATCAAAAGTATCAGATTTGAACAGATCAAAGGAATTATCCGCTGAGGAAAGCGATAATTTTCAGGTAAGCGCGATATTGAAGTTATCCTAGTTACAGTATATGATTTGACCCTTCTCGGTGGTCAAATCTTATAACCTAAAAATTACCCACAAAGCACTTTTCCAGAAATCACGTGGGCAGTATAAGGGAAAGTGATCAGTGGAGGTTTGCAAGAAATTTGATCACATTTTTGCCGATCAGAACGATTGTGGGACACTTGTCTTTGACCCACTAGCACACCCGGGGTACGTACCCCCTCCCCAAATAGGAAAAAGCAATTTTTCTATGCAATTTTGCAAAATTACCCATAATTTTACAAAAGTACCCCCCAAACCCGAAAATTACCCAATACCAAAATATGTACCCCTCCCCCAAAATGGCCATTTCCATTAAAGCGTATCCCCCCAAAAAAATCCTGGGTGGCCCACTGCTTTGACCCCTGGTAATCTGCTCAGAGCGGGTGCTCTATTCACTACGGAGTGATTGCTCGATTTAATCCGATAAGATCAACATTGTCACAAATGGATCATAAATTTCAAAATTTGTCATCTTGAAATTTCTGGATGACCCTGACTCAATTTTCAAGCTATTTTTTCACATTTTTTCATCATATCACTAAACTACACTCCTACATTACAGAATGTCCGTCTGAAGAAATGTAAGGAGCGAATCCCGATCGTCTACCTAGCCACTTTGTTCTGCGTCATAGTTCAGTTCAATCTAATCGTATCGTTTTTGGCAGGCCAATACTATACAGGCAGTTGTCCAATATATGGTTTAGATTTTCTTGCTGTGATAAGAGAAAAAGCTTCTGGAAGAGGAGAGCCCATTTCATCTGCTGACTATCACACTTATGCAGTCAAGCTGGTAAGCGCTCGTTTTTGAAGCGTCAATAATTATACTTAAAAACTCTATCCCTTAAATGCATCAAAACTGAGATTGGGTTCGAATTCCCGCACAACGCCAGAACGGTTCTGGAACATTCTAGAAGGGTGAGTAATGGCTTAATCGTCAATCCCTGAATCTCAGCATTAATTTGCGCAGTCACTCTTCTAGAATGTTCCAGAACCGTTCTGGCGTTGTGCGGGAATTCAAACCCAATCTCACTTTTGATGCATTGAAAGGATAGGTTTATTGGTCTGCTTTTTAAAACGATTAAGAGATTAAAGATTACTTGATAATTCAATATATTTCTAAAACTAAAATGAATAAATAAGCTCTAAAAATCTATTGATACGTTTCAGCAATCGGCTTTTGGCTCGCATCTCGAAGAACTGAACAAATCCATGCAATCTCCGTTTTTGGAAGTTCGCCATACCGGACGGAAGTACAAATACAAAGATATTGATGCGATGTTCCGGGATCACAGCTATCTGAAGTATCAGCACGTTAGTCGAGATATCCCTAGGCAAATCAATTACCCACCTAAGGACTTTAAATTGCTAACGTATCTCCAATTTTCGGCTGTGGCTAATATTATGCTTTTTGGATTTTGGGCCATACAAGAAGGAACGATTTGGCAGCCATGCCAATTTGTGAAGTATTATTTATAGGTTTATTTATGCCGTACGAAATTATTGAGCTTTTGAAGCAACCAATCCTAAAATGAGAAAATAAAAAGGAAAACGAAAATGTAGCTAGTTTTATGGTATGGTTATTCAAATATAGTATCAAGGAGTATCCAGGAACCATCAGTTCTCTTTCTATCTATCAAATTTCGGCCACGTCTAAATTTGCTGAAATTTTTGTCTTTTGCATACGAAAATCGGCCATAAACGCCGATTAGCTACCTGAAAATTTATCTAGCACGCCTTTGATCCTATCTATGTAATATCAAATATCTAGCTGAAAATATCATTCATTCCTCTGCGAGACTCAAGTTTCCCCAATTTGAAGTACTTAAACTGTGTTAGACATCTGCTTTGATTACTGACCCCAACATTAGGGATCAGTCAGACGACCATAGCAGTTTGTACAATACTATTGATGCAATTATGGGAAAAACTTTTGATGTCAGCCGTATTTTGCGTTAGGCAAAATTTATCGGCTGCAGCCACTTAAAAGGTCATTGTTCTCGTCTCGCTCTTTGAAATTGCCGCGTTAATCTTTTTCCAGTCAATCATTAAACTTTTGCGGATTTTAAAGCATACAATGCCTCCAATCTTTTGTTTTCATTCACCTCACCTCTTATATCTTATTTGGTTGTTTTCGCTTTGTACTTATAATTTGTAAATAAAATCATATGATAAAATTTGCAGCGCAGTATTGCTAATTTTTACTTTTGCATGCAAAAATTTTGATTGGAAGATGTGATAAACGATCAAATATAGTGAGAGAAGAATTTTTGAGCCTTATAAGTTCCGAAAAATCTTATTTCAAGCAATTTTTTATATCTGTTAGGAGAAAGTGCGAAAGAAAAAGTAAAAAGCATGGTGTTTTCAAGATTGAGACGAAAGTTTATTTATCCACGTCATGTTGCAGTTGAAAATGCCTTTGCCAATAATTTCGAAAGAAACTATTTCAGTCCACACTTCGAGCTATTTACGTCATGCCCGCTGGCCGGTCACTGCTTAGGACAGAGCTCAGAGGATTCCTAGCAGCAAGATAGAGTCCAGCCAGTCATAGCCTAGAGGCATAGAGAGAGAGAGAGAAAAGACTCGTCGTTTGCTTAACTCATTGCATATTGATGTTTAAGTAGTGTTTGTCCCAAAGCGATTGTCTCAAGAGCTAAGCGGTCGCTTGGCTCAAGTGAACATTTCTTTTGGAGTCTCTTATTTGGCTACATCGAGACATTCACGGATTGTTGCCACCCATCATACAGCTCAAGTTTTCCGCTTCAGCTCTTGCTTATAGACTGCCAAGTACGGGGCAGGGGAGAAACAATTCTGTATATAAAACTGTCGATTCCACGGACACAAGTTTGCCATTGGAAAAACTCGAAGTTTTATTGAAAAAATTGAAAATCCAGTTCTACTTTTGTTTCATCGGAATTCTATTCACTATTCTGATTTATTCGGCAGTGCGATTCAGAAACCCATGCTGTGAACTACCGTTTTATGAGAGCTCGTGTATGCCAGGAAGCATTTTGCCTCCGACGAATCACAGCACTTTAACCCATTATTGCCCGACCGTGGAATTTTGCTGATTTTTGGTATACAGAGCCCATTTGGGCCCCTGATAACCGGAAAAATATTGTTTTTTAAAATTCGATTAAAAATGGCGATTTTCACGGGTTCGAAAATTTGGCGCGAATTCAAATTTTGGCCAAAAAATCAGGTCCTGCACGGAATTTGACAAGCTCATTGGATTCCTTGTAGCCGATTTACTCGGCAAGTTTTTTTAAATTTCCGCAAAAGGTGCCAAATTTCGAAAGTTATGAAGGTTTTTAGAAATTGCAAAATTTACGCTGACCCCCCAAAATTCGTCAATTTTCCTCGATTTTCGGGGGTGTGTCTCGAAAATGGCCATTTTTCAGGGCAAAATCGTAGATAAAGTGGCTAAACAAATTACATATCCTGATTCATGACAAAAAGTTGGCTATATATGAGCAATATCAGATTTGAGCTAGGAGGTCAAAAAATTGGACAAAAATTACTCCAAAGTTAGCGTATCTTATAAGATACACTGGGCAATAAAGGGTTAACCGAGGAAGTCGATGAGTTTGTGAGCCTTTTTTGAAAAATATTTATCGGCAGCAAAATTTATCGACAGCAGCCACTTAAAAGGTCATTGTTCTCGTCTCGTTCTTTGAATTTTTGCGTTACTCTTTTCCGAGCCAATCTTTAAATCTTTGCGGACCATAAAGAACATCAAAGGCAATCTCATTTTTTGTGGCAACTTTTATGAAACTGGCATATTTGTTCCTGGATTGATAAAAATGTATCATATCTGCAATATTTTCTTCCACCTCATCTCGGCCTCATATATCTACTTTTGGTACCTTTTGTTTTGTACTGTTAGAATTTATAAATAAAATTATGTGACGAAATTTGTATCTCGGAATTGCTAACATTTTACTTTGGAATCCCAAAATTTTAAATGGGCGACGTAACAAATTTTTTTCTGAGGTCTTTTCTCCAACTTTTTTTCCTTCAAGTAATTTTATGTAATGGAGAAATGTATCATATTATTATATTACAGAAAATTCATTACGATCAAAGGAAATATAGAGAAGTTTACAAAAGTTGGAGCCGGGGATTTTGAGCTGAAAGTTTCTACGTCATATATCCGCAGGAAATTCTTTCAGCTCAATTTCGAAAGAACCTATTTTAGTGCACGTCTTCATCATTTGAGCTATTTACGTCATGGCTGCTGGCCAGCCATTGCCTGGAGGTAGAAAGAGAGAGACTCGTCATTTGCTTAGCCTGTGCTTATGGATGTTTATGTCAACTTTTGTCCCAAAGCGACTGCTTTGAGAGCTAAGCGGCCGCTTGGCTCAAGTGAGAGTCTCTTTTGGACTTTCATATAGCGGCTTTATCCCAGATTCAATAAAAAAAACGACATTCAAATTCAATGCCAATCATAAAAATCAACAACTATTATAATTTCTCGTCTAGAGAATCTCCTGGCAGACTGGCAATTCGAAAGCAGGAAAAATACGTTGCTGAAACCAAATCTATCGATTCCACGGATTCTAATTACAGCGACGCAATCAATTATATAGTTTCCGGTCCGCCATTGAAGCAACTTGAACTTTTATTTAAAAAATTGGAAATTCAATTTTGCTTGTGCTTAGTTGGAATTCTAGTGACTATTTCCTTTTATTCGGCTCTGTGGTTCACGAGCCCATGTTGCCAACTGCCGTTTCGAGAGAACTCATGTGCGGCGAGAAGCGTTTTGCCTCCGACGAATCACAGCACTTTAGCCGAAGAAGTCGATGAGTTTGTGAGCCTCTTTTGAAAAATATCAAAATTTTTTAATTGTATTACATTTTTTCTAGAAATAAAAAAATTCCCACATTTAACAAAACATAACACATTGAAATTTTTGATCGAAAATAAATTTCGTAAAATACTGAAAAATATTGTATTAAGAACTACAGTAAAATTTTAGAAAAATATACCGATTCAATGCGAGAAATTAAAATTTGGAACCTCAAAAATTTGGTGCTGGATGACACTAAAGCTACACGTGTGGTCTTACCAAAGAGGAGGGTTGTAGTGGGGATTGGCCATAACTTTTTTATTTTCAAACTAGGGGTGGTTGTTGTTATTTACAAAAATGTAGGGGCGAGTGTCTTGTTTCTAAATATCGAAGAAATTTTTTCAACCTCCATTTAACCCTCTAATATATGCAATCCCCTCTTAAAAAGTCCGAAAAACTGCATTTTGCAGAGGGGATTGAATTTTTTAGTAGGGTAAAAGGACGAAAAATTTTTTCTTCCATATTTAGAAACTAGACACTCGCCCCTACATTTCTGAAAAACATCTACTACACCTAGTATGAAAATAAAATGACCAATCTCCTCTGCAACCCCAGGCAAATTCTCACGTGCCCAAATGTAAAAATAAAAATGTCAATCATCAATTTTGTGTTTATAACTGGGACCAAATTTATTCGGCTTTCCAGCTTGCTGCCTTACGAGCCAAAACCTCTAACCTCCACAAGGCCGTTGAAATACCCCTGCTCAATGATCGACAAAAGGCCCTCCAGAACACGAAAGAAGATTTTCTACAACTAATTCAGGATCACTCTGCGAATTTGGCGATATTTGGTAGCGTTGAAAGAGAAGACGATAGAATGGAGAAATTGGAGATGGACGTAGCCAACGGATATGGGGCTTTTATGGTCTTTATTATGTTTTATTCATTTCATTTTGCCATTATAGCGACACTGATGGGGCGTAATGCTCAATTGTTCAATTACAGTTCGAATGCCCTGAAGGAATTATCCGACGAAGGAAGCGATAATTCGCGGGTATTTTTTATGTTTTGCATTACCATGGGAGCATAACCGGAGGACGGACGTTTGAATTCGCCGGAGGATTTCCTTGCAATTATCAAGGGAATACGGTTCTTTTGGCATATCGGGGAAATTTTTATATAGAGATTTTCATATAAGAATTTTTTTTAATTAGTCTGGAATAATTTGGAATACCAAAATAAAATTTTTCAGAAATTTTTATGTCCCTAATAAATTCCAAATTTTTTGGCGGGAATTCAAATTTATATCGAAAAAATAGCTGGACGCTATAAAATATCGAAAAAACAATTATGAAGTTCAAATTTGAGTTTCCCTCTGCTAATGCTTGACAAAAATTTCAAAGTTTTAGAATGCCCATTTGAAAAAATTGAAGAGACGAATCCCAATACTCTACCTGGCAACCTTGCTATGCGTGTTGGTTGAGTTCGGTCTCTTCGCATCTTTTTTGGCAGGCCAATACTACACAGGCAGTTGTCCTATTCCTGGAGGGAAAACGGAAAAAGCTTTGAAAGCGGAAGAAAAATGTTTGACCACGGATTTCACCGACTACCACATCTTCGCTGATAAGTTGGTAAGCGTTTTTTTTTCTTTAAGCTAGTAATCATTTCCGCAATTTTTATTTTTTGCGCTTTAAGACCATAAGCAGATTCGGGACTGACGTCCCAATGAGCAAACAAAAGCGATCAAATGATAGACTTATATATAAAGATCGGATTTTTAGGTTAATGAAAACCGGTTTTAGGTACCTAAAATACCGTATTTTCTCTAATATAAGCCCCCCCCTATAATAGAAGCCCCTCCCCTATAATAGACGCCCCCTAGAGAAAGAGAAATAGTGTGTAAAAATGAGAGGTTAGAGAAAAATTTTGCCCAAACTTGGGGGATTGAAATAATATAAGCCCCGGGGCTTATATTAGAGAAAATACGGTAGGTTGACAAAATGGCAAAATAGGTTAATAAAATAGGTTGTTTAAATCATCTATTTTTGAGGGTTTTTAGCTACTTTTAGACATAAACTAGTACCATTGAAAAAATCTAGACACTTTTAGCTATATTTTAGACTAATTTTTAGACAATTTTAGATTTTACAGCTTAATTTTAGGCTCTATCCTATTACTGGAGGCCCCCATGTATTTCGCCAAAAAAAACATAGGGGGTACCCTATTGATTTTTTTTTGCAAAATTTTTTTGAAAATTATTTCTCAAACCATAGGGTCCCTCCTATGGTTCTTTAGCAAAAAAATTTTTAAAGAATTTTTTGCCAAAAAAACCATAGGGGACTCTATTGATTTTTTTTGCGAACAAATTCTAAAAAAACTTTCAGTTCAAATTTCAAGAAAATAGAAAGGTATTAAAGTAAGTTAGGCGGAAAAGGTGAAATTAGGGCAAAATTAAAGAAATAACAGAAAATTTTAGACGAAAATTGTAGGCAAAATTTGGAAGATTTTTTGAAACCTTTGGGAAAATTATGAGAAATTTCTCCAGCGACCGCCATTGGCGGCCACCGGAGAAGGAAAAAGTGGGAGAGGGAAAAAATCAATAGAGGGGACCCTTTTGTCATTCCTTAAATTTAAAAATTTGCAAAATAGGTTATAACCTAAATTTTTAGGTTATAACCTAATTTAGGTTGCCAACATGGAAAATAGGTTACAACCTAGGTTTTTAGGTAATAACCTAAAAATCCGGTCTTTACTTATATATTCCAGTACCCGACTTTGGACTTGCACCTCGAAGAGCTGAACAAATCAATACAATCTCCGATATTGGAAGTGCGAGATCTTGGATGGAAGTACGAAATCAACGCAATTGAAGCGGTATTTCGGTATCATAGTGAGCTTAAGCAGCAGCATGTTGATCGGAATGTGATGCCTCGAGAAATCAGTTACAAACCACGCGGAAAAGAATTAATCAGTCTGGGCCTTGCTTTAGCGGTCATCATTTTTGCTATCGGAGCTTGGGCCATACAAGAAGGATCGATTTGGCGGCCGTGGCAATTTTCGAAATATTACTCACCGATAAAACAATAATGTGCATTCAAATCATAATTGATCTATGAACAAAAATTAGCATTCGTTCTGCTAATAACCTCGAGATTCTCCAATTGACCTCCTCTTTGCCTGTACTGATAAAACAGTTGCTTTTAAATGGTCTTTTCCATTTGTTTCATTACACAGGTACTTATTTACAACTGAAATAAACACACTCATTATTTGATCAAACTCCAAAATTGCCTTTTAATTCCGGAATTCTTATGACAAGAATAAGATTAGAAAACCGAGAGTAAGATCAGATTATCTAGTCAGAGTTTGTGTGAGTTTCCTTCAGGATTTGTAATATCAGATCTCAAACAGTTTCACATTTGAACCTCATTTGACTCGCATTTCTTCAAAATATTTGTGTCATTGCCTGCGGGCTGGTCAAGCCCTAAAGGCAAATAGCGGCCATTTGCTTGGCGAGTGCAAATATGGTCACAAACTAATTTTGTCCCGAGGCGATTGTCTCAATAAGGCAAGCGGTTGCTAAGCTCGAGTGAGAGTTTCCTTTGGGTGACATCCAGCGGGCTCTCTCTCAGTCGAGACTGAATATTGACATCATTTGCTATGGCTGCGCCTCTTTTGGTTGTATGTCTGAAACTATTTCTGTTAGTAGATTGTCAAACGAGATCCAGGAAAAACAAGAAATGACTGTATATGGATCTATCGGTTCCTTGAGAATTTTGTAGCAATTCTCAAGGATTTTTTCTCAAGCCGGGCGCAAATTCAAACTTCTACTCCAAGGTTATTCAATATTGACATCATTTGCTATGTTATTTTTTCCGGGGCCATCTGTTCATAGACAGTCAATAGAGATCCAGGAAAGACAAAAAATGCCTGCATATACTGAATCTCTCGGCTCTACATATCAATCTATCGGCTCTACCGGTTCTCATTATAGCGAAATTCCTGCTTCGCCATTCGAACATCTCGAACTTTTATTGGAAAAAGTGAAAATCCAATTTAACATTTGTTTCGCTGGAGTTCTATTCACAATTCTCGGATATTTGGCTATTTGGTCCATGAGTCGATGCTGTGAACTTCCGTTCCAAGAGAGCTCATGTACGGCTAGGAATATAGTGCCTCTGCCTTCGACAAATTATAGCACTTTAGGCGAAGAAGTCGACAAATTTGTGAGTTTTTGAAACATTTTTAGGGATCTGATAAAAAAGACGTTTGTATTAAATTTTCCCAATTTTTCAAATTCCCAGTTTTCGGATTACTGAATTTCTGAAAAGTTTGAATTGGCTCCCAAAAATTTTGGTGGAAATTTTTTTACCACATTTTTTGCAAGTTTTTGGAAAAATATTGCAGAGATTGGCGAAAGTTTGGCCTAAAACCGCAAAATTGATAGTAAAAATTCAAATTAGCACCAAAAATCAATACAGTCAACCATCCGCTATAGTCACCCGTTTTTGTTTCCCAATCCGTAAAAATCGTTATAATCACATTTTTGCCCCAAAATGGGCGGGCGGTAGAAAAAAGTTTCAAGTTGAAATTTATTTTTATAACTATCATCAAATGAATTTGTACTTTTAAGGTGTCCGCCTCATGGTCCAAAATCCCTGATCTCTACGACGTCATTGACATGCCCTCGCTAGCCGACAGACAAAGGACTTTTGGGATAATAGATTATGACCTTTGGGAACTAATTCAGGATCACTCTGCAAATTTGGCGGCATTCGGTGCTATCAAAAGAGAAGACGAGAGGAGAGAGGAATTGGAGGAGGCCGTAGGCGATGGTTACGCTATTCTCCTTCTATTCGGCTTCATAGTCTTACTTTTTTATGCCGTAATAGCAGCATGTTTGAACGGAAAATCAGGAAGCCCAAAATGGTCCCATTTCGATGGATTGGAGAAATTGTCCGCTGAAGAAAGCGATAATTTTCGGGTATGTTCGAAACTTTTGGCTCAATATAGAGAGTGTACTATCTTCAAGAATGAACTTTTTGGGAGCTTTCCTACTTTTGTAGGCAATAATTGAGAGATGGTTTCAAAAAATATCACCTAGGGAAATAAAAAATTATTTTGGTAAAGCTGATGAAAGAAAAATGGCGAAGATGTGATGATTTTTTGGCACATGATCAAAAATCTGAGAAAAAGTATTAGAAATTTTTTCCAAAAATTTCGCGTTTCAGAATGCGCGTCAGAAGAAAATAAAAAGACAGATCCCAATGTTCTATATGGCAACTTGGACATGCTTCATGGTCCAATTGGGTCTCTACGCAGGATTCTTCAAAAGTCAATACTACACAGGACATTGTCCTATATTCTATGATATTGAAGTTCAGAGGAAAATAGCCTTGAGGAGTGGAAAAACATATTTGGCCAAGTCTTTCACTGAATATCACACCTTTGCGGATAAACTTGTAAGTTCTCAAGGAATTCAAATTCGAAACGTACTTAAAGGGACCGAAATTCACGCTAAAAGTTGGCGAAACCTGAATTTTCGGTCGGCCAGTTCTCATAAAAGATTCAGGATTGACATGTCGTCGTGGAAACAAATTTATCGGTTGATATATTTTAGCAATCGACTTTGGACTTGCATCTCGTAGAACTGAACAAGACTATGCAATCTCCAAATTTGGAAGTGCGCCAACTCGGATGGAAGTACGAATACAATGCGATTGAAGCGGCGTTCAGGCATCACACTCAGCTTAAGCAGTACAATGTTGATCGAAATGTGATGCCTCGAAAAATCAACTATGCACCTCGTAATATCATTTTTTTGATATTATGTTTCATGTGCAACATTCTCGTTATCGGATTTTGGGCCATGCAAGAGGGATCAGTGTGGCTTCCATGGCAGTTTATAAAAATTTACTTCTGACAAAGTAATTTTCTTCTTTATTGCTCAGTTTTGGGATTTGGGTAGGGTGCAGTTCTGTCCCCCCCTCACAATTCTGACCCTACATCATTTCTGAACCCAAAAATGGGGGAGGTTCGTAAGTGTCGTTTTATATTAAAATATTACTCTATAGCAGTCCCTTTATGCAATTTTGTCTTTCAGTTTCAGGATTTAACATTGCGGTTTCCATTGTCCTCTAGCTTTAGCCAATCACTAAAGATAAACGGAAACTACTATATTGGTTTGGCAACTAAGTTTTGATATGTATTTCAAAATCAATTTTCATTTATCCAGAGCAAAGTTTATCGTGAGTGCCATATACCGTTGGATAGCCCATTACTTTCTGTGTTAGACTGTCACTAACTTCATTTTCAATTATAAAAAATAATTACAATGGTCCAAATGACATACACCAAAAATATTTATTTTTGGTTATTTTTGACAACTTTTATCGACAAAATACCTGAAATTTTGGTACTGCACAAACCAATGGCATTGCGGCATTTGTAGATAAGGTCTAGCTCTACAACATATTTTTTACAGAATAACTTTTGCTTTTATGTTCCGCGAGATATGACCGCTCAAAGTTGAGACATAAACTGAAAAAATCGCAAAAATGAAAATTTTCCTTTTTCCGGTGGTGTCATTTATTAAAATCGTCATATGTCAGCAACCACCAAATGAAAAAATGTTCTGTAAAAAGTAAGTATTAGAGCTGAAATTGCTCTACAGTATTTCACATTAGAATACAGAAGATTACCTGACATTTTTAGATAAAATTTATCAAAATATCTCAAAAAGCTGTTATTTTGGAGCGTTTCATGTAATTATTTATATCCATTCATTTACTGTAAGGTAAAATATAAATCCAAACTTGTTTGTGTAGAGAAAAGACTTAGCTATCCAGCGGTATATAATACTCATAGGCGCTATTATGTCATATAGAAAAAATTTGTTTATAACAAATATATCACGACTTAGTTGCCAAACCAATAGAAAGAAGATTGTATAGTCCTGTGTAGAATAGTTACCTAAAGGGGGAATCAAACCTCAACATAGTAGTATTTTTGTAGAAAAAGAGTTTGTAACCCTTTAGACTGCTTTTGGAAGAATTTTTATTGCTCAGTTTAGCCATTTCATATCATAGCGTTGGCTTCCAACCATTGGCTCATTTCCAAGATAAGCAGGAACTTCTGTAGAAAGAAGGTTGTACAGTCATAGATTGCAGGGTCACCTCAAGGTGGAAATTTACAATCCTTAAGACTGCTTTGGGAAGAATTGTACTTATAAAATGCTCGTCTGTTCAAGTATTGTATTGTTTCTCTTTCATATCCGATCTCTAAAACCTCATTCGCTTTTCTGTTAAATTTCAAGTCCTCCTAATGTTGATTAACATTCTGCCTTGTCAGATTGGATATTGTTATTCTCAAATTGTATTTTTTAATTTATATTCATGTGATTGTGAATACACTTTGTTAACTATAAAGCAACTTGAATAAATAAATTGATTCCTTATTTATTCCACACTTTAACGTTGTTTACATCAAAAGTTCAATAAAAACAATTAAAGGTCATTGTAAAAGTTCATACCCTTCTAATTAACGAGAATACTTCAAAAAGAAGAGCGAAAAGGCCATTTTCACTATGGAAAAATAGCTTGCAAATACAATGGCCAAAGATTAAAGATCAATTAATTTTTCAAAAATTGTATTGGATATGTTTCTATACTTCCCAAAAACCTTATGATAGCGAAAGTTTAGTTTTTTTCTAAACGGTACTACCTATAAATATTCCTCTAATCCACAAAATGCTAATAACTTTCCAGGCAGATGGTGCTTGCGAACAATGAATCATCCTTTGATGAGCTATGATGATCGATTCGAATGAATCGTAATTTTGTCTTTCTCGAATTCGCTCAGAAAAAATATCAGGGTCTGGATTCGACAGATTGAATCGAATCCAGAACATATGTCAATTTTCTTCAGGATTTGCAATGTCAAATTTGACTTCTTGCCTTTTAAGACAAATGTTCAAATTCTAAACAATAGCTCCAATTGTTTAGAAGTTGAATCTCATTTCAGTCGCTTCAAGAAAAATATTTTCATCGCTGCTTGCTGGCCAGCCGTGCCCTAAAGTAAACGAACTGAGGCATCTCCCTATGCCTAAAGCAAAGAATCGCCATTTGCTTGGGGAGTGCAAATTTGCTCACAAACGGATTTTGTCCCATGGCGATTGTCTCAATAAGGTTGCTTAGCTCCAGTGAGATTTTCTTTTGAGTGGCGTCCAATCTATCTCTATTCGGACAGAGACTCAGGCATGCCGAGAATGAATCACGGAAGACAAGCTTTAAATCCACCAAATTCTTATCCCACTGTTTTTACTATTCCAGCACTGGAACAACTCGAGATTCTGTTACAGAAATTGAAAATCCAATTTTACTTTTGCTTCGGCGGAATTCTATTCACGATTCTCGGATATTTGGCTATTTGGTCCATGAGTCGATGCTGTGAACTTCCGTTCCAAGAGAGCTCATGTACGGCTAGGAATATAGTGCCTCTGCCTTCGACAAATTATAGCACTTTAGGCGAAGAAGTCGATGAATTTGTGAGTTTTTGAAACATATTTTGCGATCTTGCACTTAAAAAAATTTGATATTTCAAGTTTTTACATTTTAAAATTTCCAAAAAATAAAATATCATTTGAGAGAAAAATATCTCAGCAAAAATGTCAAAAAGTCCGAAAAGCCCAATTTTCGCGGCGAGATCAGGTAATTCTCTAATTCGGCATCTTTGGAAAAAGGTGCATGCCATTAGCACACCGGACGTTTGCGCGCCAGTAAAAATCCTACAATCACTCATAACTAGACTCAGATTTAAGCTTAAGCTTTGAGTAATAGCTTAAAATGACCCTAGGCGTTAGGCGAATAACCCTTATAAGGGCATACTTTAGGCTTTTGACAAGATTTGGCTTTAGGCCTAAGCACCCGAACAACCCTTATAAGGGCATAACGAATAAGCCGTTAGGCTTAAGGGATCCAAGAGACAAAATATTAATAAAACTATCAAGATTGAAATTTCTTCACCAATTGAATTTGTCCTTTAAGATTGCAACTGCACGAGCCATAGCCTTTAATCTCCACGACGCCATTGACTTACCTTCTCTAACCGACAGGCAACAGACATTTGAGATCATAGATTATGACCTTTGGCAACTAATTCAGCAACACTCTGCAAATTTGGCGGCATTTGGTGACATCAAAAGAGAGGACGAGAGATTGGAGGAACTGGAGGTCGCCGTAACGTCTGGTTACATCATTCCCGTAGAATTCAGCCTGATAGGCGCAATAGTATTTATCTTAATGGCAATGCTACTAAACGATAAGTCAAAAAGCCCGAAGTTGTCCAAAGTGGACAGCAAAAAGAAATTATCTGCCGAAGAAAGCGACAATTCTCGGGTAAATTCAATATTTTGAATCGAGTTTCGATACAACGTTCGAGAATCAACTTTTCGTTAGCATTGCACTTTTAGTTTCATGATTGAAATATTTTTCAAGAAAGTTACTTTTTCATCTGGAATGTAACTATAAACTATTTACGTCAAAAAACAGTCATCGTTCTGTGTGGTCTTTTACTTGTGTGGTTCTTTAGTTTTCCTTGTATATGTGGCCAGTAGCAAGAAATTTCTCCGTTTGATCACCAAATTAGGCAGCGATTAGCTCTCTTTTAGATGTAAAACATATACCGTATTTTCTCTAATATAAGCCCCGGGGGTTATATTATTTCAATACCCCTCTAGTGGGTATTGAAATAATATTGTCTGTTATCCATAATTGTCTATTATGGATTTTTCTCTAACCGCTCATTTTACACACTATTTCTCTTTCTCTAGGCGGCGTCTATTTTAGGGGGTGGGCTTCAATTATATGGGGGCTTATATTAGAGAAAATACGATAGTATAAATTGCTTAGATAAACTTTTTTCAATGATAGCTTACCCTTAAAACTTACCAAAATTTTGGCTCAAGTGCATTACACTGTAATTCCGGTTTTCAGAATGTTTGCTTAAAGAAATTGAAAAGACAAATTCCAATGTTCTACATGGCAACTTTGATCTGCTTCCTCGTCCAAATGGGTTTCTACGTTGCATTCTTCAAGAGTCAATCTAGTGCAGGACATTGCCCTCTATACATTTGTATTGAAACCAAGCGGGCACAAATTTTGAGAGTGGGACAAGAAAAATATTTGCCCAAGTCTTTCTCAGACTATCACGACTTCGCGGATAAACTAGTAAGTCCTCAAGGAATTCAGATTTTTAGTAAATTCAAGCTCAAAATCAGACAAAAAACACGTTAGAAATTGACAAAATCCAAATTTATTGGATCGGTCAGGGTCCCAGAAAATAGTGCAAATCGGGAAAACAGATAATAAAAATTTTTATAACGGAGCCTATTGCACTAACACAGTGCCCCAGTTTCAGGTTTTTTGAACCCCGGATAATTTTTTTCCCAGTTGCATTCTTAGGGGTGCTTTATTCAAATTTTTAAAATTCGCGCCAAAACTATAATGGCAATAAATTATATGGAAAAATTCGCGAGAAAAAAAGCGCCGCAGGCAAAAAGTTTTGGAAAAATTGGCCTTTCTCTTAAAAATTGACTAAAATTTATCATTGAAATAAATTATAACATTTAATTTTTTAATATTTATTGAAAATATCACAAATTTTTGGCCAAAATTTTGGAAAAACAATGAGACTTACTACAAAGTTAAGGAGAAAATAGCGCGAAAATTTTTTGAAATATTAAGCTTGTTTGCCAAAAATTGCCTCCAATTAATTTTCCTGTGGTACCCCCTTTTGATTTTTCTCCCTTCCAAAAGCTGGACCCCGGGTAATTACCCTATTTACCCCTATGATACTGGGGCCCTGCACTAACATGCCAAATTAGGCATTGTCAATAGCTATTGGCAAATGAAAATGGCAATTGGAAAATTTTTAATGACACTAATATAATACAGTCGTCCCTCTCTAATCCGGCGTGATCCGTTTTGGCCAAAATGTGCTCGATTAGAGAGGGCCGGATTAGAGGGAATTTCCATACAAAAAAATCCGTTCCGGCCAAATGGTGCCGGATTAGAGAGGGTGATCCCAAAAAGGGTAAAAATACAAAAAATTTTTAGTATGAATAAAACCTAGCTAGATCGACTATTTAAGTCGTAAATATGCGTTCTAGATGGGTCCCATTTTAACTTTAAAAAATTTCCAATTTTTTGGATTTTACCAAATTTTTAATTTTTGGGAAATTTTTTTAGTTTAATTACGAATTTTTCGTGAGTGCAACTAGAGAAAAGAGCTAAAATGCAAAATCGAATTACATATACTCCTGATTCACAACAAAAAGTTGACTATAGAAGATCAATATCAGATTTGAGCTAGGAGACAAAAAAACTGGCCCAAAATTACTCCAAATTTGCGTATAAATAGGCCTCTCATCCGGCACCATTTGGCCAGAGCGGGGAAGTAAGAGAGGATGAAAATCTCTTTGCAAAAGATGGACAAAAATACACAAAAATGTCTGCGAAATTTTGAGAAAAATTTGAAATTTAGATAAAAACTTTACTTGAAAATTGAAGTTTTGGTGTGAAATTCAGAAATTTTCTCCGGCCGCCGCCAATGGCGGCGGCCGGAAAAAAATTTTGAAAATCAATATGGGCTACCCTTTTGACACTTTTGAGGCCTGATCCCCAAAATGTGCTCGATTAGAGAGGGAATTTCCATACAAAAAATCCGTTTCGGCCAAATGGGCTCGATAGAGAGGGACGACTGTAGTTGGGAAAAATTTTAGTCCCTTCGAGAATATGCACTTTTTCCTGCCAAGTACTGAATTTGTTAATTATTATCAGTGATGTCAATATCTCCGAAAAAATATAATAGATGAAAACTATAGTATAGTTTTTAAATTGGCAATGATTTTGATCACTGCATCAGGAACGTTCTAGATAACTAGTAATGGCTGATATATATACAGAAATTATGGGCTTTGATTGAACTTAGCCGGAACTCCAGAGTCTCAGCAATAATTTGAGCCATTACTCGTCTTCTAGAATGTTCTAGAAGCTGTGATCAGAAGCAATATCGATTTAAAAACTATACTATATTTTTTCAACTATTTTATAGTTTTACATAGATATTGACATCACTGCTGCCAAGTCCTGAATTTGGCTACCGATTCGCCAACTGGCGCGAAACTTTTTTCTGCGGGACTGATCACTGATATTACGTAAACTTTTAAAAATCTATTGATATGCTTTAGCAACTGACTTTGGACTTGCACCTGGAAGAGTTGAACAGAACCATTCAATCTACAAACTTGGAAGTGCGCGAGATCGGATGGAAGTACGAATATTATGCGATTGAAGCGGCGTTCAGACACCATCACAGCGAACTTAAGCAGTACCTGGTTGATCGAAGTGTGATGCCTCGAGAAATAAGTTACGCACCTCGTGATGCATTTATGTTGAGTTTATTGATATTTTCTTTGTTTGTCAACGTTATAGTATTTGGTTATTGGGCTGTACAGGAGGGATCGATATGGCAGCCATGTCAGTTTATAAAAGTTTACGTCTCATAATGTCATCAGTATGCCTCGGGAGATTTTTAAATATGGCCTTGATTCTTTAAAAGTGCGATCCTTTACACATTTTGTTCACACAGTTTTTCTGTAATTTGAATTCAAGAATTAAATGCAGTCAAATTGTATGTTTATGACTCATATGTTGGTTTTGATTTCCCAAAAAATATCGTATTTCCTCTAAAGTAACCCCGCCCCTTCAAAAATAACCACCTCTATAATGCATTGTCGAAGAAGTAGAAATAGAAATGAAAGGTTAGAGAAAATATAAATCTCCTTTGGAGGGGTATTGGAATAAAATACCCCCGGGTGTTATTCTAAAGGAAATACGTTATCTTGTTTGAGTCTCGCATTTCAATTTTTGGCAAAAAATCTCATTCATTCTTCTATTAAGCTCAAATCATTTAGCCTTGTAAGGTGGAAATCATTGTTCTTATATTGTATTTCTTTGTGTTTTTATTTATTTCTATGTGACTGTTATTACATTTTAAATGAACTCAAGTAAATAAACTACTTAATTAATTATACTTTGAACACGGTTATTCAAAAGAGTAACGTTTTATATCATTAAAGGTCCGTCAAGATTACGCCTTATTGAATCTCGGATTTAGCCCAGCGCTGCTTAACTTGATGGATCGGACAGAAAGACGTCCTCGCACTCTGCCACACAAAAGAGCTGGAAAGGACCACACAAGTTGATTGTCATTTTTGGCCGGCTTTAACCCTTCATTGCCGAGCCGTGTGAGACCCTTATATGCCGAAGCGTAGGATTTTGGATGATCTTTGGTATACCGGGTCCATTTGGGTCCCTGATAATGGGAAAATATTATTTTTTTCAAAACCCCCAAAAATTCCAATTTTTGGGGGGTCAGAAGTCGGGATTTTTCCGAAAATCCATGATACCCCCCCTATGGTTTCGAAAATTTCAAAAAAATTTCGAAATTTTTAGATGTTTAAAAAAAATTTTTCTGGTCAATTTCGATGCGCTAAGCACGAATCTGAAGTTAGTTTTTTTGTTGAGTCTCAAAAAAATTTTTAAAAGGTCATTCTCGAATTTTTCGAGAATGCACCTCGAGAAAAAAATCGCAAAAAATTTTTTTGGATCTAAAACACAAAAACTAATTACATATCCTTATTCAGCACAAAAAGTTGGCTATATAAGATCAATATCAGATTTGAGCTAGGAAGCCAAAAAATTGGCCAAAAATTACTCCAAAGTAGTTGTGCATTTTCACAACGCTCGGAAACAATGGGGGTCACCATTTGCGTTGCGTTTTTGATAACACTCGGAAATGAAGGGTTAAAACCTCGATAAAATTTTCGACATCTCCAAGTTTTTAGATTACGCATTATTGATTCTCGGATTTCAGGTAACCTACGGCTTTGGAACTCCAGCCGTTCAAGCCGGCTTGACCGCGCTCACAAATTGGCTCTCAGAGTCCTTGAGAGTCGAAGCCAAAGTTTTATTTGGACGTAAAATAAAAGAATTTGTTTGAAACGCACACACTCCGAAAAAGACCGTCCATTTCCCGGATGGATCAACATAATTTGTAGTCCAAATTCAATTCCAAACGCAAAAGTGCATCCGACTAAAAGTACAAAGAAAATAACTACAAAAGTTATATCCTCTCTCTGAGAATTTAGAATTCTCACATCATTCGCCATACACTCCTCAAAATAATTTTCGTCGACAATAACCAAAGTCTAGTCCAAATCCAGGTGGATCAACATAATTTGTTGTCCGAATTCAATTCCACCAAAGCGAAAGTGCCTACGAAATGACAAAACAAATTCAGCGAGAATTTTTCTCGTGATATCAAGATAAAAGGGCAATCTCCTGTGGGAGTAGACTTGATATAAAGGTGCTGTAACGATCTGATTTCATTATTGTATTTGGGACTGGGATTGTATCGAATTGAGAATTTGAGATTTTTACCGTATCCTGGCAGAATCCCTTGCAGGGAAATGTTAAGAGGATTTCCTAAATTATTGGACCTGTTGTGATTTCGGCTATTCAATCATATTAACACTAGCTTGGGGGAGCCGCTATTGCGGATTTGATTGGTTGTAAAAGTGTGAAAAATGACACATTTTGTCAAAAATGACACATTCCAAAAAAGCCACTTTTTGAGATCTGATCAAAAAAACTTTTCCGTCTCAGCATGTCTGGGGGAGCATTTTAAGCTATCATGCACCCAAAAAGAAGCGAAACTGAGAATTCGATCTTATGGGACGCACACAATCCTAATACTAAGAGATACCGTAAATCCTCTAATAAGTCCCCCGGGGGACTTATTGTTTCGTGAGGGTTTTCAAAAAAATTTTCAAATTTCAAAGTCAATTTTCTCCGATATTTTCAATGACAAAGTTTTGGCATTGGGGTTTTTCTTACGTAACTCGTCAAGATCTACACGAATATGCACTTAGTTTTGGTCGGGCGAGACCGCAAGGACGTTTGGCATTCTGTTTGAGGGGGGACTTATTTGAGGGGAGGGACTTAATTGAGGGGAGGGACTTATTAGAGGATTTACGGTATATAAGAAAATATAGCATTTACGGTATTTTAGATACTTCGCTTCAAACTCAAAATAAACAGTGGAGTCTTATTCTGACTTTTGTTTGCCGTTTGCCTGTTGGGTAGGTAACTTTTTTACGACAATTTTCGCGAATAACGCTCTTAACTTTCCAGGAGGCGTTGTGTCACAAGATGTTGCATCAAATTGCAGCGTTAGATTGTCATACTGTAATCCTGAAGGCGCTGATACCTGATGTTCGGGACTTGTTGGTTAAGAACTGTTATGTTATAGTTTATCTTGAAAACCAATTTATCTTGATCCGACCGGAAACTACTGATTCCGATACGAAAGGTGGGACAGTCCGTTCGGGTCAGGTAGGTGGCTGAATTTCTCCGGCTTTCAAGATAAACCACAACACATATTTTTATTTCATACATTTTATTTGACAGGAGTGCAATCCTGGATGGAAACGGTGTAAGTGTAACCTACTTCGTGTTGAGACAATTAGAACAAATTTATATATTTTCAGGTTTACAAACGCCGGAAGGTATAAAACCGTGCGGTAAAGAAAACGAAAGTTGCATATCTTTCGTCGATTGCTGCCCTGGATATGTAGGTTTAGTCATATTTATCTTCTAGTTTATCTTGACGCAAAATTGTTGATCTTGACGTTAAACTGTTTTCGTGGCTCCTCGGGCCCAAACATGCGCTAAGATAAACGTTTTCAAGATAAACTACAACAATATACAGGTTGATCAATTTAAAATGGAATCAACAAAATTTAAAAAAAAATTATTTTTCGTCATTTTTGGACACCATAGGGGTACCACAGGGATCCAAAAAATTGACAAAAATAAAATTTTCGGAAAAATTCTGGAAAAATCACTGTCCTACCCAAGAAATTGTGAGGAATCCGAATCCGGGCCAGGGTTCATCACCTTCCCAGTATAACATGCCAAAAAACACCATTTTTGGACATGCACCAAAACTCAAGTTTTACAGATCTCGGATTTTGGGAATCTGACCTCTCGCCTTCGGCGACGTCGTTTTCCCCTTTTTTCTGGGCCGTTCGGGCTGATCTTTTTTAAACAACATGGCAACGCCTTTGCTACAAAATGAGTAGAAACACTTATATCTAAAGGGCGAATTCAAAAAAGATATTTCAAAAGAAATCCCCCATTTTTAATTGATCACCCTGTATATTTCATACATTTTATTTTCAGGAGTGTGAGGAATGGAACTTATCGGGGAATGGTTCTTCTCGCTGTAGGTGTTCTTTATTTTTGTCCTTTTTTACTTTGACCTGAGGCAATTAGAACAAATGTTTTTCAGGCAACAAATATTTTTCAGGCACCAAATAATAAGAACGTACTAGTCGCCTGAAAAGACAGTCCAATTCCAATGAATTCAAGCTCGTTTATAATGTACAAATCTGATTTCTAATCATCGTCTTTGTCAGGTTTTTTACATGCAGTGCACAAAATTTATTTAACGATAACGGTTTAAGCCTTCCAAGTTTTCTCAGAAACACACTGCATGCCTTTTCCTGTCAGAGAAGAAAATAATTCTAGTTGTATTGTAAATTTTTATAACATACATTTTTAATAAATTACTTAATACTATGAAAATAATACAAAATATAATGGCTGGGACACTCTATAAAAATTTTGTTAATATGAATTTTCTGAACTCTTTGCATTTTTACCGGTTGCAGTATCGATTCTGCCAACCATATTCTAACCTTACGATATTTTTCGTCCATCAAAAAATTGCGTCAAATTTTCCAAATTCCTCGAACTCACCAAAAATTTCTGTGCTCCCAATCTTCAAGGTGGTCCTTCTCTCAAAAACAACAATAAAAAGTAAGCGAGTTATTACGCTTGGCATCTTCGGCATTCCTTCACTTCAATGGACGCCGCTTCCGTTTTTGGGCGAAACTCAATTCTTATGCGGCACAAATCCTGTCAATATCAATTAACCGGCAGATTGCGGCGCAGAGCCGCGTTCATCACTTTTATTTCCGAGAGCGAGTGTGTGCGTGGAATTTTAGCGGGAGTGGAAATTTCAACTCCCACGGGAACTGGCGTGCCAATTTACGCAGTTAGATCTTTTAATATCGGGAACAAAGCTGACATTGTGTTATTATTTTGTACTTTTTTGTCCTGATCGTCTACTTTATCGGCCTCTGGCATAGTTTTGGTCTGATTCCGTGTCTTGTTAAGCAATGTTGTACTTTGGAGTTTAGACTTTAGGACGCTGATGTTGATATTTTTGTCTGAAACTGTTATGTTTAGTTGGGAAAGGAATTTGGCTAGCGGAATTCAGTTTTAATGAGCGCGAAATTTATGAAAAGTTTCAAAGAATTGACTTTTTTGAAAAATAAATTACGAGTACAAGCTTTTTCATATTTTGGGGATTTTAGAAGTTTAAATCTAGCGAGGGCGAGAATTTCTCTCCTGATCTTCCTTTACATAGAGAATAGCGAGAAATTTTTCCTGAGGCAAAATGATTCCCTACGAATGTCTAACGAGATTAAAGACCAAAACTGCATCCTATTCGTTTTAGAAATTTTCTTATCAGAAAATTTTTACCTGTATATTGTATTTCTAATATCCACGGGCTAAAATGCCTCGATCTCGAATATCTAACTAATAATGATCAAAAAAAGTTTGGAAAAAGCTTTAAGATCATTTTTTCGCGCTTTCTGTTTAAATTTTGTGTCAATACATTTTTGTAGAACGGTTTCTTTTTTAAAGTGTTTCCTTCAATGTTCGATTTTTTGCAAAAATTTGCTGAAGTTATTTCTCAGTTCTTCGTACTTGCCACAAGCAAAAACTTTTCGAAAAATTTTTGGTCATTCAAAAAATTCGGGATTGAACTGCTATCTTGACTAGATGAATGTTGGCTCTATTCAAACTTAACTTTCAGGATCATGTTGCCAAATCAGCGTCTCCTGCCCGAGGATGGGATGTGGATCGATAGAAAGGTAGGCATTGAATCATTCTCAATACTGGTTCTCGATTATACCTGCCCGAAGAAAAAGAAAAATTTATCCGGACAGGTATTTGCTGCCCTAAAATACGCAACAAATATTTACCTTTGTAAGCCTTTTCTCTGCCCTCGGTTTGATCTCCGCCAGGTAAGTGAATTCCTTACGTCATAAATTCTTTTTCCCTCGGGCCATGCCGAGATATGTATTCCTTCCAGCTGTTGCCCATTCGAGAATGAGCTGAAAAGACCAGTTTTGGTTTTAAAGAATACAGCCGTATCCTTAAAGGTGCTATATTGGTTCTCGCGCACCTGCAATGTGTTTTCTATGTTAAAAAGCACCTGCTTAGTTCTGGCGATTCAGAGTAGCTCATTTTCTGCGTAGTAGCTCACTTGAAAGCTCATAGCTGGGTCTTTAAAATAAGCCATTTAAATAAGCCTCCTGAGCTACTCTGGATCGACCTCTCTGGATCGCCAGTCATATGAAGGTATTTTTAACATAAACACTAGGCTGGAATACCAATCAGAGCTTTGCTAAGCCATTTGTATGTGGCATTTTTGGCACACTTTTCTATTTTTCCTATATTTTTCTTTTGATTATGACCATCGTAAGTTACTTTTTAATCTGATTCTTTTGACAAAGACATTATTTCAAAATATGGTTTTTACAAAAAAATTTTTATGGACATTTCGATATACAGAAGGTCAGATTGGAAAAATGCTAATCTGACCGGTTGTATATCGAAATCTCCATAAAAAATATTTTTGAAGCAATATTTTGAAAAACTGTATTTACGAAAAGATGCGGGTTAAAAAAGTAACTTATAATGGTCATAATAAAAAAGGTGGTGTAGATAGAAAGACGTGACAAAAAATTCCACATTCCAATGGGTCAGCAGAGCTCTGATAGCAAATTGATACTTATGAAAAGCCTAGGAGGCAGTATCCCTTTGATGCTACACAATTTTCGTCGGGTTTAAACTGGCGCCCAACCCCAACCGCTTTCGGAACATTCTAGAAGGGGGGCTCAATCGAAAACCCAGAGCTCCGGCAAAATTTGTGCCATTACTCCTTTTTCTAGAATGTTCCGGAAGTGATTTGGTGTTGTGCGCCAATTCAAATTCGACGAAAGATTTAAAGCATCGCGGGAATACATATTTTTCTGTTGTTTCCTTCGGATTATTTCAAACCCTTTTAGCAACTCCGACGGACCAGCTCCTTACAAATTCCGCTCCCGAGCCACTCCTCAAACATGTTCGCGACAGCGTTCACAACCCTCAAGAACTCCACTGCGTCCATGTATTTTTTTTTGAGTATTGGTCTCTCTCAAATATTGGCGAAATATTGATAGAGTTCAGGTATACGTCAACGTTGAGCGTAGCGGGTTTGTTCAGTGGCCGCAGGCATCGTAGCGGGGACGATGACGATTCTTTGGGCATGAATCTGTATACTCTAATGGCCAAGTATCGATGTTGTTGCGGACTTTGTAGACTCAGAGTTGGGTCGTTTATCATCGCAGTGTTCAGTATTTTGTATCCTCTGGCAGGTTGGCGATACAAAAATTTGTAATTGACTATAGGAAATTAAGCTGCCTAGGGCTGCCTTCGGCACTTAATTATTATTTTTCTTGCGCACCAAAGGGTTGTTTGAAATTTAAAAAAATTTTTTTAATTTTGAAAATTTCATACCCCAAGGATGCCCCTCAAAATTTTTTGGCCCCGAATTCGGATTCAGCCCTTGTCTTCCTTCCCACGCCAGATACAGCCGAAGTGGCCTCAGGGCATCTAATTTTCCTGAAAAAGGTCAGAGATGAGAAATATTAGTCCAATTTTTCACTTTTCTCACATTTTCTTTGACACTAAAATTGATGTTTTTCTTCAAATGTTACCAAAAAATCGCACAGAAATATTTGAGGCTAAAGATTTTTCTGCAACTAAAACCTTTTTCAGTCTCCTTTGAACATTGAAAGTCATTTGAAAGTTGTTTTTAAAATAAAGATACTTGAAAACAAAGTCCTGAAAATTCGAATGTTTTGGCCTATTAAAATTTTGATGTGCTCTTTGATCTCCTAATTTCGTGTCAAAACAAGGATTCTCGATTCCAGGATATATTCTTGTCTTACTAATGACTTCCCATTTCAGTAATCACCTGTTTGGTATTCAACGCCGATTGGCTCAATGACACTCAAAAGAAATTGCTCGTAATACCTATAATAGTACTAATGGTCCTACAGCTGTTAACAAGCACTCTAATGCTCATTGGACTGTTTTCGGATTCGCACTATTTCATGTTGCCTTTCCAATTTAGCTGTGTAAGTTCGCGTTCAATCCCAACATGACGTCAGTTTAGTTGGTAGTCCGAGAGTGCCTTGGGCTGGCGTTGGAGAGAGGAACAAAAGTTTGCCGGAGGCAAAATTCTGAAATTGATATTTTATTCAAAGCGAGTTCAATCTTTGATGAATCAAAAAATGATACAATGCGGCAAAAAAAAACTATATTCCAAATTCTTGATCTAGTCTCGGGAATCGATGTCAACTTATCGATTTTTAAAATTGTTGAATTCGCATCAAAAACTTTTCAAAATTTCCAAAAAAGTTGTCATAAAGCACTTGGTATCAGAAAGGAGGGAATACTAGAAATAACCAAATTAAAATTACCGTATACCCTGTAATTGCAGCCCTGGGGTCATACTGTTTCAATCGAACGCAAAACGAGGCTATAATAACAGGGGCGGTAATTTCAAGTGAAAAATCTAAAAAGGTTTTGAAATTTAAAATTGCGCTAGTTTTTCAATCGAGCTCTAGATTTGAATGGTCAGATGCGGTAATTACCGAAGCGGTGATTGTAATTACAGGGGGTTGTAGTTACAAGGAGTATGGTAGTTCAAAATTATCAAGATTTGGGTGACGTTATTCAAGAAGAACATCCCTGCTAGAAAAATTTAGGTTTTTTACGAAAATGCCACTTTTCTCAATTTCTGGAAACATTACGGATTTTTTTACAAAATCATTGAGTTGATTTTTAAAATTGAAAACTCGCACCATTTAAAAGTATATTACGATTCGATGTTAAAATCCTTCTCTTTCAGGTCATCAACATGATGGCATCGATGGGTCTTGGCATAATTTTATTGATTTCCACGGATCGCTCCAATACTCAGTTCTATCCGGCATTTGCCGTATTGTCAACGGCGCTCGTGTCGGTGTATTTGTGGTTCTTGGTGATTTGCTCAATGACCTTTGTGTTAATCCGAGACAAGAAAAGGCTCACAGAGTAAGTGGTGATGAATTTATGACTCGATCTTCTTTCTGTGAGAGAAAAGTTGTAAAAATGTAAACAAAAACGTTAGAAAGAAGATTTTAGTGAAGAAAAGATTTTTGCCCGGGGCATTTTGGTGACAGGGCGCCAGTTTATGTGTTTATAAATTGCCTGCTGGGGTTAGGCGAAAATTTTTTGGTAGTCGATCGCCGTATTACTTGGACTTATGTTGCAAAATATGCCTTTCTGAAAAAAATTGACCCAAACAGTTTAGTTTTTTTCCCAGCTATTCTTTCTTACATCACTGGATAAATTTCAGCTCAATGGCTGATGAATTTGGCGCCTACGGCGATATCGACTGCCCCACACCTCATATTGAACGAGTAAATAGTGCACAATTTTGACTTTTCACTTCACTTCGATTCTCGAATATGCATTTTAAACATTCTTGCAATACATTTTATGCCAATAAAATATGTGCTCATAATTTCGCGATCGTCTTCAAACCGCGCGGTGGCCGAAAAAGTATTTTGTCACCATTTCGGCTTCTGTAAAAGTGTAGCGTCGTCCCTTAAGGGGTACTCGAAATACCGGAATTAGGTTTGGCTTTGTGCGCAAGGTTGATTTTCCTTCCGTTTTAGTTTTTCCCAATTTTGAACAGAAAATAACAACTAATTTTAAAAATTTTCAATTTTTTGGGGCTTTTTAATGCATTTTACAGGATAATTCCAGAACTTTGATTAACATTTGCTGCACAATCTTTTCTAACAGTTCTCGTATTGTGAGCATGGCCGCCGAAAAATGTTGATTCACAAGAATTCAGAGTCGTTAACATTCGCCTGGCCACTCCCTCTGGCATTCCAAATTGAGTCATTAAGAAAACACACCTCTGCGTATATGAGCTCATGGATTGTTCCTTTCTTTGCTTCCAGTCGTTTACGTTCAAATTCAATAAAATGAATTTCGCTATTCTGCTTTTTTTGGCAATCACAACGCCAAATTTTGCCGATGCCAACCCAATCTCAGAGACTAACGACTTGACAATGTCCGATACGCCAGCAAACCTCGAGTGTCTCGAGAACAAGTAAACATTTTATCCGTATTATCTGTAAACATTACGTATGGAGCAGGACCGCATCCGGCTATCCGCAGTTTTTGGACATACTGCGGGGTCATCTAATGCAATCGGCGTTTTTTGCATTTTTACGGTATTTCTCAAATTTTTCATTAAATGTTGGCTAAAATTATGGAAAAGTTGGTCAAAAATCCAAATAAAAAACATTTTTGGCGCCGATTTAAACGTGGTTAAAATTTTTTAGTGCCAAAATAGGCCTAAAATGCAAAAAACTCCCCTAAAACTCAAAATGCAATCCCTCTGAGGAAAGTTGAAAAATACGGCCCGGAGTTTAATTCCGTTTTAATGGTTAATAAATAAGATACATTTCAGCGAAGCTGGCGAAGAGTTGGCTAAGCAATGCTTTGCAGGCTTTATATCGAGGATCGAAAAACTTGCCGAGGAACCCGATTTTGTGAAAGGAAAAAGTCCTCAGAAATCTGCGAGGGTCTGCCCGTGAGTTAATTTTTTGACAGTCACTCTTCGACAATCCGAAACCACACCAAAACATTTGAAAAAAATTTGGCGGCAATTTGAATTTTTCAAATTTTCCTCTATATTTTTATTTGAGCTGGTACCATATATTTGAAAAATTTTGAAAAATATTAGCGATAACAAACAACAGCGGCTTTCTTCAACGGCTCACTTCAAAATAATGTGGCGGCAATTTGAATGTGCATTATGCGTAGTATGGGAAGAAGTGTCTTTTACTTCTAGAATATTCGAATAGAGAGACGCATTCATTTAAACTCTTCAATGCCGCCTTTGAAGTGAGCCTGTTGAAGAAAGCCGCTGTTGTTTGTTATCGCTAATAATAAAACTTGGAATTCGTGCTAGCTGTAAGCGCCAACTGTAAGCCTAGGAAGGATTAGTTTTTTTCTTGTCGCAAACTTGCTTTTTTGCTGCAAAAACACTTCTATTTGCTGCACTAATACTTCCTTTTGCTGCAAATTTGCAGAAAAATTTAAATATTGCATCGAAAAGAAGGAAATTTGCAGCAAAAAAGATTAAGTCGCCTAGTTAATATAGAAAAATTTCAGGGTGGTACAGGAGTTATATGAGTGCATTCACAACATCATCGTTGAAAGTTGCGGTCGCGACGAGGCTACGCATATAGCCAAGGAAATCTTTCGAGAAATGGATTTTTCGAAAGTTGCGGATAACAGTGTTCCCGAGTGCAAACAGCTAGAGGACTACATCGAGAGCGGCGGTGCTGAAACCACTGATTCTTCAGTATTATAATAGGTAATCAGTTTTTGGTGACGTCATATTCATAAAATTCGTGTTACAGTGAACTTTCAAATTTTATACCCAGGCAAAGTCAATTTTCCATACAAAATTTCTGGCAAAATATATTTTCGTCTATTTTTTGTCGTATTTTTTTTACAATTCCAAATGTCGTCATTTTGCATAATTGTGTGGCGTGTGTCCAGGTTTAATACCTTTTGAGGTATTCGCCATCTCTAATACATAACGTTTTTTACCTCGTATAGAAAAAGTCAATCTTTTATTTTAGCTATCGCCCTTATGTTCTCGCTGACATTTCATACACACTCCAGCCACAGCTGTCGCGTTCTGTTTGTCTGTCTGTTTGACAGAATGCGTGATTGAATGATACCAAATATTGTTTTCTGAATTAATTTATGATTTACTAAATTAGTATTGTTTCAATAAAGCAACTTTATAAAGCTTTTGTTATTATTGCATCAAGTCATAATGTCACCACTTTTGCGGTGTTAAGCTGCAAGTGTATTGAGAGTTACAACACAAGTGCATTGTGAGTTAGAATAGCGATTGATTTTCATTGATCTTCTTTGCTCGAGATAGATTTCTCTTCTTCTTGGGACCCGAAACTGAGGTTGAAAAACGACCGCAACCATATCACAGAGCGCAGGAAATGTTCTTAGTGTAAGTATAGAAAAACGCTCAATAAGTGTCTGCCGCCGTTTTCTCAATCTCGCAGAGAAATTCCCATCTCAAACAGCCCAGTTCAACCAGCAGACTATACAAAGCGAATAGCCATGGAAAATAACGTACCTCTTGCCCCAATCACTCTTTGTAGCCTGATCGAAGTGTTCAAAAAGCATGTTATTGAGATGTCAGGCGAACGCAATGTATATTTTACATGATACCAATTGTTTTGATAAAGTTGGTCTGGGAGTCTATGTAGCGAATATTGAGTGCAGTCACTCTTTGTAGCCTGGTCAAAATTGGCTCTCATACTGCATGAAAAGTTGGTCGAATAAATTTGACATAACCGCTGCTTGAAGCGAGGTTAGTACTGCGGAACTATTGAATCTAGTCTCCTCAGGAATTGAGTATAGTCTCCTCCTGGATTGTTTCTGTTGATAGCAATTGTCAAAACAAGTCTATCATGCTTGATTGTGTGGCACTTCATTACTCGTACCTAGCATGGTTGCTCGAGATGGGCGTTGCTTCTTCTCATGGCTCGAGATGTGCAAGAAAAAAGACAGCAGAATATAACAGAACGTAGAGAAAGTTTCTTCGAAGAAAAAAGCAATTTATAACTGTCTGCGGTCATTTTTCCTTATCCATTTCCAACCTGGTGAAAAATTTCCATCTCGGAGTAGCAGTACATGTTATCGGGACAGCTATACAAGATAGCTAGTCGTGGAAGTTATTGTGCTCTCCTCGCCCGAATCACTCTTTGTAGCCTGGTCGAAATTGGCTATCACATTGCATGAAAATTTGGTCGAGCAAATTTCGTATAGCCGCTGTTTGAAGCGCGGTTAGTACTGCGGTGTGCCATTGAATCTAGTCTCCTCTTGCATTGGTTCTACCGATAGCAATTTTCATAACAAATCTATCATGCTTGATTGTGTGACACTTAATTCCTCATGACCAGCACGGTTTCTCGAAATGGGAGTTGCTTGTTCTCATGAATGGAGATGAGAAAAGACCGCAAAATATTACAGAGCGCTATAGCAGCAAACTATATAGAACAGCTGGGCATGAAAAATAACGTGCGCTTCTTGTCAAGTCATTCTTTGTAGCCTGGTCGAAGTAGTCGAGAAATAATGTTGTTGTACTAGGCGAAGACTGTTTGCTATGCCTGTCAAGTATGACCAACGTGTAGATGCAAACAACTGTCTTCATAACGTTGGTCGGGAGCATTTGTTGCCCCGTCGCAGGCATCATGTGTTGGCTGTCATGTGGCAAAACGTTGACAAAATCATCGAACAAATCCGAATAACCTTTGATCGAACACTCTGTGTGTAGCCTAATCTGGTTTAGTTGATCTTGCTATTGCGAATCTAGTTTGGAATCCCAAACATTTCAGGGATGACCATCGATTGCATGTCAATGATGCGTTAGAAAATGTAAACATGTTTTGAAACGTTGTATTTTTCGAGTTTTCGGAAAATTTGGATTGCCGCGAAACTTTTGAAAACATCCCAAAAATTGATCTTAACCGGAGGGAAAGTTTAGTGAGCAAGGATGAAAATAACAAAATTTCGCTCGAACGGAACTCTCAATCAACTCTAAGCTTTATCCCTTTAAATCTCTCTAATCAGTAGTTTGATAATATTTATAGAATTAACCGTCACGATGAGTATAATTGATCTTTGATCATTTAGATTATTTTTTGCTCTATTTAAACGAATAGCTTAGATAGTTAAACTAGTACGAAACAGTAACGAAAACAATATTAAAATTACTTACGGACGGACCTCTGTGCCCAGGAGCACTGGTGCGCGCAGGTGTAGTAAAGACATTCAATCGCCAACGGCCCATTTGAACATGAGGGCTGTTCATATGAGTGAGTTCGTATGAGCAAAATTTCTCTACACAGCGCGCTCATGCTAGATGCTCTAGGGAGTACGAACGTAGCAAATCGATGTTGACAAGGCATTGACTTCTCCCTGCCATTACACGTCGCTCGATTGGGTTGAGTTTCTGGATAAATATGAATGACTTTCGGCGTATTCAAACTGTTTCATTTGCAATTTGTTTTCACTTGTTGAATTGAAATTTCATGTAAAGTTAAACATTTATTATTCATTTATTGAATTTCCCGTTATTATTTGTCTTTGAGTTATCAGTCTTTGAAATAGCAATCTTATATATTCCTTTGAAGATACAGTCGACTCTCGATATACCGCACACACGATAAGCCGCACTTTCGATTTACCGCACAAATCTGGCTGGAACGGATTTTTTTCATACAAAATTCTCTCGATATACCGCATTTTGTGCGGTTAAACTCGATATACCGCACAGGTTTTTGAGAAACCAAAGTGAAATTTTCTATGTAAAATTTTTCGTTTATCCGCACAAAGAAAAATGGTTCTGTTTTTGGCGCAAATTTGAATTTTTATACAAAATTTTCCTGTTTTTTATCAAATTTTTCGAAAATTTTTCAAAATTTTTGCCATATTAGGTAAAAATTGAAGGAAGGTCAGTTTGCCCTAAAGTCAGTTTGCCCTAAGTGTGTTTCTCACACTTAAGCGTAAGCCTAAGCCTAACCTAAGTCTAAGCCTAAGCCTAAAGTAAGCCTAAGCCTAAACAGCAGCCTAAGCTTAAGTGTGAGAAACACGCTTAGGGCAAACTGACCATCTCCCTAAAAATTTTGCAAAAAACGGTCAAAATTTAGTAAAAAAAAACAAAATTTTTTGAGCGGGAATTCAAATTTTATTTTTTATTTTGAAAAAATGAGGAAAAATATAGGAAATTTCGTTTATCCGCACAACTTTGCAAGGGAAGGATTTTTTGCATACAAAATTCTCTCGATATACCGCACACCCGATTAATCGCACTTCGATATACCGCACAAAATCGCCAGACCCGATGTGTGCGGTATATCGAGAGTCGACTGTACATATCTTTGGTATTGCGCTTTTGGCACTGAATTACTATGTGTACTATTACATTATGGATACTTTGTTGCTTTATTTGAATTGTTGACTATCATATGGTCTGCATACCAGTTTTGTAAATCATTATCCACTGATTCTTAATTTTCGGCCAATTTTTACGTATTTTCAACTGGAAAACCAGGCAGGGCGGGAAATTGAATATGAATTCAATAATTTTTCGTATAAAAGAATTTGTATATAAAAAATTATTGAATTCAAATTCAGTTTTCCCGCCATACCAGGGAAACCCATCTCCAAAAAAATGCATTACAGGTTGCGTTGAGTAATCTTGAATCAGCCATTATTTTGCGAACAGGCTTTGTTCAAAGAGTTTATGCATCGATTCAATCATGTGTATTTTGTTGTACAGGGTGCCGCTTTTATTTTGCGGGATTTCTTTTGACAATTTGAATTTCAAATTCGTGCCAAATATATATGAGTCACACCACATTTCTAGCTAAGACTTTGCCATTTATTATGAAAAGATCGCTTGAAAACACGTGAGCTTTGGTTGAATTAAAGCTTAATTTTCAGTTCAAATTTTCAAAAGAAATCCGGCAAAATAAAAGTGACACACAGTATTATTTCTTCCATTACCCCTAAATACATGTCATCTCTTTTGATACGTACATCCCCCTAGTAAGTGGCCGTGTAACGTCCGGCATGAGACCAAAACCAAGATCGCCCGCTACAGGGGCGATCTTGGTTTGCGCATGATAGCTCAAAATGCTCCCTGATGAATGCTGAGATGGAATCCGAAAAAATTTTTTTGGGAAGATCTAAAAAGTGGCTTTTTTATACAAAAAGTATCATTTTTGCCACACAAACACGGGAAACTAAGTTCGAGCGGCCGAATGCGCAAGGCTCCACTGACAAAGCCACTGTCAGTATACTGAATTAGTCGGGTAACGCATCGGCTCCCGTAGGGAGCCCCCCTTTGCTTAATTGTTTTACAACCAAATATATTTTTCAATTAGACTCCCGTTGTCAGTCCCACGGAGCTAGTTGTGGGTATTTTCACTGTCAAAAATGATTGGATAATACCCTCATCATGAAATACATATACTTGTTTATTTTATATACCTTGTTTTTATTTTATTTACCTCCCTGTATTTTAGGCAAGCACATTTTCCTGGATTTGTCTGTACATGCAAATGCCACGCAATGACCTGCTCGTCAAGATTCAAAATTTTTCGACTTGCTACTAAATTCTCTCACGATATTCACACGCTCTCAATTTTAAGGATTAAAAATTTTCAAGGATTACAAATCCCCAAATAAATATGTACACGTTTGGGCCCGTTACGTTCCTTCTCATTATCGATCACGTGCTCTGTGAATTGGTCCAATCGAACAATATGGCCTCTTTCAATACCCTTGACCTATACACACCGACCTATGTTCTGCCGAGTCGAACCTACTTAGTCAAGAGAGAAAAACACAGACTAACCTCATACAGGATGGACCATCGATGGGGAGCTATAAGGCAAGTAACGGAAATTGAAGCACGGAGTTTCTCCGAAAGTAAGCAAGTTTAATACAGTAACCTCTCTGGTTAATGTTCTCTTGTTAAAACGTCCCTATAATTAACCCCCGGAGCTTGATTGAATAATTTTCGCCATCCCTCTAATCTGACTCCGGGAGTTAAGTTGGAGGAGCTCACTTTTTCAAAAATGCCAAAAAATTCAAAATGTTTGGCAGCAATTCGAATTTTTAATGTAAATTTTAAGTTTTGTTAAAAATTATCTATTTTTCCAACTTTTCCTTAAATTTTTCAGAATGCTTTGCGAATGCTCATTTCTGTTCAGAACTCATTTTTCATTTCATAGGGCCAATTTATAAAATGTTGCGAATGTTCTGTTAGCTATATGATTATTTTATGATAAACAAACCGGAAACAAAGTGAGAAATTAAGTTTGAATTTGCGCCTGAATAGCTGGCCCAGCTTCATTTTTACAAAGAGCAATCTATGATTTTTACAATGATCACAAGGAGTTCTATAAAATAAGCGCGGATTCAAACTGAATTTCTCACTTTGATTGCCGGTTAGTTTAGATTCCATAGGACTGCCCCCGCGGCTCCGCCGCTTGGCGGCGCCCCTGATCATCCATGGGGGAGGGGGGGATAAATTTTTGCAGATTATGAGAAGCATCAAAAAATTTTTGCAGATTCGTTCTTAGAATTCTAAGGGGAGCATTTTGACGTATCATGCGTCCAGAAAGGAGCTGATCCCGAAAAGTTTCCTTTGTAGCGCAAAAAGTGGCATTTTTGGCACTTTTTTGGCCAAAAATGCCACTTTTTGAGATCTCCCCTAAAAAATTTTTGCAGATTCGTTCTTAGAATTCCCAGGGGAGCATTTTGACGTTCAGTGTGTCCAGAACGGAGCAGATCCCGAAAACTTTTCTTTGTAGCGCAAAAAATGGCATTTTTGGCACTTTTTTGGCCAAAATGCCACTTTTTGACATCTCCCTAAAAATATTTTTGCAGATTCGTTCTTAGAATTCTAAGGGGAGCATTTTGACGTATCGTGCGTCCAGAAAGGAGCTGATCCCGAAAAGTTTCCTTTGTAAAAACCCCCCAAAAGCTGAAAAAATGGCGTTTTCTCGCTTTTCGTGGCGGGACCACCCCAAATCTGACATTGATAACCCCCCCCTAAAATCATGGGTTTTTGGGGGGTACTCGCGAGTTTGGGGTCCGGGACCCCCAAAAAGTGGGTTATTCTGCTGGGGGTGCACATTCACCTATCGACTTAGAGGGACCCGATTTTAACGTCCATTATTATGTTACAGTAGAATATGCAGAGGTGTTGGAGGTAGACCAGGTGACGGAAGACAAGTCAAGCCCGAAGACCTTGCGCAAATATTTGGGTAAGTGGTATTGATTCGATTTCAAGCAAACTTTTTAAAGTTCATAGCATTTTTTACGACTTATTATTAAAAATGACAAATTTTTGTGAAAATTCAAAATTTTTCAATCAAAAGTAAGGAACAATAAGCATCTCAAACTTTGAGCTAATCCTGTTACTTACAGTATTCAGTTTAGTAAGACGAACGGTGTTGGAAAACTTTCTCGAGTGTTTCACGAGGTATAAACTTCTCAACTACCAAGATTGGTTCAGCACCGACCAAATTGATTATGCGTACATCGACGCCGATGTGATTCGGGTTGAAGGATGGAAATCACCGTCTGAAGCGGTGACTGGCGTGACCGGAGATGTGATAGAAATAATATTGAATAATAAATAAACTAAGTAATAATTTATGTTCTCAGAACAAATTTATGGAATTTATGCAAGAATAACAGTTATTTGATTATTAATAATATTTGGCAAACTATAATATTTTTGTATAATTATTTTATTTCTTAACTTGTTGATTCAAGAGAATCCAATACAGTCATAACTAATTACTAGGGAGGGGATTTTTAGGTGATTACCTAAAAAAACCTAAAATCACCTAAAATCACCTAAAATGCGATTTTTGCCAAAATTTTAGGTGATCACCTAAAATGACCTTAGATCACCTAAAAGTCACCTATAATGGCAATTTTTTTCATAATTTAAGCTCAAAATTTTCAATAAAACTTTCCGAAAATCTCCAAAAAAAATTTTTTTTAATTTTTTGGAAAAATTTATTGAAAAATTTTTTTCGGAAATTTTTTGGAAATTTTTCGAAAAAAAAATTTATTGAAAATTTAGAAATTTTTTTTGAAAATTGATTGAAAATTGATTTTCAACGCAGTTTTAGGCGCAAAAAAGTGTAATAAAAGAAATATGGCGAAAATTTTTGATAATTGTGACCAAAAAGCTTCACCTATTTTCACCTTTTTCACCTATTTTATCACCTATTTTGCCATTTTTCATCACCTTTTTAGGTACCTAAAATGGCACTTTTCATCACCTAAAAATCCCCTCCCTACTAATTGATTACTATTGATTACTATTGATACTAATTACGTCTCCTTTCTCTTTAAGTGCGGACCTGTTATCCAAAAACGTGTTAGCTATAAAATAATACTAAAATAGAAAGTTTTGTATTTTCATAAGAAAAATTTATGATTTTGTGTAAGTATTGATACCACAGAAGTTGATGTTTCAGCATGAAACTCTCATTGAAAATGGAAGGGATTTTTTTTTGGGGGAGGGGTACGTTTCAGTGGAAATGGCCATTTTGGGGGGGGGGTACCGGATTTTTGGGACCCCCGGTTTTTGGATTTTGGGGGGGGGGGGGTACCGGCCAAATTTTTGCCCAAATTTGCGCTGATTTACACTCATTTTTTCAAATTTTCCCATTTTTTTTTGGGGGGGGGTACGTACCCCCGGTACCCCCTGGGTGCGTTAGTGGTAGGAACAGTAAGAAAAATTAGAAAAAAGATTGGAAACGGGAGAAAGTTTTCAGATTTTGTGATAACCATAGTGGAATCAGCTTCAAAACAGGCAAAATAGAGCCATTTTACTTCACTTATTGCTTAACTGTGATCTTAGCTTTTCCAAAAGTGAAAGGTCACTTTTTTGAATGTTGAAACACTGCGCAGGTCACACCTTTGCTTTATTATAATCATTCCCAATATACGACATCAACCTTGTGTACTTTATGTTTGGATTCTGGCTTCTTCCTCTGCTTGTGACGATCTCGTCTGGAATGGTGAGGAGTGTGGCCATGATGATGATGCCGTGAGTCATCGTGATGATGACTATGCTCTCGGGAGCGCTTCCTTTGTCGACGAGTTTGATGTTTGCTTTGATGCCTTCTAGAAGTTTTGTGAAACGTTTTCCTTTACACATTCATTTATTCCAGAGTAAAACATTACCTATGTTTCATCGAATTCACAACAGCATTGACATGATTGTGCCAGCTCACCGCGTGTGGGTATTGTTTTAACCTAAAGGAACGCAGAATGCACTATTAGCTAAAGAATGCACTATTAATAAAAGAATTCATTCGTAAGCAAAGAATGTACTGTTAGCTAAAGAATGCACCATCATCTAAACAATGTACTATTAGCTGTTTCCCAAAATGCAAATAGTAGTTAGTACTATAACAAGAATCGTGTAGTTCAATGCTTCTAAACTTACATTTCCTTTGACGTTTTAGTAGTGAGGTCAAAAGCAACCTCTCCTATGGGCTCCTCATGTTTATGCTCATGCCCGTGAGACGTTTGATGACTATTACCTCCATGATGGTGCTCGCTGTGGTGTTCATGGCCCCTGCTATGGTCCTCGGATTGATGATGATGGTGGTGATGAGTACTGCCACTATGCTCACTGCTGCTGGGTTTTGGAGCAGGCTCGGGATTTTCTTCTTCGGGATTCGTATCCGCACCGGATGTTTCACCCAGCTCAGTTTGACCTTCAGTTTCACTTCCGGTTTCACCTTCAGTATTTTCTTCTCCCTGCAAATTTTTACCATTTTGTACTCTATGTCTGAAGCAAAAGCATGAAACGTTAAGTGATTCTTGATGAAAAAGTCCCGGTTAACTAATTAAAAGATGTATGTTAGTTTTCAATATTATTTGATATTTTCTAGAATTTCCGCGTCCTAATTTTCTATTGTAATTTTATTTTGCTTTCAAATTTTTTTGTTTAACCTGCTCTAACTCGTTGTTCTCTCCTTCTTCTCCGGGCGTCTCCATTCCCGTTTGGCCTTGGAGCAATTTCCCGCCCATCTAAATCAATAATAGATAATAAATGATGAATACAGTACTTCTTCCAATAATAGAACGCGACACTCGAATTTAGCGGAATATAATATTCAGAATCAGCGCATCGAATTACTCCTAAAAACACTTATTCCAAAAAATTTTACATTTTCAAAAAATCGATTTTTTTTTTCGAAAACCATGTGGGTTTTCGAAAACCCTATGGGTCTGAAAATGGCAAAGATCAATTTTTCTTAAATTTTCAGCAAAATGTGTTTTTAAGGGTTTTTTGATTCGCTGAATCCGAATCTTCAATTAGTTTTAACGTAACGCGTCAAAAATGGTCATTTTTGGCCCATTGTGTACCAAAAATGGGATTTTCCCAACTTTCGTGGCGGGGCCAGGCAAAATCTGAGCCCGGATTTGAACTCCCCGGGGTCGATTTAGGGAGGTAAGTAGCGACCAGGAAATCCGGGGAGAAGTTTTCACGCATTCTGAGCCCTCCCCTACAGGGGTAAATCCATAATTATTGTTCAAATTGGCGCGTAGTGCTATATAAATAAGTTTCAAAAGGAGCCTCTTCAATGACATTTATAAGCCTCAAGTCTGCAGTAAAAGTAAAATTAATCAAAGCATACCGAAGCTAGATTGCCCATGATACCACTTTTCCCGCTTTGACTGCCGCCTTGTGATCCTGGAAGAAAACCTGTGGCCATCTAAACTATAAAATATAATGGCCAGTTTTCCGGGTGCAGTTTTCCGGAAGACAATTTTCTGCACCCATCGACAATGAGTACAATATTAACACTAATGAACTCACAGACTGTATTTTGCTCGCCATTCCACCCTTCCCGCTTTGACTGCCAGTTCCGGGCATGCCTCCTTGAAGCATCTTGCTAGCTTTCTGGAAATGTATACATAAAAATGTCATATTTCCCGCTAAGTCCTGCTGAAATTCCAAACAATACAATCAAGCTTCTAGAGCCGAATTTCAATACAAAATTTGGCTCGGCAATGCGACGCCTTAGCTCGATCTTGAGGCTGTCACTTTATCGAGACTTGGCTGTACTATAGTACTGAGTAGTTTATAAGGAATCAAGAAAACGTTAAAACGTACGCCCATAAGACTAGTCTTTTGGCTGCCTCCTGTCGATGGCACACCGCCTGCGGTCTTTCCACTTGACCCAGAGAGCATCTAGAAGTTTATGTAATGGAAAACGTTTTTTGCATTTTTGGGTATTTCTCAAATTTTTAGTTTTTTGCCAATTTTTGAAAATTTTCGCCAAACTTCTGAAAATTTTCCCATTTTTTTAGTTTTTGTAATTTTTAGGTGTATGGTAGACAGTGTATAATCGGATCCCTCTAAGTTGATAGGTGTCGTTCCCCCCCCCCCCCCCAGCAGAATAACCCACTTTTTGGGGGTCCCGGACCCCAAACTCGCGAGTACCCCCCCCCCAAAACCCATGATTTTAGGGGGGGTTATCAATGTCAGATTTGAGGTTGACATACGTGAAACGTGACTTACGTGTGTCACGTGTGTCACGTAAAAGGGCAAGTTTCGCGTCGGGGCTCGGATCCGGGCGTGTGATACGTCAATCGCTTCGTCTCGGCGAGCTGAGTCGATTGGTATCGGTCTCGCAGGCAACATTTGCGAGTACCGGGATTTATGGCTTCCGGAAATCCGGAAAATCCTGGATTTGGCCAGGTCACAGATCACGCGTCGGGGCTCGGATCCGGGCGTGTGATACGTCAATCGCTTCGTCTCGGCGAGCTGAGTCGATTGGTACCGGTCTCGCAGGCAACATTTGCGAGTACCGGGATTTATGGCTTCCGGAAATCCGGAAAATCCTGGATGACCAAGGGCGCCGCCGTGCGGCGAAGCCGCTGGGTGGTCCTATGGAATATTCCCTATAATTAGACCCTCTTAAAATTATTTCCCATTGTAAAGCAAATTACCCCTTTCCCAACACAATGCCAAACCCTGGCTACTTGGAGCAAAACAACGTGCAAATCTTCGTCGTTGAAAATATTGGAAAAAATTCGATTTAAAATTTCAAAATTTTGCTGGGTCTGAATAACTACCTCCGGGGGTCAAATTACAGAGAATACGTTTATACAGAGTATATTATAATAGTGAAGATAATGATATAAAAATGGTAAAACATACGCCCATAATACCACTTTTTTGGCCGCCTCCTGTCGATGGGGCACCGCCTGCGGCCTTTGACCCAGAGAACATCTAGAAGGTTATGTAATGGAAAGATGATAGAATTCAAAACAATACATTCAAGGCTTGAGTCCGTTATAAAGCGGCCTCATGAAAAAGCGGCGCATAGAACGGGGCGTCGAACCGAATTTTGATTTAAAAAAATTTGACCTGGTAATGCGACACCCCATGTAGATTCCGAGACTATCGCTTTATAATACTGACAAGGAACACTCACCTGTGGAAACGTGATGGATAAGAATTTACCCTACCTTGTGGGCATTCGAACGGTGCCAATCTTTTTTCCTAACACGTTACGATAATTTTTTGAGATAAAAAATTTTTTTCAGGTTTTTTTGCTACCAGGTGAAAAACGTGAACATTTTTTCTCAAAAAATTCTGAAAAAGGCGCTATCTCACCCAAAAAGTTACGGGGAATACGAATATGACATTATTTTTGGCACTTTCATAGACAAAAACGCCCGAAAACGGCCTCTGAATTCGGATTTTCTCGCATTTTCCTTGTAAAAATCCAATTTTCCGTGTCAGGCTAACTTTTTTTTTCGTAACGTATTCGCAAAAACGCTTGTTACCGTTTGAATGCCCACTAGGTGGGGTAAATTCCTATCCGTCACGTTTCACCAGGTGAGCGTTTCACCAGGCGAGTGTTCCTTGTGATTAGTTAAGACTGAGTTTAAAAAATGGTATGAAAAACGGTAAAACATACGCTCATAAGTCCACTTGTTTGGCCGCCTCCTGTCGATGGTGCACCGCCTGCCTTTCCACTTGACCCAGAGAGCATCTAGAAGTTAATGTAATGGAAAACGTAAATTTTGTATTTTTAGGGTTTTATTGTTTTTCCAATTCATAGGTTGAAAAATTACCGTGGGGTAATTTCATTGTATACGGTAATATGAAAGTATGATGAAAATTCTATGAAAAATGTTGCAACATACGCTCATAATACCGCCTGATTGCTTCTTGGAGCCGCCTCCTGTAAACGCACTCAATGGACCACCGCCGCCTGCAGGCTTTCCACTTGACCCAGAGAGCATTTTCTAGAAGTTCATGCAATAGAAAACGAAATTTTCGTGTTTATATTTTTTCCAATTTTCAATAAATTTTCAAATATCAATTCCAGAAAAAAAATTCAAAAGAATCTGGTTAAACCAAAAACCTACAGGCAGGCTGCCCATGAGACCTCCACCTCCAGCACCTCCTCCTCCTCCGCCTCCAGCCAACTTGCTCAGCATGCTTGGACCGCCGCCGCCGGTCTTGCCACTTTTGCTTTTCATGGCCATCTTAGCTCCTTTCATACCTAGTTTCAAAGCGAGACCAGCTTGTCTACGCACCCGAACTGCTTCCGGGTCGCTTGGAAATCCTAGAATCAATACAAAAGTTATGCAAAAAACCCTATTTGGATTAGATACTTCCAGAAAAATCAAACATCAGACTACTCGCAAAAAGTTCTGTTCGAAAATTGTTCGGTATTGTACCCAAGCATTTTGGACGCATTTTGCAAAGCATTCACTTTTTCTAAAAGCATAAAGAATATTCTGGAAAAATTCTGATACACTTCTAGAATATTTTATAAATTTAAAAGTGCATTATTCTGATTCTATTGAAACCAAGCTTAAGCTTAGTTGGGAGGTTAAGAGCTAAAGCTCTGTCTTAAGCGCTGTCTTAAGCTCAACATAGCATTAAGACAGTCTCGTAGGTCTCAATTTAAAAAATGGCTTAAAGTGTAGTAGTATCAATGTACCAAGTAAAATACTTACCATAGCCACTTATTATGGCATTTGACACTGATACAGTTATCAGAGCAATAAACAGAGTAAAAATATTGATTAGCATTTGCTTCTCTCCTTTATCATCAACTTCAGATCTCGGTTGAAAATTTCAAAAATTTAAATATTCTATAGCCATATTTCAGAGTTACATCCAAATTTTGTGGAAGATCCTGAAAATATATCAAAATTATTGAGCCAAATTTGCAGACTTTTGAAATCAGGGTTAAATTTTCGGCTCAGTATTGAATTTTATGTGCTTTTTTTCTAAACCTTCTAAGCCTCTCTAGAATATTTTCCTTTCACCATACGCAGGGTCATCCCTATTGCCATGTTTGTTCAGACGCCCCAGATGGGTTGATAACTGTGCAATAACGAGAATGCCTTTTGCGAGGCGCCCATTCGATGCCCAAATAAGGCATAAACACCTGTTTTAGATCATCATTTTAGGTGATTGGGCCATAACTTTGTCATCACCTTTTCATCTGGAACATTCTGGAATGTGGACTGTCACCTAATTTCGGTTAATAAAAATGTTTCAACATTTTTTGACATAATAGGATATATTATAATAAGTCCAATACTTGAATTTTTAAACAAAATCCAAAGTTTGCTTTCTTTAAATTATTAATTTTTCGTGAGTCGCATTTTATTATTGAAAACAAGATAAAAAACACATAAACAAAAATCGTTCAATACACAGCACACAATTTTTGGCATTGTGCCAATTAATCAAATTTCTATTTAAATTTAGAATAATGTTTCTTAGTATCTTTTGGAATATAAATCCGGAGACATTTGAAAATTCGCCAGACCGATCCCTCTGCCGCAGCCCATTCTCGAAATGCGAAGCCGGAGAGGCAGAATACACATATAGCCATGACCATGCATGGTATGTAATAGAGCTTGGAATGTCCATTCCCAATCTTTCGAGGCATTGTCCGTCGGTCCACAGTGTGTTTCTTCAGGTCCAGGTGACGCTCAATGGCCTCCTCGAAGGATTCACTTTCATAATGCCAGATGGTCTGACGTACTTCCAGTATCGGTGATTCCATGGCGTGGTCTAATTTGGCAAATCGTTTGTTCAGAGTCGATTCCTGGAATGTGGATTGAAATATTTTACTTAAGTAAAGGTCAGAATAGCTAAAAAGTGATGAGTGGTGAAAAGTTTCATCACCTATTGTGCTCAGAATATTGACTCAATTATCACTGATCACTAGAAGTTGCCGGACATATGCATTAACATTGTATTAACTTCGGTTGTGGCTCTCGAACAGCTCGGGCTTTTGGAACCCTAAATTTTTGAAATCCTGAAAAACACTTTTTCTGGTCAATTTCGATGCGCTGAGCACGAATCTGAAGTTAGTTTTTTTGTTGAGTCTCAAAAAAATGTTTTTCCTAGTCAATACGATAGGATTTGAATGCATATACCGTAAATTCAGTCAGATCGTGGCGGGACCCAGTCTGTTTAACTCGCTAGATGGAAGATGCTGATAAATGCGAAACGAACTTTCTACTTGGATGGCCCAATATTAGGTCGTTCACTAAGTGTTCAGACTGGGCACAGGATTTTTAACCGAAAAATCAAAGGTCCGGAAATTGTGCCGATTTCACCTATATAGTGGTTTTTCGATGCGGGGAATCCGAATTTGAGGTCAGATTTTGGTTGGTCCCGCCACAAAAATAAGGAAAACCGCTATTTTCTTCAAAAATGGCCTTTTTTGGTCAAAAACGGCCTTTTTTGGTCAAAAACGGCCAAAATGCCCTTTTTTCACCCGATACGATGAAACTAGTTGCAGATTCGTAACCAGCGCATCAAAATACCCTTAAAAACACATTTTGTGAAAAAAATTTGATTTTTTTACCATAGGGGTACCACATGGTTTTCCGAAAAGATCGATTTTTTTGAAAATGTGGAACAGTTTTTCGCATCGCAGTTCCCCACATCGAAAAACCACTATATAGATGAAATCGGCACAATTTCCGGACCTTTGATTTTTCGGTTAAAAATCCTGTGCCCAGTCTGAAAACTTTGTGAACAACCTAATAACTTAATTCACCCTATATCTGAAAAAGTGGCAAATTTTTCTATAACTAAGAATAAATCTGCTTACTAGATTAGTCAAAAAGTTGCGATAGTTTGTGTTATAACTAAAGACCCCAAAAATATTTTTAAAATAAAAAAATATTTAAAAAATATTTTGGTCTTTTTTTTAAACTAAAATATTTTTAAAATATTTTTTTATTTAAAAAATATTTTGCATATTTCGCGAATTTTACTTATATTTTAGTAAATAGATAGCCGAAGGCCGCGATTGTCGACCTCACCCTGACCATATCTTGCCCCATAAATATTGCGAGGCGCCGGAGGCGACTAGCCAGTCCTGTGGTCGGGCGCGGAGCGTCCCACCCTCCCCCTTGGAATGTGAGGGAACTTAGAACATATACTCCCGAACAACCCTTACTCTCGAACAAAAGCTGTTGAGGGCCGAAGGCCCGAAATAGTCTCATACTGCTCTACTCCCTAACAACCCTTACTCCCGAACAACCCAGTCTGACCGCTGATGGCGGTGCGCGAAGCGCCGCTGATGCACGCTAACCGCTTCCTAGCGAAGTGAGGGCCGCGAAGCGGCCCTCACTTCGCTATATGGTATATAACATTCATAGCCACTCTTGTGCTATGTGAGAAAAATTAGATAAAACAAAACCGAAAAGACTTTCTTACCAAACCAATATTACTACCCCGACAGCCTGACAAATACTTTATAAGAAAACTTTACAGCTAAGGAAAAAGCCCTGGATATGATTTGAACCTAAGCCTGAGCCTACGTCACTTAGCCGACAGCCTGACAAAAACTTTAAAACAAAACTTTATAGCTAAGCTCTGGAAAAAACTGTGGATATTATTTAAAGTTATTTGATCCGTTCCGTTCCAGTCGGATAGTAAGAATATTTTGTGGCGATAGTAAAAAATAATTTGACGGTTAACCTTAAAAGTACCGATCGAATGATTCTATTCGGTTTCAAATTGCCTCCGTTTCACAAAACACCACACTTTTGCACACTGAAATAGAGAGATAAAGAGATGTTCTATTGGGGGCGTTTCAAAAGCAACCGAATACAATTCTAAAGGGGTGTTACCAATATCAGATTTGCGCTAGGCCCCTTTTAAACCCCTCTTCTGAATAAGTAATTTCAGATACAAGCGACAAATTTCGCGCCAATTTGTCTCTTGTGTCTGACTTGGCAGTTCGGTTTCTTTTGAAACGCCCCCAATAGAAGAACAGGGGTCACTTTGCCCTAAACCCAGTACTTAAAAGCTTTCTTACAAACTATCCAGAAATGAATAAAAACTGCGTAAAACATGATTTTGTGACATTTTATAAAGAATTATCACATTTGAACACCGTTTGAAAAAATATCCCTAGTAGGGAGTATACAGGATATCAGTACTCGGTGAATCTGTTATGCGATTGTAAGATAATATGTTACAAAATGGGCAAAAACTAACCAATCCTGAAAATTTTTTTCTGAAACTGTTCTAGAACTCTCGAGGAACAATCCACAAAGCGTTTCGAGCTATGAGTCATCATAGATCGCGACATATTTCATTTTTTAGTTCGTCTGTCATATACAGGACAGTTTGCCCTAACGCAAACCCCGCAGGGCACATAACATCGAGTAAAAATGGCGGTGGCTGGACTCGAACTAGCGCCTTTGCTTATCCGGAGCAATGTGCTAACCAGCTACACTACACAGCCACCCGGGGAAAAGGCTTTTAATCTCGGCTAAATCACTACTCTCTTACAATCGGCTTGTGTGGTCCGATCTCGAAAATTTCAGCTGCATCCATCTAGGCACACCTAGAGCAATCGATACACGTGACACACCCCTGTATGTGCTCAGGAACAGCTATTATTAAAAGGGACAGTTTGCCCTAACCCCTTTAGGGCAAACTGGGTTTAGGGCAAAGTGACCCAAAAACTTAGGGCAAACTGGGTTGTTACCAGTGTTTTGCTGACCGGGCAATTTGGTAAACTGACCTGACCGGTGACCAGACCGGCACCCCGGTCAGGTATACCTGACCTGACCTGACCGGGGTCCCGGTCACCCGGTCAGGTCAGGTCAGGTCAGGTCAGGTCTGGTCAGGTCATGTTTAACCTGACCTTCTGTATGACCGGGCTCAAAATTTTCCAAAATCGCTAAATGGTTAAATTTTGCCTGTTTTTCAAGCATATCGTTGTAATGTTCATCTATTTTAGGTTTTTACACCTAAAATGGACTTTTTCACAGGTTTTTAGAGCATTTTTGCACAATGTTGGGAAATTTTTGAAAATTTTTAGAAAATTTTTTGGAAAATATTTGAAAAATTTTTATGGAAAAATTTTTAGAATATATTTGAAATATTTCTGGAAATTTAGAAAAATTTCCTGAAATTTTTTGGGAAATGTGGAAAATTTATGAATTTTTTTGAAATGGATATTAGTGTCATCCAAGAGCGAACATTGTCTCGGCTTTAGAGCGAATTTTTTCCGTCTTATGTCATAAATATTTTTTATCATTCTCCGTCAAATTTCGTTCAAAATTTTGACTTTTGCAGAAGACATTCTCAATTTATGACCATTTAATTGTGTTTTTATAAGAAAGTATGTTGTTCAATCTGGAGAATTCGTATACTCCAATCTAGAGGTCGGCCGAACGTTTTACCGATACCGATATATCGGTCGAACCGATATTTTCATAAAATTGAAGATATTACCGATATTACCGGCGATATATCGGTATCGGCCGACCTCTACTCCAATCCACTTTTGTAATCCATGAAAGCTAGGAATAAAGGCGCTAGGACACAGATAAAGTATGAATGAATTTTAATAAACTATACAGAAATATAGTGGGGTCTGGGGGCGATAGCCCCCAAGTGGAGAAGAAAATTTGAGAATTGGGTCAACTTTCATTGAAAATTTTAAACATTCGCCGAAAGTTTCGCAAAATTTTCGCCGGCCACGCCCTATCGGGCGCGGCCGCCTCCGTTTTTAAGGGTTTTCGGTCAGATGACCGGTCATCTGACCGGCTCACTCCGGTCACCTGACCTCTGACCTGACCGGACACCTCCGGTCAGGTCAGCATGACCTGACCGGCACCCCCGGTCAGGTCAGGTCAGGTCTGGTCAGGTCAGGAGGTCAGGTCAGGTCAGGTCAGTTTAAACCCGGTCAGCAAAACACTGGTTGTTACCGGACAACATGAGGTGATCAGCAACCCTATTAAAGCCCAGTATATCAAAAATCAGTGCATGACCATGTCAGAAACTCCGAAAACCTATGTTCAATTTCAGGTAATATTCGAAAAGCGGTGACTCATAATTGTCATTTTTGCCGGTAATCGAGGAAGTGAGTTGCTTTTGAAGGCTTCCAGCACCTCAGGGAAGCAAGTTGACATATGGCACGTCATACCTTTCTAGAATCCTGACAAAATTTGCTACTCAGCGATGCCAATAAAACCTGCCCAGGACATGGTGCCGACACGAAAATTGGGCTGAAACGGACAAGTTGCATGAAAAAATGAGTGATCTCGCTATTTTGTTGATTTGATTAGGATAATGTTGACATATGTTGTTGGTTTTGGCATCAAATAAATTGTCACATTCAGGGCTACCTAATAAAAAAGATTAAATTATTATGCCAAGAAAACTCGAATTTTATACACAAATCAAAATCCTAAAATTACTTGCCGCACCGAGTACATAAAGGTGGTCCATTTTCCAAAAAATGGAGATTATTCTAAAACTAAAAGTATTCCAATGTTGGACTAAGGTTCCATAATATCATTGACATCTAACCTTGATATAACTACAGGGACTGTAGAGGAGATTGAAAAAATATTGAGAACATAAAGAATCCAAGTATGCCTTTCGCCAGACAATTTTCTGTTTACGACGTCCGATTGTTGATGTTTTAGCCAGCTCATTCACTTCCGCGCAGTAGAAGATGGAAGAAGTCTTGTTCTGATTTCCATATTTGGACCACATTCCAATGATTGCAACTTGGTGCTGAAGATTCGTTGGTCCAACGGAATTGATGCCGCGCTTCATGAACCACTCTCTTTTTCCATTTGGTGGAATGGTGATGCCGGCGGCGAACCAAAATTTTTGATTCGTCGCTTTTTTGCCCTAAGTTCCCATGCTCCTGAACAAAGAGAGTGTTCTATAGTAATCACACGCGCATATATGGATAGGATCATATGGGCGTACTCCACCAAAGCTGTTGTTTAAAAATACACTTTCTATAGAGCTGATAGAGTATGAAGGGATAGACATAAGACAAAGGGAAAGACAAAGAAGAACATTCACTTTAGATGCATACGAATCATCACTTGTGTTGACTTTCATCACGTTGAGCATCACTTTCGTTGACGAATCAAAATCGTTAACGAATAATCGACATCGAATAAAAAATGGTACAATAAACTCATTCGTTCTCTTTTACTTTTATATAAACTTGAATTTAAGTCTGCCTACGTCTTTCCTCTCCGTATGAAATAAAAATTTCCAGCAAATTTGATCAATTTTTTCTTCTGTATTTTAAATATTCAACACAACTAGAAAATTACGTTCAATTGTTCCATATTTTACCGTTTCTATCATAACCATTTTTTTGCACCACCGCATATTTGTCTGTCTTCTTATACGGATTCCCTCATACCTTCTCTGGCTGCTCATATCTTTCCTTATTGAAAGACTCCTTTTTGATAAATTCTCAAAAATACAATAAAAATATCATTTTAATTTAAAATAACTTTTTTGCGTTTTGAAAGTACGTTTAATTGTTCCATGTTTTACCGTTTCTACAAAATGGGGTATAATTTATGGGAAATTTTATTTTTCAGTTGGTTTTAGCGATAACACCGCCTAAAAACAAATTTTCAAGGTGTTTGGAAACATACCTTAATTTTTATGGATTGAACTGTTTGTTATATCATTTCAAATTAATTTTTTAGAAATCCGTGTGTTAAAGCAAAGAGAATGCACAAATCTGTTCAACCGGCAGCAAAGAAAGCAAAAGTCGAGGATGAATCTCGCAAAGAAAACGAATGCAAGTCCAAAAAAAAGTGAGTTTTTATTGAAAGATGTTTTAATAAGTTTTGATTTTGTAATGTAATGTAAAATTTTTGGTAAAAATTGTCATTTGCTCAGTTTTTGATGATTTTTGATGGAATGGTACTTTTTGAATGAAAATTCTCTGACTCACCAATGGGAGTCTGATTGAAAATTTGTGCTCCAAGTTCCCTCACATTCCAAGGGGAAGGTCGGGTGCTGCGCGTCCGATCACAGGACAGGCTCGCCGCCTGCGCAATGTTTCACCTGAATTGTTTTCCCAAATTTCTTCAAAAATAATCTTGAAAAATTGTGCTTTTATATTTCAGAACCTCGAATATCGCTACATTAGATAACGGCACGATGGTCGAGACATTCAAATACCTGAACTACTGTCAACTCGCCAAGAACGGTCTCGTCACGAAGAGATTCCGCAATATGATTCAGACGCACAGACATACTTTGGCAATTCTTTATGTCCGGAATATTGATATGGTGAGAATTTTATTTGGTTCATTTTGAATAAAGTAGGAAATGAATTTGTGAAAATTACATTTTAGAAGTCGAAAATGAATTTTTAAGACACTTTAAAGTAAAGACTTTTACACAGATATTATTTTAATAGCACTCCAGGCGGCTTATCCGCTAGTTATTATAGAATCCCCGGAGAGTATCTTCTGAACCATGATTTTTGTGGTACTATAGGCTAGGCTAGCTACACCATACCTTCTTACAGAATCCGAAATGGTGTTCGTCCCCTTTAAGTTCGCAAGAATGTCAGTCACCCGTCAGCAGAATCTCCCGCTTTTCGACGCTCCCGAAACTACAAACCCCAAACAATTCCTCCGGGTACGGGACGTCATATAAGCTATTAGTACCGAGAAAATATTTTGTTAGTTATTCGTGAAAATTCGCAAGTTTTACTGTGACATCCACAAAATATTTCTAACGGTTCAGGAACGTTCTAGAAGCAAAATTACAAAAAGAAAATCGTATCATCTATTTTCGATAAGCTTTCATAAAAAGATCTCGTCTCAAGCTTGCTTGGATCTTTTGTCGATGCTGAGTATCAGCAAACATAGACTACTTTTTCAACAATATCGCTTTATAGAAGGAAAATAGAGACGCGCCGCGGCCTTCGCCGCGGGTTCTGAAAAAAGTGCCAAAAATGACTTTTTGGCCAAAAAGTGCACTTTTTGTGTATACTGCGCAAAAATGTGCATGGACAGTCCTTCCTAGAATTCCACGGGGAGCATTTTGACGTATCGTGCGCCCAAAAAGGAGCGAGTCTGGGAAAAATATTTGGCCTCGCCGTGAACATGCGACTTAGTTAGAGTATGGATTCAAATATTCCAACAGTTATTGTAATTGAAAACTGCTTGATAAAATAACCATCCACTTTTTCAGTATTCGTTCATTACACCTGCAGCCATGAAAGTTTTTGATAAACAGCTCTCTCCAGAGGCATATGACGAGTGGGTCATTTCCAACAATTACTCGAAGCAAATTCCACTGAAAGACCAAGTTGCCAGTACGCAAAGTGCGCAAAATACGCCAAGCCTATACCGGCTTTCTGCTCAGGCATACTATAAAGGTAAGGTGGTTGTGTGTGTAAAAAATGAATTAGAATCTCGAATTCCAAGAATGAGAAATACATGTTCTGTGACCGTGGTTTTGCCTGCATTAAATTTAGACTTTAACCCGGTAGAGGATACTGTATAAATTTCGAAAATTTATATAAAACATTCTGATTATTTATTGTGTATTTTCATAAGTCATGTGACCCCCTAAAACTCATATTTTATGGCGTGATATTGCTTTTCTGAGCGCAGTTTTCTTAGGAAACCATATTGGAAATATAGGGGTAGGAAAGGGACATTTTTATCCAAAGTGTTATATTTCGGCCAAAAAATGATGTTTTTTGTCACAAAAAGTGGCTTTTTTGTGTTGTCGGGAGAACGCTCCGCGAAAAGTTTTGTTGATTGTTTGACATGCAAAAATTCGATTTTTCGAAATTCGTAGGTTTTTGTTTCAGCAACTAGCGTTTTTAGGGTAGCTTTTTGCGCTGATTCCAAATCTGCCATTGGTTTTTCAATATCGGACGAAAAAACGGCATCATTCTGGAATTTTCGACAAAATAGGGCATATTGGCAGAATGCTAAAAACGCCAAAAATTTGAAACTCCGCCTAAAATCTGATTACAGATTCGGAATCAGCAAATCTGAAAACCCCCAGATGCAAAAACATTCCAGCAAATGATGCATTTACCAAAAGCTTTTTGCGGAACGTTCGACAACACAAAAAAGCCACTTTTTGTGACAAAAAACATCATTTTTTGGCCGAAATATAACACTTTGGATAAAAACGTCCTCTCCTACCCCTATATTTCCAATATGGTTTCCTAAGAAAACTGCGCTCAGAAAAGTAATACATGAGTTTTAGGGGTGACATGACTTATGAAAATACACAATAATAAAACTTTTCCATTTTAGGTCCGATGCGTAAATGGGACGACATAACGGTCGTGTTCACTGCATGCGTAGCGCTCAGCCATGACAACTGGCCTTCATTTCAATACTTTGCCTGTTTGGCCACGGACCCATTCATTTACATTGAGAATCTGGAACTGTCTTATCAAAACGATGTGTTAAATTTGTTGGCCGAAGCAATTAACTCAAATCACGACCGTTTTAACTGTAAGCAGTTAATTTTTCACATTGAAGGCAATAGCCAGAAAGCCATCACTTGGATAAAAAATCACGTACGCTGTAAACAGGTGTCGTTTGATAGCGAAATAGAATCGAATGGCGCAGATTTGAATGAGGGTGAACATTTTCTTGATTTCTTCGTGACTGGCGCGCAATGTACGTCAACTATCATAGTAGATTACCGGGATATTTCTAGAACAGTCTTCAATTTTGTTCAGGTATATAACTAGGGATGTGCAATGTGTTCCCTGTGAACCCTGGTTCACATAGTTTCACATTGTTGACCTTATTGAATTGGCCCATCGATTTAGCCCTTTCTTGGCTAGATAACTAAAATCTGACGTAGACGTTCTTATGTCAGTTTTTCGTGTAGATTGTGAATATGTTATTTGTTTCTCCACTTTATTAGTAGTTTTGCTTAGAAAATACTCATTTAACCAAAGGTTCACTTGTGAACCTTGTTTAAATGAGTATTTTCTGAGCAAAATTACTAATCAAGTGGAGAAACAAATAACATATCCAGAATCTACACAAAAAACTGACATAAGACCGTCTACATCAGATTTTAGTTATCTAGCCAAAAAATGGGCTAAATCGATGGTTTTATTCGAGAACAGTGTTGAATTGAAAATAGGGTTCACAAGGTTCACATTGCAATCCCTATATATAACTTTGTTGAAATGTTTATTATCATTTATTTCTAGAAATTCATGGATCTGCCCAATTCCGACGAAATACACTTTGTTACGACTATCGAAGGCTACATCAGTGAACAAACGGTAGAAATGTTCAAGCGTAATTATAGCGAATGTTTCGTTCAACAAGATCATTACAGCAGTATCGAGTATGTGTTTCAGTTCGTCAATAACAAAGTTGGACAGATGTTGCAATTAACTGCAGAAATTACCGAGGGCCTCATGCCGTTCGTTTCTATTAAAATCAACGATGTTTAATATCTTTTATCATTCCGTGTCTGTTTTGTTGTATAAAAAGTTGAGAAAGTCAGAGCATTTTATTGCAAATTAGTATCGTCCCGCAATTAGCACAACAATTTCCTACTTTTGATACACTTCCTTGTTCCGGGATTCAATTGTCCCAATTCAACGAATAGAAAAAGACAAAGAATGGAAGTCTATCCTCACAGAATAAACTCATCCCATATAGAGAAAGCGATGTGTCTGTCTGTCTGCGTGTCACGATTTTTAGTTGAGGGGTTTCTGAGCGAGATAGAAAGCTGGAAAGTGGCCCTTAGGGGTTTTCGACTACGGGGAGTTCGATTTTCGCGTTATTTTTGCGACCAATATTGCGACATTTGTCGCAATCTTGGATCCAGAATTGCGATTTTTGACATTTTGATATCCAAGACATGTTTTAAGGTTACTTTTTGACGAGAAATCCGAAAATAATATTATTTTAGATATTTGCGACCAAGTTTGCGACATTTGTCGCAACTTGGATCCAGAATTGCGATTTTTCAAATTTTGACATCCAATCCATGTTTTTAAGGTTACTTTTTGACGAGAAATCCGAAAATAATATTATTTTTGATATTTGCGACCAAGTTTGCGACATTTGCCGTTTGCGACATTTGTCGCAATCTTGGATTCAGAATTGCGATTTTTGACATTTTGTTATCCGTTACATGTTTTAAGGTTACTTTTTGACGAGAAATCCGAAAATAATATTATTTTAGATATTTGCGACCAAGTTTGCGACATTTGTCGCAACTTGGATCCAGAATTGCGATTTTTCAAATTTTGACATCCAATCCATGTTTTTAAGGTTACTTTTTGACGAGAAATCCGAAAATAATATTATTTTTGATATTTGCGACCAAGTTTGCGACATTTGCCCTTTGCGACATTTGTCGCATCTTGATCAGAATTGCGATTTTTGACATTTTGAATCCAATACATGTTTTAAGGTTACTTTTTGACGAGAAATCCGAAAATAATATATTTTAGATATTTGCGACCAGTTTGCGACATTTGTCGCAACTTGGATCCAGAATTGCGATTTTTCAAAATTTGACATCCAATCCATTTTTTAAGTTACTTTTTCGAGAAATCCGAAAAATATTATTTTGATATTTGCGACCATTTCGACATTCTAAGTCGCAACTGGATCCAGAATTGCGATTTTCATTTACTCAATCATGTTTTAAGTTACTTTTTGACGAGAAATCGAAAATACATTATTTTAGATATTGCGACCAAGTTTGCGACATTGTCGCACTTGGATCCAGAAATACATGAAAACAGATTTTTCACATTTTCGAAATACACCATCAAATTGATTCATTTGCACAGACTTTGAACATCATTCAATACATGTTGATGAGATCATCATTTCTAATTACGCTATGAAAAACCGAAAATGATATAATTTTTGAATTACATGTTTCGACATTGTCAATCTTTCTAATTACACTATCAAAATACATGAAAAAGATTCTTCTTTTCGAATACACCATCAAAATACATGAAGGAGACATCATTCTAATCATGTGAGAGACATCTTTCTAATTACACTATCAAAATACATGAAAAAGATTCTTCTTTTCGAATACACTATCAAAATACATGAAGGAGACATCTTTCTAATCATGTGAGAGACATCTTTCTAATCATGTGAGCGACATCTTTCTAATTACACTATCAAAATACATGAAAAAGATTCTTCTTTTCGAATACACTATCAAAATACATGAAGGAGACATCATTCTAATCATGTGAGAGACATCTTTCTAATTACACTATCAAAATACATGAAAAAGATTCTTCTTTTCGAATACACTATCAAAATACATGAAGGAGACATCTTTCTAATCATGTGAGAGACATCTTTCTAATCATGTGAGAGACATCTTTCTAATCATGTGAGAGACATCTTTCTAATCATGTGAGAGACATCTTTCTAATCATGTGAGAGACATCTTTCTAATTACATTATCAAAATACATGAAAAAGGATTCATGAAAAAGGATTTATTTAGTGTCTCTTTTAAATTGTGGCTCAATTTTAATCTTTTTGTAATAAATCATCTACATTTTTAAAATTTATGTAACGTTTGCTCTCTTTGATGTAAAATAAATGCGATAGTAAGTTAGAAAAACTCAAAGCGAGTTAGGTAAAGCGCCCCCGAAGGGGGCGCGTTTACCTAGTGAAAAGATAAAATCAAGCTTGAAAACGGTGATCGATTTCTTCGTTTCTCGAAATTTTATTCTAACAACACAAAAAAGTCATTACAAATTGAAAATCTTCACCGAAATCACAGGAGAACCAGTATAACGATCAAAAATTGCGGCAGTAAGTTGCAATTTCTTTCTGATAGCGTTGTTGATTATTTCAAAAACGTGCAATATACTGCGATCATTTCTTTCTTCTTTGACGAGAAATTTGATGAAGCTCTTCTTCAATATTTGTATATCTTGATCCTTAACTAACGTATAGCCTTCAATCGACGGGACACCATGGTATTCATCGCAGCTTTCGAGATCCAGGAACAACTAAAATGGCAGTTCAGTTTGTAATTTTGCGATCAAACGTCTGATTTTATGGCGAGGTGTTATTCAATCGGTATTGTGAATAACTGTAATTTTCGGTAAAAAATATGACAGAATGGCTCATAACTAAGCTCAGATTTAAGCTTTGAGTAGTAGATTAAAACGGTTCTAGGCTTAAGGCTAACACACCTTATAAGGGCATGCTTTAGGCTAAAATTTAGGGAAGACTAGCAATTAGGCTTAAGATCCCGAACAACCCTTATATTTACATAGCGAAGGGTATTAGGCTTAAGGGTTTCCTTGAGCAAAGAATTTAAGGGCTAGTTTTTTATTACTCAAAGCTTAAGCTTAAATTTGGGCGCTTAAATTATGAGTATCTAGCCATAGGAGAGTACCTTCGACACTCAATTTTTGGCCAGTATTTTGCCAGATTTGGATTGTACGACCATCGCCGCCTTCAAGGGAAAAGAGCACAGATAAGAATGCACTTACAAAAATTTAGGTACAGTTAGGTAAAATTAGACCTCAAATTTGGATTCCGCGCAAAAAGTTACCCTAAAATATTAGCGATTACAAATGAAAGCCGCAATAATTAGAAGGCTATCTAACAATGCGTTCTTCAAGCTAACGTGGCGGCAAGTTGAAAAGGAAAAGCGAATAAATGATGACAATAAAATGATGACCAGAATAAATTATAATCATCATTTATTTGCTTTCGCAAAATGTACATTCAAATTGGCGCCACGTTATTTTGAAGAGCGCATTGTTAGATAGTCTTCTAATTATTTCGGCTATCATTTGTAATCGCTAATAGGTATATTTTAAAATTAAGTATACTTAAAAATGCACCTCTGAAAAAAGAAATAAGCACCCCTAAGAATGCACTCACAAACCCCGGGGGTTTGTAAAAATCAATTTACGAGGAAATTGTGCTATTATAATTTGAGAAGTCGGCAAACCGAACCCCAACACCCATGACTTTAGTAGGATTATCAATGTCAGAATTGGGGTGGTCCCGCCACGAAAATTGAGAAAACACGATTTTTTCAGGTTTTTGGCGGTTTCTGCGAAAAAGTGACAGATGTGCGCCACCGTTTTTGGGGCAAATGAGGTATGATTCGACGCGCAAGGCCCAGGCGCGTCGATTGGTACCAAATTTGGGTTATTCACTCAACAAATTTCGAGGGTTCTGTGTGGCCTTGCAGGGATTTCTGCGTGCATACGGGCCCAGAAAAGAACAAGAAAGGTGTCATTCAAATTCACAACTGGTACAGTCATACCCTGTTTATCCGGACCCCGTTTATCCGGACCCTCACTTATCCGGACGGTTTTGGCCGGAACGGATTTTTTCCATACAAATTTCCCTCGTTTATCCGGACTGAATTGGGAAAATTTTTGACAAAGGGTCCCCCCTATTGATTTGAAAATTTTGCTGTTTTTGGCCGATTTTTCGCCAAAAATGCCGAATTTTTGGTCAAAAATTTGAATTTTTTCCAAAAATTTTTCAGTTTTCTGCCCACTTTTTATGGATTTGTCAAAAATTTTTCCAAAATTGGCCAAAAATAGTAAAAATTTTTGAAAAAATTTCAAATTCGCGCCAAAAATTTCAAATTTTTAACGGTTCCCTGGTTTATCCGGACTAAATTATCGTCACGATTTCGTGCAGGTAAACAATTTTGTTAAAATCTTATTATTGAAAAATTATTGACTAGCACAAAAAATTATCGATTATTCGATCGATTATTTTGGACCTGTGGAAATCTCTATCTATAAACGATTGGTCAGTTTCAAACTGAGCATTTGTTATATTTCAGAAGTTCATGGATCTCAAGACTTCTGAAGAAAGCCAGCTTATTGAGGCCATTGCGGGAAACTTCAAAAACGATGCCATAAAATTATTCAAGCATGATTACGCCGAATTTTGCGTAAAAGAAGAAAGAAATCATCGCATCAATACGCACATCTTTCAGTTTGTCAATAGCGATATCGGAAAGAAAATGCAGCTTACTACTAAATTGTCCGGAAAGGATTTTTTCCATACAAATTTCCCTCATTATCCGGACCCCGTTTTTCCGGACCCCCGTTTATCCGGACAGAATCGGCCGGTCCCGATCTGTCCGGATAAACGGGGTATGACTGTATTGGCATGACAATTAATCATTAGTGCCAAAAAACAGTGATCATTAATCATGTTAATAAGATTATTTACCTGTACAAAATCGACGAGGACTTTTGAAAAGACATAATTTCTGACTTCGATTGCGGAAGTACAATGTGACCCAGTGACGAACAAATCGAGCAGCGCGTCCTGATGTAAATCAGCTTCGCCGTAAATACAAAGTCGGTCACATCGCACGTGATTCTTTGTCCAAGTGATGGATTTCTGATTGTTGCTTCCAATACGAAAGGTCAATTTTTCACATTGCAGACGGCTCCGATCTGGAGTAAATTCTCCGGCCAACAAATCCAGAAAAGCATCATTTTTATAGATCAGATTCATACTGCCAATGTAAATGAACGGATCTGTGACCAGACGGACGAAATGCTGGAAAACAGGCCAACTGTCATCGTTGAGTTTTGTACAAGCAAAGAATACGCTAGTTTTGTCCACCCATTTACGATGGCTTGGACCTAAAATGAGAAAAGTTTACTATTGCATCGTTAGATAACTGCTCACATATTACATAAAAAAGTTCGGCTTCTTTGTTTTAGCTGCAACTAAATGGCCTGGATCCCATCTCTGACAATAGAATAATCTGGATACGTTTTTTTTATTTTACTGAGTCAAAGCCGTCTTAGCGGTATCTGGACACTTCGCCCCCGGACACTTCGCCACACCATTTAGAATGTTCTAGAATGCTTTTTATATACTGGGGAGGGGCGAAGTGTCCAGGGGCGAAGTGTCGCGTACCCGTCTTAGGACAGTCTTAAGTTAAGTCTTAAGATAAGTTCCCTGTTAATGCTTAAGCTAGCCTTACAATAGCGAAATATCTGATGTGTAAAGACCCCAAAAATATTTTTAAAATTAAAAAAATATTTAACAAATATTTTGGACTTTTTTCACTAAAATATTTTTTTATTTAAAAAATATTTTGCATATTTTGGGAATTTTACTTATAATTTAGTAAATATTTTGGCATTTTTGGGCAACTTTCGTGATTTGTTGGCAAAATATTCGCGGCGGCCTTCGGCCGCCGCGAAATTTTTTTTGGCGCAAAAATTTTACCAAAAAATTTTGCCGAAAATTTTTTTTACGAAATTGTTCAAAAATTTTATTATTATTTTGCCGTTTTTTTTCCAAAATTTGTTATATTTTGTTGAATTTTAGCTTTTAATTTAGTCCGAAGTAACAATAAAGGCTAAAAAAGCAGAATTAAAGTCTAGAATCGGCAAAAAATAGCTACTTAAAAAATATTTTTTTTATATTTTAATTAATTAAAACCAGAATTAAAAAAAATATTTTTGGGGTCTTTACTGATGTGTGATGAAAAATCTGATGGGTGATTCTGATCAGAGTTGCCCGCAATTGCGGTATTGCGGCAATTTTGGCATTGCGGATTGCGTTTTGCAGTTTGGGCCTGTTTTTACCGCAAACTTTAAGCACCCCTAAGAATGGCTCGGCCGTGCCCGATAGGGCGCGGCCGAGGAAAAAATTTTGAAATTTTAACACGACATTGAAAAATTTCAAAGGAAATTTTCTCCAAGCCCACTAAATTTTTGAAAAATTTTCGCCTGCGGCGCTTTTTTTCTTTGGTTTTCCTTTTGTATCCAACATTTTTTCTAAAATTTTTCACCATCGGCGCGATTTTATCCTTTATTTTTACAACAATTTTAGATCCTGGCGCAATTTTAGATAGCATTTTCTCCGGTAACAGTAATAATTTTATGGACACATATGATATAGCAGAGTTAATTTTTCAATGAAAATTGACTATTTTTGCTTCTTAATCCATTGATTTTGAACTTTTCGCATTGATTTTGTAGTAATTTAATGCATTCAATTGAATAAAAACTGATCCTGGCTGTAAAATACCATAAATTGGTAAAATTTTGGAAAAAAATTGAAAAAAAATTGAAAAAAAAGAAAAATTGCGGTTTGCGGATTGCGGCAAATTTCGGCAATTTTTCGATGAAAATTGACTCTATTTTTCCAAATTTCTAAAAATTTTCGCCTGCGGCATTATTTTAATCCATTGATTTTGAACTTTTCGCATTGATTTTGTAGCAATTTAATGCATTTAATTGAATAAAAACTGATCCTGGCTGTAAAATACCATAAATTGGTAAAATTTTGGAAAAAAATTGAAAAATTGCGGTTTGCGGCAATTTTTCGATTGCGGATTGCGGAAACCGCAATTTTAATTTTTTTGCGGATTGCGTTTTGCGGATTTGGAAATCCCGATTGCGGGCAACTCTGATTCTGATCAAACAAAAGTTTGATCGGATTTGTGGGGAGATTTATTTCATCAGATTTCATTTCCATTTTTGGAGCGTTTTTCGCTATGTTGGTCATAAATCTGATGTTACTCACTCTATCTCAACTTTTTGTCTAGATTTCAACGCGTTTTTCAGAACTTTTCATTTTACGATGGCTTGGACCTAAAATGGAAAAGTTTACTACTTACGAACCCCAAACCTCCCACATCCAAAAGCGACTGCCCAATTCCTTAGCAACAACCATTTTTACGCTTAAGATGGCTGAGTCCACAACTACCGTATTCTCTGTAATTATAGCCCTGGTGTGATAATTTTTCGAACGATTCTAATTAATTTTTTCTGATAAACAAACAGTACACAAAAACACCTTACCTTTATAAAAAGCATGCGCATCTAGCTGATAAACGTCTGGAATGTTTTGCGCACTTTGCGTACTGGCAACTTGGTCTTTAAGTGGAACTTGCTTCGAGTAACCGTTGTGAGCAATCCATTCGTTATATGCCTCGGGCGAGAGCTGTTTATCAAAAACTTTCATGGCTGCAGGTGTAATGAACGAATACTGAAAAAGTGGATGGTTATTTTATCAAGCAGTTTTCAATTACAATAACTGTTGGAATATTTGAATCCATACTCTAACTAAGTCGCATGTTCACGGCGAGGCCAAAAATTTTTTTCCCAGACTCGCTCCTTTTTGGGCGCACGATACGTCAAAATGCTCCCCGTGGAATTCTAGGAAGGACTGTCCATGCACATTTTTGCGCAGCATACACAAAAAGTGCACTTTTTGGCCAAAAAGTCATTTTTGGCACTTTTTTCAGAACCCGCGGCGAAGGCCGCGGCGCGTCTCTATTTTCCTTCTATAAAGCGATATTGTTGAAAAAGTAGTCTATGTTTGCTGATACTCAGCATCGACAAAAGATCCAAGCAAGCTTGAGACGAGATCTTTTTATGAAAGCTTATCGAAAATAGATGATACGATTTTCTTTTTGTAATTTTGCTTCTAGAACGTTCCTGAACCGTTAGAAATATTTTGTGGATGTCACAGTAAAACTTGCGAATTTTCACGAATAACTAACAAAATATTTTCTCGGTACTAATAGCTTATATGACGTCCCGTACCCGGAGGAATTGTTTGGGGTTTGTAGTTTCGGGAGCGTCGAAAAGCGGGAGATTCTGCTGACGGGTGACTGACATTCTTGCGAATTTAAAAGGGGGACGAACACCATTTCGGATTCTGTAAGAAGGTATGGTGTAGCTAGCCTAGCCTATAGTACCACAAAAATCATGGTTCAGAAGATACTCTCCGGGGATTCTATAATAACTAGCGGATAAGCCGCCTGGAGTGCTATTAAAATAATATCTGTGTAAAAGTCTTTACTTTAAAGTGTCTTAAAAATTCATTTTCGACTTCTAAAATGTAATTTTCACAAATTCATTTCCTACTTTATTCAAAATGAACCAAATAAAATTCTCACCATATCAATATTCCGGACATAAAGAATTGCCAAAGTATGTCTGTGCGTCTGAATCATATTGCGGAATCTCTTCGTGACGAGACCGTTCTTGGCGAGTTGACAGTAGTTCAGGTATTTGAATGTCTCGACCATCGTGCCGTTATCTAATGTAGCGATATTCGAGGTTCTGAAATATAAAAGCACAATTTTTCAAGATTATTTTTGAAGAAATTTGGGAAAACAATTCAGGTGAAACATTGCGCAGGCGGCGAGCCTGTCCTGTGATCGGACGCGCAGCACCCGACCTTCCCCTTGGAATGTGAGGGAACTTGGAGCACAAATTTTCAATCAGACTCCCATAGGTGAGTCAGAGAATTTTCATTCAAAAAGTACCATTCCATCAAAAATCATCAAAAACTGAGCAAATGACAATTTTTACCAAAAATTTTACATTACATTACAAAATCAAAACTTATTAAAACATCTTTCAATAAAAACTCACTTTTTTTGGACTTGCATTCGTTTTCTTTGCGAGATTCATCCTCGACTTTTGCTTTCTTTGCTGCCGGTTGAACAGATTTGTGCATTCTCTTTGCTTTAACAGACGGAATTTCTAAAAAAATTAATTTGAAATGATATAACAAACAGTTCAATCCATAAAAATTAAGGTAAATACGTATCCCAAAATTACGCTGTTAAACATCAAAATTTGATTTTGCAAATGTAACTGGAGAACTAGCGCACGAGCCATTACTTAGATTCTGTGTCTATACGATCTAAAACGTCTAACTCGATCTCAAAAGCATCAATGTGGTTCGTTCACTGCTTTCGATGTGTCTGCTGTCTCACGTGTAGTAGCAGTAGACAGCACACATCCAAACTGCTGTGTGAGTAGATCTCTGCTATAGAGTATATGTATCACACGATAACTTTGCTGTCAATCGATAGCTCTCCGAAAAAAGAGTGTGAATGTAATGCTACACAACAGAAACAGAGACAGTCCGTCGCTGTTTTCGATGTGTCTGGCCTGGCGCGGGCCTGCCAGGCGGATGTTCCGAGTCGATATACAGCGGTCGTGGTGGTGAAGTTCTCTTTACAGGCTATTTATTTGTAGAGCAGGACGTACACGAGCGTATTCTACCATTACGAAATTGAAATATGGCCCATATAAAATAGGACAGCAAGCAGCCATTCCCGTAACTAGGGGGGTTGGGGGCGTTGTAACCCCCCCTACCGAAATTCGGTACCTAAAAAACTACCATAAGGTCCCCCTATGGTTTTAAAAATTTTCCAAGGGTGGACGCGGACCGACTTTTTACCCGGTCCGAACCGACCTCGTGCCCGGTCCGGTCCGGACCGGGCAAGGGGTCGGTCCGGACCGCGGACCGGACCGGAAGTAAAATTTCTCAAAAAACCTGAAAAAATTTTCCGAGGTCAAATTTCTTAAAAATTGAAGTTTTATTAGTTTTCGGCATTTTAAGCTTAATTAGAACATTTTTGCAGTCTTAGTCTTAATTTGCAACTTGTAGAACTTTAGATGTTACTTGAATTTTTGCCAACTTGTGATAAAAACTCACATTTTCTGGTGAAATTTTGATAATTTTTCAAAATTAGCGTAAAGTGTAAATGCCTCAAATATTCAAAGTCTCAAATATTCAATAGATGTAATATGTCACAAAAATTTTAAGCTAGATCTGATTGATTTGCTTTGTCAAAATTCGTAGCAAAAACAAGCGTATTCAACACAAACTCAAAAGCCCATTGCGAAATTGAAATATGGCCCATATAAAATAGGACAGGGAAAGAATTAAATAAATAAAAAAATAGGGAGTGAAATTAGTCTGAAGCAAGCAGCCAGGCCCATAACAAGGGGGTTGGGGGCGTTGTAATCCCCCCCGAAATTCGGAACCTAAAAAAATAACCATAGGGTCCCCTATGGTTTTAAAAATTTTCGAGAAATTTTGAAAACTGCACCCCTAAAAATGAGTTTTTTCACAACTCAACCCCCTGAAATCTCAACCCCTCCCGAAATTTTTTTCTAGGTACGGGCCTGCAAGCTGCCATATTTTCTTCTAAAATGTGATTACTTAGCATTTCGGAATTCTATCAGACGTAGTACACTTAATTATGAAGCGCTTTTAACGCTATAGAGAGAAAGTTGTACCGTATAAACCTCACTCAAAATGGCTGTTTTTGGATTTTTATTCTGTTTTGGGCCCTCTTCTACATGTATGCATTAAAATTACACTATTTTACCCTATATTTACCTAATTTTTACCTAGATTATCATAGCTAGCGTTTAAAAACCGAGTGCCAAGGGCCTCGCCAGGGAGCCCTTGAGTCACTGATGACATAGCGGAAAAAAATTGATTTTAAAACAAGAAGCGTAATTTTAAGCCTCTATCCTAAAAAATGGCGTTTTCGCCGTTTTCTATGACTTTTCCGAAAATTCTATGTATAGCATCCAAACGTAGTGCAACCAATTTTGTAAAAATGTGAAATACCATTTCTCCGAGTCTGTGGTCTTCTCTTTTGAGTGCGCTAAATGCCACCAAATCTACAGAGTGCCGGTGCAGTAACTGTCCAATCTCGGACTTGGCTGAGTTGCAGTGTTTATAGCGGTTTCTGTGATCCGGTTTCTGAGATCTTAGAGCGAGAGTCTAAAATTGAAAACATTGAGTCATTTTGAAGTCCTGAGTCATTTTGAAGATTTACTTCGACGACAGTTGAGTATAACGGTAAAGTAGAGTATAAGTTTAGAGAAGAGACAAGTGAGTGTAAAGAATAACTGTCACTGAAAATTTTTTGAGGCATATTTGAATGGGTCAGTTGGTGCCTTACAGAGTATTCTCTTCAGGACCATCTCGCCTAAGACTTGTAGTTTAAGAAAGCGCTGAATTTTCGAAGAGCTGGGATACCTTTACCTTCAGGTGGTTTGCCTTTAAGTGCGCTGTTTTGAAAAAAAAATTCCCTTCCAAAGCGTATGGGTCATTTTTTGAGCTTTCTCGCTCCAGGATGGGAATTGGTGTGGATTTGGCGCACCTCGATCGGATTCATATTGAATTTTCCTTCCACGGAATTTTTGAATTTTCCTTCCAACAGGAAAAATTCCAGGAGCACGCCGACTGTCGTCCGGCACAAACGTCACAATCCCGGATTTGGGCAAGAAGTTAGAGTAGAGAAAAAATAACGGCAACAAAACAAAATGAATAACACTGTTTAGAATAGCTGCGGAAAATGTTGAGGAATTTACGAATTATGCCAAATTTTTGCAAAAAGAAAAAAATCGCAAAAATGTCCAGGAAATTGAACCATTTTGAAATAGATTTTCATATGAATAAAGCCACGAATTGTGAAAAATAAAATGCGAGGCTGTTTTAAGTCTCATAAGCATAACGGGATATGCCATGTTTGCTTTGAAAGTGCTCAGAGAGTAACTGCAACAATTGGATTTGTAATAATTGTCAAAAAATTTCACCAAAAAGTGCGACAAAATTGGCTTCGCTAAGATCCGCCTTTGAGAATTTTTTTGTTGAACTGCAAACTGTTTCCGAATTTGAATATCTTTTAAATTTCAATACATCTTTTACAACATATGGCAAAATCATAGCTACAAAATGATCATCATTCGTATTACTTCTTTGCTTTACAATGTTTCTATGTATAGAACCACACCTTATAGTATACCTTTATGTTAGTTATTAAAGTTCCCTTTTTAAGGCATCACCATCTTATTAATTAGCAGTCAAAGGTTTAAATTCTCGGAAAATGAATCTTCGGACGTACTAGCCCCAAGCGAAAAGTTCCGTACACGGCATGGAGGTTTCAGTATAAGTATAACATCTTGCATATTTGAGCTTTAAGCTTCGCCCAGAAGAAAGTAAGACTTAAAAAAGGTAAAGCTAGCATATCGCTTACGCTTAGCTCACGACTTGGACTTGACTTTATAAGCGAAAACATAATCTTTCAAGATTGCTTATTTAAGCAAATCTGACCAAAGGACATTTTTTCTTTTTCACTTCTTGAGTTGCAATCTTTTTTGTGTATTGAAGAACATTTTGTTTTATACCTTCATTTTACACACTGGATTAATATGTTTATAATATATAGCAAGCAGTCTCAGAAATTATAAATTAACAATAGAAAACTCGGAATAATCCACAGAAATGTGTGTGTACGAAGAAGAAAGAATTCTATAGAATTAATTTTGCATTTCAATAATCAAAGATATAAAAATTAAATTCCAATCAAGAAAAGAAACCAATGGATTTAAGAGCACAGCGGGTGAAATGTTCGGCCATAGTACAGACCAAATCCAGGCCAAAATTTGGTCTGTCGAGTCGAAATTCCTTGAAGAAAGAAAAAAATTGTCTAATATAGAAATTTGGGAAATGCGCAAAGCAGAAGGAAATGGGGTATACGGTAACTTGTCAACCAAGAGGTACATCAGGGGGTATTGGGTCCAGAAAAGGGATATATAAGGGAGTACAGGGGCCCCGGAAAAGGGATACGTCAGGGGTATTTCCCCTTGAAAAGGAATACATCAGGGGGTATTGCCCCCGGGGAAATGGATATATCAATGGGTATTGGCCATGTGCTCATAGCTTAAGGGCATACTGATTAGGCTATAAACTATACTTTGAGTTTAGCTCAGACTTAAGTTCAAGCTTAGGCTCAAGCGCCGTTACCCAATACCCCCGAATGTACCCCTCAGTGGACATGTTGGAAGGACTCTGGAAAATGACAGTAAATTATTGTATCACATTTCACATTGGTCGGTGAACACAGCGAATTTTATGGAAATAAGTTGATATATAGATAAAAAATAACAGTCTAAATTGAAGAAAAGTAAATCTCACGAATTCAGTTTCGAAAGAGCGATAGGGATAGGATCGGACACGGATTAGAGAAATAGGCAGATATTTCGGTAAGGATATATTTGGTACGGTCTTCCGGAAATTTACGGATGACCTTTAAAGAAAAAGCAATAAACTATGGATTTTCTCAGAAAATGCGTTCAAGGATCAGCGATCAAGTTGAAAGATTATGGATTTCTGTGGGTGTGGAAAGTTCAGGAGTGGATGGTACCATGGATAGACAGACGTATGGGAAAGCAGACTCGAAATTTTGAGACATTTGCTAGAAACATTTGGTATAATTATTATTTATTTTGTAGAGCTTTGGGTCAGATTTTGTCCTAGAAAAATGGAGCAAGGTAAAATAGTCTACTAAAATACATAAGCACCATAGAATTGCGATTTAAGACACAGAAGGGAATTTCTTGGCGGGACCAGCTCAATTTTTGAAGAACCGTTCGTTTTTAAAAATGCAAATTTTTCAGATCTTTGCCAAAAATATCATTTTCGACTCAAAAAGTTGCCATTCTGCCAAAATTGAGTCGATCTCGGCCAAAGTTCACCTGTAAAACGCCCGAAAACATGATATATAAGCAAAAATCGGATATATTGGACAGAAAAGTACAAATTTTCAAATAAAGTACACATTTTCAAGAAAAGTACAAAATTTCCGTTCAAGATGCAATAAAAGAAACATTAAGTGGTACAGACAAATAAATAGTGTGAAAAGCGCGTTAAATTAAGGATATGTCGATAGGGAAGAACATTGTTTCTAACCATTGTATATATGCTCAGGATATATCTGATCAAAGGCCAGGAAGACAGTTATATGGACAGTTTTGAACGGTAAATCATAACAGTTTTTCATTATGGAATATATTCTCTTGTTATTAAGTCGGCTTTTGGTTTCGCTTTTGTGGATGTTGCGATAAGGCCGAACGATATGTGTGGTCCTTTGTTGCTTTTGTTGTTGTTCGCTCAGAATTCGTAATAGCTGTTCAGAAAGACGGCGATCGACACAGCGAGGAAGACGAAAATGGCCTAAACAAGACACAATGATTGATTTGTCGGTAACAAAATTTGTCAGTTCATCCAGAAACCTATACCACAAATGTTACACTTTTGGAACTTTTCTCAATTTTTTGATATGATGAAAATTTTTCAAAAATTCCTTTTCGCATTCTGTCTCTACCGAATCGCTAACTCGTATCTCTACCGAAAATAAAGTTAGCACTTGCCATATTAGAATGTTCCAGAAGTGGTTTGGAGTTTTCTGGCATTGAGCGCCAATTTGAACGTTAGTAATCAAATTTTGCTTGCATATTATGTTTAGAATTTCCAAATCGAAAACCCACCAAAACAATCAAAGCACAGTCCTTTTCCGACACCGTCTTCTTGAGCCAGCTCCCGAACCGCCTCAGGCGTTTGTACATGCTGACTTTATGGTGACCTCCAGGCACAGCACCCAAGCCACCGCTCATTTGCCTCTGCATCGCTCCCGTTCTCTGGTTGGCCGAAGAACTGCCTGGGGTCGCATTCGCCTTGGCGCGCTTCTTTGGCGACTGCTCGCTCACTCCCAGAAACAGTGCAATCGGCGAAGGCGCTGAAATTGCCTCTTCGGTGACTTCGCTCCCGGTTTCGGCGGTATTGAACTTCTGCACGACCAAGAGTCTCGCCTGACGTGTGATCGCACTGGGCAAAGTTAAAGTGCACATTGTAGTCGGACCTTCATAGACCGTTTTCCATGGTTCGAGAGCGCCGGTTTTGTCGCGGCCGGTGCGAGGGGAGGTCTGAAAATGAAATTTTAGGATCTGGCGCGAATTTAAAATCAAGTTTACGGTTTTTGCGATAGGAACGTATTTTTCCTCACATGTTTCTTAAAGGAGAAAAATTCCTAGAGGGGAAATTTCCGGAGTAGAAAACTTCTAGAAGGAAATTCGGGGGAGATCTTTTTTTCTTGGGGAGAGCTCCTAGAGGGGGTACTCCCAGGGAAACTTTCAAACGCTAACCTGAAGCCTGTAAATCAGCTGACTCTGAGCCTGGCTTGCGTCGTCCGTTGTGCAATTGCTTCCGGCTAGGCACTTGACAGGTTGCCATTCGACCTGGAATAGTCCTGGCGAGAGTTCACTGATAGTCGGAGGCACTTTCAAACCCGGTGGTGGCTGTCGGATTGTATTAAACGCATACGCTTCCGACCACGCTCCAACCATTACGTTTCTGGCCAAAGCGGCGCGGATCCTGAAAACCGGAAATTGAGAAATGTTGATGCAATATGGATTTTTGAGGCCATATATGGAACGCTTTTTGCTATGTCAGTCATATTAGCCATAACAAACAAGGAGGCGAATAGTTGACTCCATTTTCACAATGGAAATTGATAAGTTTAAATGAATGCGTCTTTCCATTCGAATATTCTAGAAGGGAAAGACGCTTGTTCCCATACTACGCATAATGAGCATTCAAATTGCCGCCTCATTCTTTGAAATGCGCCTTGTTTTATAGAGTGTAACTATTCGCCTCCTTGTCTTCTCTCCCCACTTTTTGTCTAGTTTCTAATGCCTTTTTCAAATATTCGAATTTCCGCCAAAAAGCTGGCTTTACGTCAATATTTCTTCACTCCGCTCTGGGAAGAGGGGCCACTTTTTGTCTCGAATTCAAAAATTTGAAAGAAACAGTAGAAACTAGACAAAAATTAACATAAATTGAGTTATGTCAGAATCAAGACCGACATAGTAAAAACTGCCCAAAAATTGGCTATGAGAATCGATATTTTATGCATTGGAAATCCAAAAATTGTAGAAAATTTTACTTTTTTAACCAATTTATTTGCAAAAATTTGATGCCAAAATTTAACTCTATTTCGCCGCGAATTCAAAAACATACCTAAACCGGTGCGTGCTTCTTTCCTTTAGGCCTTTCACTTTGGCTGAGCGGAGCTCACCCTCGTAGACAGGCGAGAAGGTACCGTTCTCGTTCTCTTTCTCCAGGTAGAAGTAGAAGTTCGAATTGGGATTCGACTTTGAGGTCGAAGGCAATGCCGGGACCCATTTCAGCTTGAGGCTGTTGGCAGCGACCTGCGCGACGCTCAGCACCGGTGGCTCTGGCGGAGGTGAGAGAGTGGTGCAGCGTACCTTCTCTTTTGGCCCCAGGCCCACGGAATTCTCGGCTTCGACTGTCAATCTGAAAAATACTCAAGTTACTCAAAGCATTGTAGAACATTCTAGAAGTCCACCTAGTAGATTCTGGAATATTCTAGAATAATCTAGAAGACATTGGGATGTCTTGTGGCGCTTAGAAGAGCGATAGACTTGAAGTACTTACTGATAATATTTGACCTGTTTTCCTATTTTTGGGCAGTTTTTACTATATTTGTCATAAATCTGATATTACTATCAATATGTCAACTTTTTCTCTAGCATCCAACGCTTTTTTTCAAAATTTCGAATTCGCGCCATGAAACTACGATTTCGTCAGCATTTAATCTCCCATCCCGCAAAGACGAAAGAAATATTTAAAATTTTCCGATTTTTGGCGCGAATTCGAAATTGTGAAAAAAATATTGTGAACTAGAAAAAAAGTTGACATAGAACTAGTATTATCAGATTTGTGAACAACACAGAGAACTGCATCAAAAAAGGCAAAATATCTCAAATTTCATCGATCAAGCGCTACTGAACCTTAGAACATTCCAGAAGCCAAAATCAAAGCTATAAACAAAAAACTCACTCATAAGTGCACTCAGTTTCCAAATTCTCGACTATGACCGCGGTCTCTTCGTCTGCCGCCACGCTCATCTTCTCCACCTCTTCCTTCTGGCTCTTGGCCTTCGCCGACCCGGATCCTTCCTCGCTCGAGACCAAAACTTTGAAGACCGTTATCACATATTGCAACAAATTCGACCCGTTCGACTTCGGACTTGACCAGGTGACTCGGATTTCCGAGGACGAGAGCGCTTCGGCCGACAGGTGGTCGACTGAATCGGGAACGCTGGCGGGCGAGATGTACTCTAAGGGTTCAGACTTGTCCGAAGCGCCGGCTTCATTGACAGCGGTGACGTGGAAGACGTAGCGGTGAGCTGGCAGAAGTTTGTCTGTGGTGAAGGTGGGACTAGTGCTGGTGCCGAGCTTCTGCTCTCCAGGATTAGATTCACCTTCTGAGTCGAGAGCGTACCTGGAACTGGGAATTTAGAAAATTTATGATCATGTTTTTTGGAAGATCAGAGATCAATGATCAGACATTAATGATCAGACACCGTATGCTAAACATTAACGGAATCTAGTCCTGCAACTTTTTGTCTTTTATGGGCAGTTCTGGTTTTCATCAAGAATTGCACTATTATGAGACTTACTTTAACTTTAGACCAAAAAATATGCACTTTTAAGCCAAAAATTATACTTTGCCCAAGCCTTTACTCTAAACCTCCAATTTTTTCCCTAGAGATAAATTTCCAAAACAATAGACACCTGAGAGCGCTCACGATGTACTCTTGAACAGATGACCCATTCAACTGAGCAGGAACGTTCCAAGTCAGAGAGACCTTTAAAGGCTTAGAGGCATGAGAAGTGCTCGGCTTAGCCGCCGGAGAATCCTCCACGCTGCTGGCACCTGGTTCTCGAATTGCCAAGTTTAGGGGCGGAGAGGTGACGTCACAAAGGCTGCAGGCGAAGCTCACCGGTGTCCAATCGCCCTCCTGGCGCTTGCCTTCAGAGTCGAGTTGGACTGCGCGAAGTCGCACTTGGATGTGCTCCATGGGCCGAAGGTTCTTGAGCTCGTATTCCAGGTCATTGCCTAAATTCGGAAATTGAGTACAGGAATCGGCGAAGGAACTTTTTGAAACTTTTGGCACCTTTTTCGGTCCTTAGGCCTAAGTTTGGGAGTCCTTACATCATGTGGGCTAATCTTGGTATAATACCTTATACAGCACCTAAGGATACTTACAGCCTAATTTATCTTAAATTTAAGATTAAACTTGATCCTAAAGGTCTTTACGTCCCAAGAGCTAGCCCAGTCCTAAAACCAAAGACCGATCCTAAAGATAATATGATCCTAAAGAAAAACTAAGCCAAACCCTAAGTTTGAACCCTAAGGATCCTCATATCCTATGGGCTAATCTTGACCTAACCCTAAAATATAATAAGATACTAAGGATACTAACAGCTAGCTTGACCTTAAGCCTAAGCTTGACCCTAAGGATAGCTTAAAGGTAAAAAGCCCACCTGAATAAATGATAACGGGCTGCTTGTCCACCCTTTGAAGTTCGTATATGAGTGAATTTGTCGCTACATTCGTGCCATTCTCGAGCTTTTCCTTCTTCGCCGACGGCTCCGAGATAGGCTTCCAGGTGAGTTTGGCCGAGTTGCAGGTAATGTTCGAGAACTTTGGAGGCGTGCATGTCAATACCGGCTTTACTGATTCTTCTTTCTGCGGCTTGATGGCTGGGCTGGCCGTGGAGTTCTTGAGCACCTGCTTCTTGGCGCCTCGGGCACCTTGGCGCTTGACGTGGAGAGTGTCGCTCCAGGTGCTCTGAAAGTGCAAAGCTCATTTTTGGAATTTCCTGGATTTTTTCTGGATTTTTTGACATTTTCTGGATTTTCTTCAAAAATTGCACTTTTAGTGTTTTTGGTTCATTTTTATAGCAAAAATTCGGTAAAGTTCAAAAAATTGTACTTTATCTCAAAATTTAGTAATTTTTTCAAAAAATGCCATTTTCGGCCTAAAATGTTTCAATTTGCTTACCGAGATTTGGCGTCTGTTATTAACGCTTTGGACTCGGAAAAGGCACAAGTTGGGGTCCTGGATGGCAGCGCTGGTGCTCGATCCCTTGTAGCACACCCGCCAATCCGTAGGCTGCTTCTCGTCGGCAGCACTCGCTTCGACCACGTACGAAACGCTGTCGTGGTCGCGACCCGTGTACTTCCAGGCGATCTCGACGGTCTCCTCGTCGTCGTAGATGCGCTGCACCTGCGCAGGTGTGGGCACCTGAAAGTTTTTTTTATTAGAACAAAATCTAAGGAACAAAAAATTTTCGGAACTTAACAAATTTTGGTAATTTTTCCATTTTCCGGTTGGAAAATGTTTGCACATTCCCTAGAAATGACTTTTTAAATTTTTTTTTGTAATTTTTATCTCTTTTTCAAAAACTTTTTTAACAAAAAAAAATGTACCCTGTAGTTCTCCTTCTCTGCGCTATACGAATTGTTTTGATTGACGTATTGATTCGCATGGCCCTGGGCCGGTTGCTGCTGCTGGTTGTAATAGGCGGCATTCTCGAACCTCTCCTTGTGGGTCCTCACCGAGACGTATTCCGAGCGCAAGTTCTCACCGTTATGTGTCGTGACAGACAAACGGAATCGATATTCGCGGTTGCTGAAAAGAAGTTTTAATAGTTTTATCAAATTTTTTTGTTGATTTTTTGAAATTTTTGAAACATTTTTGCAGATTTTGCAACAATTCCCTTTTTATTCTATTTTTGCACAGTTTTGAAGGATTTTTTCCACTTTCTTGTCCTTTTTCTAGGATTCTTTCTAGAACTGTTTCTAAGTCGTCCCGTTTTCATTTCCGTTTCTGTAATACATTCCTGAGAGCAGAGATCACCAAAGAAGAGCTGCCGATCGACTGGCACGACCACTCTCTCCGCGCAGTGCCCACACAAGCCTTAACCCACATTCTTAGGGGCTGCTGCGCACTGTCTGACTGTCTGCTGCGCACTCTCTGATTCTCTAACTGTCTGCATCAAACAGAGACTATCCCTCCTCACGGAATTCGGGAAGGTCAAATCTGGTTTGGACAGTCAGACTGCCTGCGGCGGGTTCTTGAATTCTTCTCATTGTGTGAAGCGATTTTCAAAAAAAGTCGAGATCAAAAGTCACAGCAGTACCTGCCTGCGGGTCTGCACTCTCTGATTGTCTGTCAGCCACTGTCTGATTCTCTACCTCTCTGACCAATAGAAAGTGGTCTCTCGTGTCTGATTCACGCCGATTAAAATATTGCCTGTAGACTTCTATGACCTCTAAAGTCCCTTATTTTGTACTCTTGATTCACGTCCGTTACTTTTTTGCTATCGACTTTGTTATACAAAAAATTTTTTGGAGAGAGTGTGAGAGAAAGAGAGAGAAAGAAATATCGAAGGACACAGAGATTATTGAACTCCCTTGCTCAGAAGTGACCGGCGGCGGTGACAGTTTGTGCATTGCACTCGACAAAAAGTTCGGGATTGAAAGGAACGCGTGCGCGAAACATTCCTGCCTGACCGTTCTGAGAGCTTAAAGCTAGAGCGAAAAACTGGGCCGAAGGAAGGAAAAAATAACTGTGCAAAAGAAAAGGTGCGCAGTTCCGCTAGCTGCGACCTTGAGTGTTTTGATCAATGGGGAATCGGTCTATTGATCCAGGATTTGGTCAAGAGTGTACTTTGGTCGAGGATTTTGAGGGAAATTCTGAGAGCTATTCTGGATTCTATAGAAGATTTTTTTTTTTGAAGGAATTTGACGAAAACAGGAAAAATTCGATTCTGGATTCCATAGATGATGAGTTTTTTTTGGAATGGTCTGAGAGCTGTATCGCGTGAAATCCTGGATTGGAGGTGACTGGAAAATGGATGAGAGCTGATAAATGGGTCAAGGAAAAAATAATCCGGGATGGCTTGAAATTCATAATAATTGCGGAAAATTTTGCGGAATTTAAGAATTTGACAAATTTTGGCAAAAAAGAGAAAAAGGTAACAAAAATATCCAGAAAATTGGAAAATTTACAAACGTATTTTCAGGTTGACAAAAAACAAAAATGAGTCAAAAGTGTTAAAAGTGTTAAAAGGTGAAAAAGGATATGATTCTAAAATAGTAACATTTTTCAGCATTCTTTTCCGCATTCCATAAATTTTTGCAATTCTTTCAGCGATTTAGTGACTAGTGAAAAAGTAAAAATTCTTGAAAAAAGAATTTGTAAATGAATTCAAATTCAGAAATGCGCGAATTTGAAAGCAAAACCCAAAAAATTTCACATTCCAACATTTTTTTGCTTTTTATGCCATTTTCCCTCGCATTCTTCCAAAATTTCAACTTTTTTGAAACTTTTGTTCAAATTTTAGTCCAAATTCTTTCCCAAACTTGCAATCCAAAACATTTCCAATTCATTCTTTCATTCCCTTTTTTCTCAAAACCGATCTGTTTGATTAATCTCTTCTCCCCAAATCTCTTCCCTGTACGAAAAAATGTGGGCAGCGACCACGGCAGCCGGTCTTGGTGGTACCGGCCTAAAAAACGACTCCGATCCCCCCTTTATGTCGCCCAACAATGAAATGGAATCAAAGGAATCAATCGCAGTCTCAAAGGAAGCAGCCAGGCTTTGGCAGCCAAATGTTGCCATTCTATGCAAGCTCCGCTCTCGTTTTTTTACACAGCTGTTTTCCGATTTCGCGATCGCTTTTCAAAGCACCGATCCGTTTTTCGCTAAAAGAATTTTGGCCGGCTTCAGAAAACTTCTCTTCTTTTCAGAGCTTTTTCGCAGACAAATGCAAATTTTTCAAAGACAAAGTATTGAAGACAAATCGTAAAATAACCGCAAAAGTTAAAACTTGTGATTCTTTGACATTTATACCATAATCAAGAGTACACAAGATATACCTCTGAAGATTTTGAATGCTGGCGAAGGTGCCTGAACTGGCATAACATTCGTTCGCGACGGCATTGAAGACATTCGGGGTCGCTCTCGTATAATCGCACATTTCCAACTGAAAATATGTTTTTCATTAATAAAAGGTCAATTCAGAACTGACTACCGTACACACTCTAATAATCTCTCAGTTTCCGGTGAGTTCTCAGGAAAAATTTAAAAGGCCTGTCTAAAAATGTCTCAGGCTATCTAGTAGAAGAGATGACCAGGGGCGTTTAATAGAATCAATATCATACCCGGGTACATACTTAGAATTTTTTTGAAGGAACCTTTGCACTTTTAGGCTATCTTTGCACTTTTATCATTTGGAGTAAAAAACTTCAAGGGAAAAACTTCTAGAAACTTACAATAAGGCTCGTATAATCCACCGAGATTGGCGGCCAAGACAGCTTAACGCCTCTGGCCGAAACGGACATGACAGTCGGCGGAGCAGGTCTTTGAGCTGTTCCCTTCCCATGTTGCAAAGCATTCGTCTGCATGAAGATCGTCAGCACCGGGCTCGGCTCCGAGCTACCGTACTCATTTCGGGCAATCACTCGGACTCTGTAGTTGGAACCAGCCTCCAGGTTATTGATGCGAGTCTGCTCAGCAAGGCCTTCGAAGACTGTCTCGAATGGGTCAGATTTTCCCTGAAAATGGGAAAATTAAATCAATTAAAAAAACGATATAACCAAAGCCAGGAACATCTTCCGGGAATTTCCGAAATCCGCAAACTTTTTGAGTCCTGGAGCGATAAGTAAGGTCGAATTCGTGATCAATAACATCGAAACCCCCGGGTGCAAAAAATCAGCGTCGAAAATGCTTTAATTTGAACAATTTCATTTTGGGCACAAAATGGACATTTTAAAATAAAAATCCATCCTTGGCGGCAATTTGAAAATCCAGGAATGTCAAAATGACCCCGGAAAACTATTGGGAACATAAAAGTCACGTCTATATATGGCCGGAAGTCGAAAAAACACGTTTTTCTGCTTTGGCGCGAATTCAAATTTTGAAGTATTTAACTCACCTTGCACATTTGGACGCAATAAGCCAGAATCGGGGATCCATTCGGCGGAGGAGCTCTCCATCCGACGGTCGCCGCGCTGCCTTGTTTTGACAAGCATTTTGGCATCAAAGGCGCTTCGGGACAACTGGGTAGGGTTCGGAACGCTGTGTGTGGTGACAGATTGCCACACAGGTCCCGTTCAGGAAGAGAAGCGCGGATGTTGACCAGGTAGTCGGTGGCAGGCTTCAGGCGGTTCAGGCTTAAATGTAACATTTGAGATTAAATCAAAAGTATCAATTTTGTTACAAAACAGACAATGTTTCATTATTAGCGTTCAAATTTGCGCTCGATCCAGAAAACGCCAAATTTGTTCTGGAACTTTCTAGAAGGGTGAGTAATATCTCAAATTAATGCTGAGATTCCAGGCGTTCGATTGAGCCATTGCTCAGTCTTCTAGAATATTCCAGAACTAGTTTGGCGTTTTCTGGATTGAGCGCCAATTTGAACGTGTCTAATGAAATGTTGCTTGCATTTAAACAAATCGAGACAAATTTTTTTAAGTATCTGATAATTTTTGCCGCCAATTTAAAAACTCACTTGTATCCATTGTTAGCGGTCGATGGGCTTGGCGCGGGACTGGCCCCGCCGCTGTTCGCCGCGGACGAGTTCCCGGCGGCAGCCACGGATCCACACCGGTGCTGCATCACATACTTCGGGTTCTGATGGCCTTCGTAGACGAAAATGTCGTAGAAGAATTCCGAAGCGTCCAACTGCGGGAACGGTCCTCCGGAAGCGGCGGCCTCGGAAGTGTCCAGCTCGAGCCACATTATGTCCGCGTCGCGCGCTCCGATGCGAGTAACTGTCGGCGGCTGAAGACTGTTCAGGGTGTCCCGGAGACGTTCTCGCTCGTCCTCCTCGATTTGGCCTGCGTAATGGTTGGCAATGTCCTGAACAAAAAAGGGTTAAAACATGAAAAAATCGGAAAAGTGAAAGTTTGGTGAAAAAATGGCTCTGAAAATCGAAAACTTGCACTATTAAAAGTGTACCTGTACTCTAAAGCATACCAAAAAACTTACATTTTCGGGCATCATCATGCCGTTGAAGGGCGCGGTCATGCCCGGAGGGACTCCCGCAGCCGCGGCGATGGCCGGATCCATGATCGGGTAAAAGGGCAGACCGCCCATTCCATGACCACTGTCTCTCTTGGCCATTGGGTGGATTAGGCCATTCGGCGTCAGCATGGATCCAGGTCCGCCTCCGGGGTGCATCATGTTCGGCGGCGTTGCCCAATTGCGGTGATGTGGCGGCACTCCGCCGGGACCAAAGGCGTCTAAAACTGTCAAAAGTTGGAGAATGTCGAAATTTTTGTGGATTTTGGCCACTTTTTAATTTTTGATAAACCTTTTTGCAGTAAATTTTCCAAATGTTCAATTTTTAGCGTTATGCCAAAATAAATTTCAAATTCCGGCAAAAACTTTGTTTATTTCAGGTAAAATTTTTCTTATAAAGCAAATTCAAAATAGTTTGAGTGAACGTTCAAATTGGCGCTAGTTTGGCATTGTGTTGTCATCATACTTTTTATTTGAACTTGACCACTTCCTTTTCACACGTTGAAAATATTATGACAACATAATGCCAAACTACTGCCAATTTGAACATTTATCCAAATTACTCTGCATTTTTATAAGAAAAATTTTGATTTAATAAACAAAATAAATTTTCGCGGGAATTTAAAATTATTTTTAGATAACTGCAAGAAATGAACTGTTTCAAATTTTTCCAAAGAAAAATGTATAAAAAGCCCGTCCAACCTCACAAAAGTCATTTTTAAACTAAAAAGCTCTTATTTATTTCTAGAAAATTCTAGAAGCCACTCACTTTGTTCCATCATTTCCTGGCCCATCATTCCCGGATTGACTTGTGTGGGCGAAATCGATTTCGGCGAGTGTCCATTGTTGTTATTGTTGTTGTGGCGCATTCGGCCCGGCTGTCCCCCCATATGTTGGGAAGCATTTTTGTGGGGGGTCGTGGCACCGGACCGCAAGGTTGCGGGTGTCTTCGATGGCGGAACGGATCCCTGGAAATATAAAAATTAATAAAAAGTTTCAATTAAATTTTGAGAAACTGTATTTGCCACGAATTTTGGCGTTATGTTTTCTCGCATTTTCAAGTGAAAAGTTGGTTTTTTATAAATTTCTGGTAGAATTTGCAACCTTTTGCATATTTTTAAACGTTTTTTACGTTTTCTGTCTTAAACTGCAGCTTGTTCCCTACATTTTTCTTTTGCGGATTTTTGGCATTTTTGTCGTATTTCCACAAAAAGTTGGTTTTTCGAAATTTTTGCGTAACGTTTTAAAGTTTTGCACATTTTTTTGTTTTTCATAGTTTCTTTCACATTTTTCTATACTTTTTTCAGTCATAAAACATTTTTATGTCCCTTTCTTGAATTCCACTTTTTTATTCCGTTCCTTCTCGTTCTCCACTTTGGAGGTCAGGTTTACACTGTGGATAAATTATTGATATATTTGTTTTCCGCTCCCGTCCCGTTTTCACGTGAACCCTCACCTGCACACATTCCATTGCACACCTTTACAACCATTTCACCGAAAAGGTAACCGGAAGGAAGTCTAGATCGAGACCGGAAGTTCGCTCCCGGCTAAAAATTAATGTTTCCATATATGGAAAGCCTAAATTACACTAATTTTACACTTCCTACTTGTAAAAGTAACGGAATCGCTTTCGAGAGTAGGGTGACATTTGCTAATATCTCGTGACAAAATTATCCGATCCTAAAACATAGGCAGCTCGGAGGTTTTCTCGGGATCAAAGCTCATAGAAGGAAAGCTCGAAGAAGCCTAACAAGACAGATCGGACACCAAAGCCCCAGAGCGTTAAATTATTCACACAACCCCTGAGGGGTTAAGCAAAACAGTTAAACAAAACAGTTCAAAACCTTTACGCCATTTCGAGATAAAAAAATTTCTACCAAAAAATATTTGAGAGAAATTTTTTCTCGCCCCAAATTTTCAACCATTCAAAATTCTCGTTCCCGAATATCACGATATTATTTTCAAGACCAGTGACGTTTTCCCTCGAATTTTATGACACACAATTAGCCTGCGGGCTTTTCGGCAACGGCGAAAAACACAAAACCGGAAGCGGAGCTAATAGCATTCAGCTGCTGCTTCATTTCGTCCTTTTAGCTCGTCATCGAGCTCATTCCGACGACGTCACCTCAGGCAAGACCAGCCTTGGGCCCAAAGAGGAAATGTATGCTCGAAAAATGGACATTGCCTGCGGCTATGGCTCTCTTTTCTCGCTCATTCTCGAATTTTTCCGTTATATTCTCGAAATTTTCACTCTCATTCTCGACGGTTTTAGCTCTCAGTCTCGAATTTTTTGACTCTCGAAAAACCGACTTCAAAAATAGCTGCCGTGGGTGTCTTTTGTTCGAGGAAAAAGAGTGAAAGAGTGCATAAATGAGTGTCTGAGTGTTCTTTGGTTAAAAAGTTTGTCTCGAAATAAACATTTTAATTAAAGCGGAATGCGACTTGCGCATTAAAATTTCATAGTACAAAGTTTGGTTCGTTTTCAAAGAAATCTGGTAAGAAAAATTTGTAGAAAATGAAATGTAAAAATACGATTTTTTATAAATTTTTGGTTAGTTTTTGAATTTTCTTTCGTTGCAGGACCACAAGCATTCGGAATAAAAATAGAATAAAAACAGTAAAGTACAAAAATGCACAAAACTGGGCTTTTAAAATTTTTAGATTTTTTTATCCATTTTTCAAATTCCAATTTGCCGAATTTCTAAGTTTTTCTGGATTTTTTCATTTTTTCTTCAATCTGTGACATTTTATCCATTTTTCATATTTTTCGATCATTTTTCTCTCAATTTTGTTGGGATATTGAACTCCTGTTTCTTCCAAAACCTCAAATCATTCCTGAAAACGCCTGAGGCATTGTCTACTTTCACAAATCCCGACTTGCAGAAAAGGCCAAAACTCATAGACTTCACCTGCATTTACCTTCCCCATCACCTCTCATCTCCCCAAACTTCGCAACAATCCCATCCAAACGACTCCAAAGAGCTGAGATGACTCATCGCCGAAATCCGCCCAGGTAGAAGAAAACCAAAGGTCCGCTGCGGATTTTCAATTGCCTCCAATTTCGCTGCAACTCCCACCTCAAATCGAGGCGGCCCTTCAATCCCAGGTAGATCTGCCTGGTAGGGGTGACTTCGAGGAGAAGGTATGAGTCAGAGATCGGAGGAGAGACTCACTGCATTGTCATCTCACGGATCTCTATTGTTGTCTCTAATGTTCAATGATCAAATACGACTGACTGACTGTCCATTCAGCTCGCTTAGGTGTTGCATTCCTTTAAAGGCGCTACCTTTAAAAGGGCTACCTGTAAAGGTGCTTCCTTGTCTTAGAAACTACTAAGAGATCAAACATCGCATTGATGAGCGAAGAGAGTACAGGAAGGAGTGTTCAGAGAAAGAGAGAGTTTCAGCATTTTTTGACCACACGCATTGTTTATTGGCAACAATGTTTTGCATCCCGAGCTATCTTCTTGCAAAATAATTTTTTCCCTGCCCAGCGTCAATTTTTGATTCAAACTCGCGCAAACAACCGCTAGAGCTCCGGATGGGACAGTACTGTTTGCGCAGTACACAAAAATGATGTGGTGTGTGCATTTTGGGTGGGGTGTCGGCCTAGCGCATTCCTGAGCGCTAAACTACCTGGCAGGCCATTCCATAGTCAAACATTCAATACCCGTCACAACATGGCTCTGACAGGTGTGCTTTCTTTGTGTACTTTCTTTGTTATTGTTGTCATTTCATGGAAGTATTTTCAAAGGAAGAAGGCGATATATTTTTTTTGGTTCGAGAACAGGTGAGGCAAAAAAAGGTGTGATGAGTTTGTTTTCAAAAACTTTTACCTGCCGAAAAATTGCAAAGTGAACTAATTTTGTGGTGGGAAATTGAAGAAAAGTTCAAAGACCGAATTTTAGGTAAGGTGAAGGGTCAGGTGAAAGGTAAGGAAGGAATCAGTGAAAAAAGTCGAGAATCAGTAAGAATCAAATTTCGATATATCCAGATCCAAATCCCGATCCAAAATCCAGAAACTGCATGAAATTCAAAAAAATCCACGAATCTACACCAAATTTATATCCCTGGATTTTGATTGCCCGAGCTTTTATTGATATTTTCGCCAGCTGACACATCCAGTGCACAAAACATCAGACAACATTTGTTCTCATTCCCGAGAGCAAAGAATAGAAACACTGCCGCTGGCCCAACAAAAAGAACATAAATGTGAGAAAATGACTCATCAATGCTTCAGGCTGGTCTCAATTCGAGACTCTCGAGCAAAAGGTCGGGAACACATGGAAAAAATTAAGGCCAGAGGGTCTATTAATAAAACCAAGATGAGCCAGAGGGCTTTAGGCTCTGAGCTATGAACTCTGATCGGTTCGGGATTAAAAGTTCAATAAAAAAGAAATGTGTGGCACTAGCTCTTAAGCCCGCAGGCATTACTCGAATATTTTGCAACAAAAGCCCAACTGTTATTCGACTTTTAATCATTCTAAAGTTCAAAGATCATATTCCAATTCTCGAATCTGATGGTACCCAAGTCAACGTACAAGTTTTCCGTATTCGGGCATATTGAGAAGATCAAAGACCAATGATCAAATATCAATTTGTAAACTTTCTAACGCGACAAAGTTTTCTACATTTTTTTCTCGATTTCTAGAAAAAATTCGCAACAAAACCAACCGTTTGGCTGACTCTCGAGCTAGTTGACGCGAGGGCTGGCGACGCGGCACTCATATTGTTCGGGTGTTGTTGTGGCGGAGGTGTCTCCTGAGACATGATGATATGCGAGAGCAGGCTTTGTCTGTCGAGCAGTTGCTGAACCACATGGCCTTGAGGCACGGTCATTGGGATCGCCGATGGTGGGCTTGAAGACTGCGAAACCATTCGAATGGTCGCTGGTCCTGAAACGAAATGATGAGTTAAAAGTTCAAAATTGCAACACTAAATCTTTCTTCTAGATTCGATCTCGAATTTTCTCGGACTTGTATTAAGAACTTTCTAGAAGTTTTTCGTTTCTCTCAACTTTTTTCATTTTCTTCTATTTCTAAATTAAGATTGAGAAAAGAGTAACGGGAACTCCGATTTTTGAAATCTCGAGATAAGTGTTCCTTAATTACAGGTAATTACCACGTGAAGTCTGAAGGAATTTATCGGTAACAAGTGTATTTTGGGCAAGACCTTATAAGGTTCCTCGTCAGTTTTTCACATCACGGGCCGTTAATTATTACGTGCCCTCAGGGCATGAGTGATATGACTAGACTTAAATTGCCGGGTCTATTCTCGGAATATGACAACATCAGACCGAATTTTGCACGGGGATACAAAACTCTGCGCGAGATGCACGTGAAATTCAAAATCAGAGAATCAGGTCTCTTAACTCGAGAGTCTTGAGTGAAGATTTTTTGGAACCTTCAGCTATTTTCTGTGCCGTGAAACAGTTTTAAGCCGAAAATGAAAATTTTTCCTGATCTTTGATTACTAGTATATATGATATTTCTTTTGAACCTTTCTTCGGGATTTGATCCCGAATTTCATCGAACATGTTATTTAGAAGTTTCTAGAAGTTTCTCAGAAATAGCGCCCAAATTATCTCGGGATCGACACTATTTGGTTACAATTCAAAAAACACAAACCCGGAATATGCTGTATCTCGCTGCCTACAGCAAGCGAAATCGCGTCTCCCGGATGGATATGCACGAAGAGGTCGTGGCCGCCGTTGATGGCTGCTGCGATGCCCGGAGGCAATCCCGGCGGCAAGCCGGTGCTCGAGCCAGGACCACCTGAGCCCTGCGGCGGCGGGGGGCTGAGGCCTGGAGCTCCGCCCGCTTGAGAAGTGCTCGGATTTGCGTTGGACGTGTTGTGATTGGTCGGCCCGTTGGCGCTATTTTGAATTGGCGCGCCGCTTCCGGTCGTCGATTGGCTCCCATTCGGACCGGCCGAATGGCTTGAGGGCGCGTTCACGGCCGGCCAGACATCAGCGCCGAAACTGAAAAATTGGAATTAGGATTTGAATTTGAATTCGCGGGAAAATGTCTAAGATGCCGGTTAGAAGAGCGATAGATTTGATCAAACTACTGATGAATTCAGAACTATTTTGCATTTTTGCGCAGTTTTTACTGTTTTGTCATACATCTGATGTTACTGACTCTATGTCAACTTTTTCTCTAGTTCGCAACGCTTTTTTTAAATTTCGAATTCGCGGCAAAATTTTCAATATGAAGGAATTTCTTTTCTCTTTCCAAGAAGTGAAGAAATATTGAAAAAATTGGCAAACTTCTTAGCGCGAATTCAAAAATTTGAAAAAGTATTAAAAACTAGACAAAAACTTGACATAGAGTTAGTAATGTCAGATTCAAGATCAACATAGCAAAAACTGCCAAAAATGGCAACAGGTCCAATTTCATCAATAATCACATCAGATCAATCATCTATTGTAAGCGCCCTATAATCCAATCTCGCCTACCTGACGTGATATCCGGCTGCTGCAGCCGCGGCGGCTGCAAATGCCGCAGCCTCACAGGTCATTGTGTAGAGAGCCGGACGTACAGGCGGTGGAGCCACCATTCCCGCTGGATTCCACGGCTTTCCGTTAGGCTGCGGAGGTGGAGGCATACCTGGAAAATTACTTTCTTGTTGAAAATTATTTAAAAAATTGTCAAACATTTTTAAACGTTTATCTGTTTCATGTCTAAAAATGACTCACCCGTCGGAGGACAGAACATTGGCGGCATGGGTGGTCCCATAGGGCCACCCAGGTGAGGCGGTAGCGGCATTGGCCCACCTGGCCCCATCATATGTTGCGGAGGCATCGTCGGGATTGGATGGTGAATCGGCCCGTTTGGCGTTGTGATTATGGAATTGGAAGGGGTGAGCGTGGCCGTTGCGGTCAGCGATTTGTGTCCGGCACCGCCGCCTCCGGAGTCGCGCGAGTCTGATGCGTTTGAGGCCGACGAGTTCGAGGAAGAACCACCTGAACGATCGAAAGTTTTAGTAAAAATTTGAAATTGCGAAAAAAAATGACATTGTTAGCCAAAATTTGGTAAAAGTGGGTATTTTTCAAGTTTCCAAATTTGCCATTTCTCAGATAAAAAAAGTTGCCGAACACCAAAAACTGGAAAAATGACTTTAAAAATTTTTCTCAAGAGTTGCCGTTTTCGTACTTTTTTTCGAAAATTTCAAAAATTTCGAGAACTCACCCGTCTTGTCGTTGGTCATTCCACCGAGTCCGGAACTGGATCCACAATCAGAGTCCTGTTGGGTCAAGACGTGGTTTCCTACCTGGTTCGCTCCCGGCGTAGATTCCTTCTGCGGGGAATTTGTGGCTGAGCCGAGCTCGTACCCGGAAGCGTACCCTGGGGGGTTTTGGTGTTTTCGAAACGCCGTCGCGCAGGCGTTCGGAGTTTGGCCGGCTGGGGCTTTGGAGTTTGGAGTGTTGGTATTGCCGCTCTCGAAAGGCAAGGTGTTGTAGGTTGAAGTCGTGGTGGTCATCATCAAAGGAAAATCAATACTTGACCCGAGTGATGACGTGACAAATAAATATGACGTGGAGGGTCGCCTCGAATTTTGTATTGATTGTGTTCAAAGATCAAAGTACAGAGTGCGTGTGGCCCCTTAGCTCATGTTAGTCCAAAGGACCGGCGATGAGTTCAGGATGCGAGAATAAGGCGACGAGATAAAAGTGCAGGCCTGAAATCCGGGAAATTAGTCGAAAATTGAAAGAAAAAGCATACAAGTAAGCAAATATAAACACGAATAATAACGCGAGTTATGGTAGTAGGTTCTAGAAAATTATCGAATTCTGATCATAAAAAGTTACATTTTTGCCCTTTTAAACTGGAATCCGTTATTTTTCAAATCGGGGTCCAATAAAGGAAGAAGTCAAATATTCGGGAAGCAGGATTCATAAAAAATCGGGATTCTTGCCAAAAATTTGGATTCCCACCAGATTTTAATCAAGATCATTTTTCTTCCCGCACTACATCCCAACTTTTGGCCCAAAAAACTCAATAACATCCGAAGAAGAACACATAACGGAACACATAATTAGTATGCAAATTGGGGCATAGCCGAGGCCCACACAAACATTGCATAAAACAAAGACATCGTAATCTGACCGTTAACCGACCAAAGATCAATAAAAAATACAATAGAAAATTGTTATTCAATCCAGAAAAGTGTCAATACCGCTTAACATTCCATTATTCCAGTAAATAATTTGGGCCTTGTGTTTTCGGCTCCATCCTGAAAATCCTGGAAAAGGGGTGCCTCCTCCGAGAAAACCCTGAGGGGTCTGCGGCTTGGAACCGCAGGGGCCTGGGGTGGCCATCTTTTGGGCTGCGTTTTTGCGTGGACTTTCTTGTTGTGTTTTCTTCCAGGCCAGTCGAGATCCTGGCTCTTCGAGAACCGAGCTAGTCAAGACTTCCGATATTCTCAGCAAAGGCAATTTTCCGAAATGCTTCCCTGGTGCCATTACCCTCCTCATTGGGGTGGGCCAACACCAAACGAATTAACACGCCGGCCGTCAAAAGGCCCGCCGCAAAGGCCTCAGGGCACAAACCCTCGCAAAGTGAAATAGAAGAAGGTCCAGAAGAGTCGCCATTCATTTGCGGGGCCAAAGAAAATGACAACAAGTCCTCGATGGCCAGAGGGTCTAGAAGAGCCACGCAGTCTCGAAATCCACGCAGTGGCTTGAGGGAAGCAAAAATGAGCCTCTGACGGGGCCATCACCAGAAAACGGGTCTCGGGAATGGTGGCATAGATCCGGGAGCGGGGTCCCGGCTGGTTCTCGAGGCAGTGTTTGGACGAGGCTGATGAGTTCCCCGGCTGGGTGATAATAAAATGCCTGGGGCATCATTGAGTCCATGTGGCGCATGAGTTTTCTAGCGGAAGGGATCGGCGGGGAAGGGCAAAATACTCAAGAGTGGGGGCACTGAAGGCCTTGTCTCATGAGACAAGACCTCATGAGACAAGCGGCCGTTGGCACACGACTTCTAAAGTGACGTGGGTTGAGTGGGAATCCGAGAAAGGAAGAGCCATTTGGGTTTGGAGCCACACGTCTCGACTCACAAGTCCTCAGGGCGTAGGTCTGTGGTCGACTCAGCGGGGCAGCTGAGTCTCTCTGTTTTGGAATAGTTCATTTTCAAAATGGAAAACGCCTGAGGGCGGGGAAGTCCATAATGAGTTTATAGGCGAGCAATCGATGCGAGAATTAGTACAAATTCGTGAGCGGTACAATTTGCTAATTTTTTGTTCCGTTAGTCAAGACTCGGTCGATACAAATTTGGAATTTGGTTCAAGAGTACAAAAAATTACTGGGACCTTTCTCGAGCGTGAAGGAAGGTTGCCAAGGTTCAGAAAAATGTTTCAAAAATTGGACTCAAAATGGCAAAATGATCCAGGAAGGATCAAAAATTGCCGCAATTCCTTTAGAAAATATCGCGAAACGACTAATTCGAGAGCGAGATCTTCTATGTGACTCATCAGGACATATGCAATTAAGACAGACAATAACTAAATCCAGAAACTTGGGCAAAACTGAGGACAAAACCAATTTTCGGAGGCATATAACCCAAAATGGCCAACGCACCTGGGGCCCTCATCCACAGCCTCTGGCTGCGACGTCATCGCTTAAAAAACATACAAGGAATAAACCCAGGAGGAATAAACCCAACTTCTGACGAGGTCATCACAACAAATTTTTCCTGCATCTCTATCCGTCTTATGTGGCAATCCCTAGCCCAGACGCCGCGTCGGCCACATAGATCCAGAAGATTGAACGCAAGGGTAGAGAGTGAAAGCAGAGGTCGAAAGTCGAGCGCAGAGGTCGAGAGTCTATGTGTCTGTCAACGTAAACATCTATCGATCTCAGGGTCTGAATTTTACAAGTCTTTTACCAGACCGAAATCGATAAGGCGGATCTGCAAATTCGGGAACGGCAGGTAGAAAACACCAGACAGGTAGAGAGTGAGGAACATAATGTATAGAAAAGGATCTAGAGAACGAAACAATCATTGGAGAAGGAAAAGGAAACAGTACAAAAATCAATCGATCGCTTAAGGCGGAAATTTACTCAAAAATCCGGGATTTTTGACTGACAAACTAAAAAACGACAGTTCTCAAGTCAAAACTAATATATAACATGCTCTTCTCGGGATTCAGGTAGATCTCTTCCCAGAGCATTAAATTCCCTCGGAACAATCATTGTTCCTTCTTGGGAAAGGCAAGAGAACCGTCCAAACTAGACCCAAAAACTGACCGTTTTGGCGGCCAATTTCTAGGTGTTGTCCACCTGTGTGCAGGCCCAAACAGGACATTTTTCAGCAAGGTAAGGGGACAGTCGGGGAAAGGTGTGTGGCGGCAGTTGGATTCAATAAATGAAAGAATGAATGCGAATGTCCACCTCAGCCAGCCAACCAACCAGCCTTTCCATTTGCTCTCAAAACAGCACTGGTCGTCGTCGCGGTCGTGGTCGGCTGGCTGGTTGATGTTATGCTATAGCGGAGGCTCCCCTGCGCCAGGCTCTCAACCGCCCCAAAGACCCACACAGGCGTCGAGAGAGCTGTAAAGGTGAGTGTGCAAGGCTTCTTGTCGGCCCTGGCTGTTCTGTCGGCAAGGGCTTGCTCCCGGTATGCACACGCCCCTATATCTGCGGGCTATACACACAGCGCTGACCGGGCAGAACAGGATCTGTACTCGATTACGAGCCGAGAGGCTGCGTGGTTGGAAGAGGGTCTAGAGAAAAAGAGGGTATAGAGATGGATCGAAGAAGAGTCGTGGTAAGCGAGACTGTCAGATGGAAGCAAGACTGTCTGATCAAAGAATGGAGCGGTCCTTCGGAAGAAGCGACCATTTGGACTGAGAAGCGTCAGAGAACATGGCGAGGGAGCGCGGCAGAGAAGTAGAGACCAAGAAAATAGCATTGGAGATCAACGCTTTGGGTCACACAGGGGATGCTAGACAATTGCTTGCGCTGCCGAAAGTCCACTATTTTAGGCTGGGGCCGGCGGGGATGGAAAAGGGCTGAGGAGAGAAAGCATCCCGGTGGGGAAGAGACTTTTTCTGCGCTAAAATTTCTGTTTCTCTAGCCGAGAAAAGGAAAGAAATGAGAAAATCGGCGACGAGTGATCGGGAAGTGGAACCGTTGACGGCCGCACACTGCGACAATCAAGCAGCCCATCGCGGCGGACCTTCCCCCTACAACCCTGCCCCAGCGCCCATCACCGTGACCATCAGTTTTCTCCAGCCCCTTCAAAGCGGAGCCTGGGCTTAGACCGGCAAAAGAGCCAAAGAACAGAAAAGAAAGAGAGTCTATAGGAGGGATACTCATACAAGTCATAGACAGTCCCAGTTTACCCCACAAATCTGGTGTTGGAGCGTTGATTCTCTAACTGTCTGACTGCTGTATTTCCTTGCGTCAGAATGTCGCCTGGTGGAGAGAGCGATAGGAGAGAGGGAAAGGAGGAGTTGTAAAGGAATGTGCTGTGGTGTGTGAGCAAGAACAAAGATTATGAGCAATGCCGGCCTGTTTGGGCTGGGGGGATGGCTATGCAAGGGGGACACCACACCACCAAATAAAAGTAAACAAATGGTGAGCAAGGGCTGAGCGGGTTGACGAGGATCTTGCACCAGCATTCCCCAATCTGGGGCGCGCACCGGCCCACCACACTGATTCGCCCCCATTCGATTAATAATAATAAAGCGGGGGGGGGGGGCTGAGCAGCCACCGACCGCCGCCGTCGCCGATTTTCGCCTTGATCCTCCTTCCTACGCGAATTGGGGCTAGGGATGTGCTTTGGCGGGGTCGATTTAGGATGTGCGGTGCTGGTTTTGTGGGAGATAGGGAGAGAATTATTACCAAAACCATTCAAAATCGATACCGAAGGAATTTTGGGGATGACTCATGGAAGCGCCCGTTTTTATGGATTTTCCGGAAGGAAGCAAGGGTCAGGAAGGAGGACTGTTATAATGGATATGCAAGAGAAAATGCGGTCTGCTTTTTTGTGTTCTTTCGAAAGGGATGATAAAATGATCGAGAATGGCAAAGAATGAGAACAAATTATGTAAAATAGAATCTTTCAAAAATCAACAAAAATTTTCGACATAAAATTTTTTAGCAAAGTCAAAAATTCGGGCCAGGACTTCAAAATTCAAAACTTGGTCGTCCAAAAGTTCATACGTTTCAATTTATCTCAGAGATTACTCTTTATTCCTTCAGGGCTTCATTTAGCATTTACGTCTAGGATTATTTTTGGAAAATTGCGTCGTCGAATAAAAGGATGCAATATCCTTTTATCCCGGATTAAAAAATAATTTGACTCGAGGATTTTCCGGATTAAATTTATACATCCTCATTAAAATTGAATCGGTATTGAAAAGGGCATATAAGGTGTTAATCCAAATAGGTATGAAAGGAATTAATCCAAAGATATCTAGAAAAGACCAAAGAAGATAGTTTTTGGTGTGAATCCTGAAAGACATCGAAAGAAGGAATTTTTAGCTGTAAGTCTTATAAGCAATGAATCCAGAGAACGATGAATCCCCAAATAAATCCAGGAAGGACTGAGGAAGAAATTTTAAACTAGGAATCTTTTAAGCTCTGGATCCTGAAAAAGGAAGACCAAAAATTTTTAGCTCTAGATATTTTAAGCTCTGAATCCAGAGAACGCCGAATCCAATGAGCCATGAATTCTGGAAGACATCCAGGAAAGATCGAAGGAAAGATTTTTAGCTAGGAATCTTTTACGCCGTGAATCCAAAGAGCCACGAATCCTGAAAGAAATCCAGAAAGACCAAAGAAGAGATTTTAGCTGTGCAGTGGCTGGAAGTGGGTGTGGTGTAAAATGTAATTGATTCATGTCCGTTCCAATATTACTATTCCTGCGCTGCCGGCCCCGCTGGAGTCTAAGGAAAGGAGCTATTCTAGGGGCCGTTCAAGAGCAACCAGCACAATGCTGTTTAGGGAATAGAGCAAAAATTCCCACGCATGAATAATAGAGTACAGGCCGCCTGTGAGGGGCGTCGTCCTTATAAGGCGCTAAAGAGTGTGAGGGGGCGACAATAATCGAAAATCTGTAGGAAAATTGTGAAAATTATGAAACACGAGAAATTATGGAAGTGATTCAGGAAATTTGTTGCAATTTGATCGAGCATGAAAATGCAAAGGAATTTGAGGAATGTTGTAAGTTTGGGGGAAATTGGATATGAATCAAAACAAAAAACAAAAACTTTGAAAATTTGTGTAAAAAGCTAAATTTTTTACCTTTTCCTGAAATTTACGATCTAGCATCTTATTTAGTCTTCTTTTAAGTCAAAAATTTAATACAAAGTTCGAAAATCAGAGAATTTTCTCATTTTTCTCTAAATTTTCAATAAAAAGCAAATTTACAAAACCAAAACGAAAAATGTTTAAAAATATCCCAAATGCAGAAAAACTTCAAAAATATTCCATTCTCAAAAAATCTCAACCTTCAGAAAATTGATCACAAAAGTGAGTAACGCTCCAAAATTCGTAAACAAAAGTACAAGTTGCCTATATTAGTCTCAAACTTCTGCAAAAACAAAGTGCAATGAATACTCAGCCAACACCTGACCCTTCGCCAAAGTGAGTGACACAACCCATCATCATCCTCAAACGGAAGCATGACTAACTCCAACGCATTCGCTGAATTTTCACTCAAAACGCCACTTATTTGCAAGATTTTGCACTTTGCTTAAGCGAATAACAAATTTTACACTTGTGAGCTGAAAAGTACAACGCGGTAATTTTATGCTAATTACAGGTGCGGAAAGGTGTGACGCGGAAAATAACAGTCTACATCAATTAAGTGCAGTCTGGCTAGACAAGTGCACATGAGGAAAGTTCTAGCAAGATTCATGCAAGATATCCAGGAAAGACTGGAGGAGAAAGTTTTAGCTATGAATCCAAAATGACATCAAAAAAAATTTTTATTTATGAACCCTGAAAGCTATGAATCCTGAAATCTTCCAGAAAAGACTAAAGGAGAAAATGTTAGCTCTGAATCCTGAAACACATCCAGAAATGAATAGAGGAAAAAATTTTATCTCTGAATCCAGAAAGACATCCAGGAAAGACTAAAGAAAATAGTTTTAGCTCAGATTCCAAGGAACTAAGAATCCTGAAAGACTTCCGGAAAACACAAAAGAATATTTTAGCTCGGAATCCCTCAAGCTACGAATAGTCATAAAAGTGCATAAAAATAATAACAGTGAGAACAGTTATAAAACGGCAAAGACAAACCCGAGCCCAGACATATATAATTTGAATCTATTCTAATTAGTGGGGCGTTTGATAGCGATAACGGTCTCTGGCAGTGGACTTGATTTGACACACAGAATGAGTGACACCTCTCTAACTTCTCTGACACTCTCATTTCTCTGACTCTCTCTCACTTCTGTGCTCCAACTTTTGTGCTCTGTGCCCGTTATCTGCCACTGCCGTTTCTGCGCCTGCTCTTGCGCGTTGACTCTGTGCGTAATAAATGACGTAAATGGAGTGAGAAGAAGTGGTGATGAGGATGAGTGCTCACATGTGAGTATATATATGTATGGTATTGAGAGGGATGAATCGATGCCGTAATAATATCAAGGGAATACTATGCGTACGGCCCCGCCGCTTCCGATACCTGTGCTGTCCCCATACCTGCCATAAAATTGATTACTCACCGCCATATATCTTTTGTTTGGGTAGGGTTGAGGTTGGAATGATAAGGCAGATAGACAGCGTCATTGTTCGCATGTCCTATTATGGGCATGGTTCAGGTAAAAAATCGAGAAAAATTTTTTTGCTTAAAAATTCCATAAATTTTTCAAAAGTTGAAAGGAAAAGTTCGGTATTAAATCGTAATCCAGGTATTTTAAAGCCGACTGTGATTCTTGGTCTTTTTCCTGAAAAATTTGCAAGAATATGCAATTTTGGGAAATAATCGATTTTGCGCATAAATATTCAGAAAAAAGGAAACACTTCTTATTTTATGTGGGAAAATCCTGTGTTCCCACGAGAGAGGGATTTAAATTCTCGCTGAGGGATAGGTACAAAATTTGATGTAATGTTGCCTAACGATAAAATAACGAAGAATCTGGTGTCGAGATAGTTATATCAATACACATAGCCTCAGGATAGATTTAAGTCTTGGCTCAAATTGTGATCGTATAGAATGGTTAGATACAAATATAACGCCATGGGTGGTCTTGAGCTCGCATGTCTACAGGTAGGCTATAGATACTGATCTGAAAAAGAAACAAAATTAGTTTTACAGTTACAAAACTGCCAAGAAATCAAAACAAATCGCGATGACAAATATGATGACAACATAACGCCAAACTAGCGCCAATTTAAACGCTTACGCAAACTATTTTTCCCAAAACCTGTAACATCATACCATGAATATTATAGTTATTCATTTAAGATGCCCTCAAGACCCAAGAAAGTTCTAACGGCTCGCGCATTGATTGTGCATCTCATTAGCAGGGCAATGATTAAAGTTAGTCTTGAGCGCGCCTAAGAACCGCATCATCTCAAATGATGCCATAAATGGGAGAGTTATCCAGGAAAATGAATCTTCCGGAAAACTTCCGGGATGGCTCATTGAAACTTTGGGTTTCAATGAAAATAGCCGCAGGCGAAATGGGAAAATGTTTACAGATCGGCAATAAAAATGTTGTTTTAACGCATTATTAATGGAATGAAAAAATGTTTGCGCATGAAAATATTTGCACTTTATAAATTATGGAAACTTGAGGTTGAAACTCTGTGCTTTGGTCTGAGACTGAGAGAAAGATAGGTCAGAGAGAGATAGTTAAGAGAAAGATAACAGGCTAGAGGGTGAGAGATTAGCAAAATTGAGATTTTATTAGAAATGAATCCTGGAAATTTTCAAAAAAGTAGGAAATTTTAAGTTTTTAATTTTTTAGCTTTTAAAGCTGAAAACTTTCGAAAGATTTTACTTTCAAGGCTGGAAAACGTAAGTTAAATTGAAGATTTGCTGGCAGGTAAGTTACCTATAGCGACACAATACCTGTAATTAGCTTAAACTGTCGCCGGAAATATAAATGTATTCTAAGTCTAAGCAAAGGCGCGTGCCTGGAAGAAAAAATCTCTTCAAACTTTTTCGACCTTTCGATTTCCACCTCGTCAGTCAAGAGTCTTGAGCTATAAATGAGCGTTACTACAATTTTCCGTTCAAAGCACATTGTCCAGCTCAAAAATGTGTCACCTATATCGTAAGGTGATATCAACCCGAGAAAGTATCCCATTCTATCAAATACAACACAAAATATGCTCGAGAAACACAATCTTGTCTAAACATCCTTAGGGTAAAGGCAGTTTCCTTACCCCAATGTTTTTCTGCATCAAATCTGGTGCAAAAATTACGTACAAAAAATTTTTGGTTCAAAAAATCAAATTAAGAACAGAAAAAGTCAAATTTGATACAAAATCACATTCACACCCTCCGGGCATATTGAGAATCTCGCAGCAAAAACATATTCGAGATTCACATTCAGCTTTGTCAAAAGTTACATTTTCATTCCAAGGGTTCACTCTTGAAATTTCATACTTAACCCTAAGAACCCTATACCCTAAGGATCAAAAAAGGTCCAAAATCGGTCGCCCCACCAACTCGGGAGCAACAGTTATACGCAAAAATGGAATAATGTTTAGCGCAGTTCCCAAAAATCGATAAAAAACGAAAAAGAGCTGCAAAGGCGGCCGAAAGGCGGAAACAAATGCCTTCGCTGGGCTGTGTGGGGCCGCTTTGCGCTAATGAATTTGGTCTCGAATGCCACAGGCCTTTCCCAACGGTATGCAAAGAGCCGCCGATCCGAGAATAGGCCACCAAAAATATTCCACTGACATTATGTCACTTATTTAGCTCTAAATTGTCGTTCTCGAAAAATTACAAGGAAAGCGAAAGGCTAAATTAGATGCCATGGGCTGCAAGATGAAGCTAGAAGGTCAGGCTCGGGAATCCCGAATAGGGATCCGAGATCGAAGTTTTGAGTTTACGAAGTTTTGAGTTTCGCTCTATTCATAATCCGGAAAATTGGGTGGAACTTGGAAAATTCTGGGGAGGATTGATGAAGGATCTTAAAGATCAAAGATCAGATTGGGAAGATATTTGGAATGGCCTCAGGGCAAGAAATTTTGAATGGATGAATCATGAGTTGCTTTGTAGCGGATTGTGTTTTGTGGATTGTACTTTGTGATTGCGGTTCTTGATTTGTAGTTCAAAGTACAAGTGAGGCTTAGGCAGATGGGATATAAAGGGGAATTGGCATGTGTGGCCTTACAGGTATATTTACCTTTAATATCTTTCTACCTGAAAAATGACCTCTAAAGCAAGAGTTCTCAGAATGAAAACTCTCAAAATATTTCCAAATCTGAAAAGATATGGAATGTAAAATTAAAGGAATTTTAGCGATGAATCACAAGGCTTGTAGTGTGAGACATGGCAAAGAAGAGATTAGATCGAGTAACCCTTTTTGGATGTTCAGTTTTTTATGTTTTAGATTATTGGTTTTTGTGATCAGTGCACGAAATTTAATCTATCCTGTAAGAGGGTTATTTTCACGTGGATAAAGATAAAAGAAAAAAGCATAAGAGATCAAGGATCACTGTATGCAGTCTTGGATTAGAAAAAATGGTTTAAACATCATTTTTTGAGAAAAACAAAATTTTTCGTAAAAATATTACAAAAATTGTTAAGAGATCAAAAATCATTGAAGGTAACGTTTAAAAGATAAAAACATCACTTTCACCTGCGCACACATACAAAATACAAAAACGTTTCAAAATTGAGAAAATATGGAAAAGGAACAAATTTATTTCTAGATGTTCAAAGATCAAAGATTTGCAATCATGTGATTTTTTCTGTTTTCACGTGTCAGGCTTCATAAGAAATCCAATAACGGATTCAAAAATAACAAAAAATTTCAATAATACTAAAACAACAAAAAAATTTTGAATCGAAATTTTTACTTGTCAAAAATTACTTCGGCAAAATTATTTGAAAGTAGTAGCCTTTACGTCAAACTCTCTGACAGCACACGTGGGTTTCTGACCAAAACCTTAACCAAAAATATCGCAGATTAAAAACTGTATTCACGTGCACCGGAGCTCCTGGACTAGGTATCCTGGTCTAGGTATCCTGGCTAGATATCCTAAACCAGGTATCCTTGAAAAGTATCCTGGAAAAGGCATCCTAGAAAAGGTATCCCGGACAAGGTATCCTGGAAAATGTGGCCTAAACAAGGTATCATGAACCAGGTGTCTTGAAATAGGTATCCGGGAGTCTTTCGAGTACGACCTGGTCTCCTATGCTTGACACATGATCAACTTTGTTATCACGTGCAACAAATACATTATCGATTACCGGCTAAAGTAAAAGAGCCTGAAAGGCGGCTAACGGACTTTCGTGGGAGTGCTGACAGCCTCATGGCCAAGCCTTTCCTTTCTCGCCAGGAAATACGCATTGCTTTGCACTCCCTAGATGGTTTCAAGCCTGAAACACACACACTCACAGGCCTCGAAAAAAAATTGGCTGTGTGCGTAATTCCTGCTCAGTACATGCTTTTGCACAAATAAAAGTGCCTCCAGGTGATAGCGCAATGGTCGGGAGTAAGAGGTCACACCAGTGGCGCAACCAGGGGGTACCGGGGGTACGTACCCCCCCCCCCCAAAATGGGAAAATTTGAAAAAATGAGTGTAAATCAGTGCAAATTTGGGCAAAATTTGGTCCGGTACCCCCCCCCCCCCCAAAATCCAAAAGTTGGGGGTACCCAAAAAAGTGTACCCCCCCCCCAAAATGGCCATTTCCACTGAAACGTACCCCCCCCCCAAAAAAAAATCCTGGTTGCGCCACTGGGTCACACGTTCAGATTCTCTGGAAGAAAGGTTATTTTATCCTGAGAAGAACGTAGATAATTTTCTGGAATGTGGTCAAGTTTTGAAAAAAACAAAATTTCTATGGTCTTCTAGAATATTCTTAACATCGAATCTTGCGCAAAATATTGCAAAAAGAAAACTGTAGAAGCTTCTAGATTGTTCTCCATTTACTCAAATGTTGACAAAAAAGTTCCAAAAACAAAATTTTTATGATCTTCTAGAATATTCTTAACATCGAATCTTGCGCAAAATCTTGCAAAAACAAAACTTCTAGACTGTTCTCATTCCACTCAAATATTCGCAAAAATGTACCAAAAACAAAGTTCTATAATCTTCTAGAAGATTCTTAACCATTCAAATTGTTACAAAATGTTTCTATCCCAATGGCTTTCGATCATCCCAAAAGAAACAGTTCTTCGCCATACCCTAAGGAGACAATCCCGAAACACGCAGTTACTCACTCACTCCAACGCCTCCCAAAAAAGTCGGGAGTGTGCGTAATTCCTGCCTCAGTCCAACGCTTTTGCAGCAGCAGCGGTTTATTTGCGGGGGTCGTGGGCGTCCCCCCAACGACTTTGCTCTTGTTTTAAGTGTATTACGCGGACGCCCCTGCGGTCTGCGGCCTTGGGATGCAGGAAATTGGAGAGAAAATGAATCGATGATGTCTTGCGTGGCACATGGCAAAATAAACAGCGCGAAAGGTCCTTTCCCAAGGCAAAAAGTTCTCTGTTTAAATGCTAAAAAGGAATGTAATTTTGTTTGTAAATGCCAATTTTTCGGTTGAATGCCTCCGGCAGGTAAATAGCTACTAGAACAGGTAAGTAAACAAAAAACACAAAACTTGTACGATTTTCTAGAAGATTTTCTAGAACGATTTTCTTAATCCACTCAATACTTGCCAAAAATGTTACAAAACTAAGAGTCCTAGGACTTTCTCAAACCAATAAAATGTTGCAAAAATGCTCCAAAAAAACAAAACTTCTATGACCTTCTAGAAGGTTCTTAACCCACTGAAATCTAGCCAATGTTTCAAAGTAAAGGTCTTCCCCAAGGCAAGGAGGTAGGTGTTTATTTGTTTAAATGCTAAAATAAGGACAAATGTAATTTTGTTTGTAAATGCCAATTTTTCGATTGAATGCCTAAGGCGGGTAAACAGCTACTACTACAAAGGTAAATAATTGCTAGGACAGGTAAAGGTATCCGGTAAATTGTATCACAGAAGAAACAAAAAAATTGAACAACGGTATTTTTGGTTCAAGAAAGGACCTTGATAGCTGGAAAATGTTGCAATAAAGTGCAAATAAATAAGCATAGCCTCAGGGTGGATTTGAATTTTAGCTCAATTATGATTGTGTAACAAAGTTGGATAAAAATATAACATCGTGTGTGGTCTTGAGTTCGGTGGCCTTGGAGATAAGTCACAGATCTGGAAAAGATACAAAATTAGCATTATAGTTGCAAACTGTATGCGATATTGATATAACTGTCACGAAATAAAAACAAATGGCTATAAAAAGTAACAATACAAAAACAAAGTATTATCTATGACAATAATCTCGGACAATGAAACTTGGCAACATCGGCTTCGATCTGCACTTTTCTATGGTCATACAGTTATAATTCTTCAATCAAATTTGAACAGTATGACCATACTTGGTCGTACCAGAAGCATCTAATCTCGATCTGGAATCTTCAATATTCATTTCACTCATTCAAACCCTCAATACACCTTCAATAAAACCAGAAGCCCTCAGGGCATCTAGTTCAAAAGTTGGCTATTTATATCTACCTCCCACAAAACTCCCTCAAAGTTCACTTTTCTTCCAAAAATAAAGAAACATATCAACCTCTTCTCATTACCGCTAACCACCTAAGCTCCTTTTAGAACAAAGCAAGTGTCAATGACCTATTCCCGAAGCAAGCGCGACCCATTCTCAAAGCTAGCGCATTTTTCACAGCCCGAAATTGTTTTTGTATGAAAGCAATCATGAGTGACGTCTTGGAAATGGAGTCGCTGCGCTATTATTCGCTCCCGACTTCTGGCCTACTGGCTGTCAAAGAAAAAATAGAACTGAGTGGGCGACAGCGAACGCCTAAGGCGAACTCCTATAGCGGTATCCTCTGGCCAGTCTTTATATGGCGCCGCCTTAGACCAAAGCTAGGCCTATCCCAGGCCTTGCTTTGGTTCAAGACTGGCCAACGCCGGAGGCCATAATAGGGTTTCACTCACCAAAAACGGCATTGGGAATGCCGCCGGACAGCTGGTGGCATTCCCGGATAGGATCCCGTTAGGTTACATAAAAGGACAGAATATGGCGCGAGCATAAATAAAGCCTTAAATGGCTTTGGTCTGTGTTCTGTTTCTTTTATAGGTATATATAAATGAGCTGGAGTCAAAGGAAGGAATCAAGGTGGGAGGATTAGCTCGAGAATGGGTTCGAGAACGGAGGTAGTTTTAGGGAATAGTCGGGATTGGAGCTGAGAATGAACCTGGGGCCCAATTTTGATCATAGGTAGACAAATATGGCAACATTCGTGCTAGAAACAGCGGAACCGGGAATCAGGTATTCGGAAATCTGAGAGTAACGGATTTTTGCACGAGGGAATCTCAGAAAAACGAAAGCTTAGGTCCTGGATTTCATAAAATTTTTAGAAAATACCTGAAAGGAAGTTTGGAAATTCATTTCTCGGGATTCCAGGTCAAAATAATCAAGAAATCCGGGAATCCCGATCGAGATCTCGACAAAATTTAAATTCCCGGGTCCAGTACCGTTATATTTTTTGTTACAAATATAAACACATTTGACAAATGTTTCTCCAAGTTTGACACTAATTTTGCAACACTAGCAAAAATTCCAGAAAAACAGAAATTAAAATTTGATACAGGAATGGGTGTCTTGACGCGAAATCTCGACCTTGACGTATTCTGAAACATTTGACATGAAACCTTAAAAAAGAAAACCGCCGATTGTTTTGTTCGGGATTAAAGGGCAAATGCGTAATATGAAACATGCCCGCATAAATGAGTCGCTTGTGTTGGTCTATGGCCCAGCGGCATTAGACGCTGTTGTTCCCGGATTATATAACTCTTTTTATTTGTGTAATTGAGAATTTGCATTCATAATTTATTGAAAATGGTTTGTTTTGGTATAGGTTTATAGTACAACAAATGAAACATTTGTTTATGTGATGGAGAAATGAGAAATTCTGGAATCCAAAATATTTCAGGAATTTATCCAGGAAAAATTAGTTTTGTAATCCTGAATGTAAAGGGTGGAAAATTATTGAAGGCACATGGATTAAGAGAGAATATGGTCTTATTAGAAGTATGGGGGGGGGTAATTAGAAGAAATACAGTAACTATTTTGTCCCATTCCCATTCCTTTGAAACCTGTTCCAGACAATTTTTCATCACGTTTTGTTACAAAAACGACCACAAATTTCTCACTTTTTGTTCCCAAATTTTGTACTTTGTCAAAAGACGTCTCACAAAGCAGAAGAAGAGAAGAAAACTGTTGAAAAGTACGTATATAGCGACATCCGGCGTCATCAGAGTCGGCCGCTGGCCAGACATTTTTGCCTGCCTCAGCGCTCTCGATGTTTTGTTTATTCCGCTAGCCATCTTATAATTCCATTAATGGGACAGTGCGGCAGAGATGCAGCGGGGTAAGCGCTACTGCGAAGCACGCCAAAGTGCATTTAACTCCCGTGAGAATTACGCTTTTCACGGAAGCAAAAACAAAGCGCAGACGTAGGTGACATAACTGTTAAGAGGTTAATAACTACAGAAATCGGAAGAGAACAAAAATCCAGGTGCCTTCGAATTTAATCTACCTGGGTTTATTAGGTAATTATCTACCTGGAAGAGGAAATAGTCCATTCCAGGGAGTCGGAATGCCCCTGAGAGGGAATGCTCTAGAAGGAAAATGTCTGGCAGAAGGCCATAGATATACCTGGAAGCTACCTGAAATTACCTGGAAGGGGAAATAGTCCATTCCAGTGGTGTGGAGAATGTCCCGGAGAGGGAATGTTCTAGAGGGAAAACATCCAGGAGAAAGACTATAGAGATACCTGGAAGTAACCTGGTCAAGAATGCGATTTTTAATACCAAAACACGGCTTTTCAGATCTGAGTTAAACCTAGAATGGATTCCAAATTAAAGGTAAATTTCAAGTTCAAACCAGCCTCCAAAATATTACCTCCTCCGGGCTAGCAAAATTTCTCAGGAAACAAACAGGAGAGTAAATGCGTTGTGGGAAAATGCAAATCTTCACGAGGTTGCGTTCAGCTTCAGTTTTAAAGAACCAAAACACAAGCGAAGAGGTGTTGAATTGAGAGTAAACTATAGAAAATTTTAACCAGAGAACGTTTGGGAATCCAAGGATTTTGCAAGCTTTGAAGTAGGGTTCGTTCCCCCCCCCGCGGGGATCCCCGTCTCCGTTTTTCCCCGTTCCCCGTTTGCCACGGGGATCCCTCTTCCCCGTGTGCTGTTCCCCGGGGAACGGGGAAAACGGGGATTGACAAGCACCCCTAAGAATGCACCCGATAGGCAGACAAGCACACAATTCAAAAAAGATTTGAAATCAGTTTCGAGGGAACGCGAACTGACAAATTATATAGTGGCAACAATGTAGCGGTGTTATAACGGCGGTATAATAACATACTTATAAAAATTTGAGAGTTCCGAAGAAAATGTGATTAGAATTACGATTAAGATTGTCGAATGGGGGAAATGACGATTTTATTAGAGTACATATTTGGAGTACATACATGCTTGGCATTCTGGCTTCCAGGCTTTCAAATTTAGCTAAAATTTTTGGTGCAAAATACGTTAAAAACGCATTGTAATTTTAGGAAATAAAATGGAGCTCGAAAAAATTTAGAATCTTAAAAACTACTACAATCATTTTGCCATAAATTTTGGCATAAGAAAAGGTCGATAATTTTTCAGAAAAAAATTCAGAGTTTATTCTAGATTCTTGTAGAAACGACCCAGAATGCAATTTTCTTTGCAAGAATACCTCCATACCTGTTGGAATTGGAAATACTCGTTTAATCATAACACCTTCCAGACCACCAGCCTCCTTATCTACTTCCTGCTCACTACCATAACCTTTCCCATCACCTTTTCCCCAGCACATCAAAAATCCAATCACATTTCTGATGCTGAGAACGCTTCGCGCAAGAGAAAAATGTTCCGCTCTGCGAACACCTTTCCATTCTCAGCACAGGATTCAATCTTTCAGGATCAATCCTTGATGAGGCTCTGCTCCGAAAGCGTGCAAAAACTACCCAAAATTCCAGCCCCATTCCAATGCTGTTGGAAATGGACTTTTGGAATCTGGCGGCTATTGGAAAACGCGCGCTGCCAGCCCGGACCCTCCTGGGTCTCCAGTGACAGAAATCCGCGCAGGAGGCCCTTTGCGCAGGAGACTCAAAAGTTTTCAGGACCCACTTTCGGGGGAATGGCTGAAGAAATGGGATGGCAGGGAGCTCCTTGAATCAAACCAAAGCAATTTCTTCGCGACCGTGATCGCAGTTTTCTTTCTTCTTTGAGAGGGAGTGGGGAGAGAGAGAGATAGGGAGAGAAAGAGAGAATCCCAGGGGAGGTGCTGGTTGAGGCTATGGGAGACTTTGGGCTGTAAGAGACCGGTTTCAGCGGAAAATGGACCTGCGCGATTTTCGCCTCGCTCTTTGAAGCTCCTCATTTAGGGGCAGCAGATACACACAAATCTTTCACATGCGCGAACACATGTGTTCTTTTTTACATGCCCGCAGAAGACCTTTTTCTCTTCCCGCAAAGACCAATCAAACATTTTCAACCATTGGATCGGAGCTTTTGAGTGACTGTTTTCGAGGGACCACCTTTAGTCTTGGTTTGAGGGTTAGGGGGTCTAGAATTTTCTAGAATATTTTAGGGTTCTTCAAACGATTTTTACACAATTTTCGTAATCTTCTAACATAACTAACCACTAGGTTTCCGGCAGACTGGCTCTTTTTCTTAGCTATCCTGCTTTAAATTTTACTCCAAATTTACAGTTATCCAAATACAGGTATTCCAGGTATCTGAATAACTCCATCATTCTCCTGGACATCCACTTTTGAATCACTTTCCCCAATAGCACACAAATCCTGGATTAGATTCAATCAGGACCCTAAGCCCCCTCCCAAATTCTGTTCACACAGAAAACTTCTCTTCCCACTGTACTTTCCTTTCAGTCTCTCTTTCTCTTCTTTTATCTCTCTCCGTGTTCTGATCTGCTATAAATCGCTTGTGGACATTTTTCGTCGGATCTCTCACCAACTCTTATCACGAAATGAAAAACGAGCGAGTGATTATAAAATGCGGTATGACAATTGATGAAGGTGGTGAAAACAGTCATTGTCGGCTCAAGAGAAGAGATAGTGTGATCAGAAGCGAGTCTAGAGAAAGAAGATATTTGATTGATCCGCCTCGCAGCTCGAAGCGCGATGAAAGTTTATGGAAGAGGGGGTGGTGTCGCATTTTGCGATCATAAATTCTCAAGCGATCGGCTGAGTCGCCGGCCAATCACTCGCCTTTGAATGGGAGAAGGAAAGCTTCTGAATGGGATATGATGAATAGTATGGAATATGATGAGTAGTGATTTGTCGCCGGGGGGTTGCAAGAGGGGACAGGGTCTTGCGAATGTGATTTTATACTAAAAAACATCGCGATTCGTTGTAAAACAGAGGCCCGGCACAGCAATGTTAACATCTAGGAAAAAACTATAGTATAGTTTGGTAAATTCTGGCAGTTTTCCGTAGATATTGACTACTTCAGATTAATGCTTCTGGAACATTCTAGAAGGATAATTTTAGGCACAAATTGATTCTGAAAGTCTGGAATTTCGATTGAACCATTACTCGATCTTGTAGAATATTCTGGAAGCAATGACCGATGAGGCAATATCTATGCAAAAACTATACTATAGTTTTTTCATAGAGATTGACATCGTTGGTCCGGCCCGGATACAAAATCCTAGGGGACAATGCGGAAGTGAATCTCGCCTATTAAAGTGAAGGCCCATAGTTTTGGTGGCTATAAAACAAACGAATTATTCATCGAGAGCGCCCTCGCAGACCAAATTTTTGGTCTGGTATTTGAGCGGAGCTCGAGGAAGCGCAAAGCGGTCGATTGTTGGCCTTTGATGAGAGTTTTGGGCCAGTGCAAAATTCATTTCGGGATGAGTCATTGCTCGAGAATAGTAGTGGGCTCGGGATAGGTAGTGGGCTTAGCTTTTGGATGAGTTATAGTTCACCGTGGATTATAAGGGGATACGACTAGGGATAAACAGAATGAGATTAGTAAAGCGCACAATTTGTTCAAATAAAGCATAGGGTGTGGGGAAGTTTAGGTCGAGATTCTTGAGTAAGAGATCTGGTATTGTCTTAAATTTGGCGTCAGATTCACAAAAATGCAACTGAATCTCAAAGTAAAGAAATCAGAATTGGATTAGAACAGAATCTCAATTTTATAGCAAGGTGGAATAAATATGACAGCAAAGTAACTGGTCGTCTCAAACTTCTCTTGAACTCTATTGAATATAGGGCGCGGTCCTGAAAATGAAAAAATTAGTCAGGGTTCGCGACATTTACAGAAAACGCAATCACGAATAATGAAACAAACGCGAATATAACATTCAATACCGAACTTGAAATTGAGAATGGAAAAGGAAAAGTCGCCAAACCTGTTCTAGAACATTCTAGAAGAACGATTAATAGTTTAAATTAATGCTGAGACTCTGGGCTTTCGATTGAGATATTACTCGCTCTTCTAGAATGTTCTAGAACAGTATAGTCGTTTAGCCGCCAAATCTCGTAATTCAAACTGAATTTTGGGTTTGTAGTCATTTTTTATGTGAACTGTATCCGAGTTAAATTTTTATACGCCAAATTAAAAAAATTTTCGAATGCCTAATCGATTTTTTTAATTTTCACCCTAAAATCTCAAAACTTTTCTGAAAAATTTCCTTCCCATTGCGCAGCAAGCAAAAAATTTTCGAGATAACATTATCAAATAACGAATCCTATACACAGGAAGGCAGGGAGAAGGCTCAGAAAAGGATACTGTTTTCCAAAAACTGACACCAGCCATCCCACTCCCGACTATAGCCGGACCCCCGAGAGTGGCGAGACCGTGAACGGAAGTGAGTGAGTTGAACGCTCCTCAAATTACTCCGATCCCGGCGAAAATAAATAAATGAATGGCAGCCGACTATAAAAAAGAATGAATATATGTCATTTTCTTTTTGTTTTGATGGAAAAAAGATTAATGAATGCAATTTGTTTCCGGAGAGCCGCTTCCCTCAACACTTGCTGAGCACAAATATGGGCATATAAATAAACTACAAATTGTGGGTAGTGCGAAGATTTGCAGGAAATGAGAGGGAAATGACGGCAAATAATGCAATTTGAATAGTAAAATTTTAAGAAAAAAGGTAAAAATACCATATTTTCATTCCAAGACATTCCGCAACTTTGAGAAATACTTCATAATATCTTGCAATATTCCATAGGTGACTGTAATCGGACTAATAGAACACATTCTAGAAAGTACAGGAAGTACCATAGTCGACTTAGGAAGTCGCGAAATAATAATAAACACGACTTTCAAAATTTTTCAAAAGAATTTCCCTATTCCGGAAATTACTACAAGCCCCGCGGCACTGATCCCGAAAATGCTGCCCACTGCTGATGCACGCGACTGTCCCAAAAAAATGTAGTAAATCTTTAAGCCAAAACGGATTCCAAAATTAATTAACAGCGTTACTTCAAAACTTTCAACTAACAAATTTCCTAACACAATTAGAGATTTTGCCTTGGGCAATTCAAATCTCGGCAATTCAATTGTTGCGATAGTAATGTTGCGTTTCAATTGCCGACTTTCGTTTCAAACAAATTTTTAGAATTTAGAATTTAGACGCTCAAAATCCGTTGAAAACGCAGTGCCTACGGCAATATTGCCTACATTTCGCTCAACTCCACACGAGATTGGCAATGGAATTCCTTGCCAATCTCGACATTCAATAGCCCAATTCCACGCTTCTCACGCAACTAAAAGGCACTACCTTTACAACAGCGCAACAATAACAACCTGTTAGGGGAAACAACAACCAGGACACGCCTGGCTGTCCCCTTCCCCCTTTACGTTCTTACATCAATCAACTCGCCGAGTTTTCTGAGTCCAAATCATAAACAGAAACATAAAGGAGGCTGAGGAAGGTGAGCACAGGTATTGTGGAGCAGGTATGGGAGCAGCAGGTATGGTGAGGAAGAAATATTTTTGCTAAAATCACGGAAATCACTGAAAAAACAATGTTGTGTGGTTGTGTGTGTGCGGAATTATTGACAGGAAAAGGTATTGAGTCAATTTTCGGGTGAGTCATGATCAATAAAGAAAAGCAGTAGGAAATTGTGAGAAGAATGTGGGCAAATAGAGAATATAAATGGAAAGAAAATGACATTGACTTTTCTGGAAGCAAGTTTCAGGATTTCTTGAGTATCGATTATGCAACTTTGGAACAAAAATATTTAAAATTGCTTCAGTTTTGTAAAATTTTGACAGAAATTTTGAATTTCAGAAGAATCAGGAAGAAAAAATGCAAAAGTTAAAATGGTACTTTTAAAGTTGTCTTCAAAAAAGATACAATATTATGTCAGAATGAGTAAGAAAACAAGAATACACACAAAAATGACCAGAAGACAAATTTGTGCTTTGATAACCCCGAGATGCCTTAAGCATTATATATAGCCTTCGATTACACATCTGCTGACCAAAGATCACTTCCGATTGTTTTGAGGATCAGCTCACAACTTCTCAAAAATTCTATCCACTCAAAACCGCAAAGCAGGATCTATAATCCTAATCCCATTCCAGAGTCCTAAACCTAACACATATCCAATCTCGACCAACAGGATTTTTTTAAGTACATTTATTTAAAGCCTAAGGATCAGTTCCCAATTTTTCAAAAATTTTTTCCAATCCCGAAGAAAAGTACTTGCATCTTCGAAATTCCATACCCAAATTAAAAAAGAAGATTATCTGACCAAAGATCATTTTTAAATGCCCTGAGGATCAGCTCTCAATTTCCTTAAAATTTTAACTAATCAAAACCTCAAAGCCTCTTATTCTTCCTAATGCTATTCCTAATCCATAATCCCAACACATATCCAATCCGGATAAAAGTACACGCATTCTCCTCGAGATTCTATGGCCAAATTCCAAGTAAAATTTAGAAAGCGAGGACGAGGCGAAGCCGGATGTTGGTTGGTCTTTGGTGATGATGATGCCATAAACAATGCACCCCAGCAGAACCAAACACTCGCCAGAATGGCCCAAAGCCCGCTCTGAGTGAGACTCCAGTGGGGACTGGCCGTTAGAGAAAAAGTCTGTGTGATCTCTCGCGTCATAGAACTGAAATGTGGGTCGCGACGGCCTGTCCGCGCCACATCATCCCAACTATTCCATCCTCCTGAAATGGGCAAAGGAGTCTTTGGGTGGGAAGGAGCGCAGAGGAAGAGTACATGGCGTGAGATGAGAGACATGAAGGGCAGAGAGAGAAAGATAGAGAGAGGTATGGTTTGAGAAATATAGAGCTAGGAGAGAGTGTGGGAGAAAAAGAGAACCCAGTTTGTAGACACATATGAAGTGAGATGAGAGACAATGACATGAAAAGAGAGCGAGAGAAAAATAGCGAAAGGTAGGATTGGAGAAATATAGCGCAAGGAGAGTGTCAGAGAAAAAGAGATATCCGGTTTATAGGCAGTAAAAGTTTACAGGCAGTAGAGGAGATGAGCTGAGAGTGAAGCACACTCTAGAATACAACATGGGAGATAGTGATGAGAGACTGTGTACCAGTGCTAGAGTGTTAGAGAAAATAGTACCTTACACTGAAGAAAAAAGACCCAAATGGTTGGATGAGAGTGTGTGAAGCAGAGAAAAAGGCAAACAAAAAACTTTTGTATTAAAGCCGTGAAACAGTTCCATCTTTCCTGCGTCACTCTGACCAGCTCCCCTTTTGACGACTTTCGACCCGTCAATCCCGACTCTCAATGACTGGCTATGATTAATTTCACTCTTTTCCAATTTCCGTATGAATCTGGCCCGTTATATGAGAGCTTACCGATATGCCCTTAAACTTTCATCTTTCAATATGTATCAAAGGGAAAGCAGCGTTTTGCAACGTAACAATATGGGAAAGTAGGGCTATAGTCGAGAATCAGGCAACCTCTGACCACTCCTTTGTCCTTGTGGCAAATGTTTCCCGCCCAAGCCCACCATATGCACCGGTTTAATTTCCTTGCTTTCCGGCCGCGACAGCTCTAAACTCCCCCACCCTCAACTCGAGACCGGCGCTAATCTCGTCATCGAAAACGGGAAACAGAGGGTGGTCTTTGGCCAACTTTAAAGGGCATCGTCAGACTGCTAGGATGTGACTGGGATGTCCCCTTGGAAATGTGTTCGTCTTGGCTTTGGGTTTTAAGGAATATAGCGACAGTAAACATAGTTTTCAGGTAGTGGGTTGGTGACATAAATGGTGATATACATAATGACACTTGTGACAAAAAGTGGTTGTAAGTTTTTTTGGATTCATGAGATCCTTGATTCTGATCCTAAAAATCTTGAATACCTATAGAGCCAAGAGCGAGAAAACTGATAATAATATGCCTTCAGGTCGTGAAATAAAAGATGCCCGCAGGGCTTATTGCAATTTGCTTCAACTCTGGCCAATCTAAAAAGTGGTTTTGAATAAAACTACAGACACCAAAGAACGTTGAGCTTCAAGAAAAATGCGCCTGCAAGAAACCCACACACAAAGAGCCAAAACGTAGAGGTGTGTCACAGGTAGACGAAACAATAATCTTTGGTCGGGTCTTGGCTTAAGCCACGTCACGGAAAGAAGACCCTCGCATTTGAATACGGAACAGAGATTAAAACCGCAACTTTGTTTGAAACAAACAAACAAACAGCAATTTGCATACATTTTTTGTTAACAAAGTGTCACATTTCGGGAATGACTCCATGATTTGAATTTTTGAGGATTGGGTCTTGAAATTTTGGTGTCGAATTTTCTGCGGAAGATTAGTGTAAATATAACGGCGTCATTTGGCAGCACGTGTGTCAATAGGGAATGATTCTAGAAGAAAATGATTCGAGAATTTGGAGCTAAGAGAAAAAAATCTGCAAAGGAATCGAGAAAATTTGCCCAGAAGCAAAATTCGGTCAAATTTTGCCAAAAATATGCCGAAATGTTACAAAGTAAAAGTTGCAAAAATTGTAGAAGAAGAGTGAAATGTCTAAAATGCGAGGAATATTGGAAATTTGTCCTGGAGCGAAATAGCTAAGAATAAAATTCTGAATACCGCGCAGGCTTCAATCCAATCCATATAAATTTGAGTAGTCTTCTATGTAGTCTTGTGATGAGCTGCGCAAACCTAAATTTAACTTTAACGTGAAATAAATTTTTTGTAGAAAGCTCACAAAATATATCTCAAGAGCACAAGATATGGAATAAATTTCAGACTCACGTGCCGCCATAATTATATAGCAGTGACGTGAAGGAACCATATAAGCCGAAGGGATCCTATGACAATAGACGGGTTTTGCTCAGGTTTAATATATTTATATGGAAGGTGGTTTTAATAAAGCAAATGAATACCTTAATAATGACCAGATATTAAAATTTTTTAATTAGAACAAAATTTTAAATGAAATGTGACAAATGCGTAAATTTTGAGCCGAAATCGGAAAGTTGAATGGAATGCATTGGGACTCATGCATTTTTCACTCTAATAGAACCCCATACTCTGGTACGGTACAAAGATAGTTATCTATGATATAATGAGAGTTTTGTACTACAAAAATGTTTTTCTCAATTTTTCTTTCGGCGGCAACTCAAATTTCTAACTCATAAATAATAAAAAGCCTAACTTTTGTTCATTCCAAATTTCTACTTTTAAACGTTTACGGCACAGTTATCTTTCCGAGTCTCTTTCAAACCCACACAAATCTCGCTCCAAATCCCAGTTCCCACCAAATCCCTTCTCCAAGTTTCTTGCAAATTTTGCGCACCTGGCAGACCAAAATCTTTGCACGCACCTCACAATTATATATAGCACACAATTATTATTGCAAGCCAAGTTTTTGCCAGCAGCAAAATACATTCCACTCATAAAGTAGCGGCCAGCAAGTAGCGCGGGAATCGAGAGAATAGCTTAAGAACCGAGAAAATTTGCCTGCTGAAAATAGGTCAAATTTTGCCATACAGGCGAAATGTTACAAAGCAAACGTTGCAAAATATGTCGAATCTCAAACGTATGAAGAGGAATGCAGAAAGTTCCAAAAACCGCGAATGTTGAAAATTTGCCCTGGAGCAAAACAGTTCAAACAAAATTTTTGAATAGTGCGAAGAACTCAATCCTATCACCTGGCAGACCACAGCTCATAATTATATATATAGCACACAATTATTATTCCAAACCAAGTTTTTGCTCATAAACATCAGCAAAATACATCCCACTCACAAAACAGCGGCCAGCAAGTAGCGCAGTCGAAACAAACAACGATTCTTAGAACGGGACATTGCTTTTGGGCGACTTTTGCGGTGGCGGCGATGGATGATGTGGATGCTCTGGATGATCGGCTGTGATGGGCGAGCCCAATTGGAATAAACAAAACAAATATTATAAGCAATTTATTACGGAGAAAGGCTCTCTTTGGGCTTTTGCTTCGGCCATTGCATCCACAATGCACATTATTTATAAATAGTGGACGTGTTATTTCGCCTCTCTGGAAGAAAGAAGCGCTGGAGAATGGCAATGAAATTGAGTTAATGGCGTGTGGAGAATTGGTGACGATTCAGGGAAAAATGGCGAAAAAGACATTTGCGAAAAGACATTTCAGTTTTTTTGGATCCAGAATTTGCATCCAGGACCTGGGTCCCGGATCTTAGCTCTGGGTCCTGGACCCAGAGTTTTACTGCTCGATTCAGGATCTTACTCAGTGGGATACCTAGAAAGCTTAATTTTTGATCATATATATTTTTTATGTATTGGCTTGGCGGGAATTTAAATTGGAATTTAGGAAAGCTAAATAGTCTTTGGATTGCACAAGAAGATCAAAAAAAGGTAGAAATTTAAAAAATTCCAGAGCTTTGATCAAAAACTAAGCTTTGGATTTGGAGAGGATTTAAAATTTCAAAGAATAGAGAATGTTAAATCTGAACCGGCGCGCTGGCAAAAATTTTTCAGAAAAGTTGAAAATATTTTTGGAAACATTTTGCCAGCATTTCTAAATTTTTACAAAAAATTTGCAGAATGCTAAATTTCACTCAAAATTTTATACAGAATAATCTAGAAAAATAGGTCTGTAATTAGAATTCGCGCACGCGGTAATTGGATTAACCCACCATTTCCGGTCGAGTTTAAAGCGGTGCGATTAAGGCAAAGGAGGGAATAACGCGAGGATTAAAACTATTAGAAACGTGACTTTGAATGAAGTTTGAAAAAATATAAATAACCTGTAATTTAGCAAGCGAAATGGTTCGAGATTGATAATTAACAAAAAAATTAACAGATAAGTCGAGAGTAAAAGCTAACGGAAGTGTGATGAATGTTCATCTAACGGAAGTTCAAGTTGAACTTTAAAGTGAGTCATATCGTCATGCCTTAGTGTCTGTCTGGCAAAAATTTGAATGAAAAACGCCAAAAATTGCTTTTTGGTATAAAAGCAAATAATCATAAAAACGGAGAAAAATGGTAGCATTATTAAAATCAGCACCTCTGTAATTTTTTCAGAAAAATTTGAGAAGATTTCTGCAATCTTTCTGTTTTTGACAAAAATATAATTTTTTAAGTTTTACACGAATTTTTGCCCATATTGTTGCAAAATTTGATGACTAAAGGCATATTTCAAATTTCGGGGAGAGATTCAAATTTTTTATTTCAGGCTTTTTCTAGGATCAAAGTAAAGTATAGGACCAAATTTTCCTTTGAAAAAGTCAAATATTCTCTTTGAATTCAATTTTAAACTATGAAACGTAGCAAAATCCGCCATCGAATGAAAGAATAGCGAACGAAAAGAGAAAGGCCCACCCACGACGATATGAATATTTATGGAGAAAGAAGAGAGCTGAGCCGACAGAATAAACGGGAAAACGTGGCCTAATATGGAAGTGAAAAATTTTTATTTTGGCTGAATGTTACAAATATTCCTGGAAAAGTTTCCCCAGGAAAAACTAGAAAATAACTTCCAAACAAAAAATCGAATCTGTTTCGGAAAAATTTTTTATGGATAAACTTTCGCCACATTTGACCAAATGTTGCCAAAATGAGAGTTTCAAATGTTAAATTTTTCTCATAGAAAAAAGTCTAGAATACCAAAACTCGCTTTTGTCTAATCACAGAACAATCGAATTCGCCCTCGATATAGAGATAAAAATGGCCGCCACGCCGAAAATGAATATTTATGGAATTGGAAAAGGCCTAAGTCGGGAATAAAAAACGGAAACGTGGCGTGGCAGAAAGGCACCACTGAAAAAAAGTCATATTCTTCGCTAATGGAGAGGGGAAATGCGAGAATAGCGGTGGGGGCGTCGGCGTCTGCCACATCTCAAAGCCAATCCCGATGACACGTCACCGCAAATTTTGAACCGACTGGGTCGTGGGCCGTCGGCTTTTGAGCTGCCGACACATTTATATGCATTTGGAATATTAGAACGAAACAGAACCCATTTCCAGGATTTTTTGGGGGTAAAGTCTGTCCAAGTGTGAATTGCAAGAGATCAAAGATCACTTTTTTCTTTGAATGTTCTTTGGGAAAAATCAAAAACCTGGAAAATATGTTGTCCAGACTTGTCCAAAAATCTTCTCTAATTTCTAACAAAAAAACTAAAAATTTGTTCAAAACTGCAAAAAATGTCCTATGTAAGACAGAATTTCAAAAAATCCTGGAAAAGCTTTAAAATTTGCGCACTTTTGCAAAACGTTTTACACAAAAATCGTCATTTTTCCAATTTCTCCGAAACCCACACAAAAACTATACAAAACCAAAAATTTTCTCCAGTTCCTTCCAAAAAACCGCATAATAGTGAATGAGAAGGACGAAGCGGAGGGCCACGTCACCAAATTAGACTAAATGGGAATGTTCCAGGGAATCCTACCCGGCCAGCGAGCGAGCAAGGAGTCGGCTGTAGGCGGCCGAGGAGCGCATTCCCCGAATTCTGCGCTTATTATTAGCCCAAGCTAGCAAGAACAAAATAATTCGTTCCGAGCACGGAATAATATTGACGCCCAAATATTATTAGCCAGGCTGCAATGAGCGAGCAATTTTCCATTATAAAAGAGCCATCCAGTAATCGATGCACTTATATAATAGTGCGCGAAGATAATGGATAGATTATAAGTAGAAACTATAGTATAGAAATCAAGTATGTAGAGATGGAGAAAAAAGTTCGCGTGAAGAGACCAGGTAGAGTAAAGGTAATAAGAGTTGTAAGTAATAAGAGTACAAGTAATAAGAGATCAAAGATCATTTCACTTTCTCGCGCAAAGAGACCTGGTAATAGTACAAGTAGTGGGTTCACATAATTTACTTCAAGATTTGATGCTTGAAGCCTCATCAAAACAAGGCAAGAGTATAGTCAGGTCAGTAGCCAGAGGGTCGATCCAGGGAAAATTGGACGTTTATGCCCTAGAAGGTTCTAAAATGATATCTTAAAGTTCAAAGTGAATAATACCCCAGAGTATATAAAAATAGTAAAAAACTAAAAAATTAATCATTAGAGAAGCATGGAAGTAAAATACCTGTGTTTGGTCAAGAACAGTGTTGCAACGCCTCCGCCTCCGGATGCTCGGAGGCGCCTCCGGAGGCGGAGGCGACCCTCAAAATATGCCGGAGGCGCCTCCGGGGGTGTCCGGAGGCGCCTCCGGCAGGCGAAAATTTAATGAAAACTTGACAAAAACAAGAAAAATTTTGAAATTTTTTTCAAAATTTGACAAATTTTTTTCCAAAAAATTTTCAAAAAATTTTTTCAAAAATTTTTTTGAAAATTTTGGGAAAATTTTTTTCAAACATGCCTAAAATGGGCATTTTAGGCGATTTTTGGTCGGAGGCGACCCGGAGGCGATCAAAAATAGCCGGAGGCGCCTCCGGAGGCGGAGGCGACGTTCGGAAAATTGCCCGGAGGCGGAGGCGACTTTTGAAAAAGTTGCAACACTGGTCAAGAATATTACACACGGACTTCATGGACGAAAAGCGCCAATAGCACAAAGAGGCTGTCAACTATTCATTGAATAGGTGCGCAAGGTGTTTTTATAAGACCATAAAAGCTTGGACAGCGCTCTTGAGGAGCCAGGTATTTGCTTTTGAGTCTTGAAACCGCTCCGAGTGACATTCACTCGTCCAACCAAACAATTCTGCTTTTGATAGTGAGAGGAAGGATATTCTCGCCATCTTGGAACCAGGAGCACCGTTACTTTTATGCCCCTTCGAAGCGAGCACTTTTCTGTCCAAATATTGATAATCTAATCATTAGTTTGAGGGAAAATGTTTCCGGTAATTTTCAATTTTAGGCAAAAAAGTAGAAGAGGAAGCGGTTGGGTGTGGCGGGAAAGAAAAAGCTAAGCGCTTTTGTTTCAATGAAACATACAGTCAATTAATCTAGACGATTCTATCCACGCGTTGCATTGGAATGACCTCTTAAGAGCATAAGAATTTTGATTTTCGAACATTTCATATACTGGGAGATTGATCACAAGACGTTCTAGAACCGTCTAGATGGCTTCAGAATCTTCCAGAACGCTTAGATATATAGTATAGACAAGACCTTCCCGGGCGAAAATTTACGAATTTCGGCGGAGAAACTGCTGAGAAAAATCAGACACACATCCAGACGCACTTTTTATTACCTGACAGCGACCACCCAAAGGAGTCCTCCAAAAATTGGAGAGCCAATTACGTACCACAACACCAATTAAATGGATACTGCGTCTTATCTACGCACCTGTATTTGCCTCAAAATTGCTCTGATGATAAGAAGTGATGGAAGCAGAGGAGACATTTGCGTAATACCTAAACAGACTTTGGCTGCAGCCCTATCACAAAATCAATTAGCACCTGTGTTATAGGAAGAGAATGGCTCAATTGCTCAGCAAATGGACACTTCGCAAAAGGGCAAGAAATTTTTTTAGTAGGTTCTAAGATGAAATCTTAAAGTACAAAATGAAAATACCCCCAGGACATAGAAAATAGTATGAAGCTATAAAACCACTAATCAAATAAAAAAGCATGGAAGTAAAATACCTGTCTTTGGTCAAATATATTACACACATAACATCTGAGCGAAAAACGTCAATAGTAAAAAGAGGCTGTCAAATATTCATTGAATAGGTGCGCAAGGTGTTTTTATAAGCCCATAAAAGCTTGGACAGCGCTCTTGGTTATGTGCTCATCTGAACAGTGGGGTTTTATATGTATTTTCCAGGAATAGTTTCCAGGCGATTCTTTTGGCTGATCAAAAATTTTCGAGATGGTTTCTTGTTTTTTAGGATCAGAAGTGAATGACAAAACCAAAAATGACTCTCCAATGAATTATTAATTTGTTTACTTTGCGATAATCAATGCAAATTTTTCCATATCGCGACATTTTTGGTCATGTTTGGTTCTAATGAATTAACATAAAGTACCAAATATCAAAAAATGAAATTAAGCACATGAGGAAATTGGAATTTGTAGTCGCATTTAATATTTCTCTTCCGCTTTCCTCTGTTTTTACTCTTTGGCTTACTAGTTCCTCTTTGCGCAGTCATAAGAATGCGCAAAAATATTCATAAAAATTTTATAAGAACAAATTTCCAATCCAAAAATCCATTATTCATATACCTGACATTTCGCGCAGGCACAGGTAGCAAGAAAAAAAATCGAAAATCGTTCCTCGCCTCCGGTGCCAATCTGTGCAGGCGGCGGCTGTCTCCTTCGCCTCACAGGTCAAGGCCGCCGCCGGCCATGACCAAGACTGTCGATGGTGCGCAAGACGAAAAACTCCCAGGCAAAAGGTGAAATGTCACTAAGAGGATTGCGCAAAGGTGGAAGGGCTAGACCGGTGAGCGACATATTTGGTAAACGACGTTTTTGCTTGCCCGACTTTCGGGGCACCGAAGGCCATTGCGGCGGCGGATTTGTGACAGTTCTTTTTTGGGAGGTGATTAGATAGAGGTCGTCGTTCCGCCGATTTGTTTGTGACAAGGTGCGCGAGATCGATGGGAATTTTGGGGAAAATTTATGAGGGAAGAAGGGAATGGTAAGAAATTTTAGGGAATATGGGAAATATTTTCTGAGGGCGGTTACCATTGGTGACCGATCAATATCATACCTAGGATTAAGCCTGAATGGAATCCTATACGGTATGAACTATGACCAATCTGCCAAGAGAAGCGGTATTGAATTGAATGTTGTCATTTTTGGTGCAAAAATGGACACTTTTGCGAAATTTTTCAATTTTTTGAGAAATCAGGATCAGGGGAAATCAGCATCATTTTTGAGAAATCAGGATAATCTGGCACAAAACTGTTGTGCCAGTTGAAAAAAATGCCAAGAAAAAATTTCAGGAAGAAGCTTTGGGCTATTTGTTGGACCTTTAAAAACGAAAAGAAACTATGGACTAAAAATTTTCTGGGTACTATTAGAAAAGTTTCGATTACAAATCGAAAATGAAAATTTGGTCATTGAGCAGATTCAGCTGCCATATTTGGTATGCAATTGAATTAGTGAGGAAGTGGAAAGGGGAAGGAAAATAATAGTAATGGAAGGAAGAGTAGATATGCGGAAATTAAAATGATCAGAGATCATGAACACATTTGAGGCCGAGAATAAGTGGGGAATTGGGCAAAAGGACACTTCTTTGCACAGCCATTGGCTAATAAATTCCTATTCTTCTTCCCACTTCAAATTATTTACCGTTAGGTTTGAGTAAATAAAACTGTGAATCAGAAATCAAAAACGTAAAGTAAAATTTTGAAATTTCGAAACAGCTAGAAATTTATCACGAGATTCTCGAAATAGCTCACGAGAAAATGGTTTCCGGTTTATGAGACAAAAAGATGCCAAAAAGTTTCTGTGAGAAATGTAAAAATAGTACCAAAATAGAAAACTTGAACGTAACGGGAAGGCTTTTGTGAAAGAAGGATCTAGAAAATTTCCGAGAAATGAATGTTTCGTCATTGAAATGAATTCGTCACGGGAAATGTTCTTTTTATATGCAACTTTCGGTTTTTACAACCAAATGCTAAAAGCTTTTATTGAATTTTTCTTTGTGTCACATTTTGTTTTTCAAAGGTATTGAAAAAGCGTTCCCCAAAAAACACTTTCCCAAGAAATATTACAGAATGACTTGAGAATTGGAAATTTGTTTTGTATGCTGTTTTAGTTTACAGTTTTGGGTTTTATTTCGAAAGTTTAACATACTTCACACCACACACATTCATTTACGGGCTACCTTCGTTATTGTGCTTTTGCACAAGCACAAGGAATCGATTTTGTCACCGATTCCTTTCCGATTAACGAATTTCCGACAATTTCCGAATTTGAATTGGTGCCCTAAAATTTTGGCGCCAATTTGGCCAAATTTTTGCAAAAATCTTCAAAAAATTGACGAAAAAAAGACAAATTTTGTGCAAAAATTCAAACTTGAAAAAATGTGAAAAATTCAAAATTTGACATTTTGTGAAAAACATTTGACATTTTGACCAAAATTCTTAAAATTTTTAAATTAATAGAAGGACCTTTTGTTTGTTCGCCAAATTTTTCCAAAAATCGTTATAATTAACGAGGAAAATTTATATGGAAAAAATCTGTTCCGGCAAAATCGTTTCCGATAAACGCATTTTCCGATTAACGACGTTTGATTGTAATTCATTTTATTTTTCGAGAAGAAGGAGACCTGTTCGGGCCATAAAAGACCACACATCACTGATGAAAAGTCATCTTCATGTATGATAGAGAGTATCTCGATTGTTCGATAAAAAAGTTTAAAAATCGGAAAGTTATCGGGTACAATAGAGCTTGTCAATTTTTTCTTATAAGATAAGTCCAGGTTAGTCGGTTTTGAATAAATATCCGTCAAAATGCAAAGCGGCCTAGAGCAATATGATATGTAATACTTATCAGTATTGAATCAATACAATATATAATCGACTTGAGTAACAGACGCTTTTTTGGTCGTATCCTTTTCCAGGTACATTTTACCTGCAAAAAAACAACTGTACACATTCGTAAAAGGCGGAAAACCTATGTGGGCGTTTTACGATCTCAGCAGAGGTTTTGTTCCCCAGAGCCCGTAAGGAACAAACCCAGGAAGAAAACCTGGGAAGAGAAGGAGGAAATGAGTGTGACCAACATACCTGTACACAGGTTATTCCTCGCTGAAACTGTCGTTCAGCCATTTTTTGTTTAAAAGTACAATCTATAAAGTAAAGGAGAGCAATAAAACGGAAAAATTACATAAAGATCGCTTTCAGAAATCAGAAGAAAAAATCCGGGTAGCAATCCTGAAGAAAAAGCTTTGGGCTCTCTTCCATTTATTTGTGTAAAGTCAAGATTCTCGAATCCTTAGATAGAAAGATCAGAGACCGATGATGAAAGTTATCAGAAAAAGAGATAAGCAGATCACTAAAAACCTTAAATAAAAAGCTTTTGACTGCCTTCCAATGTAAAAAAGCTCCTAGCTCTCTTCATGGCTTTGTGTAAAGTCGAGATTCTTGAATGTTTGATATAAAGATGAGAGATCGACGGCGAATATACAAGAAAAATATATATAACTGACGCTTAGATTTTGTGGGGTTGAAATCGAAAGACTTTCTTGGAAAATTTCTGGATCTTTCTATATTCTAAGCGCTGTTGTTTTCCATGAAAATGGCTGGATGATTCCTTCAAGATCATTCTAGAAAGATCATTCTTGGACAAACATCGCCTGAGGTAAAATATTGATTTCATTGCCATTTTGCCGCGAAATTTTCAAGTTATAAAAGTCACAAAATTTCTCAAGAAAAAATGTTACAAAAATGCTATCTCGTTTCCATTCAAAATCGGAACAGTTTCCCGGCTTCCAAACAATCGTATCGTCAAAAGTGCTCCGGTCAAAAGCTCTTTCTTTTCGAAAAGAAAGCAATCGGCCACAAAAGCAAACGTTCTTTCGCAAGAGTGCAAAAAATCGATACAAAACAAAGTAACCGTCGTTCCCGACCCTGGATCGAGGCATAATCGCCGACAGACGAGTATCGGGGCATTGGATTAGTCGAGCGCTGTCTTTGCTTGCGACCACTGAAAGTCATTCATGATGACCGGCCGACCTTTCCTTCCTTCTTCGCTTCTTTCATCTCGAGAACCTGCGATTTTTGTTACAGAGGCAAGCAATTTTGTTACGGAGGCCTCTCAAGGTGGTCGGGATCGGAGAGGTGAGAGACCAAATAAGATCAGTGAAGTTTGCATTGGGAAGAGCAAATGTCTCGGACGAGAGCGGAGATGGTACCGAGCAGTACTTAGCCGTCGGCGCGAGAAAGACAATAGAAAAGAGGGAATGAAAACAGAAGGAAATTGAATGGATTCAACTCTGGAAGAAAGGAATGCTTATATAAAAAGCTTACAGTTTGAAAACTGTTTTTAGAAAGCGATGAGTCATGAGTTTTTAGCAAACTTTTACGTTAAAGGAATGGGAATAAAAAGTTAACTGAAAGTTACTATGAAGCAGTTATACAAGAAATATGCATTTTTGGAGTTTTGAGCCAGTTTTCATGATATTGGTCAGAAATTTGATATTACTGTTTCTATCTCAACTTTTTGTCTGGTTTCCAATAAGTTTGTCAAGTTTTCAAAAACGCGCCAATAAATTCAAATTTCATCACTATATCAGATGTCTTTCATGGGAAAGTGGTGAAAAAGTGATTAAATAAATGCAAATTCAAAAATTTGAAAAAGTGCATAAAATTTTTGAAAAAATTGCTTCAATAGAGACAAAATTTTTTCAAAAAAGCAAGGTCCATTTTTCACTCATTGATAAACTGCAATTTTAGCTAGGAATCGCTTCAGCCACCAATCTTTTTATTCAAATCAATTTTTTACTCTTCCCCATCTTCAAATTTTTGAACTGGCGCCAAAAACTAATTTCAGCCATTTATCATCATATTTTCCTTGAAAATTTTCTATATCGAAAGTTCATTGCATATCGACTTTCTCAATAACAGACCTTTGGCGGGTGACCCAATCCAAATTCAATCCTAATCTCATCACCCCAAATCTTACGTGAAAACGACGTGAAAAACGTCTTTTTTCCTGGACGTCGCAATGTCCGCGAGCAAAGCGGAAACTCAATACTTCTCACGTCGTTTCCGCCAATTAATCCAATAATCCGTTATCTGTTATCACACGTAAACCATTCCTTTTTAATCCCAAAAATGATTGATCGCGCGAAAATGGAAGAACGAGATTTGACAGACGGTCATTTCCGTGAAAAGTAACGTGAAAATGTAGCGGAAAACACAAAAAGACACCCACTCTTGAGCGCGAATCGAGAATTTTTCACGGGATTAGAGGGAGCAGTGTGAAATTTTGGGGATTATAAAAGATCGAGATCGATTTGATGCGCGATGAATCAAATTGTCACAAACTAATTTTGTTTCTTTTATACAATTTTTTTACACTGAAATTTTTTAGTGAATAAATTAAAATTAAAATACATAATGAAAATGAAAATCAAAGGCAATGCATTAGAACAAACAAAAATATATAAAATAGCGCCCGTGCCCTGAGGACTTTTTGAGCCGTGCGTTCAATGAGCCAGAGATTGAGGCTCAAGCTTGAGAACTTATCTGTTCGGATCTACTCGGAAATTTTTCTGCAAGATCATTGCAAATTTTGCTACTTTTTCGCTAAAAACTCTTGTCGTGATACTAGCAAGGTGAGATACAGTATATCCTTTAAAAAGCCCTGAATTATTTCAATCCCCAAATTTTTGGAAAATTTTTTTCTTTAACATCTTATTTTAACATACTATTTTTCTTTCTCTGTGCTGGCTCAATAAGAGAGGCTCTATTATATTTATTATACGGGAACTATATTAGAGGAAATACGGAGTGCGAAAATAAATTCAGTTACTCTATGGGAATTCTTCAGTTATTGGCAATGGCGAGAACAAAAATCCAGGATAATGCATCATACAACAAAGAGCAGGATATAAATATAAAAATCCAGAATCTTGACACTGTTTACTGAACAAAGTAAGTTTTTTATTAGCATTTTTTCGCTTTAAAAAACTTTTTTTGCTGCAAAACGCTTCGTTTCGGCACCGATCTCGAAACCTTGTACCAAAAAGAAGTATTTTAGTATCAAAAGTGGCCAAAGTTTTTTATCCTTAAAACAATTTAGCCTTTTGATCCGTGCTTTGATCACAAAAAAAATTTGAAAATGGCTTACCGCTAAAAAATGTTGCAAATTTAGTCAGACAACTTTTTCTTTCTTACATAACAGACTCAAATGGACTACCTATGCTTGTCCAATTTTAACCTCCAGACACACGTCTCAAACATTTATGTATTTATGGCCCAACAAGATTTTATGGAACAAGACTAGGATCGCTTGGATCATCTCACTATTTCCGGAGAGGAAATCCAAATGCCCGGAGGCAATTAATTTTCCTATTGACAACTGAAACAAAAATGCTACTCTCTCAGCGTTCAAACTTCAATCCAATGCACTCTTTCGAGATCGGCCTTTGAAGAGAAAAGATCCGGAAATTAATTGATTCATTGTGCGGCAAGTGGCGTTCCGCTACTTTTGAGAATAGCAAAAAGTGGAAGGAAACAACTTTTTATTTGTAAATAAAAGTGCAATAAACATTGAGAAATAATTCTGAGGCTTCAAATCGCCGAAAAAGAGAGTAAGATATCGTTTCTGCGTCCGATTCATCGAGTTAAGCAGCGCTTGGCACTACTTTTTGTTATAAAACATGCTTATAGGAAAATCAACGTGGGTGGTCTTTTGATGAACGGTGTTTTGGTGAAGAATCATCTGCAATCCGATTCGTCGAGCTACACGTAGCTTACATTTTTTCGCTATAAAAATTGATTTGTATCTTGTGTTGGCCAAACCTGTGTTAAAATTTGGATTGAAACATTTGCTTTTGTCATCAAATCAAACTATCAAAACTACGGTCGTTAATTTGAAAAAAAAATTATAATTCAAACAAACACAACGACGATTTAGATTGGAATTTTTTAAATAACTTTGTAGCCTAAAAAAATTATTTTCATACATAAATTCTGATGATTTTTACGTCTAACTTTGATGAAAAATTGAAAAAAGTGGCACTTTTTGGTAAAAAATCGTAAACAAAATATGATTGTGCCACTATCAACTAGAGAAAAAGTTGGCATAGAGAGAGTAACATCAGATTTATTGACAACATATTGTTAAGTGGGCTAAAAATGGCAATTTCATCAATAATTTCGCTATTGTAAGCGCCACACAATTTACTTATTTAATAATTTAGCGTTAGTCTTCAAATACAGATGGAAATTTTTTCACACACAATTTTCAAAAGATACAAACTTAATCTGCTTCATTTAGTTTTGGTCTTTGGTCATCGGAATTTATATTCTTATCAAAACTGAGCGTTTCAAATGTTTGAGTGAAGTAAAGGCAAACGAGAAAGCACTCAAACTAACGATTTTGCACTGCCAAAATTGATAACTCTGTGTCCCAATTTGGTTTGGAATTTGGAAATGGTTCTATGGCAATTGCTCGCCGGACAATTGAGCGCCAAAAAATTACATGCAATGGCTCATAACTAAGTCCAGATTTAAGCTTAAGCTATGAGTGATAGCTTAAAACGATCCTAAAAGATTGGCACTTAAGACAATTTTCCGACCTCAATTGTCTGGCGCGCAATCGTCTGGCCTCAGTTTTGTCGCACAACAGTCCGGCGGTCAATCGCACCCTTTTCTTTAGGACATATCCTTATTGTATGAGTCTAATCTCTGATGAGTAGCAATAATATGGTCTTTGATTCACCGGTTGATGACCATATCAAAACGAATGTCACCGTCCGAAATATTTGGGACTTTGTTTCGCCTGGGTTAGTGTTGATTTTTTGTGAGGAAGATTCGTTCTGACCGAAATTTGAATCAAAATTCTCTAGATTTGACTAAAGCAAATGCCTAATTATACCTGCATATTCATTGCTGTATTTTTAACAATCGCTTTGGCTGCGCTCAAAGCGATGGCAAATAATTGGTATTTGGAATGGAAACCTGTGATGGATCGTTTACTGCCTCCAATGGACTTATATACCTGCGTAAGAATGTCGGTATTTTTATATGTATTCGTGTGTGTGCCAGTCTACAACGTAAGTTCCCAAAGTTTTTCAATAATCGGACCAAAATTATGAGTGCCGAAGGCACTCCCCCATGGCTAGTATCCTTTAAGGGGTGATCACAATAGCGAAATATTTGATGAAACAGGGTGGTGAAATGTCCTTTCTTGGTCCACTTTTCACTGTGATGGCCATAAATCTGGTATTATTCATTCTATGTCAACTTTTTTCTCTATTGGCTAAAGTCATTAATTCCGGGTAAACAATCAGATCCGCAATTCAAATTTGAGTCAACTCTTCTCTATCTCTCCTTTGGAAAGAGAAGAGTTGACTCAAATTTGAATTGGCGATCTGATTGTTTACCCGGAATTAATGACTTTAGCCAATAGTTTAAAATGCTCTTTTCTAAATTTCGCAAATTTGCAACTTTTCATCAAAAATGCCAATTTCAATAAATTTTCATCAAATTTTGATGAAAATTTGATGAAATCGGGATAAAATGGACACGTTTTGGAGCGAATTCAAAATTTTGAACGAAGCATTAGAAATTAGAAAAAAGTTAACATAGAAACAGTATCAATATTGTATCCCCATGTGCATACACCTTGCATTAAAAATTTTAAAAATAATTTTAAGTGGATCGCCACATTGAATCCGGCCCGTGCGCAGCAAGAGGCAGCCGGAGTAGAGAACGAATTGGACCCATTACTCGAGAATAGCGATGAAGTTGAAATTAAACAATAGAGGCGGGCCGTAAAGCATCACCTGATCCTGAAAAAATATAAAGTTGACCGACGAACGAGAATGGTCATTGACCGCATATTATGTTCTTGAAACATTTTGTTCATTTGTTAATAAAATTCGAGACCATTCATAGAACACATAACAAATTTTATTATGAAACATATCGCAGTATTGAGTTTAATCTTTGATCTTTCACCTCTCAAGTTCATAAAAGTGCAACTTCATTTGAAAGGGTTCCCGGCGATGGTCGAAGCCGTCCGTTTCTCATTCAGCCTTTGCTCGTGCTCCAACAGTCTTTGCCTGTGGTGCTCGTCCCGCTCCCGGCGTCTCTGCTCCCGGGCCATGGCGTCAAGAGTGCTTTCGTCCACAAAGTCTTCGAGCTGCGTGTCGGACCAGCTGGTCGCTCTCGGATTCGATGCCCTTCCGCTTGGACCGACGCCCCACTCGCTGGCGTCAAGATCTAAGTCGCCGAGCTCGCCGGTTCCGGTCTGAAATGAGATGATATTTATTCTTATTTGTCTGAAAGATTTTTGATGAATTTTAGTGCTTTTCAGACAAAAAAAGTTATTTTTGGTTAATTACTGTAATAAGGAATTTTTTATAGTTACTGTTTTAAAGCTTTTGAAAGAAAACTATAAATAATTTCATCAATAATAAGAATGTTAAATTGAAATTTTAACATATCGTATTTCCTGTTGAGTACGTTCCATGATGACTCATAATTTATCTGTTTAACTGGTGTTATAAATTTTTTTTCATGTGTTCCATAATTTTCTGAATTTTTTCCAGGGTGTTGTAGAATTATACAAGGAATAGAGTCGTAGGAGAGTAGAAATCCGCCACGTTCAAATTGCCGCGAAAACACGTTCATCCAAATGTTATAAAAGTTTAATGAATTTCTTTAAAGTTAAGTGATAACTGAACATGCTCTTTGATCACTTAACTTTGATTAGATGTAACTTTCGTTGTAAAATTGAAAATTTTCGGTAAAAATTGTTATTTACCCACAAAATGAGCGCTATACAAATCTGTAAAACACATTTGTTTCAATTTTTTTTCCAGGCCAAACAAAACAAGCATTCAGGAAACAAAAACACAACAATCCTGCAAATGTCCTTTTAAGGAAATCCTCGGGCAAATTGTTGTCTAAAACATTCAATTCCCTAGAAATTCCATTACACTTTCATTAATACCCCTTATTACCCTGGAAACAGCGATAATCAAAGCCACCTCGATATAAATAATGCGTCTTTAGCCGACACCGCGAGCTACACACAAAAATACCTGTTTCCCACCACCTATCTCAGCTCATAAAACCCTCCTTGGACATTCATCCTCGGACCAAGTTTGTGAAAAAATTCATCCAAGGATCCAAGAGAAACCCACAAGTGGATTTCCTCCGCCTTTCCCCTTCGCGCAAAAGCTTATGATTTCCTTTCAAGGAAAAAGTTCGGAAGGACATCGCAAAGTTTTAGGATTATTAATGAGCGCGGCGGCGAAATCCAGGAGTCTGGCGCTAGGCGGGCTGTCATCCAGGCGCTTTCCTTTTCGGTGATCCGGCTTTGATCCTGGCTAGCTCAACCTTGGCACCCTGTCCTAATTAGGTCATCATAAGGGGAAGGGTTGGCTCATTCCTTTTAAAGTACACAAAAATACATGTTTCCCATCAGGTTTCTCATCACGTATCACACAAAAACGTCCTTGGACCTGCGGACCAAATTCTGTCGCCAAGGATCTGTCGCCAGTCGAGGAGAAATCTACAAGTGGATTTCCGCCGCTTTTCTCTGGCAGAAAGGGTTCGGATTTCCTTTCCTTTCGCCAAAACTTTAAGGATTATTAATGAGTGCGGTGGGGAATCCAGGAGGAAGCATCCTGGATCAAGGGAAATCTGGGAAAAAAGCTGGCGCTAGGCGGGCTATCTTCCAGGCGCTTTCCTTTTCGGCGATCCGGCTTTGATCCTGGCTGGGTCTGGTCCAGACTGGCTGCTCCTTCCTTGGCAACCTGTCCTAATTAGGTCATCGCAGGTGAAGGGGCTCATACCTTCGAAGCAGCGATTAATTGCCTTGCACAACAATGGAATCTCATAAGTGATTGTTTTTGCCGAACGAGTTTTGGAGTGTTTTTGTTTTGTTTCCGAGTGTGAGGAAAGTTTCGCGGATTCCTTTCGAAGATCCCATTTTTGAAAGTTGCCTAGAGAAAAGGCGGTTTTCTTTGAGAGAAAATGCGGTTTTCTTTGAGAGAAAATGCTTCTATTGCTTATTTTCTCTCTTGTACTTTTAGGTTTCTTTTTATTTTATTTGTCGTTTTTGTTCGTTTTAGACGACATAGTAAGACTAAAATTGTGACAACTAAATAATTTTGAACAAAATGAAATTTAAATCGTGACATGTCTCGACACGAAATCACTTTACTCAAATACGCATTAGTTTTACCAAAAATCTTCTGTCTCAAAATCTCTTTCGCCTGAATTTACATTTCAATTTAACTTCTCTTTGTCATTTCTCCCTGCCTACTCCCTTAAGAGATACTCTGCTTCGATAAGTTGTAAGGACATCAACTGATGAGACTCGACCTTACAACACACGTTTCGGTTCTTGCTGTATTGATTTTAGAGTCGAAACAGCAAGACTTAACTCCTAATGTTAACAAACTCTTTCGTATTTTCTCTGTACTTTCTTTCATATTTTGTATGCAATTAACTTTGTACTCTCGCATTTTATAAAAATGCATCTTATTTACTAGGTTATTTTCTAGTTCGGATTTTGTCAAATCTCCATGATCTTTTTTCCAAACATAATGTATGGAGGAGCAAGGTAGCATTGGGGGGAGTTACAGTTGGGGGGGGGGACAGTTGGGGGGAGTTACAATTGGGGGGAGTTACAGTTGGGCGAGTTACAATTGGGGGAGTTAGGGTTGGGGGGTTTTACCCAAAACCCCCCAACTGTAACTCCCCCCAACTGTAACTCCCCCCAACTCTAACTCCCCACAATTGTAACTCCCCCAACTGGTACTCCCATAGTAATTTTGAAAAACCTATAAAAAGTACCTAGATTTACCACAAAAGTACCTTATATGGTAATTTTTCGCGCAGAATTCGAATTTTCGGTTATTTTTGCATTATGTGTCTGTTTTTTGTGTAAGGAATTTGACTCAAGATGCTATTTCGGAGAAATCTAACTTACAGCAGCAAATCTCTCTTTCTCTAACTTAACCACACTGCTGTAAGTTGTACATTTCGCGGATTCACCCTAAATCGACTTAGGCTTGGGGCTTGGCACGCACAATCGGACTTAGTCTTAGGCTTGGGGCTTTAGGCGAACAGGCCCGTTAGGCTTCTGTAGCCTGCCCCTTTTATGCCTTTCCTGGAGCAATAACAGATCATTTAATTCAACCGCAGATGCACCCTAACACTGATTCAGGAAAAATCGTAAATCTGGTCAATCACTATATTTTTTCCAGGAAAGGTGTTTCACTGGTGACTCTAGTGGAAAAATAACCGAAAATTTGAATTAAGACAATTAAAACAATATGGCAGTAGCAGTTGGGAGAATTAGAGTTGAATTCTGCGCGAAAAATTACCATATAAGGTACTTTTGTGGTAAATCTAGGTACTTTTTATAGGTTTTTCAAAATTACTATGGGAGTACCAGTTGGGGGGAGTTACAATTGGGGGGAGTTACAATTGGGGGGAGTTACAGTTGGGGGGAGTTACAGTTGGGGGAGTTACAGTTGGGGGTTTTGGCTAAAACCTCCCAACACTAACTCCCCCTATTGTAACCCCCCCCCCAACTGTAACTCCCCCCAACTGTCCCCCCCCAACTGTAACTCCCCCCAATGCTACTTTTCCCGTATGGAGAACTAAAGGTCAATTATGTTAATGGATTTTTAAATTTGGCGCATTTTGGCATTGTGTTTTTACTCCATACATAAAGCTCCAAACAAGAAAAAATTGTGAAGCAGGTTGCAGAATAATTTGTCGAAGGCGTTCAAATTGGCGGTGGTTTGGCATTATATTGTCCTCATATTTGTGCATATCACATATGAGGTATATGGAGAACAAGTTTTGAATAAAAATATGACGACAACAGAATGCCAAACCACCGCCAATTTGAACCCCTTTGATAAATTGATCAGTCACTTGCTTTATTTGGTTACAAATCTCCACTTTATATCAATCAATACCGTTACTTTTGTCACAAAAGTTTTTAGATCCCGTTTCATTTAATGGTATTCTCCCCTGTGGGAAAAGTCCCGTTGGAATGGGATTTGGACCGGAGAGATTTGTGCTGAAACAGGAAAATCAACAAATCGCCGGCTATTGCACCATTTGCATTTCAGATTAATTTCATCCATGTTTCCGCCGCTTTTTTGGTGGCGACCACCTGCCGCGCAAGGCTGGAAACGCTCTCATTCGGTCTCATCTCACCGGCTTGCAAAGATTGCAATTTCTCTTTTTGAGTGTTCCATAAATAACGGAGGTTTTGTAATTGTATTTTATTTGTTTAATTTAATCAAAGAATAGTTTCTTCATTTTTGGTTAAAAACAGTTTTGAGATTAAAAAATTTATAATTGCGTTATTAAAAAAGGTACCTTTTTAACAACAGTGTCATTTTTTCGTAAAAAAGAACACTGTGGTATATGACCACAGAACGTCTCCCTCGGACGTTTCCCCTGGATGTTTTTACCCGGGACTTCCCTAAACGTTTGAAAAGAAAACCCATATTAGTATTCTATGTAAATTCATACTACGAGGTATTTTTTATAAAAAATCGAAGTAACTTTTCGAAAAAGTGACCATTTAAAAAAAAGCAAAGAATTTGAATTTTTTGCCGAAAATGCTTTTGTAATACCAAAAACCGGTACCAATCGCACTGATCCGGTACGGAATCAAGCTTACGGTAATTGCTTATATAGACCACACACGTGGATTTAGGTAAGAAAAATGGAGCTTGAACCACTAACCAATTCTTGGCCAAGAACTAAAAAATGTAAAAAATGAGTAAGTTTGTGAACAAATTTTGCGTGATTCCTGAAATATTCTAATACCTGTGCGAGATTTGCGCAATTTCGCAACCTATTAGAAATTGAAACTATCTTTTTTCCACTTCTTGAGGATGCATGGAAATGCAAACAAAAATCCGGAGAAACGTGGAAACGAAAGTATTTCCACTTAAGGTGTGTAAAAGAGAAAATGAAATGAGTGCGTTTCTCAGGTAAATCATTCTTAGAGGAATGCTCGGCATCGATCCATGGATTTGTTGAGAGACATGGGAAAGTCTTGCGAGATAGCCGGGAAGGCTCGCAAGGTCTATGGTCCCGAAATTTGTCCGGGATTTTATCACAGATTCCCTTTCTTAAACATTTTTGGATTACTGAGTCACCTTTACCTGCCGAAATTTGGTATAGATTGTTTCCTTAATCCATATCCCGAAATTTACATTTTAGTAAGCATTGTATTCAGTCTAAACAATTCGGGACTTTCTTCTGGCAAATCACTTTCTTTACCACTTTACTGGGCTATATGCCCTGAAGGCATGCCATTTTAGAGCCTTACTAACCAAAAATCAATAACCAAGCCCAACTTTCGCAACTTTCACTCTATATCATTTTGTATTGTGTCTCACACCCTGTGAAGCCTCTCGCAGGTAGCAGCCAGGTGAAGCCGCCACCTCCCATCAATTGTTCGCTAAATTTCAATGCTTTCCGGTATCCTGAAAAACGGCAAGCAGCCACATCCCCGCTAATCCAATCTAGTCGCGCTCCAAAGCCAATCCGCCCAAAATTCACAAATCCAATCGATTATCTATGAAACTTTCAATGACCTCTCAGAATTTTCAGTCCATGAATTGCACTCTTCGCGACTAGGTTTGCTTTATGTTTTGAAAGTTTTTGACAGTTATTCAGATTTTATGTTAGTCCAAAAGTTTGGTGAAAACATTAGCTAATAAAAACTTTTTTGCAAATTTTTGCAGAAAAGTTGCAATTTTTCGCAAATTTTTGTTCCAGAATGCCGATTTTGGTAACAAAATTGAACAAAAATTTCACAACACATTTCCTGGATCCAAAAATGTTGCGAAAATAATAATCCCGGCCATTTCCAACTTCACTTTGTAGGAAGTTGCACTCATTCCCGACTCAATTTCTCTCAACCTTGATCAATTTTCCTTAATTCTGTTCATTTTTCTCAATTTTTGATCAATTCTCGATCAATTTTCGAACAGCTATTCAGCAAACTTTAGATAAATCAAACCCTGAGGCAATAATAATAATGCCTAAAAGTATCTCTAGTCAAATCTTATTCCTACTATCATTTTGTACTATATTATCATCGTCGGTGGTAGACTCGGCCGCGCCGGTGGCTCAATGCAACATCGGCCTCAAGCTGTTCAGTATCGAAAGCGGAATTGTAAGGAATTTATGTTGAACAAAATTTGAATGAAAACAAAATCATCTATCAAAAATTTTTTCGAGTTTTTTCGCTATTGCTGCGGAAAATTGCAATATTTACCAAATTTTTGACAAAAAATGCCATATTGGCAACGAAATTGCGCAAGCTTCTGTGCTGTTTTTGAGGCAATAATTTTTTGGAACCAAAAAAGTTGCAAAATGTTCCGAAAATGGCAATTTTAAGCCATTTTACAGTTACAATTTAGGTCAAAGTTTGAGCAGCTCAGACATTTTTGATATTTTGTTCGAATTTAAATAGAAAATGAAAAGCTTCAAAATTTTGTACTTTTATTTTGCTTCTCACAATCTTTATCCGAGCTCCAATTTAGGCAGTCTGCGCCCCGATTTCCCCTCACCAATGCATTGATTCTTGTGAGTGGAATACCACCTGTACTCTGACCAGGTATTTTCCTTGCTTAGTCTTGAGTTATAACTACTTTGTCTAGAGCTCACTGCGCCTAGGCTAGAATCTTCTAGAAAGAGAATAGAATTCTATAAAAATAGTCTAGAATCTTCTATCAATGAAAAACCCTATGTTTTCTTGGGTAGTGATTTGTTTCTGACCATTTCTTCTGGAACTTTCTAGAAGAACTCAGCATTCATTCGAACCATCACTCGTTATTCGTTCTTCTAGAATGTTCCAGAAACAGTGATCAAAAGCAGTCAATATCTATGAAAAACTATACTATAGTTTTTTCACAGACATTGATATCACTGAGTCTAAGCACTCTGTCATCTTACTCTTGAGTCCTAAGTACTAAAGTAAGTACTCTTATTTTCAGTCACTACACCGCATTTCGGGGCCGACGGACCTACGTAGCGGGATTGGTATTGACCAACAACACATTCATACTCCAATGCTGTGCCTCTTTCGGCACTATAGTTCAAATGAGTAAGGCAAAGATTTGAAAAAATACCAAAAATGCAAAAAATTTGAAAAATTTCCCTGGAATTTACCAAAATAAACGGATTGAGTTATGGTTTGTGTTGTTTTTGCAAAAAAAAATAGTAATATTTGCAATTTTTGCTCAAACGTGCCAATTTTCTTAAAAAGTAAAGCATTTTTGAAAAAATTTTTCTGGCACCAAAATTGTGGCAAAAATGAGTATTTTGGCCCACTTTTTTAAGAAAGCCCAAAATTTCAGCTTAAAAAGCGGAAAATTTTGATAAAAACAGATAAAAATTTAGACTCCCAACAGGAGCCAATGTGCGTGTGGGTTCCGGAAATAGAAACGGTGGAAGACAGAGGCAGCATAAGGTTCGACCCTCCACTGCTCTCGAATGAGTACGTGAGAGACGTGATGGCAGACAGGCTCGGCAATGGCCAGGTCATTATCAAAGCTCAGATTTGCAAGTACACAGTCCAGAGGACGAGTTGTGACAAAGAGGTAGGAAATTTTGAAAAAATTGGATAATTCAAAAATGTGTGAAATTTTTGAAAATCCAAGTAAAAATTGGCTTTCTGCAAAATTTTTAGAAAACTGGTACAAAATTTTCGGCATATAGAAAATTCACAAAACTCTGAAAATTTGGAAACGTGGCATCGGTTGATGTGTTTTTGTTCTAGAACAAAACGAAGAACAAATTGTTTAGTAAAAATTCAAAAACGTAAAAAAAAATTCCAAAATTTCAACTTTTGTTTGAAAAAAGTCGATAAAAATGTGAAATTGGATCCAAAAATCTAGGCAAAAGTTGAGTTTTTGCAAAATTTTTACAAGTATTTAAAAAACCTTCTGTGAAAAAGAAGCACCAACTGCTTGGCTGTCCATCCACACCAGGTAGCATATAAGCACCGCTGCCGAGGTTACAATCATATAATAGAATAAAGTGTCTAATCGTCTCCGGCGTCTGAATCCCAAGCAAGCGAGCGGGTGAGTCACCCGCCTGCGGGCAATGAACCAGGAGTTTCTTGACTTCATAAAAAAGTAGTCTAGAATCTTCTAGAAAGAAAGCAGAATTCTAGAAAAGTAATATAGAATCTTCTAGTAAGAGAATAGAATTCTAGAAGTGATAACCAAAATTCAAATTTCCTACATTCCTTTTTGAAATGCGAAATTCCATATAAAGACTCAACTTCCGTTACATTCTCGATATTGATTGGGCGCAATGCGCGCACTCTCATTCTCGACCCACCCGGCACAGGATCAGATAAGAATAGAAGAGCTGCTAGAGTATGACACAGTTTTCCTCCGAGAATGTCCGTTACCTCAGACAAAGAACACCTTTCTAGGAAAAAATTAAAAATGGCTTAGAAATCTTGCGAATGCTGCGAAAAGGTTGCAAATTTTGGCAAATTTTTGCACAGAATCGCAACATTTGAATTTTTTTAATATTTGAAATCCCGCCATTTCAATTTTCAGACAATGACCGCTGAAGAATCTCGATTCTATTCTCTTTTGATGTTACGACTTTCGAGAACCAAAGCCTCTTTGGCCGGCGGGCCACCCATGAAGCCCGCAAACGCTTCCAGAGACAATCTCGGATCGTTCAGAGACGTGCCCCCGGCCCCCTCAAATTTTCATTCACTCTCGAAGCACGTGACTCATACTTCCGCGGCACCTGGCTCAGTGACTCAGAGGACGACTATGAGTCCCACGACTGTGGTCGGGGAGACAGTCGAGAATTTCCAGGAGGAAGCGGCGAAAATCGACAGCGCCAGCACCAATGACCCTGCGGCGGTTGCTGCAGCAGGTAGCACGCACCTGGCTGGGGGCGGGCTTACGAGAATACATAAAGACCAGGTAAATCTTTGGATCAGGTAAAGGTTGGAAGTCAAAATGTGAAACAAAGTTTGTGAATAGTTTCGAGATTGAAATGAAACAAAAATGAGATCGTCTGGCCAAATGTAACGGTAAAGTTTTTTAAAGTCGAGAAAAAATGAGAAAATTTTAAGTAAAACATTATCTTACAATAACATTTTTGTCAAGGAAAAGTGCCACTTTTCATCCAAAACATGAAACTTTTTTAAAAATTACAAAAAAGTTTGGATTCTAGGCAGAAATTTAGGAGAAAATTTCGGAGAAACCTTGTTGGAATAATTGAGAAAAAGTTTTGAAAAAGTTAAAAAAATTAGTTTTGTGAAAAGCGGTTTTTTCCTAAAATAGTCAAATTTTCCCAAAAATTTGATTTTTCTGACCAAAAATTATCCCAAGTACTGATTTTGGGACAATTTTTACCCCCTGGCAAGGCTTGGCATTATGTTAACTCTAATAAAAATTCACAGGGATAAAAGTTTCTGACCAAAAAATTGACTCTATTTCGCAACAATTTTGTTTCACTTACAACTCGTATGATTCAGCCCCTGGCCGCCTGGCAGAACGAAGAGAATAGCGTCGAGATCCAGCTCACTAGCCGGAACGGCGCAGCGGCAATTTCGCCCCGCCTCCATTCCATCCGTTTGCCGCACCTGAGCGATTTCCCTCACAGACGCCTCAGGACCACCCACGTCGGCTCCGCGAAAGACCAACGAGAAATTGCGCCCAGTTCAAGGAATTCAACCCTTGGCGCGAGTAACGGTTGGCGTGGTCAAGACAGGCTACATGCCTTGGCGAGAAGGGGTAACTTTTTGAAATTTTTAGATTTTTGGTCAGTTTTGAGAGAATTGTGTTTTGGAAAATTTTGTTGAAAATAGAAAAACTTAAAATTTCCATCGTTTTGAAAATTTTTGCCGGATTTTTGAAACTTTTCATTTTTTATTTCAAAAATCTTTCAAACTTTTTCACATTTTTTACAAATTTTTGAAAAATTTTCCCGTGTTTCTCGAATAAATAAAATTCTCAGGAATTGAAGAAAAATATACGAATTTGGGAAAAGTAAAACTTAGAAGTAAATTCAGAATTAGTTCTAATTTCAAACTTTTTATTAATTTTTGAACTGTTTTCATCTTTTAGCCAAATTTCCAAAATTTTGATTAAAAGAAGATTGATCAATGATTGAAGCAAAAATTATGCGAAATTTCTCAAAAATTTAAATTGTTCCAAAAATGGAAAATCTGAAAACTATTCCAAATTATTTCCAGTTTTCGAAAATTTTTATTACATATAGAAAATATTGTTCAAAGTGCAAAAAAATTTTGCCCAAAAACTGAAATATTTTCAGGTTGGCCCATCGCCACAAATGCGACCAAAGAATTGGTAGCGGCCCCCTATCAGCCCATTGGGGCAGACGGAAAGCGGTTGGACGGCCAGTTGAAACACGACCACGCAGGCAGGTTGTTGGGCGGAGTCGAGATATACAACAGAAAGATAAAAGAGAGACCGGCTTTGAGGAGGTTGGTTTTTGAAAAAAACTGAAGAATAAGGAAAGAAAAAGACAAAAATTGGGAAGTTTACAATTCTTTGGCCATTTTGAAATTTTAAAATGCGAAATTTTGAAAATTTTGCTCAAAAAGACACAAATAATTAGAAATTCTTCTTAGCCATTTTCAAAAACTTTCAAATGTCGCAATTGCCAAACATTCTTCACATTCCTCAAATTCCTTAAACATTTCAGATGGGCCGCTATCACCACCCAACCACCTCCAACGCCTGCCGAAGAATTCTCGCTCAAAAACGATCTCGAGGTCCGTAAACTGCATATCGGTGCCATAGACCACGTCCTGGAACACACCTCCTATGGAGGTTCCTTCGCCGAGAGCGCCACAACGGAGCTCAGCCCTGCTCCAGAAACCGCTTCGACTCCCGAAGTCTACTTTTTGCCATCAATAGTCACACCCAAGCCCAGGTCCTTTCCAGAATTCGAGAAGCCGATTTCTAGAAGCTTCGAGCAAAGGTCAAGAGAAGAGGAATCCTTGAAGCAAGCAGATTCAATCGGAAGTTTCGGATCGCCTCCTTTGAATTTCAGCCCAGCACCACCTCTGGCTAAAAATCCGGAATCGTCACATATTCCAGGAATTCAAAATCCCGGAATTCAAAATCCAGGAGTCCCAAATCCAGGATTTCCTCAAACTTCGCTGCCCAAAGCGCCTTCCTTCAAGATCATACCCGTAACCGAGGAAAAAGTGCTTAGGAGGCCGTACAAGACGAGCTTCAGGCCCACGACCCCGGCCAAGAAATCTCACTTGGCCAAGGAGAGGATAATCCAGGAAGGATTGAGCACGGAACAGCCTAAGGCAGACAGGAAGGAGATAAAGATGGACTGGAGAGTTCAAAGTTTGCTGGAATGTTGCCAACAGACAGCTCCAGGATGCAGGCAACTGTGTTCAGGGAACGTTAGCAAAGAAGAGGTGAGTCATAGAATTTGTAATTATTGGGAGAACATCGTGGAATGATTCAAAAATTTGAATTCCCGCCAAATTTTGGAACTCAGTTTTCGTTAGAAAATTGCGAAAACGGAAGTCAAATGCGAGAGAGACTATGAGAACAGTCGACAGTACGCCAAGGTTACGCCAAAGTATTTTTCACGTCTAGAATGTTCTAGAAAATTCTGATCTTGGATTATGTTATAGCGCAAGTTTTCTTCTACAGCATATCTCAAATTCAGATGTTCTAGAACATTCTAGGCATGACAACCGCTTTGGCATAACTTTGGCGTTCTGCCAAGGAAGCTTGTTTTAGAAAAAATACATTATCCAATTTTCTTCTCATAAAATTTTTTCTACCGTAAAAATTTAAACTACCGCCAAAACTTCAAAAGTGTCTAATTTTCGTCTCCTAAAAAGTTTCGTTTCAGGTCAAACAAGCGCTAGTCTCGCAGCAATGCCCCCCATTGAGCATGACGTCCGTGATTCAATGCTTCCCTCGCTTCTACGACATCGCACCAGTCAAGGAATGTTGCGCAAAGCCAAAAACTGCCCAAAGTGCACTATCGCCTCAGGCCTTCCCGCCCAAGTCTGAGCTCCCTCAGCAATGTCTGAGCCTCTGCGCTACGGATTTCAAACTATCTTTCGCGCACTTTGCTTGCATAGACCATATTTCGACCATTGTCGAGTGTTATCACGACCTCATGAGATAACGGTACAAAGAATGAGTCACTTCGCTCTGGGGTGAATCATGTCGGATAATGTTTGTATAGAGAATTGTATGTATATAAGGGCTGTTTCCATTTTTGGTTGTTGGAAAGAATACTGCATAAATAAATTTTATGCCAATGAGAAAGTGTCGAAAAGTGCAGAGAAATAATAACAGGTGAGTAAAATCCGGACATTTTGCTGTTTGAAGGATTTTCTATTCAAAATCGTTATAGAGGATCCAGAAGCCTAGGCTGTAGAAGGCCCTTGAAGCTACAAAATGTAAAATTTAGTGAAAAATTCAGGAGTAAAATGTCACGTACCGGGAGAATCGTGAGTTTAGCGTTAATAAAGAAAACGATCAAGAATCAAGGAAAGGCTTAAATATCAAAGGAATCATAAGCGGCTGCCCTTTGTAGCTGTGGAGGTGATTCCGGAGATGCACCTGTAAAAAGGAATAGGTAAGTTTAGTCATGGCTCAAATCAGAGCTAGGGCTCTGGGCAACAGATCGGTATATTGCATGCCGCATCTCGATGCAAGTTTCTCTAGATTCAAGTATTTTTGTCTCAAATTATCGAATTTACGTGAAAATTCGTGGGTCTTCAGATAAAAAAGACTTGAATCCCGAGAACCTTGTATCGATAATAATTAGCAATATAGATGGCCAGAGCCCTAGCTCTGATTTGAGCCATTACTCATAGCCCCACACTCAAATGGCGAGTGTGGGGGTAATCTCCGGGGGTAATCACCGTATCCACATTATACATATTGATTTTAGTTAGAATTCAAAGCCAAATGGCGTTAAGTCTAACGCTTAAGAGCAAAACTTTTCACTTTCTCCAAACTTCAGGTTGTGACAACAATCAAAAGGTAAACTCTGTCAATGGAAATTCTTTATTTTTCAAGGTGCCCTTCAATTTTTTAAACATTTAAGATGAATGTCCTTCACCACACAGCCATCTATCGGCAAAGAGTTCTCGCTCAAAAACGATCTTAAAATCTGTAAACTGCACATTGAACCAGATCCACTTCACCATCCGACAGCTACTCCATTCTCTATCTATATCCCGTCTTACCCCGAATTCGAGAATCCGATTTCTCGAAGTTTCTGGTGTTCTAGAAAAGGCTCGTTAAAATAGGCAAACTCGACTGACGTTTTCATTTATAGTTACACTTCGCTCTTGGATCAAAGCTCAAATTTCTGTGTTTTAACTTTAATATTTTACCTAAAATTGATATAATATAGTCAACCTCCGACGTTCCGAACACAGATTGTGTTTCGATTGTGGGAATGCCGATAAAATAGTTCAAAGCACAAGGGGACGATTTCTATTAAGTGCTCCTCTGAGTATGCTCAGAACATCTATTTTTATCAAATGCTGAGCACTCAGATGCTCAGAAGCATATAAATGAAGGGAAATTGGTCTGAGAGTCTGAGCGTATGAGCGAAATCTGATAGAAATTGGTCTGATAGAAATCGTCCCAGGCGGATCCATGCACTTGGAGCTTTAAGTTTGGGTCTTAAGCTAGGGATAAACTTAACTGCTAGGATATTAATTCACCGTAGGCACATAATCCATCTTTGTCATGGCAAAATTTTGAAATAACATGGAAACTTTTTTATCTCAAAGGAATCTGAGGAGAATATACCTTTATGATAAAGTAAATTTATTGTTCACAATATATGTTAAAACCTCAAATACTGTTGCAATTTCTTTTGTTCACCAAGTGTCAACTCGTTTTCAATGGATGTCAATCTGAGAGAGTATCCATGTACGAGAGTGAGTCTCAGGTGCTGCCCAGTGTGTTTGTTTTCAACATCAAATTCATCGAGCCCCAGTTCAATTGGATACAAATCATACGTATCCCAATGCAGAAACAAATAATGTTTTTTGGTCGATTGTAGAAATCTCTGAAACAGAAAATTGTATTGGGTATATCTTTTTGTCTCTGTATACTGTGTCCTTGCCTAGTAAAGTCTTTTGATAAGAGACATATTTTTCCAGCAAATTTCCATTCGAATTTACCCACCTCTCTCATTTCCTTTATGATGCCTTGCCAAGATCCATGAGCAGCACACGCATCATCCGTGAATATGCTCAGCACATTTGATATGCTCCAGACGCTTGAGCTGATATCATCACAATTTGGCACTTTGAGTAGAAAATCAGCCACGATCTCGGCATTTAGATCAATACTCCCCTCGTAGAGCGTGTCATACACTCCAATTTTGTTGAATTGCGCGGCCTGGAGAAGCATACCGAGACATGGGAACAGTTTGAATTCACACAATGTGTGAATCATCAATTCCCGACAAGTCCCAATGACGCTTACGAATGCCTGAGGGAGTTCTGGTATTGGCTCTTGAATTCCTTCGAAATTGATCAGCAACTTTTGACCTTGCCATATATGGGAGAATGACGGAAGCGGGAGGTTGAATGAATTGATATCTAGATTTGTTTGGCGAGATCGAATAAACTTATGAGCTGCGAGTATGTCTGTCGGCAGATTAGTAGCCAAGTACCTGGTCGTGTCTTCGGACGGTACCAACCACTCGGTACCGTTGAAGCTCGTGACTTTACCCACTATCAAATATGGCTCTGCCGAGAATTCGCAGTCGATAAAATTCCGGATTTGTCGGGCAGTCGGCAAAATACGGATCAAATCGATACGATTAGAAAACGCAAGAATATCACGCCAAACGTCACTGCACAAGCCGAGAGCGCTCAACATTCCTTCGGGTGTATCTAAATTTACTGTAAAATTCCAATAGAACACAGGGGAGACGTGAAAACAAACATTTTGAGTCTAGGTAAACCCCCCCGGTAAAAACACCCCGCTCGCCATTTTTGCTATAACTTTTTACTGGAACCTTCTAGAAGGATGAGTAATAGCTTAAATGGAAGCTAAGACTCTGGGCTACAATATACTATACAAATATTACTTGTCGCATCTCGATTCAAGATTCTCGAGATTTAATTATTTTTGTCTCAAAATTTTTTTTGAAAATTCGAAAATTTGAGACAAAAATAATTAAATCTCGAGAATCTTGAATCGAGATGTGGCATGTAATATACCGATTTGTAGCCCAGAGTCTTAGCTTCCATTTAAGCTATTACTCATCCTTCTAGAAGGTTCCAGTAAAAAGTTATGGCAAAAATGGCGAGCGGGGGGTTTTTACCGGGGGGGGGGTTTACCGGTTCCCAAACATTTTGGGCAAACGTCACATAATTTTCGGGAGCAAAAAAGTCGCGAATACTGTTAAAATCCAAGGAAAAACTATACTATAATTAAGTTTACAAAATTATACTATTTTTATAGGGATTAACGTCATTGCTTGCAGTATTGAAAAGAGAATAAAAAGATAGGCTTTTTAAGGCATTTGGAGACAACATGATGGAACCTACTAAGAGTAAATCGACCACTCTGGGCAAACGTCACATAATTTTTAGGAGCAAAAAAAGATGCGAATACTGTTAAAATCCAAGGAAAAACTATAAATTCTTGGACAATTTCAAGGACAACAGGTGCAATCAAAAGCGGTAAACTAACGACCAGCGCTCTTCTCATCCTCATCCTTGGAGAAAGGCGAAACGACAATCAAAATGGTGACGAGAGAAAAAATCCTTGTGACAAAATTAATTGGGTCATACCCAGCATTGTTTTCGCACGTCAAATAGCTTGAGGGAAGAGTCCTCCTGAGGCTATCCATTCAATTATCAGGTGGTCAAAGTGCGATAATAGGTGGATAGAGTAACGAATGACCATTATAATTACAGACAACGGGCGAGAATAGTAATACCAATTCAAAATTGGTTTAAAGTTTAATCTCTCCACTGTGCTGAAACCCTCTCGTCGCTCTGCTGTGCTGTTCCCTTAGGAAAAGTATGGTATTTTTGGTGTTTTTGCTATTTTTGGAACTACAAATAGAGAGACTGGGAGCCGTAGCACCCATATACCCTCTTGTTTGCTTACTAAAACATATGAGATTTTATAAATTTAATTCCACATTTTAGGACTCGACGTGATTGGCGAATCAGAAACAGCGAGAATGTGATCGGAGAGAGACTATGTTCAGATTTGGAGGCGAGGACAGGCGGCCGTTGGAATTTCATTTGTGTGAAGTGCAACGCTCTTCCAGTTCGTGATGCGCCTAATCAATTTTTCACCAGCATCCGAATGCGCCGATCTATTACTGTGACTTGCACCATCAACTCGTGTATTTTCATTTTCTTCGATGCGTAAAATGATTCTCAATTTACTGTTATGAATTCGGTTTGATTGTTATTATTTTTCAAGAAATTTCTGTCAAATATGGAATAAAAGTATGTTATTTGTTAATACACTATTCTCGAAACTACTAACATGACCACTGTACTTTAACCTGCGCAAGAGCAGGATTTTTTGGCAAATAAAATTATGGAGTTTTTTAAGCACTGCGTTAGGAAAAGTTATTAATTTTCAGCCTGGAGCCGAATTCTTGTCATGATTGTTTCTAACTTTCTATGATTTGCAATTTTCTATGACGCTATCGATGAGTTTAATTTGTTTAATTTGAAACCTTTTCGTCTATTAATGCACTTTATTCGTCTTCGTCAGACATTACACGTGGATAATAATCATAAATGTCATCATCATTTTTGATAGCTGGTAAATATATATGGAGATCAGAAAGAATGCTTTTCCTGTAAACGTACTTAAGAAACACGTATCGATGCTTGCTCAGCTCTAAAGTACAAACTCTGAGTCCCGGAGGCATTGATGCACTTGTAGCCAGCTTTTGGGCGAATTTCGGACCTGCGCGAAGTACAAACGGAACTGAATCTTGTTCTCGGGTTTCCAGACTTTCTGCAATCAAGCCGAATATTGCCTCGGGCGATGCGATTGAAACTTTCTTAGCACTGAAGATATCCAATCGACTGAGTCGCTAAAATATGTGGGAGCAGATTACTAGGATCAAGATCAAGTGCTGTCAACTCCAAAATTACCTTGCAATGTAGAAGCAAAAACTTTATGGCATCCAAGGTTATTTTGGGCGCAAAGTGCAGTCGGAATTCCTGGAAGCACTTTTTATAAAATGTATATTTCGTAACAAAAAATGCAGTCGCTTTGGGACAAAGTGGTAATAATTCAAAACGAATAGGCCTCCTTAGTATTCTTGCTTTCTGGAGCTATGGACCAGAGGGACAAACTCAGGCCCCGGGGATAACCCATAACTAGGGAACTCCCCAAAAAACCCGATATTTCCGATCCGATCCAAAATTTTTCACCAAATTTGGCTGTTTTTCAAAATTTTTCCCAAATCATCTAAGTTTGCTATTTATGCCCAAAAGTGGGACAAATTTGCAATTTTTTGATAAAATATGCCAAAATTTATGTTTTTTATGAATTTGTACAATTGTACTACTATTACCTAATTTTAAAATAACAGGAATAAATAGCGCCGCAGGCGAAAATTTTTCAATTTTTTGGCGAATTTCATATAAAAACCTTCAATTTTTGGCGTTTTAAGCTCAAACTCAGTACCGTTAGTTTCTAAAAACGACAATCACTCTCGAAAACCAATGGAGAAAGAACGAAAAAACAGCGCCGCAGGCGAAAATTTTTCAATTTTTCCCGGTTTGGTACAAAAATTATTCGATTTTTCGCGATTTTCATATAAAAATATTCAAAATTCTTGCAGGAGAAATGGTAACCAAATAGCGCCGCAGGCGAAAATTTTGTAATTTTGGAATGGTGGTTCATTAAAATTTTCTAAAATTTTTCCGGCCGCGCCCTATCGGGCACGGCCGGCGGGAATTTAAATTTGAATTCCCCGGCCGAGTGCATTCTTAGGGGTGCTTGGATCGGTTCAAAAAGGCCAAAAAACCGATCCGATCCGATCCTCAAAAAACCCGATATTTCCGATCCGATCTCCCAGCCCTGGTTGCAACCCCCTAAGTTCGGAAGCTAAAAAACCATAGGGTCCCTATGGTTTTCAAAATTTTTGAGAAAATTTTGAAAAATGCACCTCTAAGAATGCGTTTTTCGGAATTCCTGGAAACAGTTTTTGTTAAATGTATAAAATTTCGTAATGAAAAGTGCAGTCGCTTTGGGACAAAAGCGTAATAATTCAAAATAAATTGGCTTCCTTATTATTCTTGCTTTCTGCAGCCATGCTCAGTAACCGGTCTCAGAAACTTCAAAACTAACTACCGTATTCCCTGTAATTACTACCCCCTCGGCAGTACGCCAAGATTACGCCAAGGCCATTTTCAAGGTTTATAAATTTGCTAAAAATTCTGAATTTGTGATATCTTGTAGCTAAAGACTTAGGCTACAACATATTTCAAATTCAGAATTTATATATTCAGAAGCCATAATGTGGATAGCCAAGCTTCGTCAATTCGAGCGCCAATTTGAAGGGGGTAGTAATTACCGGGTATACGGCAAGCATGACAACGGACCGACCTTTTGCCCGGTCCGGTCCGGTCCGGTTTGGTCCGGTTCGGTCCGGTCTCTAAAAGGTCAAAAATTTTTCGCGGCGCTACCTTCGGTAGCGCCGAGATTTTTTCACAATTTTTTTGTAAAGGTGTTTTTAGGGTATTCCGATGCGCTGATTACGAATCTGCAGTTATTTTTTCCGTATCGCATCAAGAATTTTAATTTTTGGTCTAAAATTTTGGCCAAAATTTCGAGAAAATTGGTTAATATTTTGTGAAATTTTGGCCAAAATTTGCATTTTTCACCATTTCACCAATTACAGATTTGTGATTATTGCATCGAAGTAAGCACAAAACGCTTAGACGTGGAAAATATTTGCGACTTAAAAATGGGCGAAACCGAGACCGAGTTTTATAAGAGAAAAAAAAACATACAAACAGCCAAAAAGCGCCGCAGGCGAATATTTTGGAAAAATAGCGACGTAGAATAGAAAATGGAAGGAAAAATAGCGCCGCAGGCAAAAATTTTTATAAAAATTGAATTGTTTGCCAAAAACTTACATTGAAAATTTTTAGTATTTCAAAAATTACAAAATTTTTTGCCGCCGAAGGCATTCTTAGGAGTGCTTGTTCAGTTTTGGTCGGTCCGGTCCGGTTGTCATGCTTGGTATACGGTAATTTTTAAGAATAAGAGTTTACCTCAAGTCGATAATGTGTCGCAAAAATTTGGCACAAATCCTCATCTCTAACATCATTCGCTAATCTCGACAGTGTCAGACATTCCAAAGCGGGGAAGTTGGTTAGTGCTCCGAGCATCTTCTTACCTACGCTACCAAACAGCTCAATTTCCGTTAGACGGGGAGCTCTGCCTGACAAAGCCGACAAGATCTAAATCTATTGAAGTTAGATGAAAATAGTTAATAAGCTTAGGCTTCGACTTACAGCTCGCGTTATTTTTGGCTCCGTGCTCATCCTGAGAAAACGAAGTTTCGGTGCAATAATTTCACTGCCTGCAGAAATTTCACAGTTTGGTTCGGGATTGATGGTCGAATGAAATAGCTCAAACATCAAGTCGAGGCTGAAATCAGCAGGTACAATGAACAGAATGCCTAAGCAGGTACGCGGTATGAAGGTCCCGGTGTGGCCGATATGTCAAGGCTGCGCCGAGATTAATTTCACAGCCCGAAAGTCCGGGCTATATGTCGGCTCAAAAGTAGGTAACTCAGCAAGTACATTTAGCAGAACGCCTAAGTAGGTACTCTAAACAGCCTGTGAAGTATCCGGTGTGGCCGATATATCAAGGTAGGATGCGCCAAGGTTAATTTCGCAAGCCAAAGCGCAATACCGACTCCCAATATCAGTATGCCCCCAACCATAATACTTTGTTTGTGCTTCTCTCGCCCTGCGACAATTGTCATATAACGGTAAAAGTTTCAATTGTCTCTAGGCTTCAAATGGTTCCTGGCCATACGGTATGTATTGTATGGGTCCAATAGGCCCGAAGTACCCCTTTTTTACTACAAGGGGTAGGGGGCCAAAACTTCAAAATTTTTTATTACGTAATATCCCGATAGAGTCCAGTGCCCCAGTTTCAGGTTTTTTGAACCCCGGGTACTTTTTTCCAAGTGCAACAAACAAAAGGGGGGACCCTTTTGTTTTTTTGTGAATTTATTTTTGAGGCATTCTTAGGGGTGCTTGTTCCAAAAGCTGACTCCGGGTTTACCCATATGAAACTGGGGCCCTGATAGAGTCTGACCTTTCCAAACTGCGGAACAGCTTGACCAAATCCATCAGGACAAAATCAGTAGGAGACACCACAATCCGCAGTTCTCGAAGCTCAGAGCACCGCAAGGCAAGATTCGCAAACACGTTGCCTGCGAATCTCCAATGATTCGGACCGAAACCAACGTCAATGCCATCCTCGATTTTTAACACTCGCAAATTTGGCGGCCATTCAAGAGCTCCAACATATTGCACTTTCAACAGCTGCCAGTCTTGGAAACCGCACAGGTGAAGTTCTTCCAAGAATGAAAAGTGCTGTAGGAAATTGTTCAGTAATTCTCGAGATGCTAAATTCAGGAATCATTGGAAGTGTTTCCATCCTATTTGATTTAGTCAGGTTGAAAGGCATTCGTAAGATCGATAAGAACGAAAATTTATTGGAGTGATGACTTTACCGTTTTTTCGCGGCGACAGTTCCCGATATTGTCGTCTGTCGCGCTCCATCGAACTATCGTCATCATAATATGTACAATCGGGAAATCTGCCTGGCCTGCCTTCATAGAATCCATATTGTGATGTCATTTGTCCTTCCTAAAATAAAAACAATGTTATGTCGCGCTAGATTTTCGCGCGGGTTTTAGAAATTAAAAAATTCCAAAAACTTACTTTTACCGAATTTTTTCAATTTTTATACGTAAAATTCTAATAGGCATTTTTTCTATACTAATTCTTGACTTTCGAGTTTGGAAAACTGAGTCTGAAAAACAAGGTGGGCCGATGGCTTCTAGAAGGTTCTAGATGCCTTGAGGGCATTTTGCTGAATCTCGCGGGGAGAAGCAAGGACGTAGCCCCGAATTTTGTTCTTATATAGCAAATCGGGCCCCCTGAGTTCGAATCCGGGGTCAGCATTTACTCCGGAACCTTCCAGAATGTTCTTGAAGCTTCCATGATATAGAGCCCGCGTCGAAGGGGGCTTCACTCTTGTAAAATTCTAATAGCCATTTTTTCGATACTAATTCTCGACTTACGAGCTTGGTAATTGGCTGTTGTCGTATGTGAAGCGATTTGATACCCTGAGGGTTCGGAAATGTGCGCATCAAGGCGAGAAATACTTTGCGGTCGACCACCTCGAAAAGAACGCCAAGGTGCTGCAAACGAGGCATGTCAGAAAAAAGAGCGCGAAACGGATCCCACAGGTATGGGTTGTCGTGATTGAGCACGGCCAAAGTCTCGAGCTCCAACTTCTGCAGGTGTTTCCGGAGGCGGTGCAGGACTTGCAACAAGTCCAATAGGCCCATTGCTCGGCCCACAGTTTCCTTGGACACTACTCGGCAGCAATAAAATTGACCGTTATCTATGCCGGAGTCGATCACTCGGTGCCAGCGTCGGCATATCGCTCGGGATTGCATAACATTTGCGAATGTCGACAGGTGGGAGAAAATTTGCGCCTGGAATTTTCGATTAACAAGGGAAGTACTAGAACTGTCCTTTTTTGCGATTGATGGTCACCGATTTTACCAAACTGTCATTTTTTGCGAAGGTGACCCACCGATTTTTTTGTGCTATTCTAATCCATTATAGCTACAGTGTGCGTCTCTGCGTCGAAATCTATTTTCCGAGTCCCCGATACGGGGGTGCATGATAGCTCAAAATGCTCCCCTGGGAATTCTAAGAAGAAAATGCAAAAATTTTTCCCGGGCGATCTGAAAAAGTGGTTTTTTTTTTGTCAAAAAGTGTCATTTTGCCACTTTTTTGGAAAGCAAGGAACGGACGCCAAATTTTGTCCATATATAATGAATCGACCCCGCTGAATCCGAATCCGGCGTCAGATTTGACGCCCGAGGCGTGCACGCGCACTTTGACCGCACAATTTAATAGGCGCACGCGAAGCGCGCGCACTTTGACTGCATAATTTAACAGGCGCGCGATGGTATACGGGATGGGAGGCGAGTTAGGAAGGTAGCCGACTATTTCGTAATTTTCGGAATCACCAGCACCACACATGACGCTCAAAATCAAACTTTCCATACAAATTTGGCGTAATTTTTGGGATTTTCAAGTGCCCGTAAATTACGAAATTGTAGAGCCCCGACAACAGGGAGCCGCTTACCTTCCTAACTTGGCCAGTAGTGTAAAAACAGCACACAAAATTGGTAGGTCACTTTCGCAAAAAATGACAGTAAGTGTACTTTCCTTGTAAGTTCATTTTTGCACTTTAATACTGAGCTTGCTAAATTTGCTCACCAGCAATTCGTCGTCCAAATTGTTCATGGTAATTGGTCTCTGGATGTCCGACCGTCCAACTTTTCCATAATTATTTTCCTCAAGCACATCCAGACATTGTCTGCGAGCAATTTCCAATTTGGCAGCCATCGATTGTCCTACCTGACCGTTATTGACAGCTGTGAGAAGCATATTGCTGGCTTGTTGAAGTTCGTGTGAGATCCTGGAAATGCGATCAAGGGCTGATTGAAGTTGATTGGCCATTCGGGAAGAAGAATCAATAAAGTGACTCTAAAATATGTTCGACCTTAAATAAAATGTTTCCTATTCTCAAGCGTTCTTATAAAAAAAGGAGACAAAATGTTGTCTTTACTAACTGTTTTTGATGAACTTATAGTTTTCAACATTCAAGCAATACTCAACCGACATCCGAGCAAACGGACAAAAGCTTATCCCAGCCATCTATGAGGAAATTCAAATATAGGAAGGATTATGAATGTATGTCCATTTTGCTGCCCCATTTTATATGCCCCGCCTGGGGATGTGTATGTCCGTGTGCAAAGGCAGACATAGGCGATGACCTTCCATTTTGACCGTTACGATCTGGTGACCTTTTGCTATGACACATCTCTCTTTCAATGCTGTCGTGGCCGAGAGAGCTTGATATCCTGGGCTTTGTATCTCTCTGGTTCCTCCATAATGTCTGTCAGCAAATAATTCTTTTGGTGGATTGGTCCAATATGACTAGTCCTGGATGTGTGTTGGACATTCACTTTAATTTCTTCCATGATTGACGAAAATTTGCATTGATGAAACAACAAAGTTCCCTCACATTCCAAGGGAGAGGGTCGGGCGCTCCGCGCCCGACCATAGGACTCCAAGGTGTATCAGTATGCAATTTTCTACTTACGGACAAAAATAAGCACCCCTAAGAATGCGTTTCAGAAAAGCGTGACCGACAAAATCTTGTCCAAAATAATTACTGGGACATTTTTGTCTAAATTTGTCTACATTTTGGACTGAATTTTTGCAGAAACATACTCAGCTCGTCTATACGAATATTTTAAGCTATCACTTGCCCATAAAACACAGGCGTAAGGGGGTCTAACGGCCATGTTCGCACGGACGGACGGATCACAGCTTTCGCTTACTTCGGGGATTAGTCATAATTTGGAATAAAGCATTACTTTTATGTCCTTTGCAGTACGTTCAACAACAGACAATACTCGGCTTTGTCCGAATCCGACTAATCCACCACAAGGATTATTTGGCGACACACATTCTGGAGAGAAATGAACTAAGAGAAGAAGACAAGCTCTCCCAATCCCAGAGTTGAATGGCATTTGGTAAAGACATTTTCAACGAGGCAGAGTGAAAGGTCACCGGAATGGTCAAATGGAGAGTCATCTCTTGTCTTCTACAATGTCTACCCGTGCACACTGACACACACATCCCTATGCGAGAACACATAGAGCGCGGGGTTCAAATGGGCCTATATTTTGACTCCGGCATTTCCGACTACCGTATTCCCTGTAATTACTCCCCCGGGGGAGTAATTTTTCAAACACCAAATTTCGAACCCGCTCCAAATTTCGAAGTCATTTTTTTCCGATTTTTTGAGGACAAAATATTTTTTTAACTAGCTAAACATCCGTAACTGGATGAGATCTACACGAATAGGCACTCAGTTTTGGTTAAAGTGGCAAGGGCTCCGAGCGGGGTCGAACCAGGGAGCGAAAATCCATACAGGGGGGAGTAATTATAGGGAGGGGAGTAATTACAGGTATTACGGTAAATCATAAAGAAATTGTTTTAAGTTTTTCCTGGAACTTGCACTTTTACATACTAACTCTGTACTATATGCGCCCAGTTGGTCACTACAATGAAAAGATTACTGACATCCTCAAACTCAAATAAAAATTTGAGCTCAATTCCACAAACGCAGCTGATGGGATTACTTTTTTCCGCGCACAGATCCTTGAATATAGAATAATGTATCGAAAAAATGTTTCCTGATCCTAATTTAAAATTCTTGACATTTAAACAAGAACCCAAATATGAAAACTGTGTATTACAGACTCTGATTTCTTCCACAAAAATTATTCTTCCGTCGTTATTCGCACACTCTTGCATCCTGAAGCAGAAAGAGGCATGCAGGAAGGCAGTGATGTCAAATATGCGAGAGTAAGTACTTGTACAAAAAGTTGAGTACTTAGCACGAACCTTACCTGAACGGTTATTGTTCTCTAAAAACTTGAGAGAGACCCAAAGAATTTTCGGCCAAACCAAAGGTGGATCTCTCTATATGGTGACATACGTTTGCGCAGTAACCAAAAAATAGATTCATTCTTGATCGGTGGGCACTGGTTGCCAGCGGCCTTTTTTACAGGTGTAAAATTTTGAAATATTTTCAAATTTTTCTATGGAAAAATGTCTGCTCCTTCCCATTGTGTATGCAGGGTTTGAGGCGGTTGTAAACCCAAAAAATACGAGAGTTCGAAAAAATCAAAGTGTCCTCTTACGGTTTTTAAAATTGTCATACCTTTCTTGTTCCTTGTTGCTTTGTGGGGTTGCTTTTTACACTTTTCAATTTGGCGCATTTTCAAAAAAAGTATGAAAAAACTTTTTGTCCAAAAAGTGACATTTTTTACACCCAGGGGTTTTAAAATATGCTGAATCTCGAATCTGACGTCAGATTCGAGACTTGTTATCTCTCCAGATCGTGTTATACTCACGAGGTCAGGATTTTTACAGGCGGGATGTTACTCGGTACAAAACAGTTTTCCCATACTCTAATAAGGTCTCCTATATGGGGATTACTGCGATGCAGCATGCGCTTTCTTAGTTAAAATAATAATTCAGGCATATTTCATTGGCGGCGAGTTTGGCGACATATTGACGAACGATTTCGTCAAGAAGACAGGATACAATGTCGGAGTCCGAATACTCAGCGAGGTTATTTCTCTCTTGAAAATTTGAGTTATTTTTACATTTTACTCTTTCAGCATCCAGAACCAACCACACTGCAAGATCAAGGAATGGTGAAAGAGTACCTATGGAAGGCACGGTTCGGTGCTGCTTCTTATGGCAATCCTTCTATTCTCGACTTGAAAGAATTCATTGAGGAAAGGAAAGACTCGAAAAGGCTCGAGATTGCAAAATTCGACTTGGATTGTAAGCTTTTTTATTTCCTTCAGAGTTAATTTTCCAAGTTTGAGCTTTTAGCAGCGTTTCGATTAGAAAAAATATTTAAACGGGAAATAAAATTTGTTATTGGTAATCTTTGTGATACATCGGAAGCGATCAATCACTGACGATTTTGAAAAATTTTGATTGATAGATACCTTTATGCAAATAACAGTCCAAACTAGAGGTAGTGTGCGGCACCAAGAAAAGACCCTGATTTGTTGTCAGAACCTAGAGAAAGAAAAATAGAACGTCGCTTGGGTAGCTGGCAAACTTGAGGACTATCTGAAGAATAATGGGCACGAGATTAATTTTTGACAGCATGCCAAAGGTTCAAAGATCACTCCTCCTTGCAGATTACGGAAAAGTTAGTAGTCGGAAACTCTGATATCGGTAAAAGATCACTTTCCCCTAACTTTTTCGATCAGTTTCCCCTAAGAGCAGTTTCCCCTAAAAAAAATCGATCAGTTTCCCCTAAGATCAGTTTCCCCTAAACTGGCTAGGGGAAACTGATCGCTTTTTTCCTATGCCCTTTTAGGGCTATTAGAGGTGTGCTTTGCGCGGGAAACGCTCTCAGGTGTACCGCCAGGCACTCCTGAGTTACCTGGTATAGGAATTACCTAATATGGATATATATATCAAATGTTATAAAATTTCAAATTATAGGCTAGGGGAAACTGCTTGTTTGCTTTTTTAGGTGCTAAAAAGCGTGATATTTCTTTAATTTTGATGAGTCATCACCCCAAATTTTTTCTGAAATGTTCTTCGAGACCTCGGGAGTGGATCCAGAAAAGAAATTACCCGGATTGGTAAAGTAGTATGAAAAATATAATCATTAATGACATACGGTGAAAACATTTTCACCAAGTACTGACACTCTATATAGTCCCTTTTAGGGATATTTTTCCAAATCAATTCGAATTTTCATAATTCTTCATAAAATGTCATAAACAACAATAAATTGTTCATGTCAACAATGTCATGAACAATAAAACGGTTAAACTATACAATGTTCACAAAAATAAGTTTTTATCCAATTCGGTTCACAAGATCCACGTGATCGTTGTTATATTCAAGGGCAATGCAGGCATATTCCGGTTGAGGCACGTTAAGGAGCTAAATACAAATTGTTATGAATCATATTCTCAGAAATTAAAGTTTCCTTACCGGCTGGCATGATGTTGCATCTGGTCTATACACTTCCCATTCGTTGCTATCATTGTAGACGAGCAAATTGACCGAAAAGCACTTAGCTGCCAGCACGAAATCTGCTGTCGAAAGTTGCTGTCGTGTGTTTGATAAGCGCGTCTCGAACTAAAGCATCAATATAGCACAAATAATCATGAAAAAATGTTAGGGAAAGTAACCATTTACCTAAAAATAAATTTTTGCAAAAGATCAGTTTCCCCTAAGTGCATTCAGTTTCCCCTAAAAAAAGGCTAAAAAGACATCAGTTTCCCCTAAAAAAGTTTCCCCTAAGTTCAGTTTCCCCTAAGAGCATTTTCCCCTAAGAGCAGTTTCCCCTAAACTTAGGGGAAACTGATCCTACATAAATAATTACTATTTGTGCTATTAAAAATGTCCCCATCATACATATAACGTTTTTTATTGCTTAAAAATATCAAAATTACCTTGCACAAATAACTTTTTGTAGTTCTCTTCGGTCTTTCCGGTAAGCAGAGCAGTAACAAATGGAAATGCGGCATACGATCCATCATCAAGCAGAATGAGTCCAAAAATTCGATACACTTGAGCAACTTTTGCTGGCGAATACTTGAAGGTTCCATCGCAAAAGAAGTATTTTGATCTTCGTAGCTAGCCACGACCTTGCAAACACGTCGTTTTGCTGGAGGCCCAAGCCCCTGAGTTATGACGTTTGCGGCCGGCATCTGTTCCACAAGACTCTGAGAACGGCGTCTTTTCTGAGCTGCGGGAGAGTCCTGTCCGTTTTCCATACTTTTAGAGCGCTGTCGACTTTTCATTGCTGTTAAGAACTAAAAATATTATCGTCATTAATCCATATTTAGTAACAATTAATAAAGAAAAACACCATTTGTACTGCAAAAGTAACGAATACTAGCTCAAAAGTTCAAACTAGATCAAAAATTGAAAACCCTAGGTCAAAAATGGGTGTGGACTAATTTTGTACTTAAAAATAGCCTCGAGAATTGGAATCCCTAGGTTAAAAATGAGCGCAGACACATTTTGAACATGCAATCAGCCTCGAGAATTGAAATCCCTAGGTGAAAAATGAGCGCAGACACATTTTGAACATACAATTAGCCTTCAAAATTAAAATCCCTAGGTAAAAAATGAGCGCAGACACATTTTGAACATACAATTAGCTTCGAAAATTGAAATCCCTATGTTAAAAATAAGCGCAGACTAATTCTGAACATACAGTTAGCCTCGAGAATTAAAATCCCTAGGTAAAAAATGAGCGCGGACTAATTTTGTACTTAAAAAGTCTACTTATAAATATGCTTGAAATCATAGTTTATAAAATTTTACTCTCGTTGACAGTAGACAAATTTTGACACCCAAGTGTCTTAGGTACAATTTAAAACGGAACAATAAACGGGGGAGTATGGGACGCCACAGGGCTTTGTTGGCTTCTCAGACTCAGTGAGAAAACTATCTCGGTGAGAAAACTATGAAAAAGGACCAAAAATTATGAAATTGAATGAATAATTCATAATTAGTAACAATTAGTAACCGAAAACAGCATTTGTACTGCAAAAGAAACAAATGCTAGCTAAAAACGCTTCAATACTAACAATGAAATGCATCACCAAATTTCGTAACACGATTGAGTGCCACAGTTGTTGTAAAAAATAACAAAAATAACACAAGAAACAAACGATTGACACTTTACTTACTTTTGGAGATAGCCAGGATCACCCAGAAAAGTCACAGAGACAACAGTACATTTAGTAAGGTTAATATCTCAAACAGAAGGAAAAATTCACAAATTATGATAAAATATTATAAATATAGTAAAAAACATTCAAAAACATAATTTTATGACATTTTATGAAGAATTATGAAAATTCGAATTGATTTGGAAAAATATCCCTAGTAAGGACTATACAGAGTGTCAGTACTTGGTGATAATGTTTTCGGCGTATGTCATTAATGATTGTATTTTTCACAGAACCTTACCAATCCAGGTAATTTCTTGTCTAGATCCGTTCCCGAGATCTCGAAGAACATTCCAGAAAAAAATTGGAGTGATGACTCATCAAAATTTTAGAAATACTGCGCTTTTCCGCTCCTGAAAAAGCAAAAAAGCAGTTTCCCTTAGCCTAAACTTTGAAATTTCAAAACTGTTGATATATACATCCATATTAGGTAATTCCTGTACGTGGGAACTCAGGATGGTCTGGCGGTACACCTGAGCGCGTTTCCCGCACAAAGCACACCTTTAATGCCCATAAATAGGCATATAAAAAAAGCGATCAGTTTCCCCTAGCCAATTTAGGGGAAACTGATCTTAGGGGAAACTGATCGATTTTTTTTAGGGGAAACTGCTCTTAGGGGAAACTTTTTGCTAGGGGAAACTGCTCTTAGGGGAAAGTGATATGGCATCCTGATATCAGCTGACAGGTTTGACTGCAACAGATTGAATGAAGTACGTTATGAGAACCATTAATTTCGTATCATTTTTCATAAAACTGTCAAATAAGGCATCAAAGATCGACTTTATTGCTCGTCGGCGATTAGATTCGATTGTTTGAGAAAAGACCACAAAGCAATACTGAAGCAAGTTACGATTTAGAGTCCCCAAATTTGGTATATGTACTGTTATAATAAAGAACTACTTTCCCAAATGGCTAGAAATTCAGCCTAAAATCAGCATTGCAGAAATCGGTTATGGCTAGGATTTTTGATCCCTCCTGCTTTCCAAAATCTGATACCAAAATCTTCTAGCCGAAAAAGTTGTTTCTAGTTGTGAGCTTTTTTTGTAAAACGGCCGTATACTTATTTATCTGACTACTAATTTTATGGAAGAGTTATATGGCAGTTACCTTAACAATTTTATTTGATTATAGAGTAGGTAAAGTCAGGAGTTGACGAAAACATTCGTCGTCTTCTATAAGTGAACATTTTTACAAATAACCCTATATGTTAATAATAATAAATAGGGTGCGGATTTTCCGGACATGAAAAATGCTATTTTCGGACATATTTCCGGACATGAAAAAAGCCATTTTCGGACACAAAATCGGACATTTCCGGACATTTTCGGACAAGTAAAATTGCTAAATCAATAGGGGGGGACCCTATTGATTTTTTTGGCAAAAATTTTTTTCCGAAAATGATTTTTCAAACCATAGGGTCCCCCATGGTTTTTTTGGCAAAAAATTCTTAAAAAAATTTTTTGCTAAAAAAACCATGGGGGAAAATGGTATGAAAAATCATTTTCGGAAAAAAATTTTTGCCAAAAAAATCAATAGGGGGGACCCTATTGATTTCATGTCCGAAAATTTTGATAGAAGTCGCAAAATCGGACATTTCCGGACATTCCCGGACATGTCCGGGAAATCCGCACCCTAATAATAAATAATGATTTTGTAAATTTCATCTTAGTATAGAACCTCGCTATAGGCCCCCGATCCGAAACTGCAAAAAGGCAAACGCCACTTTTTGGGCATTTTGCTTTCGGAGATAACTGTATCCGTTAAATCCGCTCTGAGGTAGGAATCAGCGAGGTTCTACTGTATTTTTCGCTCATTTGGGAACAGCCCCCAACATTTGAAATATTATGATGAATTGTTCATGCTCGATTTCAGGACATTAATTTTAAATACCGTGTTACATGTAATTAAATCCCTCAAATTAACCACACCAGGGCCCGTATGCTGACAAAATCCCTGCATATAACTGAAGGGATTTTGTCATATCTCGCGTTTCTGACGTGATATCGGCTTGCGGTTTTTTAAATTCGAAAGTAGACAACATTTCCAATGTCTTTGCAAATATCAAAAATATAGCAAAAATTAGAAATTTTCATTTTCTCCTTAGTGGGTCCCACGAAAAATGAAAATTTCTGATTTTTTTAAATACTTTCAAAGCTCAAATTTCAGTCTATAAAAGCGGTCCCCTCTGGAGGGACACTGAAAAATTTATCCCCGGGGGTTAATTACAGGTAATACGGTATAACTCACAGAACTCCAATGGCGTCCGAATCCCAATTAAATGAGCCGTTATCGACGCTTCCAGAGGAAATTGCAATGAGCTTCGGAACCTGCAGCGAACTTAAAATGAAAACGGAGTCAAATTTCGCTATCCTGCCTCATATCAATAAAATTTTGAATGCCGCTGGACAAGTCACAAAAGTGGGCATCTACGATTATGTATTTAACGAAAACATTGACCTGGACTCCCAGGCTGTGGTCAATTTTATATTGAAAGCTCCGAGCAATAATGTTAATCCAGATAGCGAACGTATTCTAAACATTGTCTCACATAATTTGCCCAATGTTCAAGAACAATCGGCGGCGATTATCAATGAAATTAAAAAGGTTGGTTTGTTTATGTTAATATTTCTAGTTTTATGTTAATTATGAATTTAACTTTTCTTTTATAGATTTAAAGAAAATTTTTTATTATTACCTCGTGTCCGATCAGCCAATCTCGAGCTATGACTCATCACAATTTTACATACTATTTCTCTTTTCTCTAATAGGCTGGAATGCATTTTTTTGTTTCTGAGCGTTTTTGAAGCTAATTTCTTTGCACACGGTGGTTTTCGGCTATGGGGACAAAAAAGTTATCGGGTACCCCCAGGGTACGAAATTTTTCAAAATTATTTTTTGAAGGAATTCAGTCGACGAGCCACTCCTGTGATCGGGCGCGGAGCGCCCGACCTTCCCCTTGGAATGTGAGGGAACTTGGCTCCCGTAGGGAGCCCCCTAATCTTGTACGGTAATATCCTAAAAAAGACAACTGATAAAATCACCTAACATTGTGCTGTATCCCATGTATAAAAGCGGGAACTACCCACTTATATTCCTTTACTTTACTCACTGCTTGCACTGTCCTTTCGGTCAGACACCGGGCGAGCGAACAGTTTTCCCGTGTTGATAGAGCGACGAGAAGGTTACAGGATAGCGGAGCGCGCTCCAGCCAGTTTAATGCGTTCTAGCGGTGAGCCGCATGCGGCGCAGCCAGCAGCAATGGCGCGCGCTCCACTATGCTGAAGCCCTTCTCGTCCGGTGTTTGACCGAAAAAACAGTGCAGGCAAGGAGTAAACGCTGGGATCGCAGGGTTGTATGTTGGTAAATACAATAACGATAAAAACAGAAATGTTTAAAAGAGTGTACAAAAGTAAAACTATTTTAAATATGGTTCAAACATTTTCAACAGTTCCAAAGAAAGAAAAAAGTCCAAAAACTGCTTTTAAATTTTTATTTTAGGCTTTTCTACAATCTACAGAGAAGCACTATCTGGTCTTCCGATGGCATACTGGAAAATCGGCATTTTCTCATGTGGCTTTCGAGGAGAGAAACGAACGCACTCGTCAACGTATTCGCCTTGCTCCTGCTGGCGATATGTTCGTATTAAAGTCGATCGATGACGGTCCTAATCGCGGGAAGCGTGCAATGACGCGAAACTTTTTAGCCTTCGATTATTGACATTAAAACTTCATACTCATTCGGCATCATTTATACTCTACAATATCCATTCTACACAATCCATGACATTTTGTTATCCTTTTATGAGTTGTTTAGGATAATAAAATAATCTACGAACAAGGTTGTTTATGATAATGTGTAGTTTTTCCCCAAGTTTGTATATTTCCGCCAGGTACAGTATTAGAGTCTTTCTGTAATCAGAGCCGCCTCATAGAAGCTCGATCGAATAATTAGAACCCTCTCTAAAAATAGTTCCTGGTTTACAAATTTTTCAATGTCTCAAGTTTTCGAGGTCGAATTTTTGTTTAAAATCTTTCTATTTATGACTAAATTTCTTGAGAAATTGTAGCAAAATAGTGCAAATTTTGGGAATATTAAGTCAAAAATGTACAAAATTAAAATTTTGGGTAAAACGTTTGTGCTCCAATTCAAAATTAGTTTAAATTTTGCAAAAAGTATGAAAAAGTCGCAAAAAATGTCGAGGGTTTTCCAATCGCACCCCGCTCGCCCAAATACGAGCGGCGCAAGTGATCAAATCGTAATTGACATCCGAAAGATCGACTGGATAATGAGAAGAGAACTTTCTGACAGGATATAATTTAACTTTTATATGATTAAAATTTCATATTATAACTTTTACATAATTAAACTTATATTTGAAAGAGAACAATAGTACACATTAATAATTCACAAATTGTTGCAATTCCTCTAGTTCATGCGGTGCCAACTTATTTTCAATGGATGTCAATCTGAGAGTGTATCCATGTACGACAGTGAGTCTCAAGTGCTGCCCAGTGTGTTTGTTTTCAACGATAGCATCATATTCAAAGGTTCGAATGGTGGGTGCCGAATCATTTGTATCCCACTCGAGAAACAAATAATGTTTCACGGTCGATTGCAGAAATCTCTGAAATCTTATTGGGTTACCGTTATCGTGCTGTGCCTGACATCTAAAATGTCCTGAAGTGGACCTATAGCATGCTTTTGGGACTAATTTTCATCTCTTTGGACGATATTTTTGGCATTTTGAAACATTTCTCCGAGATTTAATATTCATTCTTCCGAAAAAACAAATTTATACAGTCTGACCTCGTTTATCGGAAACGATTTATTTTGCCGATTTGTTTCCGATAACTGAATTTCCAATAACCGAGGGTAATTTGTATGGAAAAATCGTTTCCAAAAATTGTTCCGGTAAACGAATTTTTAAACTTTTTGACTGTATTTTTGCCCATTTTTGGACGATTTTTTAGTTAAATTTTGTAGAAAAAAAAATTTTTGCCCAATATTTGGTCAAAAATTGCTACATTTTGCAAAATTATGCAAACTCGGGCCAAAACTTTGAAATTTTTGGTGAAATTTTAGAAAAAAGTGGCAAATTTTTCCTAAAAATTCAAATCAATAGGGGGTACCCTATTGTTACATTTTTCCGAAATCGTTTCCGATAACTGATGTTCCGATAAACGAGGTCAGACTGTATAAGGTGCAAAATAAGAAAACAGTCAAGCATAATGTCATGCAATTTACGTTTGAGTGAAAACAGTCCCATATTTTTCCAGGGTACGGCCAACCCCCGGACGAAGGGTAATTTGTGGCTAAAAAGCTCTTTTGAAATTTATGGGGATTTTGGCCGGGGGAGTGGTTTCATCCGGGGGTTGACCGTGCGCCATTTTTCCAGCAAATTTCCATTCGAATTTACCCACCTCTCTCATTTCCTTTATGATGCCTTGCCAAGATCCATGAGCAGCACACGCATCATCCGTGAATATGCTCAGCACATTTGATATGCTCCAGACGCTTGAGCTGATATCATCACAATTTGGCACTTTGAGTAGAAAATCAGCCACGATCTCGGCGTTTAGATCAATACTCCCCTCGTAGAGCGTGTCATACACTCCAATTTTGTTGAATTGCGCGGCCTGGAGAAGCATACCGAGACATGGGAACAGTTTGAATTCACACAATGTGTGAATCATCAATTCCCGACAAGTCCCAATGACGCTTACGAATGCCTGAGGGAGTTCTGGTATTGGCTCTTGAATTCCTTCGAAATTGATCAGCAACTTTTGACCTTGCCATATATGGGAGAATGACGGAAGCGGGAGGTTGAATGAATTGATATCTAGATTTGTTTGGCGAGATCGAATAAACTTATGAGCTGCGAGTATGTATGTCGGCAGATTAGTAGCCAAGTACCTGGTCGTGTCTTCGGACGGTACCAACCACTCGGTACCGTTGAAGCTCGTGACTTTACCCACTATCAAATATGGCTCTGCCGAGAATTCGCAGTCGATAAAATTCCGGATTTGTCGGGCAGTCGGCAAAATACGGATCAAATCGATACGATTAGAAAACGCAAGAATATCACGCCAAACGTCACTGCACAAGCCGAGAGCGCTCAACATTCCTTCGGGTGTATCTAAATTTACTGTAAAATTCCAATAGAACACAGGGGAGACGTGAAAACAAACATTTTGGGCAAACGTCACATAATTTTCGGGAGCAAAAAAGTCGCGAATACTGTTAAAATCCAAGGAAAAACTATACTATAATTAAGTTTACAAAATTATACTATTTTTATAGGGATTAACGTCATTGCTTGCAGTATTGAAAAGAGAATAAAAAGATAGGCTTTTTAAGGCATTTGGAGACAACATGATGGAACCTACTAAGAGTAAATCGACCACTCTGGGCAAACGTCACATAATTTTTAGGAGCAAAAAAAGATGCGAATACTGTTAAAATCCAAGGAAAAACTATAAATTCTTGGACAATTTCAAGGACAACAGGTGCAATCAAAAGCGGTAAACTAACGACCAGCGCTCTTCTCATCCTCATCCTTGGAGAAAGGCGAAACGACAATCAAAATGGTGACGAGAGAAAAAATCCTTGTGACAAAATTAATTGGGTCATACCCAGCATTGTTTTCGCACGTCAAATAGCTTGAGGGAAGAGTCCTCCTGAGGCTATCCATTCAATTATCAGGTGGTCAAAGTGCGAAAATAGGTGGATAGAGTAACGAATGACCATTATAATTACAGACAACGGGCGAGAATAGTAATACCAATTCAAAATTGGTTTAAAGTTTAATCGCTCCACTAAATATATTCGACCCTAAGTCAAAATCCTTCCTTTTTTCAAGCGTTTTTATCAAAAATAGCCAAAAACGTGTATTTGATAACTTTTTTGATCAACTTGAAAATTTCATGATTTTCTCTTTCATTCAAAAATGGACCATTAATAATTTTTGACCACTTTCATTTCTAGATGAGACAAAAAGACTAAAACAAAGTGTAGAATCCTGGAAAAGCGGAACGAATAAAATTTCCAACTCGATTACTGACAATAAAAATCGTCATAAAAGGGTATAAATTGTACAACTGTTTCGTAGTCGCATAAACTTTGCTCTTGTTTTCAAGATTCAAGCAATACTCAACCGACATCCGAGCAAACGGACAAAAGCTTATCCCAGCCATCTATGAGGAAATTCAAATATAGGAAGGATCATGAATGTATGTCCATTTACTGCCCCATTTTATGTGCCCCGCCTGGGGATGTGTATGTCCGTGTGCAAAGGCAGACATAGGCGATGACCTTCCATTTTGACCGTTACGATCTGGTGACCTTTTGCTATGACACATCTCTCTTTCAATGCTGTCGTGGCCGAGAGAACTTGGTAAGTCCTGGGCTTTGTATCTCTCTAGTTCCTCCCTAATGTCTGTCATCCTTTTGGTGGACTAGTCCAATATGACTAGTCCTGGATGTGTGTTGGACATTCACTTTAATTTCTTCCATGATTGACGAAAATTTGCATTGATGAAACAACAAAGTGAGAGCCAGAGAAATGACAGCCTGCAGGCTTGTGCACTGTAGTTAGAGCAAAGTTTGGACCATTACAAAATCATTTATCTTTTCCTGAAAATTTGTGAAAAATCTGAAACTGTAAAGATAAACCAGAATATGTTAATAAATTTGCAAAGATCTGTCGCCATATCCTTGCTAAGTTGTGAACAGTCTGTCACATAGTCTGTCACATACCCAAAAATTACACTTTTGGGCCAAAATTCATGTCATTTATGTCAGCACTACATTTTTTGTTCAAATCAAAAGATTTTTAAAAGAATTTTTAAATATTTCCAAGTTTACCAATAATAATTCTCAAACTGAGAACGATCATTGATGCAAGTTTTGCAGCAATTCAGGACACCTTACGAAACTATAGTCGAGCCCCACCCGATAACGCCCCTGGAAAACACTGTTTTTGAATCATCGTAATTTATGGATGACTGGTGAATATTTTTGAAGATATATCAATCGTTTTCAAAGTTTTAAACATCCAAGAAGTTGAAGCATTTTTATGACATATTCTTAGAGAATATTCTCCTCAAATTATTATCTGATAAGGGCAAATAAATGTAGCAATTTTTCAGGTTGCATTAAATTTTTAAAAGATTTCAGATGTACTTCTTCCACCACTCAGCTTATTTCTAGAAGCTTGGAGTAAAGTTCGGAATCCTGGAAACAAGCAAGCTCAATCGGGAGTTTCAGCTTGCTGTCTTTAAATTTCAGCCCTGCTCCGCCTTTGGCTCATAATCCAGGATTGCCACAAAGCTCGTCTCCACAGATCACTTTCCTAATTTCAGGATGTTTGCAAAACATGTTTGAGAAGAGGAATCCTTAAAGCAAGCAGACTCAATCGGAAGTTTCGGATCGCCTCCTTTGAATTTCAGCCCGGCACCGCCCCTGGCTCAAAATCCAGGATCGTCACAAAATTCGGGATTCCATAATCTCGCAATCCAGAATCCTGGATTGCCAGAAAATCCTGGAATCCCAAATCCAGGAACTCAACAAAACTCACTGCCCAAAGCGTCTTCCTTCAAGATTATACCCGTAACAGAGGAAAAGTGCTCAGGAGGTCGTACACGACCAGATTCAGGCCCACGATCCCGGCGAAGAAGTCTCACTCGGCCAAGGAGAGGATAATCGAGGAGCGAAATGGATTGAGCACGGAACAGCCTAAGGCAGACAGGAAGGAGATTAAGATGGACTGGAGAGTTCAAAGTTTGCTGGAATGTTGCCAACAGGTATCAGACACCTGTGTTCAGATTCCAGGATCTGGCACTTACAAATATCCAGGATACTTAACAAAATTTATCCTAACTACAGTTTTGCAAAAAAAGGATAAAACTTCAAGTTTTATTTTTTATTTTTACAGCTTTTTAATATCCCCATGATATTTATGCCGGTTTTAATCATAAAACTCCTAACATTTTTTTCTAAAATTGTGTTTCAAATCACAATTTTCCCGCCTTTAACCAAAAAGCGCGAAATGCAATCAAATTTTTAACGCTGCAAAGATACAAAAGTTTAAATTATGAACGAAAAACGGGCAAAAAGAAAATAATGAAGCAAAAGGGCAACCTTTTTTAATTTCTTTGAATTTCGAAAAAGGTTACAGTAAACATACAAGTTAGCACAAACGTAAAAGTTTCCTAACTTATTCTGTTATTATTTCAGCAACGCTGATCAGGAAGCAATTGGAAATCTCGTGTGCATCAAAATTTTGTCAAAAGAGTATCAAGGCGATTAGCATTTCGTGTGTTTCTTCCGCGATGGTCAGCTGAAAAAGCAAACGCCGAATCGATTCTTCACTAGCCTAAAGCCAACCAAATCGGTGGCAATCAAGCACAAAGCGGATCTAGCTTTCTATTATTTCTTCTCTCTGAATGCATAAATTAAAACTGATTCACTTATGATTCAAAGGTTATTTTGTTTTTGTGTTGCTTTTTGAATATGAATAAAAAAACTCTTGTAATTTACTGTAAATACAGTCTTCCCTAATCCGACTCCGGCGCATTTCGGCCAAAACAAAAATCAAATTTTCCATGGCAATTAATTTTTTAATCTGTCACAGCACATTTTTCAACCGAAATTTGGTGCAAATTCAAATTTTTGGAATTTGAACATTTAGAAATTTGAATTTTTTTCCAAATTCAAAATTTTCCGCAAAAAGTTGAAAATTTCCTCAAAAATTGCCGAAAGTTTAGTCGAAAATTTCAAAAAATTCAGTTATGGTTTCAAATTTTTGGGCGCCAATTCAAATAGGAGATACCTTAATACGGCCAAAACGTATTGCGCTGGATTAGAGAGATAATAAGAAAATAAATGGGATATTTCTTTATCAAAAGGTGAATATTTGTTGATGCACGAAAGTGATACTTTGAGGAAATCAACCTTTGAAAATTTTTATTTCAGTTTCGGAACACATAACTTTTAGCCGATTTGATTATTTAGAACTCAGGCGATAAAGTCATCCTCTTCAGAAGTGTCACACGGATAATAGTCATAAACGTCATCGTTATTTTTAATGGGCGGTAGATAGGGGCAAAGGTTATATATTTTCCTATAAATGTATTTTAGAAACACGTATCGGTGCTTGCTCAGCTCCAAAACGGAAACGCTGAGCCCTGGAGGCATCAACGCATTTGTTAGTTTCTCGGCGAGTTGCACATCTGTGTGGAGTTCAAGTGGAACAGGATTGTGTTCTCGCGCTTCAAGACTAGCCGAGACTGAATTCAGTAGGTCCCCAGGCGTCGTCATTGATACTTTCTCGAGTTCGAAGATATCCAGTCTTTTGAGTTGCTGAAAGAGATAGCTTGAATTTGGGCATTCTTCGAAATTCTCAACTCTTTAAAACGTACCTTGCATTGTAGAAGTAAAAATTGTATGATCTCCATAGTTATACTCGGCGCAAAGTGAAGACCAAATTCCTAGATCGTACATTTTGTGACGTGGAAATATAAAAAGTTACCGAAATTTGTCTGTGTATAGTCTAATAGCGAAATATTTTGGCTGGGCCACGCACGTGGGGATTTGCCGGGGGTTCCAGAGGGGGTTGGCCATAACTTTTTTTATTTCAGTATTAGGCGTAGTTGATGCTATTTAAAAAAATGTATTGATCGGTAACCCAGAGTCTTAGCTCTGTTTTAAGCCATTATTCATCCTTCTAGAATGTTCCAGCAAAAAGTTATGGCAAAAAATGGCCGCAGGGGGAGGGGTTTGACCGGTTCCCTTTATCAAGTTTTCACTGGTCTCAAATTTTGGATTTCGCGCCAAAAACCCACATTTCATCAATTTTCATCAAGAACTTCCCTATAAACTTCAAAACGTACTTTAAGCTGATAATTTGCTGCGAAAATTGGGCACAGATCATCATCAGTAACACTATTATCCAATCTCGACAGTGTCAGACATTCCAAAGCGGGGAAATGGGTTAGAGGCTGGAGCAAGGCTTGATCCACGCTACCAAACAGCTCAATATCCGTTAGACGGGGAGCAATGTCTGACAAAACCGACAAGATCTAAATCTATTAAAGTTGGAGAAAAAAAAGTAGCAATAAGGACTTACCGCTAGTGTTACTTTTGGTTCCGTGTTCATCCTGAGAAGACGAAGATTTGGTGCAATAATTTCACTGGCGCCAAAAATTTCACAGTTTGGTTCGCGATTTACGAATGAATGAATTGGCTCGAATATCACGTCGAGACTGAAATTAGCACATAATCTGGATCGTACCTAATCTGCGGCCGTATCTCACAGAAATCAGCATTCTCTAGCAAATAATATCGCAAAGATAATGCAAAAAAGAGAGATGCACAGAAAATTCAACTAGGATTTCCTAACAAGATTTCTGTGTACAGGATACGGGCCCAGATATGGGATATAGTACAGTGAATATAACAGGAAGGAAAGCCCGGGGCCTTCGCCGCGAGAGAAAAGAAGGTCATGGATGCCTCTAGAATGTTCTAGAAGGTTCTATGGCAAATCCTAATCCCGGATTCGGTCGTTAAAGAGAGGTCCGTTAAAAACAGGTCAGAAGGCACTTGCCCGAGGTAAGCTTTAAACAGAAAGATGTGATTTAAGCTTAAGCGGAAGCAGTAAGCTTGGAGTGAGGTACATATTTTGCTGAATTGTATCTCCAAACACGAGGTATGCTCCGGCCCGAGAGGTACTGCTCGATGAGGTGCGGAATTTTGGCCCATGAGGTACGGTCCGGCCAGTGATTAAGAATTCGGTGTTGGTATGGGGCCGATATGCCCAGAGTACCTCTTTTTCCATTACGAATGAAACAAAATCCGGAAATTAATGAATACCTTTCCAAACTGCGGAACAGCTTGACCAAATCCATCAGGACAAAATCAGTAGGAGACACCACAATCCGCAGTTCTCGAAGCTCAGAGCACCGCAAGGCGAGATTCGCAAACACGTTGCCAGCGAATCTCCAATGATTCGGACCGAAACCAACGTCAATGCCATCCTCGATTTTTAACACTCGCAAATTCGGCGGCCATTCAAGAGCTCCAACATATTGCACTTTCAGCAGCTGCCAGTCTTGGAAGCCGCACAGGTGAAGTTCTTCCAAGAATGAAAAGTGCCGCAGGAATTTGTTCAGTAGTTCTCGAGATGCTAAATTTAGGAATAGTTAGTTTCAGGAAAATTACTTAAGCCTATTTTTGTTAGCCATTCCAAGTTATATCTAGACAAAAATAGCGCTGAACATGGGATACAAATTGTACTCTTTGGCAGCATTGGTTTCAGGGTAAGCTTATACAGGGTGGCTCAAAAAAGTCTCCATTTTGAGGACTTTATATTTCTTCAGTTTTGATGCGACCTGATTCATGTTAATTTCTTAAAAACTGCTACTATCTGAGCTTACTTATATGCAAAAAAGATCTCATTCGTGACCAGCGAATTTCATGGGCATCGGACCGGACCGGATCGGACCGATCCGATCCAATTTTTCCGATCCGATTTTTCTTAAAAATTTTCCTATCAAAGCAAAAAACTAATATTACATATCTTACAAGGAGTGGCATAGGGCTGGATGTGCAACTTCGGAATTTGGCCTTTGGGGATCGATAGATTATCAAAAAGTAACTCGACGACACAAATGTCCGTTTTTGCTATGCGGCACTCCACTCTGAGATATTGGTCTCCAAAGTTTTCTCAGTGCTATATATGTTAGTTTCGCTACTAAAACAACAAGAGCTGGCATGGCCGAGTGGCTAGAGGTTTCGGTCGTAAGCCAGACGTCTAAAGTTCGATTTCTTTTGGCGTCAATTTATTTTTTGTATTTAGATTTTCGGTTTTATATGTAAAAACCCGAAATATGTTCATAAAAATATATTTAAGGATCAACATAAAAAATTTGTAAGTTACGAGTAACTGAACATTGCTAATTTCTATAGAAATAGGACACCAAAGGGTCCTACCTCATAGATTTTTTCGAGTTTTGGTTGGATTCGGAATTTCTCTGTAAAGTACATTTTTAGGGTAACTTTGATGCGGGGAACACGAATTTGAGGTTATTTTTTAACGAAACTCAGGATTTTTGCGAGGAAAAATAGATTGTCCGACCCCGGAATCGAACTTTAGACCGAAAACTCCAACTTTGATCGCTTATATCTCAGAGTGGAGGGCCGCCTAGCAAAAACGGACATTTGTGTCGTCGAATTAGTTTTTGATAATCTATCGATCCCCAAAGGCCAAACTCCGAAGTCGCACATCCAACCCAATGTCACTCCTTGTTAGCCAACCCTTGGGATATTAGATACTTTTTATAACTTTTTAGCTTCGTATGACGCGATTTTCGACTGGATCTGATTTTTGACTGGATCGGTTTGTGGGTCAAGTGTTGCCTCCCAGCCCTAATTCAGATCCGCCATGAAATTTTTTCAAAATAGAGACTTTTTGAGCCACCCTGTAGATTTAGTTCAGATTTGAAATTAGGATCAAGTTGTATCGTAGGTTAAAGCTTAAACTTAAGATTATATCCGGCACACTAGAATTTTAAGGTAAAAATGACCAGTTTTTCGTGGCAAGACTTCCCGATATTGATGCCGTCTACGTTCCTCAGAAATATCGTCATCATAGTAAGTGCAACGAGGGTATTTGTGGGAGCTTGGGGTGTGTTTAAAGAATCCATATTGTGCCGTTATATCTCCTTCCTAAAATAGGAATCTGTGCAATAATAAAATCGTCTCAGAAATTGGATTTTGCGGGTTTTTGAATCGAATTTTAACTAACGAGTTTGCTAATTAGCCGTTGTCGTATGTGAAGCGATTTGATATCCTGAGGGTTTGGAAATGTGCGCATCAAGGCGAGAAATACTTTGCGGTCGACCACCTCAAAAAGAACGCCCAGATGTTCCAAACGAGGCATGTCGGAGAAAAGAGCGCGAAACGGATCCCACAGGTATGGGTTGTCGTGATTGAGCACGGCCAAAGTCTCGAGCTCCAACTTCTGCAGGTGTTTCCGGAGGCGGTGCAGGACTTGCAACAAGTCCAATAGGCCCATTGCTCGGCCCACAGTTTCCTTGGACACTACGCGGCAGCAGTAAAATTGACCGTTATCTATGCCGGAGTCGATCACTCGGTGCCAGCGTCGGCATATCGCTCGGGATTGCATAACATTTGCGAGTGTCGACAGGTGGGAGAAAATTTGCGCCTGGAATTTTCAATTGTTTGTTTTTGCACTTTAATGCTGATAAATTTGCTCACCAGCAATTCGTCGTCCAAATTGTTCATGGTAATTGGTCTCTGGATGTCCGACCGTCCAACTTTTCCATAATTATTCTCCTCAAGCACATCCAGACATTGTCTGCGAGCAATTTCCAATTTGGCAGCCATCGATTGTCCTACCTGACCGTTATTGACAGCTGTGAGAAGCATATTGCTGGCTTGTTGAAGTTCGTGTGAGATCCTGGAAATGCGATCAAGGGCTGATAGAAGTTGATTGGCCATCCTGAGAAAATAAGTAAATAATCAATAAGGTGGCCCTGAAAATCCTTAGATTGATTGTGGATCGAAATGTTTCGCGGTTTCAGGATCCCTTATAAAAATGAGGGGTGTCACTAGCTCCGAAACCGAATGTTTTCCGGATGATCTCTAAGGACCACGTAAAGTGCACAATTCATGAAAAGCGGAATAAAGAAAACGTCTTGATTATTGAGAATTAATAATTTCTTAAAGGATACAAATTTGGTCAAATATTTCATTATTACATAAATTTTTCAAATTCTGGAAGAAATTGTCGCGACATTTTCGCAACTAAAGCGGGCAATGACCAACAAACAACCAAGCCGCCGAATCCGGCTAGTCTACCCCAAGAATTATTTGGCGACACACATTCTTCACATTCTGGTGAGGAACGAACTAAGAGACACAACAGCCCGCAACTGACCAAGCTCTCTCACCAGCGCGGAATGCCATTTAGAAAAGAGACATTTGGCATAGCGGAAGGTCACCAGAATGGAATGGTCAAATGGAGGGACATCTCTATGTTTTAGAATGTCTGCCCATGCACACGGACACACACATCCCAAGGCGAGAACACATATGGCCATGACATCAAAAATTTGGGGACCGATCCTGGGGTCTTATATCCAAGATCTCATTTTTTGTGGAATTTAGAGTATCATTTTTGAGGAATTTAATGGCAATTTACAGTGGATTACTTTTTTGCAGATTTTTTAAAATCTGATGCATAAATCGACTTAAACCCTACGCAATTCAATACAAATATTTATATTCATAGGTAATGAGCAGTTATTTTTGGTTATATTATTCACAGGGCAAAGCGATACAAAGCATCCAACAAAGTAATAATAACGGAAATACCATTTATAAGCAAATTCCAATTTTTATAGACATAAGTAAAATTCACCAAAAAATTCCATAACATCCAACAATTCGACTTTACATACAAAATTTCTTCCAGACTTTGAGCTATAAGAGAAATACGATATCACAAAAATCCAAACTAGAATAGAAAATACTTCCGGAAGATTCTTAAAACACATAACAAATTTTATTATGAAACATATCGCAGTTTCGAGTTTAATCTTTGATCTTTCACCTCACAAGTTCATAAAAGTGCAACTTCATTTGAAAGGGTTCCCGGCGATGGTCGAAGCCGTCCGTTTCTCATTCAGCCTTCGCTCGTGCTCCAACAGTTTTTGCCTGTGGTGCTCGTCCCGCTCCCGGCGTCTCTGCTCCCGGGCCATGGCGTCAAGAGTGCTTTCGTCCACAAAGTCTTCGAGCTGCGTGTCGGACCAGCTGGTCGCTCTCGGATTCGATGCCCTTCCGCTTGGACCGACGCCCCACTCGCTGGCGTCAAGGTCTAAGTCGCCGAGCTCGCCGGTTCCGGTCTGAAAATTATCCGAAAATAATAGATCAAAGATCATAGATCACTTTAGTCAAACTTTCAAAGAAGAAAAAGTAAAAGCCACAATACTATGCCCTTCAGCGATATCGAAACTTATACAGTACAAGAATGCTATCCTTACACCGCTACTCAATCCTAACAAAATGACCTTTTATGCCAAAAACTAAACAAAAAATGACTCACATCCGGAACGATGACGTCATTCTCCCGCATCTCGAACAGATTCCTATTCGCCTGCGCATTGGCTGGATTCTTTTGGCCCACGAGCAGTTTCTTTGGAGCTTTGAATTTTGGCTGCATCTCCGTAAAGTAGTCCGGCTCCGGTGCCGAATCCTTCTCCGCCGGCCCTTTGTAACTGTCCACCGAAGTCCGACTTGTGCTTTTACCTTTGTCGGTTTTGGCGGCGAACTCGGCCTTCTTGCGGCGGTACTCTTCGATTTTTGATTGAACTCCGAAAGAATCGTCGTTCCAGTCCCGCCAAGCGGCTTCCGGTGCTGCAGATGCGATACCTGTAAAAAGTAATAAGGTAATATTTGCAAAGCTTTTCGAAGATATTTTCATAATTTTGTCCTTTGTGGATTATTCTTCTAGAAAATTCTTCCGGGCAAAAACTTTATGTTTTGTGGCCCAAAAGATTGTCAGAACAGAAAAAAGGCAGACATTGGAAGAAAATGCTGCCTCAAGACTTGGCATGAGATTGTTTTGAAAATTTTTTATGAGGACGTTTCCGATCAGACAGAGAAACAAAGAAGAAATGATCTCTCATTGCTCTCTCTATTTCTCAAGAAAAATTTTTAGTCAAAAGTTTTTTTTGGTCAAAGCCTTTTTGTTGAAAAAACTTGAGTTTTGGTTGTTTATTGGATAAAATACTATTAATGCTGGAAAGGACAAAAAATTATTCAAAATATGTTCCTACTTTTTATACTTTTCTATATCAAGGTATAAATTTTTCTTCTAGACTATTTTCCTTTTTTCTCAGGCACTTTAGTAGGAGCTAGTACACTTTAAGGTCACACTAGGTTGGAATTTAAAAAAGATTTTTTTGGAAAGTGAATTTTAGGGGAAATTTGATGCACTGATCTCGAATTTGAGGTCTATGTTTGGTTCTGGCGCGACTTTTGGCTTGTGTAGAGTCATTTTTAGCACCATTTTTGGCTAAGTTATACCATTTTCGGGCAAAAATCGAGAATATTGGCCAATTTTTTCAAATTCCACCGATTGGACCTTAAAGTGCACTAGCCGCTTTAAGCAGTTTTAAACGTTCGCTTTCAGTTTACCTGAGCTCTCAACTCTTGACATGTCTGCTGAGCTGTTCTCCGCAGACCTTGCCACATGGAATGGGAGCTCTCCGATTTGTGACTTCTTCCGGCCAAAGACGACATTCCATATCCTCCGGAACGGCCATAGGAGGATGAAAACGATGCTGACGAGTTTCCTGAGTATTATGACCAGAGGCGGTGGCATGGCGTGGACAGAAAAATTTACCCTATAATGAAATACTTTCTTTTTTCTGTACCAAATATGCAAACTTGCTACAAATTTTCAAACATTTCGAACATTTTCAAACAGTTGCTTCTAGAGAATGAAAATGCTGGCGTTTATTATTGCGGATAAGTTAACACACCGTGGAAAAGGTAATTTAAAAATCAATACGCTGTTTTTTGCACAGTTAAGTTCAGGTGAGCTCCCAAACTTCTGGTCACTATCCCAGAATCTATAGTCACCCGGGGTACGGTCATTACCCCCATGCTTGCCATTTTCGCCATGACTTTTTTCTGGAATATTCTAGAAAGATGTGTAATAACTGAAATTAGAGCTAAGACTCTTGGCTACCGATCGATATATTGCACGCAGCATCTCGATTCAAGATTCTCTTGAATCGAGACTTTTTGTCTCAACTGTTCGAATTTTCACGAAAATTCAAGAGTAAAGAGACAAAAAGTCTTGAATCAAGAGAATCTTGAATCGAGATCCGGCGTGCAATATACCGATCGGTAGCCAAGAGTCTTAGCTTTAATTTCAGTTATTACACATCTTTCTAGAATATTCCGGAAAAAAGTTATAACCAAAAATGTCAATCATGGGGGTATTGACCGACGGGGGTAATGACCGTGTCCCGGTATGACTTACGCTCATCTAACAGTTTACCAGATCATATCTGCCTATACCTCTATCAATAAATGCATACCTAATGAGATAATGCAGAGTAACCTCGAGAAGGACCACACAAGCTCTTAACAGTCGATATGTAGAGGTGAACTCTGCTGAGGTATGATATATATCTATGACATCGGTGCGGTTTTGGTGCAAAGTGCAACCTGAAACAAATTCTTGAGCACAAAGTCGAGCGGCGTTCGATAGTTTAGTCATAACTTTCGATAGAATAAATGTAAAATATGCCAATAGTTTTATTTTTAAAACTTCATTCAAAGCAATGTTAAGGTCAAAGAAAAATTTTGTAGTACATCCTGAAATTTTTGGATAAGGCAGAGAATCAGAGCAAAAATGAGTGACAAATATAATATGTAAATAATTATTAATGAACAAGTTTCTTGAGAAAAAACACCTGTTCCCTTCAAATTTTTGTACATTTTGCAACATTTTTCTCGCAAAAGTTTACAGTGTCAGTATAGTAAAATTTTGCTAAGCTGCTCCAGGCATTAGACAAAGGTATCCTGATATTTTCGACGCTTAATATTAGCAATAACAAATTTCAGAGTTCACTCTTATTCAAAGTCAAATCCACATTTCCTACTCAAGACCACACACGATGTAACGGTAAATCGATAAAGAAGCTATTTTTCTCCTTATATACTCCGTAAAAATAAACAAATTTTCGACTAAAAAATACAGAGCGCGTCTGCAAAATCACGCCTTTTTCAAATTAGCGCGTTCGAGATTTTGACTTCAAAAACAGTATAAATTCTGGAAGGAACTTTGCACTTTTACCGGTAAAAGTTTAAAACATTTTGAAAACTGCGCGATTTCATACTTAGATGCCACTATAGACTTAGATGGCATTACTATTTTCTTGAGGATATATGCATTGCTGATCACTATATAGTATAACTGTTCATGTTCAAAGCATACTCGGGAACCCAATAGCCAGAGGTATTCAAGAAATTTTGGATGGACTTTAATCTACAGACCTTATATGGCTTACAATACTGTATTGCCCCAGGGGGTTTATAGCCTAAAGCATTGTATGAGAGATTGAGAAACATTGGAAGGTAAGGACTTTGAAGACAATAGTCGGAGAAAAAACAATCATAAATCTAGAAGTAACATAATTTAGGAGCAAGTACCTGGAAGGCATTTGGGATCAGAGCAAATTTTATCGGCACAGGTAAAATTATTGAGAACACCGTTGGAAGCAAATTTGACTCAACGGAACAAAATTTCAAGAACAGTTACTTAGAGACAATTACAATTTTAAACGATAGAAATCTCAAGTCAATAGAAATCTTTAGTCAAAATTCTCGAATCCAATCCTACACCGGGTCGCCCTCTGTTCCTTCGTATAAACCGGTATCCTGGAGGAATTTCATCGCATTCCTAAATCCGAGTTCATAGTATCCGTTCAAGACTCTTCGTTTGGGCGGAAACAAGGCCTGCGCACCGCGAACCACGTTTTGCATATTCACCTGGAATTTCAGGAATTTTTTGGTGAAACTAAGGAAAGTCAAACCTTGACCACTTGACTGCCCAAGGTCATTTTCCAGTCGAACATGCTAACGTCCTTTGGCGTTATGATCGCAGAGCCGCTGAAAGGACTGATGGTGATGGTTGGAATGTCTTCCAGAATCGGCAAATTGTTCGAGTAGAAACCGTCGATGTAATACTAAAATTGGAGGTTTGATTATGTGAATGAGTAAGATGATTTCAAGAGTGATAGTAATTGTGACAGTAACGCCAGTATCATTTTAAGGAAGTGATATTAATTTGGCTTCCAGAAACTTCTAGAATGTTATAGAAGAATCTGGTATGGGTACTTGTTTGGAATGGTGCCTCATGTATAGGATAAATTCTCAAAATCCTTCTAGAATATTCCACGGTTATTATCGAGAGATCCAATATATATGGAGGTACCACTCCAAACAGGTAGCTATAATAAAATCTAGAACTAAAACTAGACTATACCAAAAAATTTCAGAATGTTTCTAGAAACCTCAAGACCGTTCTCAAATTTTTGACATGAATAAAAAACTTACATCACCGTCGATCTTTGGAGGATATCCAAAGGGACCCGTAGAATAGAACTGAAAATGTTAGAACGTTATTCTCAATGATAACAGAACAAAACAATAACAAAAAATTACAGGTATATAGCAGCTAGCCATGAGGCAGTCCAATAAATAATCACGAGACGGAAACACAGACACAATTCTATTGCTGTAGTCCTGAAAGAACACTAAATAGAACAGAAAATAAAAAAGCGGTTATTTTTCATAAAAAATTTGGCGATAAAATATACGATTCCACCTAATATACCAATCGACGATACTCTCTGAGAGGAATACTATGCTTTTTAAAATTAATCCGGGACTCAAAAAATACGAAAATTATGATCCCTTAAAGATAAGAGATCAACGACCATCTGATATCTTTAATTTAAGGCGTTACTTAAAAAGTATGTTATTGTTCTCCTCAGTGATTACTTTCCAAAGATTTATTACGTAGATTCCTATCGCGAAATTTAGGAAGCAAAAAATGTTACAAAATTAATATCTGTAACTTTGGGTCAAAAACGCACTAATCGGCACCGAATTACAGATCAGCTCGGCTTCGGTACCGAATTTTGCTATAAACTTTGCTATAGATTATAATCTTAGATTACAATTTCTATTGTCTATCTGTGAGCAGCCTATAACTCTTACAAGCATAACTTATAACAGATGTAAGATATAACTGCTTACAGATTGCTTAGTGAGTGAAACGAAGAGACGCCCCTCACAAGCCGAGATGTCCTCGGGGATAAATTTCTCCGCGATACCCGTCAGTCTTCTTGCAAAGTTGAATCCGGGAGTCAGAGCGCCGAACCGTTGCTTTTGTAACTCGTCGGCGAGTTCGTAGAGTTGGATCAGACCGTCCTGGAAATAGATAAAAGTATGTTAAATAATTATGTCGAAATCTTACTGCAACAGATTCCGGGGCGAGTACCAAGAGTGCAGCCATCAATGAGCCGGCGGACGCGCCGGTAAAGTGGGTTATTCTCGGGAGGAGATTCTGGAATGGAAACGTTTTATTATGGAACAATTTTGAGGTAAATTTGCAATTTTTAGTCTTATTAATATTTTAGAACTGAAATTAGTAATACTAAAATTCGTATTACTAATAATACCAATACAAGTAATACTAATATTACTATTACCAATATAAGTAATACTACTATTACTAATACTAATTACAGAAATACTACTATTGGTAATACGAATTTTAGTATTACTAACATTAGTATTACTAAAATTTGTATTACTAAAATTATTATTACTAATAGTAGTAATACTATTGTTAGTAATACTATAGCTAGCAATTTTAGTATTACTAACAATAGTATTACTACTATTAGTAATAATAATTTTAGTAATACAAATTTTAGTGATATTATTATTGGTAATACGGATTTTAATATCACTAATTTTATTAATACTAAAATCCGTATTACCAACATTAGTATGACTATAATAAGTATTACTATTACTAGTATTACTTAAATTAGTATTACTAATTATGATAATAGTAATATTAGTATTACTATAATTAGTATCACTAAAATTATTATTGCTAAAATTGGTATTACTAAAATTGGTATTACTAAAATAAGTATAACAAAAATGAGTATCACTAAAACTATAAATTACTAAATTTAGTGATACTAAAATCCGTATTGATAATTTTAGTATTACTAAAATTCGTATGACTAAAACTCGTGTTACTATAATTAGTAAACTCTTACTAAAACGAACAAAATATCGCTCTATCATTCGATTCCGTTACTTGAAATTTCTCTCAAAATTTTACCCTAAACTATTCTCAATTACCATTAAAAACTTCTCCAAAACTCAATCATACCGGTGCATTTTTCTGGATGCACATGATCGCCCCGAAATGATACGTGCCCAAAAATCCGCAGCCGCTCAGAGACAATCCTACCGGCGAGTGAGTTTGCGCTGCCCTCTCCAGCATTTCTCGATTCCACAATCCTTCAGGGGTCTCATTGGGTCCTAAAAGTTCAAAGATTACACAAAAAAGTACTAGAATCTTCCAAAAAATTTCTTACTGGCTAACCGATCTGATGGTTTCTCGACGTTTTCCTCGGAAAACTGCCAAATATCCGCCGGCGTCAGGCTCTTGGTCCAAATTTTGGGGCTCAGATTCTTGAGATCGTTCCGCTCGGGATTCAGGCTGCGGTCCCGTTTTCCGCCCCGCTCCTTTTTTCCGCTTTCGCTTTCTGCGGGCCATGTGAGAAACCGCCGTTTCGGGAATCCGATTTTCGCGTGCAGTCTGGCGAGAATCAGCTTTCAAGAGTATAGAAAATACTTGACTAGACTAGTAGTACTAGGTGCCAGTCAACAGAATGATTTGTTCCTGAAAATCTGCGCTAGAGATGTTTTTGTGGTCTTTGGTGCCTTAAGAAAACATTATAACCCACAGCAAAATAAGGCCGGTTTCGGTGCAATATTGGACGGAAAGCCAAACTTTGAGGTTTGGCGCGAATTTGAATGGGAGTTTTGTAGAAGAGAAATATGCGCGTGGAGCAAAGGTGAAATGTTGGAATGCGAGGAGGAGAAAATTAATAAGGAATGTTAGAAATTTTTAGAGTGCATCCCAGAAGTTTGATATTAGAATTGTAAGTATACTTATTAAATGTTATACAGATAAAGTTTTAGAGTGTTGCATCGATAACAAAAAACGAAATTTCGAGAACCAAAATTCTATGCAATACCAATTTTCAAAGCTGTTTTTGGGCAGTTTTTTCTATGTTAGTCAAAAATTTCACGGAACTGTCACTATGAAAACTTTTTGTCCAGTTTCCAATACGTTTTACAAATTTTTTATTTGAATCTGAAAAATGTATTGGAAACTAGAGAAAAAGTTGACATAGAATCAGCAACATCAAATTTATGTCTGACATAGTGAAAATTTTCACAAAATGTGAAAATAAGTCCAGGGTTCATCAAGTATTGCGCTACTGTGACTGCTCTAAAATTTTGCAGCCAGACAGCGAGAGATGTGAAAGAAATAGTGAATGAAAATGTACATGCTTCACTACTTCTCGATTATTTCAGTCACTATTTCTTGCACGTCTTTCGCTGTCTGGCTGCAAACTTTGCAGTCATCATGAGCACAAATGTGCCAATATTTTAAGTTCACTCACCCGAAACATGTTAGAAATTGTTGCAATTTTTCTATTTTCCTTTCAATTTTTGTCTTTTTTTGCTTATTTTTTGCGAAAACAGTATATTTGCTACAGAATTAATTTTGCAGCAAAAACTGAAAAATTTCACTAACGAAAAGTTTGTCCCTAAAAGCCGACTTGACAATTCTTCCTTACTCTGCAAAGTTCATAGTTTTTTCTGACGGTCTATCTTATTTTTGTGCACCGCCTTTAAATTTGATAAGTAAAATTCGTTTTCAACTTTGACTGTCTAACTCATCTTTATCATCGCCTATCCTGCGAATAATCACGTATCCTATCACCACATGACCAGCTATTCCAAGGTACACATCTGCAAGTACCAGGTAATATGAGGACCATAGACGACAAAGACCTCGCTAGACGCATAGACAGAGGAAAAATAGTCTGTACCTGAGTTCTCTGTACTTGGGCTCTTTCAACCTGATGCCTTGCCTTCAAGACTCTTTAGCGACTACGTGTCTAAAGATATGAGACTGTTATTGACTTATTTCATAAAAGCATCCTGAATAAAAGTTGCGATTTCTTCCTGGAATTTTTGACATTGAAATTTATGAATGCCCTGCTAATAAAATGTTTACTGTTATTCGTCTTATTCGAGATCGTGGATCTAATGGGAGAAGAGGGTGAAGCAAAAACCGATGCAAAACCGGAAAAGGTTAAAATAAGAAGTAAGTTTTTTATGTATTTTAGACAAATATCCACCAAAATTTTGAAAAACACAAACTTAAATAACATAGCGGCTTGGGACTCCCCACGGGAGTCTGATTATACATTTTTTCTATATGCTTACCTATATGTTCAATGTTCCCTCAAATTCCAAGGCGAAGGTCGGGCGCTCCGCGCCCGACCACAGGACTGGTGATTTGTTATCATTTTCACGCAAAGTCAACGGTGCATCGGAAACCGGGATTCTGAATCCAGAAATCCGAAATATGATCCTGGATTCGGATTTGCCCGTACCCGAAAACCCCTGAGTGCCAAAAATTTCGGCCTGAAATGGCAAAAAACCGTAAATTACAAAATTAGGAGTTTGTAGTCAAAAACCTTACGGACCGACAAAATCCCCCTTAATAGAAATCACTTCCAGTTTCGATCTCGGAAATGTCACAAACCATATCTGGCGATCCCGTCGTCAGACCGGGGCAAGTGAGGTGTCATTTTAAAGCCCTGAGGGTGTAGGTCCCGAATAAAATATTTTCACCCAAATTTGAATATTTGAATTCGCGCCAAAACGCAAAAACGTGTTTTTAAGGGTTTTGGCCATGGGAAGTGGTGTTTTTTATGTTCCCAATCGCTTTGCGAAGCAATTCTGGACCTCTTTGCTTTTTACACTTTTTGATTGGGTTATTTTTTGAAAATTTTCTGGAAAAAAGCCACTTTTTGGCCAAAAAATGACATTTTTGAAACCAAAGCATCTACGGGTCTGATTTTTTGCACCCGGGGTTTTTCGGGTGCGCTGATTACGAATCTGACGTCAGATTCGAGGTTGGTTCTCACGAGGTCGTGTTATTCTCACGAGGTCAAGTTTTGCCCGGTTCGAGCGGCCGAAGGCCGCGAGGCTCCGCTGACAAAGCCCGGTTCGAGCGGCCTCTAAACTGGGATAGCCCGTATACTGGGACAGCCTGTATACTGGGATAGCCCGTATCCTGGGATGGCCCGTATCCTGCGATAGCCCGTATCCTGCGATAGCCCGTATCCTGGGATGCCTGTATACTGGGATAGCCCGTATCCTGGGATAGCCCGTATACTCCCAGGTTAACCTGGGATAGCCCGTATAAAAACCCGTTCCACACCCAAACCATGTTGGCCGTTGATGGGCGTCTAGAAGCAGCTTAATGCGCGTCAGCGCATTCAAATACAAAAACGCTTATCACACGTAACCACAAACGAAGACTCCACCAAAAATTTATAGATTTATTTTTTTACTATAGGGGATCAAAAATCAATTCCATGTTACGAATGACAGCTTTAGCTTACTGGGAGGATTTCAGCTATGCTTTCAGCGTGTAGTTTTCAAAAACTTCTAGTATTGTCAGGTATACTATGCGTGTCAAACATTTTTGGAAGCTGACATAATTTCCTGTCCGAGAAAAATACATGTGGGTGGGCACATTTTTGAAAATTGGCATTTCAGCCACATATCCGCAAAAGTGGCCATTTTTTGCCTTTTTTACAGCAAAAGTTTTCCAACGGAGCCTGAAACAGTCTTGAATTACAATTATTGATGCCTTCTTTTCCTATGGGATCTAATCAAACTTGCTGAGATATCGTCTTTTTTTGGCCCAAAAAAGTGGAAAAAGTAGTAACGCAGGATAATTTTTGACCAAAATTTTCACATTTTGGTCCGTAAATTGCAGAATTGTGAACTTTCGAGAAAAATTGCTTGTTTCCCACGGCATTGCGCAAGTTACAAACTGTTCAACTTTAGGAGTGCACATTTGCAACGCGAACGGCACGCCGCTCTTCAAGCATCCGGAGTCAAAGCATCACGAGTCAAACACTCCGGAAGAGCAAAAGCTGGACAACACGCTAGTCTTCGAGAAGGATCTAGAAGAGACTGGATTAAAAGCAAAGTTGTCGGAGCAATTCAATATACCGCTCGGTCAAATTGTCTCGGTAAAACCGAGATCCACACACAAAGCCATTTCGAATATTCGAGAGCAAAAATGTCCGATCCCGATCCCAACGCATTTGTTTGCAAAGTTAAAGAAAGAAGCAGAGAAATATTTAAACTGGGGAGAACGCCACAGGGGATACATGTTTGTTGAGTCAAGTAAGTTGAATTATGACAATGGGCCCATGTTCTCTAGCGTCTAACCACAGCTACATCTGTCTTTTTCTGGTGCGATATACGCTCTCTATAAGCACCAATGAATTTGAGGTTTTGGCATGTCCTGCGGGCATGGGCAAACAAGCACTGGTCTATGTTGGTAGGTCACTCTACACTTGAAGACCGGTGCTTGTACTCTTAAAGCTGGATCTTAGCCTTGAAATTTAACCTAAAGTTAAGTCCTAGTTAAGCCTAAGGACCCGCATGCTAGAACCTGAAATTCTATGTATGACTCGATAGTTGTCTGTTAATCATAAGATCTCTTAGAGTGAGAGATGATATGTGCAAGTGTGTGAAAAAGATCACATAGATGTCGCACGTGTCCAGAAAAAGACAGAGGTGGCGGCGGTTAGACGCTAGAGAATACCGTATTTTCTCTAATTAAGCCCCCGGGGGCTTAATTATTTCAATCCCCCAAATTCGGGCAAAATTTTTCTCTAACCTCTCACTTTTACACGCTATTTCTCTTTCTCTAGGGGGGCTCAATTAGAGAAAATACGGTACCTGAATAACTCCGTTATAATAGAACCCTGCTGGCAATTGAAAATGTTCTTTTGTGATCTTTTACCTTTATGCTTTTTAAGGAAGTGGATTCCAAACCTTTCTGCATGGTTGCAGAAAACTTCAACGGCCTTGTGATCCATTGAAGGCCTTTGAAGGACCTTTTTACAGGCAATCCGTCATTTCATTTATTTGAAATTTTTAGAAAAAAATTGAAAGGTAGGCTTACATCTTAGCCATAGCGCTCGGTCTATATTATCTTCTATGCGGGCAGAATCAATTATAGGTTCGAGTGACTATCAGAGAAAGAAAGAGATGAAGCGAGACAGTGGGCTATTTCCCACTGCCTTGCTTCTTCTCTTCCTCTGGCAGACCCCAAATAAATGATAGTCCCAAGCGGATTTGTCTGTAAAAAACTGCTTAAAAGGCCTTCAATGGGTCATAAGGCCGCTGAAATTTTCTGCAACCATGACCTGGTGTCAGATTTGGCATTGGAGATACCGTAGTATCAATTTTTGGCGTTCTGCTCATTTGTCGCTAATTGAAAGGAACAACGCCAGAAAGCGGTGCTACTCCAAAACTGAAATCAAATTCAGAATTAGCGGGGTCGTAATATAAGTATTCATAATATAAGGAGTACGAAATCTCGGCAGAAATCCTTAAAAACGACCAGTTTGCGGAATATCAAACTGCGAATAGTGGCGAATAATGGCCTCAAGGCACAGAATGTCTCATAGAAACTTTCTTCCGTATAATATTAGAGTTGATAATATAAAATTTACCTTCTGGAAAAAATTTGGTACCGCTCAAGACTTGATTTGATTAAAAACTACTATTTGCCCTTTTAAAACCCAGTCTATTCTATTCTAATCTTTTCCTTATCTTTGTTCAGATCTCTATCTCGAACTGGTCGACTTGCACTCTAATCCGCCCAAGTCCTTATTCACTATTCTCGACTACGTGCGCGACTCGCCGGCACAGAGTCCTGCAGACAGTCAAACCGCCGAAACTACGCTAAATTCAAACGAGGCAAAACTGGCGCGGATTTGGCTGAAGATATTATTTTGCGCAAATTCGGTCCCGCCTCGATTGCCCTGAAGGACATGCTGGACGGTAGGAAGGTACCGATCGGGTATCAGGATGTTATAAGTCACGTGTATGGAAACAGAGTCTTTGTGGAGTATGAGCTGGCCCCGCTATCCAGCAAGTTTGAATACCGCAGGAGGAGGACGATGACTTTGCCTCAGGACAAGGAAACGAAGAATTCGTGAAGAGCAGAGAATACAGACAGAACTCGTTAAAGTGCAGTCACAATAGTGCAATTTCTGATGAAAACGGATTTATTTTGTCATTTTTTACTGACTTTATGCCACCTTTTTCTCTTGCTTCCGATACTTTTTTCAATGTCTTGATTTTTTGTATAATTACAAATAATGAGTTTTTCATTGATATTGTTTAATCAAGTGTGTGGTTTTATTATAAATATGACTCTCTATACTATGAAACAGCAAATAATGCACTTTTTAGACAATTTTGAGTCATTTCTGGTAAAATCTGAAAATATCGATAGAAACCGATATATCGGTATCGATATCGATTGATATCGATATCGTATCGATAGAATTTGACCAATATCGATAGAGACCGATATCGATATATCGGTATCGATATCGGTATCGATATCGAAAAACCCTTTCGGCCGACCTCTAGTCTCAGGACCATTGCATGAAGTACTATCCATGACTTCATGAAGTAATTGGTGAAAAAATTTAAACTCGATCGCATTTAAAAGCAACAAACCAACTTTTGTTAGCATGCTAACCTCCCTTTTCATGGGTTAGCAAAGGTTAGGAAAGGTTAGCATTGCACAGCCCTAGCATAAAAGTCGCAACTTTGTGTTTGTAAATTTTTTTGTTTCTTTCAATGTATCAAAATTTGGTACATTTTCAACATGATTCATTAAACTTTTATTTTCGATCAAATTTATCATTAAACGTTTGAATGGCACAGAGGATTTCGAATTACGCTTATTCTCGAATTACTCAAGACAAATCATTACAGTTGTAATTGAAATTTTAAACATTGTTACAATTTTTTTGTGAAAGTCTAAAATTGATTATTTAATTCGGATCATTTGAAGTCAGTTTTCTTCTTTTGCTTCGCTTCAGATTCTTAAGACTTCAGGCCTAGCGCTGGTTCTCGAGTCCGGTGTGGCCTGCGCCCGAGGCGGCAACTGCCAATTGGGCCTGCGCAGCGCTCAGCTGCGCGGCGTAGGCGGCGCTGTGTTGAGCTGCAGTGGCGCCCGGAAGAAGCTGGTGAGAGTAACTGTACTGCTCGAGGCCGGTGGCAGCTGAAATTTTGAGAAAAGTAGAAGAAAAGGAACAAATGCCCCAGGCGATGTTCTAGAAGGTCCTAGAGCCTTCTAGAACTCTTTTTTTGAAATATTTGAAATATTTTGAAATATCTGAATTGTTCCAGAATGATCTAGTGCGTTCTAGAACGCTCTGAGATCATCAGAAATTTGGAAATTGAGAATGATTGATTGAAAATTTGCAGTTGGTATTTTTGTAAAAATTATGAATTTTAACAGATTTCAGAATTTTTGACTTGAAAAATAAAACATTGAAACATTTCAATATGTTGTATCTTACCTGACGTGGGATGGACTCCATAAGCAGCCGAAGTCGCGCCTCCGTGGACGGCGGCAGCGACAGCCGCCTCGATTTGTTGCTGGTGCAGAGCCTGCTGTTGGGCCTGGTTCACCTGAAAGAAAAAATTAAAAAATTCAACCTGATGTCCGATTTCTTTTTTTAAATGTCAAAATCCAGGTACCCGTAACTTTCAAAATTTCCCACCTTTTTCGGAGCTGTAAAAAATTTTGATATGTAAATCGGCCCGCAGATGCCAAAAAACACTAAACTACTTGTCCCTGATTCTGTTTTGCGCGGCAATTTGAAATCAGATTTTCTATTTGCCGAATTTTGAATTCACTTCAAGCTTTGACCTCTAGTACCTCCCATATGTGGCTAGGTTAGGAAAAACTGTTCATGACTAGCCTGGAACTACCATATTTTCTGTAATAGAAGCCCCCCTTCAAATTAGCGCTCGAATTGCCGAAGCTTGGCAATCCACTTTATTGCTTCTAGAAAATTCTGATTTTGAAATAAGTTGTAGCATAAGTCCTAAGCTACAACATATCACAAATTCAGAAATCTAGAAAATGGCCTTGGCGTAATCTTGGCGTTCTGTCGAGGGGGCTTCAATTAAAGAAAATACGGTATTTTTGACAATCTACAACCAAAAAAGTCGCATTTTCTCAGCCTGTCCCTTCAATGAATCAAAAGTGACAATGGTTTGAATTGACGCCAAACTGCCATTTTTTTCTGGAGCATTCTAGAAGGGTGAGTAATTCTAGAAGGGCTCAAATGAATGCTGAGGCCCTAGGCTTTAGATTAAGACGTTACTCGCCCTTCTAGAATGTTCGAAAACAACTTTGGCATTTTATGGCGTTGACCGCGAATTCAAACCCATTCTCACTTTTTAAACATTCACGATTGATTTGAAACATTGATGACTCACTTGAAGCTGCTGTTGAATCAAAGCGGCCAAGGCCGCATTGGGCTGCGAGAGAGAGCTGAATTGCGCGGCAGCCAGCGGATTCACCAGAGCAGCGTTCTGAGCGGCGAGAGCGGCATTGGGAAAGTAGAGTTGTTGCAATCTGAAAGGTCAAGTCTTGAGTCGTTCGAGAGACAAGATTGCGGTTAACACGATCAAATGCAACTCAAGCCAGAGACAAAATCTACGTAAAACCACCCGGTATTTATAAAATTGAACGTCAATGCTTGCGAACATTCTTCACATTCCTCAGACTGAGGAATGCGAAGAATATTCATCTTTCTGAGCTACCGTACTGGGAAGAAAATTTTCTTCAGAATACCATATTTCCTCTAAAATACGCTTCATTGGCAGAACGCCAAGGCGGTTTTTCATACCTAGAATATTCTAGAAAATTTGGACTATGAAATAGAATTATAAAGGAAGTCGTACTCTATAACTTGTCTCAGAATCATAATCTTCTAGAACATTCTAGGTGTAAAAAATTGGCTTGGCGTACCCTTGGCGTTCTGCCAAGTGATCATAATCTCTCGCAGTTTAGCAAGTTTTTGATTGATTTTCAAGTCACGCCTTTGTGTCGCACTTTGGGTAAAATCCAATATCAACAAAACACCGCATTTCGTCAAAATACACATGGAAATAACCAAATACCCCAAAAATAGCTAAACCAAAGCTGTGATTCATTGATTGTAAAAGGGCAGTTACAATAGTGCAATTTCTTATGAAAACGGATTTGTTGTGACATTTTGGGCAATTTTTACTATATCTGTCACAAATTAGATGTTACTAAATTTATGTCAACTTTTTCTCTAATTTCTAACACTTCCGAATTTTCGAATTCGCGTCAAAAAGTGACCAAAAATGTGCTAAATTGCTGACCATTCAGCTCTATCCATGTCTTTCTGGAGTGAAACTGGACATAATGAAACCATTTTCGCGCCAATTCAAAAATTTGAAAAACAGTTAGAAAACTAGACAAAAAGTTGACATAAACACAGTAATATCAGAATTACGAGCAATACAGTCAAAATCGTCCCAAAATGTCAAATAAAATCTGCCTCCCATCAAAAAATCGCAACATTGCAGTCACCCTTAAAGCTGTGATTCGTCGACTGTAAATTACACAAAAAGAAGTGGAGTTGAGAGAAGAAAACTCGACACTCAAAGGCACAAAAGAACTCAACGAGCATCCCACACAAATGCTCAAAATTTACTTTTAGTCTTACAAGTATTTGCTTGGATTGGATAGGTGATCTTTGATCATCGATCAGTTGCTCTTTTGGCCTTTGTCTCCGTACTTTTAAACGCTTTAGGAGCTTCTAGAAGCCACTAAAGGCTTCCAGAAGACGTAACTTTAAGAGAGACAAAGGACCGTTACTCTGGAATTGAATGACCTTTTAAAGAGTTCAAAGATCAAAAACTGACCCCATTCGTGCCTGCAGGGCCTGTAGCTGTTGCTGGTAGGGAATCTGAGCGGTCGAGTAACCGGTCGAGATTGCTGAAATGTTAGGAATGTCACAACGATCAATCCAATGTACAAAATCTTCAACACAATCACACTCACGTCATTAAAAAGTTAGGAACAGTGGCAAAGTCGAAATTTTTGACTCAAAATTTCAGAATGAGGCTAAGCTCAATACGTGTATTTTTCGAGATTTAGCAATTTTAATACCATAAAAGCCAAGCTTAAGTTCCAGGTAAAGGCCTAATACGAAGCTAAGATTTGAGTTTCCCTTTTTTTCCCCATTTTTTTCGTTTTCCTATGCTTAAGTCTATGCATAATCTAGGCCTAAGCTTAAGCTTGTATCTAAGGCATATCTAACTTCAGGCTTTGAAAGTAAATCAAAGCATGAGCTTAGGTTTGAGATTCAGTCTAAGCTCAACCAGGCTCTAGTTTATGACAAACCAAGGCACAATCTTAAGTTTGAGCTTAAGGCTAGGTTAACTTGAGCGTTCCTAATCACCCGCTTAAGCTTGATCCACAAAACTATATGTCACTCTGACATTTTTTCAGCCAGAAGCAGAAAATGTTCCAATTTCTGGAAGAAAAATCTTCATATACCACTATCAAAAATGTAGAAGACCTACCAGCCAATTGGACGTTGTTGCGCGGCTTAGCACCCAAATACGCCAAGTTTACGTTTGCCTTGCGGCCATCGATGATCGGATTTGGGTCCTTGCACGCCTTCTCTGCGTCGCCGCGCTCTTTCATTGTCACCTGAACAAAAGTCCGTTATTTTCATGACATATCTCAATTTGTCCCTATCATTAATGCTTTTACCCTAAGGGTACACTCGGAGAAATTTTTTTCTTAGTAACGATCGTCCTAAACAAAGTTCATAGATCAACCTCGAGTTAAGATAACAATCGGTAACACATAAGTCCAGGATCTCAATATGTATGAAAAACTATAGTATAGTTTGTATACTATACTATACTATAGTTTTTCCTTAGATATTAACTGCTATATCTTACGGAACATTCTAGAAGGTTAAATATAATCAACTCACGAATCCATAGCCTCGGCTTTTCTGAGTCTGGCGATCTGTGATCACAACGGCCTCTTCGATCTCGCCAAACTGCTTGAAGTAGTCGTGCAGAGTCTTGTCTGTGGTGTGGTACGGAAGGCCACCCACGAAGATTTTTGTGTAGGTGGTGTCTCGGGAACCTGAAATACATTACTGCATTACATTATGTTAGTTCAGATCAGTTTCTAGAACAGAGAAGGCTTTTTTGCCTTCTAGATATCCTTAAAATATTCAGGAATGTTCTAGAAGGTAGCCAACTTTTAATCCACTATTGCGATTAAAATATAACTTTTTCTATAAAATCTTGGACATTAGTGAGGAAACCGTGTTCGAATTTGCACCGAAACACCAAAAACTATTCTGGAACATTCTAGAAAGGTGGCTAACCTCTAGCTGAACCCCCGCGGCCTCTATTTTTATTCACCCTCGAAAGGGAGATTCTATTGGCGAAATTTTTCTCTAACCCATACTATTTCTATTTCTCTAGCTAGCTATGTTGTAGAGAGGGCTTTAAATAGAGAGAATACGACAACCTAAAAAGTTTACCTGTAGGAGTGGTATCGTTTGAATTCGCGCTCGCATTTGAGCTGGCCAATGCCGCGGCCGCTTGGAAAATTGGGTCGTTGAGTGGCGTCACAGCTGACTGCGTCAATTGTCCGTATATGCTGTTTACGGGCAACATTCTCGAAATATTTCACCTTCGATTCACCTGAAACAAAATTTATCAGTAAGTTTAAATTTTTGCCCGCAAGCAAAAATATTTAAAGGAATTTTTGAAATTGGTCAGATTTCCGTTTAAATCTCTGACGGAGGAGAAATGAATTTTTTCGTGGATGATTTCTTAAGCTTTTCAATTTATCCCGAGGGGTGAAATCCATACAGGAATCCATCCGGGGCACTACACAAATATGACAATGAATATTCTTGAAATCCCAAAGCTATGCCAGCACATGGATAATTTATCTACTGTAGAAACTGAATACTGTAACCCTAGGAATTCAAGGAAATCGGGGATCTCTAAGAGCTCAGGGGAATCCTAGGGTGCTTAGAGTTTCTGGGAAAGCCTAAGGGGCTCAGGGGAACTCTAGCATTACGAATATCCTAAGAACTCGTGGGAATCCTAGGGACTCAATAGAATCCTAGGAAGTCGATGGAATCCTAGGAACTAGGGAGCCCTAGGATTTTGAGGATCCTAGGAACTCGAGGAAACCCTAGGGGGCTTGTGTGACTCCCTACGGAGTCAAATTCGAGATTTTCCAAATTAAACATATTGAATCCTCTCAGAATAACCTTAAGCTTCCATATTTCTAAGCCCAGAGAAAAGTATACAAATCCGAGAATAAAGTGAGCTTTCGACGTTTTCTCAAGATACCCCCAATGCTCACTGAAACTATCGATCAAAATCGACACATCCCAATCCTTGTCACAGCCCAATGCTTTGCCAGGAGTCCTGGCTGAGGACTTTGCCAAGACTTGCCTTCGATTTGAGCACAGCTGTTCACCTTTTTACACTAACATAAAATTAGAGAAGCTTTGTTTCAGGGCTTCTCTTTTGCCTGAGGCTATGGAGTGATCGAGGAAAGGTGGTCTTGAGAAGAAAGAGGGAAGATTGCCCTGACTCTGTTACACTATTTTAAGGTTTATCATAAGCCCTGAGGGCAAGAAAGCTCGGGACTAAGAAATAAGCCTCAGGACTTCCTCCTCTGCTTCTATAGTCAAGAGTGATTGAGAGAAAGAAGGAAAATTGTCCTGGCCTGTGATGTTGTGTCGAGAAATTTATCGCAAGACCTGAGGGCAAGGAAGAAAGCATAGGGCCGAGAATGATCCAAGGGCTGAACCTTTCAGGCCCTGGAGGCATTTCTTACCACGAGACTTTAACATAAGATTGCTTACTTTTTTGTTGAACAGTTGTTGGGAAGTGAGGAACAGCCTTTGGATTGCTGTCGCTCTGGGCTGTTGATGAGTCGGGATTGGGTACAGGTGCAAGGGAATATCGATAGAGTTGAATATCGAGAGTGAAGAAGGAAATGTGACACTGCACTCGTGAATCTGAAAATGAAACATTATATAGCAAATTTTTTGTCAAAAGTCATATTTTGGCAAACTTTTTAGTTTTGGACTTTTTTACTCCAGAATGACGGAAATATCACTTTTCCCACGCCAAAATTAGTTCGAGAATGACAGGAATGACACTTTTCAGACTCCAAAATTAGTTTCGCTTTCGAGCTTTCAAAATCCCGGCCCAAAATTCTGCTCATCTTTTGCCGCAAAAATCCCCTGGAAAGCAAACGACCGAAAAGCAAACGCTTTTCCTCAAATAACTACAAGGGCACTTGAAAATTCCTGGAACCAAAGTCGAGACCGAGACTTGCGCCTAAACAAAAGCCATCCACTTAGTCATAAGCGCGACAACCGGCCGGCTTTAGAGCCAACGGAATCAACAAAGAGATTGGGGTGAAGGCCTGGCTGTTCTCGGGCTCCTCAGCCAGAGATTCTTTAGTCTAACTCTGAGATTCTCGAGCTTCGAAGGCCTCTTTGGAAGAGAATTTTCACCTGTTCACTTTTTTCTATCAAATTTCGCTAATTAGTTTCTTGGTTGTTTTTGTACAGGTATGTTTGCGCGAGATTTCGAGTTGGGGAAGTTTTTTATTGGATTTGGAAGACAAATGTGATTTTTGTGCTTTTTGGAAGGCTTTTGGGAAGGAAAGGTAAGTTCCTGCTAATGACATTCCATCCTGGGTATAGCGTCCAAGGGTTTGTGAGAGTGAAATTTATGCCGAAATTTATACCTGGGAAAGGTATTCCCCCGGGGGGATTCCACAGGAAGTATACCTATGAGGACTGTCGTTAGGAGAAACTTACCTTTCCTTCCTCATAAGCATTCGAGAAAGCACAAAAATCACCTTTCCCTTCCAAATCCAATGAAAAAATTACCTAAATCGAAATCCCGCGCGAACATACCTGTGCCAAAAGAATCTCGCGCAGAAAACAAACAAGAAACTAATTAGTGAAATTTGATAGAAAAAATTAACAGGTGAAAATTTGTTAGGCGATTAGCTGGGGGATTTTATGGGGAAATATCAAGGGATTTCATGAAAATTTTCCGAAAAACGAAAAACTGTCAAAAATGTAAAAAATCTTTAAAAATTCCAACTTATTTTTAAGATTTTTGCAAAATTACGAAAAATGTTATTTTTTTTCTAGATAAAGAAAAAATGTTAGCTTACCTTATAAAATGCACTCGTGCGATCCCACAGCACACTGAGGTTGAAATGGGCCTGAAAATCGTGGCAGGATTAGAGATTTATGCCAAAATTTGTTAGAACAGCAAACAGATCGCCAAACGATTATTTTCAATGACAAAGTAACGGTTCACGGCAAGGCACTCGATTAAGGATTCAAAAGGTTAGAAAACGACAGCAATCTTCTGGAAAGTTCTGGATTGTCATCATAGCAAATGCCAAAACTTGAAACACAATGAGCGATAAAACAGCAGTGATCGTGACAGTCTTGGTTGAGGTCACAACAAATTTTTTCAAAATGTCACTCGAAATTTTCAAAAAAGCAACTTTGTGCTCGAAACATAGAATTGTGTAATTTTTACTACCATTCGGTCTCCAAATAAAAGGGCCGAGATCTTCGGAATGCGACAAATATTAAACCTGACTAATCAGTCCGATTTTGCTAAAAATGACAACAATTCAAGAATGGCAACAAGTGACCGACTTTCACTTTTCCGGAAACATTCCACGTGATCTCGAATGTATCACAAGAATATTTGTGACATTTGAGTCAATCTACCAAAACATATTTCAAAACACTTGAGGGCACTCAAGACTGCTTTCACATCAAAACAATGCGCGAAGGCGACATTTTTTCTTTTGTTTACATCGACACTCTCAGTTTTATGTGAGAAAAACAGTGCTTCTGCGCGAGAATGAGAATTCTGTACAGGACAACTTAAAAACGGTCGGCTATATTTAAAGAGATAGAAACAATTATCTATAGAGAAAACCGAGATTGATACAAACATTGGGAAAAAGAAAATGACAGAATGATAAAATCCAGGAAAATGTCGAAAATCTGGACAAATCCGGGATTTCAGCATGATTCCAATTTTCGTAGGATCAAGAAAAATTTTCGTAGGGTCAATTTCTTGGCGAAATTTTCTCGAGGCTATGTCCAAAACATAAGAGAAGGGATTAGTACAGAAACCTCAACCATTTCAAGCCCAAGCTTACCGCGCAAAGCATACCGCAAATCACTTCACTTTAAGAAGCGCTCAGGACAAGACAAGTCAAGTCAACAAGTCGCGATTTGGGTTTTGGACAGTGGCTTGTGTGAAAAGACTCTGCACACACACATACACATCCTTATGCCTGCACACACCTCTAGCACACTTTCCTTAGGGACAATGCTAACAGTTATCCTAACGAGATAAATCAGAGAAACGCATTATTGTTCTAGAAGAGCAGACCCGCATCTGTTTTGTCCCATTTGTCGCCGCACAGACCCATCCTGTTAGCCCATCGAACCCCTGTACCACCCCCCCCCCCAATGTGAGGAAATGGGATCTTCGCAGTCCGCGATAAACTTTTCCAGACTTTGGCTGTGGCCAGAAAGATGAGACAAGAGCAAGGACAGAGCAGCGAAGGGGACGATCCGTCGAAAAATCGATACGTGTGGGTCTGGTCTGGTTTTGGTCTTCCTCGTATTCCTCGGATAGGTCATAAAAGCTTTGGGGGATATCTGTCTGTTGCCCAAAGTTTTGAAAAACTGTAAACTCGGAGAGAAAAATTATTGGTATGATATCTCGGGGAATGTACTGAGTTTCAAAACGGGATTCCAGATTGTCACAAAAATGACAATCGTCTTGTGTGGTCTTTTCGGCGTGGCCCAGCGCGAAGCTTTCGCTCAGACCGATCCTTCGAGTTAAGCTGCACCGGGATCAATCTGTTTTGAAGGTAACATAAGGAAATAATGTAGAAATCAGTCCAGTGCTGCTTAACGTGACAGATCATACGGAGAGTCGGCTTTGTATTGCGCCAACCACCAAGACCACACAAGTCGATTGTGCTTTTTCGCAATATTTGGAATTCTGTGAAATGGCATAATCTGGCGACCGAAAACTTTTGACCACCCAAGAAGTTAGGGATGCCACTTTTCATAAAACCGGCAACAATTTGAGGCATTTAAAAACTTTTTCGAGCCATTCTGGCCCGTTACTCCGAGAATTGTGGTTCAAAGAAAATCATTAGCTTGCAACACAAAGTATGCATTGTAATTGGGCCAGGCGAAAGCAAACGCTCAAAATTATTATTGCCGGAAGGCATCCCGCAGAGAAAATAAGTCAAAAGGAAAACCTGTGTGCAAAATTATTATCAGACAACATTTCCAGGACAAAATAAATATTTGGCGATGTGTCCAACTTTCAACGGTGCAAAAAATGTGTCAAGCAAAGAATTAGTACGTTTTTTAGACAATAGATAACAGAATGATTGTGATCAACTTTAGTATTCCAGAGAGTCTGAAGAGCAGTGCCGTGGATTTTTAGTAGAATTTTTCTCCGGATTTCTTTGGGCAAATATAATTTTTTGGCTGAAAAACATGTTATTTTTGAAAAAAGATACCCTCATTCAAACTGGAATTCGAGATTCTCGACAGAAACTATTACAAACATTGAAAATTGAATAGGTAGAAGGCGGAGTTTCAGGATGAGAAGTGCTAAAAAACTAGAGATCCTGGAGCTTAAAGTTGGATGTTTTTGCTAAAGAAAAACTAAACTGTTTTCCAGAAAATTAAAAGCGATCCCCAAGCGGTAGCAAAAATTAATTCCGCTCTCAAATTAATTTCCAAACTCAATTGCAACACATATGCCAACTCATCCGGCCCTTCGGTTATTAAGTAACATATTCCTTGCCAGGGAACAAGCCCGGAGGCACGGAGAAGGGCAAATGATTTTACGGACACTCACACATCCGACCCCCCTCCGCCAATTCATCACACAATTGGGGGGTCTCTTGAGAATACCGCACTTTCCCAGATGTCGGCTGTCTTTGAAGGGTTTTTCAGGATCCTAACAGACATTGTAACCACGTCAAAATTCAAATTCATGGTTGTCATATAACTGTCAAACATTAATTTGAAACTGTAAAAAGTTTGTAGATTGAACTAGAATTTTTCCAATGTATTGCAAAAAACTGAAACTTTGATATTGTAGCGGGAAATGGCTAATCTAAGATTAGAGATAATGAAGAGAAAATTTAGAAATGTGATAGACATTGAAAGAGGAAACATATAAAAAATAGAGAGGGAAAAACCTGAAATGAGAGAAAAAACTAAAGCCTTACTATAAAGAATGATACCAAAATTCCTAAAAAATGATTAAATTTATAGTGGAACTAAATTTTTCGAAATTTGTTTTATCTTTGCTTCATATTTTAAATTATTGGGTCATTGATTTCAAAACTGGCCTCGCGATTTCAAATGGTGGTTTGAATTTCAAACGTTTTGAGCGTTTGGCATTGTGATTCCATTAATTGGTTTTAGAACGAGTGACGGTCCGCGCCTTCGGCGCGCTCCGTCACTCGGAAGCGGGAGTGTGCACAGCGTCAGATTGGGTTCTACATCGCTTCGCGCACCGCCATCAGCGGTCAGGGTGTTGTACCTACTTACAGTTGGTGGGAACGCTACAAATAAGTGTGGATTTGTGGGTCGTTTTGGGGTCCTCGCGGCGCTTCGCGCCTCGAGGACCCCAAAACGACCCACAAATCCACACTTATTTGTAGCGCTCCTTAACATAGCGTGAGTCATGCTGGGTCTCCGCTCGCTTCGCTCGCTACGACCCAGACGTGAGAATCAGTACTGGGTTGGGTTCGTGAAGATCTCGGCCGCCTTCGGCGGCCTCGATACAATTATTGGCGGCGCGCCGCGTACAAAGTTCATCGATGAAACCCAATCCCGAGAAAGTTCGGGTAAATTAAGGGTTGTTTGGTAAAAAAAACGCGTTTTTGTGTTTTGGCGCGAATTCAAATTTCAAATTCCAGTTCTGACGTCAGATTCGTGATCAGCGTATCCGAAAACCCCTGGGTGCCAAAAATCAGACCCGTAGACAGCTTGCATCGAAAAACCCGATTTTTAGCCAAAAAGTGGCTTTTTTTCAAAAACGCGCCAAATCAAAAAGTGTAAAAAGCAAAGTTGTCTAGAATCGCCTCAGAAATCGATTGGGAGCATAAAAAACATCACTTCCCCAGGTCAAAAGCCTTAAAAACACGTTTTGCGTTTTGGCGCGAATTCAAATATTCAAATTTTGAAAATTTTTGGTTTCCCCATCCTAACTTTTCGAGACCTATCCAATGAGCTATCACTCGCCTCTGGCTAACGGCTGGATCGCGAGATCTGAGCGTTCCGTACAGACAGATGACGGAGAATGGCCCTTTTGTGAAAGGGTATGGGTTTCCCGATTTCGTCTATTTTGGTCTATGTTGGGTATTTTTTTGACCACTATTTCTGTCGTTTCAATGTCGATTTAGTCCTCAAGTTTTTTTAATTATCGAAAAACATGCATTTTTAAGAAAAATTCGTCAAAATCGGCAAATTTTCACAGAACTCGTCAAAATTTGCCGATTTTGACGAATTTTTCTTAAAAATGCATGTTTTTCGATAATGAAAAAAAACTTGAGGACTAAATCGACATTGAAACGACAGAAATAGTGGTCAAAAAAATACCAAACATAGACCAAAATAGACGAAATCGGGAAACCCATTCTAAAACCAATTAATGGAATCACAATGCCAAACGCTCAAAACGTTTGAAATTCAAACCACCATTTGAAATCGCGAGGCCAGTTTTGAAATCAATGACCCAATAATTTAAGGCAAAACTAGCGGCCAGATCAGCGAAAAATGACAAGAAAAGTTATAAGTTTCAAGCTTTGTCTCATTTTCTACCTAAACGACAAATTTGCATAGAAACTCAATTCTTCCAGAAACAAATTCAAAAAACTCTTATCCTATAAAAAATAAAAGGTTACCCGAAAAATAAAATTGCAAACCCACTGGACATCTCCAAATAAATTCAATAGGACAAGAGTAAGATTAAAAGTGCAACAAGATTAAAGTGCAACAGATAAGAGTGCACGTAAAGGTCAAAAGCGACAGTCAAAGCAACAATCTCATAAGACCTGAGAGCTTATCCCGGATCCGTTATCCATATCCTTCCTTATCTCCTCTCATCCAGGCCCGGCCAGACCAAATCTTTCCAGGCCCAAACCAAATCTTCCCACACCCAATTCCGAGCGCGCCGCTCCGGGTCCCGGTTTTCTTTCAGGAAGGGGCGTATCCCAGTTCTTTTGTCTCGCTCTCGTCAATGGCACAATAACAAACACACAGATTCCCACAGCATTTGGCCGGCTAAACAATAAGGAAGCGCGCTTTCTAACGGGCATGAAAGGAAACAGTTTTCTAAGCAATTGGGAGCCGCTTTCTCGAAGCAATTGGGCTCAGGCTTACTTAAGCCTGGAGGGACTAGTTGCTCGGTGACATTCCTTTGGCTAAAGCGTTAATAAGCTTTATGCTTGTGTCGCAGACAAAAGCAATAATCACATTTTCACGTTTTTATTTGTTGAGAAGTTTTTGGAGAACGGAGGCGAGAGGCCTGAAATTTTTTTTGAAAAAACTTCGGTCATCTTGGGAATCCTGGAAAAAACTGAGACGAAATCCTTACTCATAAGTCTAAACCGACAACCCTGGAACTTGTATCAAGGGCGATCTTTTATCAAGGATGCGCTTATGGCGGAGTTTGACTGTATACCGAATTCCCTCTAATATAACCTCGGGCTGTTTTAGCAGGGAATACGGTATTTTAAGGACAGGGCCTAAACTTTAAGGGGCTATATTAAGGGAAATATGGTATGTCAATCCTGGACGCGGGGCACGGACGTTCGTCACTGGGCCATATTGTTGTACCCGGGGTACAAGTTAAGTCCCGATAATGAAACATTTTGTATTATAAAGTGCAAGAAAGCAATCACTGCAAACAAAAGGTCACTGAAAACTCTTAGAGCGGTGAGTCAACATGTGAATCATTTCAGCAAATGGCATCAAACGGTATTAAGCGACGAACTATTCTGAGGACATTTTTCAATCCAGAAACGTGAAACGTTAAACGGCAATCCAAACCAATCATTAAAGGCACCCAATCAATGAAACACATGAAAGTAACTGCAAAATGATTAGGAAACATTCCAAACATTCCACACATTCCTGCGCACCTACCTCAGAATCATGAGCCAAATCATAGAAATAGCCTTTTCAGAAGGGGTAAAAGTTAGAAGGGATCAGGCGGCTCGAATTTGAGCCTAATTTTGCTAATGAAGCGAAGGCCGAATAAAGAATAGAGACTGAAACGCCTCGGGCAATGTTCGAGAATCATCCACATTCTTGTTCTATACTGGACCTGTTCTGGACCTAAAAATGGAACAATGTTACAGTAAAAGTGCAAACTTGCGTGAGAAATTGTACTGTTACGATACTGTATATCAAAACATTACAGAAAGTCGCGAATAACGGTGCCTAAAATGAGACCAATATAACGGTAAATCATCAATTCCAAACTTTTATACAAAAATTTTCAGCCCAAGTTCAAATTTCAATAGAAAACAAATGTTTGGTCGAGAATCTTGATTATCAGGCCCAGATCTCAAGATGAAGTCTTGACTAAATCAAAAACAGTGACTAACTGTAATCCAACATTCATAGCAGGGCTGGGAACTTTGATCGCGGGTCCGATCCGATCCGATCCGATACCTGGTGACCGCCAACCCGATCCGATCCGATCCGATCCCCAAAAAACCCGATATTTCCGATCCGATCCGATCCAAAATTTTTCACCAAATTTGGCTGTTTTTCAAAATTTTTCCCAAATCATCTAAGTTTGCTATTTATGCCCAAAAGTGGGTCAAATTTGCAATTTTTTGATGACGACAATCACTGTCGAAAACCAATGGAGAAAGAGCGAAAAAACAGCGCCGCAGGCGAAAATTTTTCAATTTTTCCCGGTTTGGTACAAAAATTATTCGATTTTTCGCGAATTTCATATAAAAACCTTCAATTTTTGGCGTTTTAAGCTCAAAATTAGTACTGTTAGTTTCTAAAAACGACAATCACTGTCGAAAACCAATGGAGAAAGAGCGAAAAAACAGCGCCGCAGGCGAAAATTTTTCAATTTTTCCCGGTTTGGTACAAAAATTATTCGATTTTTCGCGATTTTCATATAAAAATATTCAAAATTCTTGCAGGAGAAATGGTAACCAAATAGCGCCGCAGGCGAAAATTTTGTAATTTTGGAATGGTGGTTCATTAAAATTTTCTAAAATTTTTCCCGGCCGCGCCCTATCGGGCACGGCCGGCGGGAATTTAAAATTTGAATTCGTGGCCGAGTGCATTCTTAGGGGTGCTTGGATCGGTCCAAAAAGGCCAAAAAAACCGATCCGATCCGATCCTCAAAAAACCCGATATTTCCGATCCGATCCGATCCGATCCGATCTCCCAGCCCTGATTCATAGCCTTCCAATTTCGCGACACTAATAGGCATATGAAATCGCGCGTCCTTTTCCCTCCCCAACAATGTCATAATTTTATGAAGTGCATTGAAAGAACGGACCCACCGCCACCCAACTCGCTGCCCTACTTTACCTATCCCGCCGCAATATTAACTCACCTCACAGCTGAGGTACTCCCTCCACAGGTTAGACTCCAACTGAGACTACCAGACAGTCAGCGAAATAGTCTATATATATATGTATACAAACTGTGGATCGGAATTTCGTTGGACTTTCGCTCATTTTTGGGCTGAAAAATAAACAGAGCACCGAGCGCAGCCCTGCGCTCAGCTCAGGTGACTTACAAAAGGACAGGTGAATGGGAAACGGAGATTTGGGAATGCAAAAAAAGACTAACACAAGCCAAAGAAATGAGGCAAAGTGCAAAGAACTTTCTAGAAGGAGAAGTTTTTGGGCGTGAGAGTTTGTGAGGTAAGAGACCGTTAGGACAGGTTGGAGACTGCTATTGTTGTGAAGCAATGAGGAACGAAGCGGGATTGTTGACTGTAGATTAGGGAAGGCAAAAGTCTGATATAAAAATATGGAAAAATCGATAAAAGTGGGAAATTTTTACTTTTTTGTAGTTAAGATTTCTGATTACCGTGATCTTTTACAGTTTAACGTTATTAAAAATGTGGAAATAAAGTTTATTTCCACATTTTTAATAACGTTTATTGGCAGTTTATTTAATAAACTGCCAATAAAATTCCAAAAAAATTTGCAATATATTTCGAGAAAACCTAAATTTCGTCGCGGGACCATATATGATTGAAATTTATATTAGACAACTGACTGGAGATCAATGCTGTCTGGAACTTTCCAGAAGGAAAGTCAAAAGTCTCAGCTACTGAGAGCTTTAAGCTTCTATTCGTCCTTCCAGAAGCAGCCAATAATTATGAAAATTATCGTATCGTTTAGTAAACTATAGAACATGTTTTTCATAGCTATTAACTGCTTCTAAAACATTCTAGAAGCAATGTTTCGATTCTTCGAATAATGTTGCTAGAGTGCAGCTTACGGCCTTCTATCAGTCGTTTCAAAAGTAACCGGACTGCCAAGTCAGACACAAACGACAAATTGGCGGGAAGTTTGAAAATTATTTACAAGCTAACTCACGTTTCACGTGTCTAAACACCAATTCTGATAGTGCTAACCCCCTCTAGAATCGCATTTTAGAGGGGGTTAGCACTATCAGAATTGGTGTTTAGTCGCGTGAAACGTGAGTTAGCACATAAATAATTTTCAAACTTCCCGCCAATTTGTCGTTTGTGCCTGACTTGGCAGTCCGGTTACTTTTGAAACGACTGATAAAATGTTCCATAAGCAGTGATCAGAAGCAATCAATATCCATTTAAAAACTATACTATAATTTTTCATCGATATTGACATCACTGCTGGAGATAGAACTCATATACAAATTCACCTGTTCAAATTTGTATAGGATAGGATAGACAGGTATTAAAGCTCTGAATCCATTAGGTAAATGGATTCCATTAGTCGGACTGATTCCCCTAATTAGATACAGCCAGGAAACAAGGCGGCTAATGCAACATTGGGCGTAACGGCGTTGGGTTTCGCTTTTCGGCGACGCTTTTGCAAAAGTTTGATTAGGAAAGGTGGGATTGGGAATGGGGAAAGGTGCGCGAAAAGGTGATGGCGGAGGTGGAAATAATTAATGAGATTATCAAATCAAGATCAATGGAAGCGAAGGCTTATCAACAAGCATACCTGGATGAATGAAAGGGGTGAAAGACGACTGGGAGAGGGGAAGTTGGGGATAGGAGATCCTAGCTTTCATGCTAGGGCCACACATGTGGGAATTTGCCGGGGATTGCAGAGGGGGTTGGCCATAACTTTTTTATTTCCATTTTTTGGGTAGTTGATGCTCTTTTCAAAAATGTAGCGGCAAGTGTCTTGTTTATAAATATCGAAGAAAAAATTTTTACCCCCATTTTAAACCCCTGTAATATGCAGCCCCGTATGAAAACCCGAAAAACACGATTTTTCAGAGGGGGTTGCACTTTTCAGGGGTTAAATGGGGGTAAAAAATTTTTTCTTCGATATTTAAAAACTAGACACTTACCCCTACATTAAAAAAGTCATCAACTGCCCCTAATTTGGAAATAAAAAAAGTTATGGCCAACCCCTTCTGGAACCCCTGGCAAAGACCAACGAGCTAGCACTCTATCTTAGTTGGACCCTAAGGATCAGATTGAACCGAAAATTTTATCCTAAAGGTCGTTTCTATGCAAACTACCTTGGCATTGTGCCCAAATCGGGGTAAACGAACCTTAGGGTCTTAAAATTTAGTTATTAATTTTGAAAATTGGTAATTTTTGACAAAATTTCAGACCAAAATGATGACGTACAGTGCCCTGCGGTGAGAATTTTTGAACCCCCGGTACTTTTCAAAAACAAAAGGGGGGGGGGACCCTTTTGTTTTGTTGTGAATTTATTTTTGAGGCATTCTTAGGGGTGCTTGTTCCAAAAGCTGACCCCCGGTAATTACCGGATTTACCTATATGACGGTCGGGCCCTGATGAGGTAAGCATTAAAGAAGCTGCTTCCAGACCCAAAAATGTACGGAATGTATAGGAAAAAGACCCAAATCTTCTGGATTTCTCTGGAAGATCAAGAGATTCCAATTTTTTCAAGACCCAACAACGCACATTTTCCTCCAAAGATCCAGAAACTGACCCAAGCTTTTGTGGGCAGTCGGAAACAATGCCAATCCATCCTCGAGAACAAAGTTGAATAGAGGAATTTTCAGCTGAGGGGCCCAAATTTTTCCCATGGCTGCCGGTTACTTAGCCGAGAGAAACCGAGAACAGTCTTCCAAAGTCTGAGCGGGACCAGACTAACTAGTGCCTCGAGAGTCTTGAGTCAAGGCTAGAGGCTGAAACGGGAAGAATCCCGTCTCCGTCTTAATTTTCAAGACCCAGGCCCTAAGAACAAATAGCGAACAAAAGAGAATGGGCCTTGAGGGGAAGTCGTTTGAAAGTCGAGACTTGTGGTGTTTACGCCTGGCCACACACACACACAGCCTGGGGACATGAAACCAGTGCAAATGAAACTTATTGGCCTCATTGTCTTCCAGAAATGTAACCAAATCAGGAAGAGTCTTCTTCCTGAATCCTCAGGCGATTCGGGAATACGCGGAAAAAATTCGTTGTATAAAAATTTATGCCACCGGAATTGGCCATAGGCAAGAGGATCATGGAGGATGCAGAGGTAAAAATAAGTGAGAAATAGCGGCATTTTTTGTTGGCCAATAATTGTCCAAAAATGGATTAAAGCAATATTGATTAAATTGACATTAATGGCGCGAATTCAAAATTTTAAAAAAGCATTCGAAATTAAAAAATCTGATTTATGATCAATAAAGTAAAACCTGGCCAGAAAACGGAAAACCGCTCTAAACACTGTCTCCTTCGGCCTGGAAGAAATGACGAAATGGTTATAAAATTTACATTTTGCTGGAAAATCAAAATTCTAAAAAAGTATAGGAAACTAAACAAAAAGTTGGCATACAAATATTAATATCAGATTTATGACCAAAATAGTGAAAAATGTCCCAAAAATGGAAAATAAACAAATTCTTAGCAATGTCATACGCTCCAAATGCCCATTTCTCAATAATCTTTCCTCAATTGTCAACCCACAATTTTTTTGGACCCAAGCCAAGAAGATTACCTCAGCATTTACCCCCAAAAGAACCTGTGTGGAATTTCTTCTGGCGGAAAATGGCTGTCAAAGACCACAAAAGGAGAAAGGCGCAATTTTTCGCATCGATCAGAAACCTGTTGAATAATAATAGGGCCGCCGGCCGGTGTCGGTTAATGTTTTTCGCTGCGATGAACATTTTTATCTTCCCACCACCTTTTCTCCTCACCCACTGCCCCCTGCCTTCCCCCTTAATCACACCATCATCGCTCATCACAGCCGTGATGAGCGCATCTCTCAATCAACAAATAAAGACATTGGGGGGGGGGGGGGGTTCTTAAGGTGTTTTCACTTTCGCGCAGTTCACGTAAAAGCTCAAGACGAGTCAGAGTTCCACGGCTGGGAGTTCCAGATTTCAAAAATTTCTGTTTGGGGCTTTTCTCCTTTTGTGGTCTTTTTGAATTCATTTCGAATTCCCGCCAAAAATATTTTCGAAATGATATATTTGATTAACTGACATGTGAAAGGCGTAACGTTTTATGTAAAAATGTGGTACTTTTTAGAAAAAAAAAATATTTCCTTTTCCGTAAAAGACAGAAATTTTCGTTGAAAACTAACAAAGTTTTTACAGAAAATTTTGAACTTTATACAAAACTACGAACATAAAAAGGCAACACAAACGCGCTAGAGTGCAGAGAAAATAGCGTCTATCTTGGATCGTCTGGGTGTCTTTTCAGCTATGGGACAAGGCAAGAATCAGCAAATTAAGTGTACAAAGCAAATAGAATTTGTATTTTTAGACAATGCTAAAAAGAATACAGATTTGATTGTGCATAAAACCAAAAGACTGGTTTTTTCAATAGATCTAGACATAGAGTATCGAAGAAGATTCCGGAAAGTACCAAGAATTTTCCAGAAGGTAAATCATTTTTCATGCCAAAGCTGTTGTATTTTTCATAAAAATTCAGTAAAAGCCAGCTTTTTGCCAAAAATCCCATTTTTATCAAAAATTTGCCGTCTTTAACAGTTTTTGACACATTGAGACTTTCATTTTCAGGTTTCCACGACAATTTTCTAAATAATTCCAGCCCGTATGAATTTTTGAATAGTTTTCCCGCCGACTTCAATACTCCGTCCAATTGTGCTAAGCAACACAAAATCGAAAAAAAAGAAACAGAGAGGCGAATGCTTTGAAAAGTTTGGAAACCAAGGCCGCAAGTCGAGAAAATTTGAGCATTGCGCAGCGGTTCCGTTTTTGACGCGGCCGAGAAAAATTGTAAGCAGTCGCGCACTTGCGCTCCAAAACCGGGGAGGTATGTTTCAAAGGAAAGCTTCAGGAATGGCGGTATTGATTCTTTTCCAGCTCCAATGGAATTCAAACGAAAACAAATTTTTTGGTGTTTCAAGTATTCCATTTTTGCATATGGAATTTTTTAGCTCGGCATTTAAATTTTTCCGCCAGGTATCAGTTTTTATAAGAAACTGACAGGTACTATCATCCGATTGGGGAACACCTAATTAAAGGGCATGTCAAAGAGGCGAGTGAAAAAGACAGAGAGGTGAGAGAAAGCAGAGAAAAAAGACAGAGAGGAGAGAAAAAAGCGAGAGGTGAAGTGCCTAGAATGGAGAACACCGCCTAGTTTGGTAGAACATCGCTAGGCGACTGTCACTTTTTATCAGCCGAGAAAATATCACTCGAGTATCATATGGACCCTGCCAATTCGCGCTCCAGGCCTTCAAAAATGCGAAAGAAACAATAGCAATTATTTTCCCACTCAATTGGAATTCAAAGGAGAGATTGTGGGTTCCGCTCAGAGCAAATTTTGTTTTGTACTTTGCCTCAGCGTCCCCTTCCTCTTTTCCACACTTGGAACTTTTCCCCTGGACAGACTAACGTTAGACGGATTCCGTTTTCCCGAGGCATTCAATTTTTGCGAAAATGTCGGTTTTTTAATTTGAAGCAAAATCAGCGAAAAAGAAAAAAATAGAAACAAGAAAAAGTAATCTGAAAAACAGACGGCAATGCTCCGTTTATGACAAGTCAAAAATCCCGAAACATTATCCGAGAATCCCGAGAAGGACACGCGCAGATCCCGAGTTTTGGAATCACGATTTCGCGCAATCTCGAATAGGAATCGCTCATTCCCGCCCTAACATTCAAACAAACATCGCAATAGACAACAATGCTCCGTTTTATGACAAGTCAAGAATCCGGAAACATCGGTCAAAATCCCGGGAAGCACCCGCGCATCCCGCCGCAGGGATTCAAAGGTGCGAACGAACGCAAACAATGGAAATTCATTACCCACTCGAACTGGAATTCAAATGAAAGTGAGTGGGATTCAAGGCTCAGGCCAAAATTTGTTTCGCATTTGTGCAAGCCGCTTTCGACCGCTATGCCACCTCTCCTCCTGGACATACGGCGGACGCCAGCGGCGACAGGTTGACAACGCGATAAAATGTAGTGCAGTTATTATTTTATTTGGCCTAGGCGCCAGGGGAGTATATCATTTTATTAGTCCCGAGCATTCCTGCGGCACTTCATTATGGAAATGGAGAGAAGTGAGACTGGAGGCCGGAGGCTAGAGGCAGGAGTGAGGTGTGAAGAACGCGGCAGACAGATAAAAATTTGTACATGTGAAATTGAGAGAAGTTTGTTGTTGGCCAATTATGGGAGAATTTTTTGATGACATTTGAGTGTATTGAAGACAGAGGTGTCAGTAGCAATGAAAAACTATAGTATAGTTTTTTGATAGATATTGACTACTTTTTGGACTTTCTAGAAGGAAAGCCAAGCCTTAACCTATTGAGAACTTTTAGCCACTATTCGGCCTTCTGGAATGTTCTAGAAGGAGTGATCCGAAGCAGTGTATATAGTGAAAGGGGGTAGGACAGGAGGGGATCAGGTGTTTAGAACGCAAGATACAACTGAAATTTCTACATATGGATTTGTACTTTATGTCCAATTATGCGGCAGAAGGATCATGTTTAGACCACACATGAGTACATTACAGGTGAGTTAGGTATAGAGCATTATACTAAGTCAGGTAAGAGATTTAAGAAAAAATATTATTTGCTGAGAAAATTATCTACCTGTCAGAATCCCGAGAAGTCCCGCGCATTCAACCCCAGGCGCGTATTGGAATCCCGAAATCAGAGCATCAAAATACGAATGAATCATAGCAAAATTCAGTCCCAAACACCTGGTCCGTTAACTCACTTACCTGTCGCCCATTTTCTCTCCCGTTTTTATGTCAAAACAAAACAAATTGGATTATGACTTTTGGTACGCGTTTCCTTCGAGAACAGAAAAGAATGCAAAGGTGAAAGCGAGAACGCCGAAAGGAGGCTTAAGGGAAAAATGGCGCCTCGCATGATTAATTCAATTAGCGGGAATTTTCGAGAGCGGAAAACAACGCCGCATTACACCGCAAAATGAGTCAAAAGAAAGAATTTATTAGAAATCAATAGAAATAATTATAACACAAAAAATGAGGGCACTTGTTCAGTTTAGGCCCCACCTCCGATTTTTCATAAAAGCTTTATAAAAACTCACAAATACTTTATTTCTTGTTATATTATGCCTCCCAATGTTCCTTGAAATGAAAATTTTCACAAATTATTTGGCGGGAATTTAAATTTGTACTGATTTAAAATGCCCAATTTTTCCATGAAAATCACTGTTTTTGACCCAAAGTGGCTAATTTTAGGCCATTTTTTGTAGAAAATGTCACAAAATAAAGCTGAAAATCAAATTCCCCGCAAAATTCTGCATATATTAGGCATTTTCCACAAAAAATGTTGGAAAAATATTTTTTTCGTGTAAATTTCAGCATTGTCGTAGGTCAATTTTGTCCGGAATTTCCACGAAAAAATTTATTTTTCCAAAACATTTGTCGAAAATGCCTACTATTGCCAGATTTTCATGAGGAATCTGATTTTCAGCTTTATTTTGGCACTTTCTCTAGAATAAATGGCCAAAAACAGCCATTTTTGGTCAAAAACAGTGATTTTCATAGAAAAATTGGGCATTTTAGATTAAACAAAAATTTGAATTCCCGCCAAATGATTTTTAAAAATTTTCATTTCAGGGAATATTGGGAGGCATAATATAACTATTTGATATAAAATCTTTAAAATCTTATAAAGGTTTTATGAAAAATCGGAGGTGGGGCCTAAACTGAACAAGTGCCAAAATGAGAGTTTGGAATTATTTCGGGTTTAAATGTTGCGATGTTTTTAGATTTGACCTTAAACTTCCTAGACTGTTACTTTTTAAAAGGGCAAAACTCGAGGGTTTTACCTATTTAAATATCTGACATGGATTCCAGAGGTGTTTCTTTCGTGATTCAATTCTTTGCACACATCAAAAAAATTTGAGCAAAGACACAAGGTAAATTTTTGTAAATGATCACTGATCACCGATTCCGGCTTTTTCGTCCTGCCGTACGGCTGACGCATCCACGGCTTGCCCTCTTCGTTATACTTTTTTACCAGCTCGATGGCCTCGTTGATCCGAGAAATGGGCGGCTCGATAAACTTCACATCATCCACAGGCTCAGTCTCGGTGCAGGGTATCGAGAACATTGCTAAAAACTTACAGTTATTGGGGAATTTCATTAGTATAAAATCTATGAATTGTTTAAATTGGCGGGCTTTGGCATTTTGGCGCCAAATCACTACTGGAACTTTCCAGAAGTTATTTGGTTGAGACTCCAAATCTGTTCTGGAACAATCTAGAAGAGTGAGTAGTAGCCTAAACCAATGCTGAATCTCTGGGCTATCGATTGAGATATTACTCGCCCTTCTAGAATGTTCTAGAAGTGATTTGCAGTTTCAACAAAATCACTTTGGAACATTCTAGTGGGACGAGTAATATCTCAATCGATAGCCCAGAGTCTTAGCATCAATTTGGGCTATTACGCGCGCTTCTAGAATGGTCCAGAACAGATTTGGAGGTGGAACATTCTAGAAGGGTGTGTAATGGCTGAAATGTATGCTGAGAATCTTAGCTTGCCATTACTCGCCCTTCTAGAATGTTCCAGAAGTGGTTTGGGCCAAAACCATTCTTCAGAACTGACCTTTAAGCTCAAGCATTGCCTCAGCCGGGATCTGACCTGCGCCGCCATCCAATCTCGACTGCTTTATGAGGCGCCTCTCGAGCTCCTCGTCCGATGGAATGATCACTACGCATTTCCGTAGTATAAAATCTATTAATCGTTTAAATTGGCGGTTTTGGCGTTTTGGTGACAAATAATTTCTAGAACATTCTAGAAGGATGGGTAATATCTCAATCGAAAGCCCAGAGTCTCAGCATTAATTTGAGCTATTATTCGCTCTTCTAGAATGTTCCAGAACAGATGCGCGATTTAAAGTCTCTGCCAAATCACTTCTGGAACAATCTAGAAGGGTATGTAACCCTCTTCGTTATACTTTTTTACCAGCTCTATGGCCTCGTTGATCCGAGAAATGGTCGGCTTGATGAACTTCACTCTGCAGAGAACGGTTCACAGCTTTCGCTGTGAGACCCATCACCTGAAATGAATGATTACAAAACACATAAAGAAACCTAAGCAAATTGCAACACGTTGTTCTAGAACATTCTAGAAGAGGGGATCGGGTTGACATGAGACCAAAAATGAGTCCAAATTTACAATTTTTCCCTGTTTGGGGAGGGATACCCGGTACCCACGGGTGCGTTACTGGAAAAAACTTTTAACTTTTTTATGTAACATCAAATTGGACCTTGAAGTTCAAATCAAAACGCACCACCAAATAAGAGTGCATCTACACTTCGAACGATGAAAATGTATTTTCATCCAAACTGTTTGCGCATTCAAATTTTTGAATGTCAAAATTTATTCAGAAGAAAATTGAAAAAATTGGTCAAAAATTTGTTTGCTGAGTACGTGAAATTTGAAAATTTCTACAAGCAAAAGTACCATCCTTCAGAAATCCAGCAGAAAAAGGTTCTCTTACCAACCGACCTCTGGGTCCCAACGCGGTTTCCGCTGCGACCGTTGGTTTTTAGATACATGGGAAAAAAGTTGTATAGCAAACAATATATTTTTGCTCTACCAACATGACCTCTCTTGGAGGTAACCGAACACACAGCATTCGAGAAAAATGCACTCCTGGTTCCCTGGTGCTTTCATTACGAGGAAGCAAATTGAACGGAAGTGAAAAATGGAAAATTTCGACATTATCAAATTTTTGTACTTTGCTTGTGCTTTTACCAAACACATCAAGTGTGTTTGGCAAACAAGTGACCCATCAAGTGTCACTTCCTCATTTCTTAAACAAACAGCCAAGATCGTGCCGTTCGTAGATGGCCACTGTTTACCGCAGCGTCGATAGACGTCATGTGGTGTCGATGTGACATAACATCTCTACTGACGTTGACATATCATGACTATTTAAGAAATTCGGCGACATTTCATCTCATTACTTGCTCAATATTTCTAAACTAAAAACAATTTTGTACTGACCTTGTTCGAACTAACATGTAATTTTGTCACAACAATGTAGCAGCAGGGGTGTGTAGCTTCTAAATATCGAAGAAAAAATACCCCTTCCTCCATTTAACCTCCTGAAAAGTGCAAGCTCCTGGAAATCCCAAGTGGAAAATCCCAAAAACACGGTTTTCCAGAGGAGGTTGCATTTTTCAAGGGGTAAAATGGGGTAAAAAACCTGTTTTTCCGGGTTGCATATTTTAGGGGTTAAACAGGGATAAAAATTTTCTTCGATATTTAGATACTAGACACCTGCCTCTACATTTTTGAAAAAGACATCAACTTAAAGCGTGGTAACTTAGGTACAGTCGAACCTCCGAATAACGCGCCTCTGAATAACGCGCCTCTGAATAACCCGGATTTTGTCCGGTCCCGGATTTACGCCAAAGGATTTGTATAGGTCAGGCCCCCAGAATAACACGGATTTTTTTGAGACATGCCTTATAAATGACACTCCGAATAACGCTGATTCAAATATTTTGAAGAAAATTTCGAATTTTTTATCACTTTTACAAAAATTTTAACAAAATTTTAAAAATTATAGAAATATTTTTGCCAAAAGTTTTACAAAATTCGGTAAAAAATACCAAAATTTTGTGAAAAAGTTCAAATTCGCGCTAATAAATTCAAATTCACTGCCGAAACATTAAAAAAATCCCGAGATCCGCGTTATTCGGAGATTCGGTTGTATATTATCACTATTCTAAGTTCTGTAAAAAGTGTGTTGTAGCCCCCTAAGGAGTATATAGTACCAAAAAAATTGGTCTATCGGCCAGTTCCCTTTTTGCACAATCAAAAGAATAATTACAGGACCCACGCATCATTTTATTCTCGTCATTGATCCGAGACCGCCGATTTATTTTCTAAAATGCAATCCGTATTCTTGCTCGTCTTGGTTTCACTCTCCATGTGCCATTATACGGAATCTATACAAATAACTACAAGCGATGCAGCTACTGTAAAATATCTAACTAAGGAACTCAAAGGCTGGGGTGGAAAGTTGCGCAGTGATGTGAAAGAAATTGTAAGTGACTAGAAAAAGCACCGCCGCTATCGCGGCGTCCCGCCCCCCCCCGTCAGTATGCCCCAGCCTTGAAATGACCAAAAATGCCATTTTCGACCATTCCGACCTCCGTTTCGACCTGTTCGACCTATGTTCGACCTCCAAAATTTTGTCGAATTCGTGTTCCCCGACCCCGAAAACCCCTTATTAGACATTACCCACGCCAAAAACGACCAAAAACACCATTTTCGACCATGTCGAACATTTTTCGACCCCAGGGTATACCTGGGGTAAAAATAAATGTCGGAATCGTGTTCCCCGACCCCGAAAACCCTATATGGCATGTCTTACATACCTATATCTGGCAAAAATGTCATTTTCGACCCGTTCGACCCCCGTTTCGACCTGTTCGACCTATGTCGACCCCAAATCTGAGTCGATTTTTGCCGATTTATGGGGGGTAATTACTATAAGGGTGACATTATCTGGGTCGGAAACGGCATTTAAGGGGTCTAAACGTCAGGTGCACAGCTTCAGACGCACGGACACTGGCTTCTTAGTAAAGTAACATTACAAAATGTTTAAATTTAGGAGAACCTGCTCCTTTTTTATTTCCGGGAAAAAACTGAATATTTCGTAAAATTTTTCATAAATTAGAGGCTAATTGTTAACCCCTCAAGATTTTTTTGTCAAAAAGATGGTTTTTAGGCCTTTTTTGGGTTCTGGCACTTTTAAGCATTTCTTACGTTGATTTTTGGCATCCCGAGGTTTTCGGGTGCGGGTATCCGAATGCGGGATCAAAATAATTACAGGGACTCCCCCGGGGGTACGAAAAATTTTTTTCAAATTTTTTAATTTGTAACCACCCTTTGAAGGCGGAAAGCCCGAAGAACTAGAAAAGTACTGGCGTAGCCATGAATGGGATCCATAGTTACCGTGTTCCCTGTAATGTCCGCCCACCACTCTTCAAATTAGCGCTCGAATTGGCAAAGCTTGGCGATCCACTTTATTGCTTCTAGAAAATTCTGATTTTGAAATATGTTGTAGCCTAAGTCCTTAGCTACAACATATCACAAATTCAGAACTTTTAGCAAATTTAGAAACCTTGAAAATGGGCTTGGCGTTCTGCCGAGGGGATGGGCTGAAATTACAGGGAATACGGTAGTATATGTTAAACAAGTTAAGGAGTGGAACCTGAATGAAATGGCTGACGAATTTCTTAACAAAGAGACACCTGAGATCGATCAACAGAGATCAAACAATGTTATGGTTGTCTTTTACGAAGCGACTGTTGGTGGCCATGCTACAATGGGTAGGCATACATTTTTTAATGCCCTTATTTGTAAGAAATGTCCTTGTTTGCAGCTCGTCTACTTTTTTGTCTTTATTTTCTCGAGAATACACATATTTGGCAATTTTAAATTTTAAACAAAGTGTTCTTATTTTAAGTCGACCAGATTCGATCCCTATAGTAGTATGGCATTACAGCCAGTACAACCAATGTTATAAAAATTCGACAGTATGACATTCATTTCCCGGATTATAAACCGGTACAAATCTGATTTTTTAAAAATTATTCGTATGACATCACTCAATTATACTGCAAACATTTTCAGATGGCGTGTTTACAAGAGCAATAGAATCCTCACCTGCTGTTGGAAAACTTTTCTTCCAGGAAAAAATTAAACCTCACGTAAGTTTCCTTTTGAAGCATTACTTTTTTTTATCAAGAGTATACTTTTTTTAAGTGTTTTATTCCTCTAAAGTTTTGATTTTTCCAGGATTTGAGGCAGGTACTTCCTTCTGCCTTTGTTTAGTCAGTTTATATTAGGTTGTTAAACGTCGTTTGAGCGTTTCGGATTTTGAATTTGGCTACTTTTGGCATTCTGTTTTGAACGTCTCGAAGCTTTCTAATGCAGTTCGGGACAATATGATTAGACCCTTCCGTAGTAAATCGACCCCGCTGTGTTTGAATCCGGGTTCCGATTTAAACTTTGATCTTTGATCTTTGATTATTTAACTTATCCCTTTAAAATTTGGATTTTTCAAGGGGTTAGCGCTAGTGCCAATCCCCCTCAAAGTAAAATTTTAGGGGGGATTAGCAATATAAGATATGCGCTAGCCCCCTTCTAAACTGAATTGGCGCCACTGGCGCCAATTCAAATCGACATATTCAAATCGGTCCTCCGGTTTTGTCACAGGGAGTATTTTATTTTGTAAAATGTTAAATTTTAGCTAAAGTCAAATGGCGGAAAATTGAACGTTGGAGCAGCGTATCTCAAAAACAATCGCGTCGCTCCAGAAGGCATCGACCATCCGCCCGCAGCACACGAATGGATGCACTGGTATCGCATAGTTGTTGTGGCATCTGTTGCTCCTCCCGCTTATGGAAACTAGTACACGAAGTTGGTACTGTGGAAAAGGAAAAATTATCATATCAAAGTGCATCATAACAATCATCATCATAACAAGAGCTTCATTTTTCGTTCATACACTATGCATATGTTGCAGTTAATATTGACAGTTATTAGTCAAAGTCCAATTTTTCAGGACCCAATTTTTTAAGCCTTGGGCCATTCGCGATAAGTCCTTGGTCCCGACACGAAAATCTGTGGATACGGTACGACCCGTAGCTGAATTTACCGGCCCGGGCTCGTATCGGACCGGAACCCGGTCCGGACTTTCAATAATAACTGACTTTCAATGCCAACTTTCAAAAAGGTATTTAAAAAACAAATACAGTCAACCCCGTTAAGGGCCCCTCTTGGGCCGGGTCCCGAGGGGAGCTGGGCTTAACGGGGTTGACTGTATAAAATTTCCGAGCATTGTTATTATATATCATATATATCAGGAGGCGTTATTTGGGGGTTTGATTGTATCATATATCCACAATAGTTATTCATCATTTGCCGCCAATATATATCGTAAATAAAATTGTAACACCTGAATTCTCGAATTTTTGAGTGTAAAATTTTATTTCAAATATTTTTTTGCAAGACCATTTCAATTTTCTTCGCCTTTTGACACTGAATCGGAATTTTGAAAAATATATGGAATCAGAATTTTAAAAAATTTATAGAATGCAGGAAAGACAGAAAATGCAATTTTTAGAATCTTTGCTTTTTATTTTTCACAATTTGTTGCTTTATTCATACGAAAATCTGTTTCAATTTTGTTTCAAAGTGTTTCAATTTCCTGGAAATTTTTGTGATTTTTTATCTTTTTGCAAAAATTTGGCATAATTCTTAAATTCCTCAACATTTTCCTATTCTAAACAATGTTATGCATTTTTGAGTACGTAAAAGAGTTCATTAAATTCATCGCCACCGGCAATGTTCGAGTTGCGCTGAAGAAAGACTTTCGACTCGGTAAAATGTATTCCTTAAAAGGTCCTGAGGAAATCTCGAGATGCGAAGATTTGTCACGAGGGACGACGGATTTGCGCCGTTTTCGATTCCCAAGTCGGGAACTGGCCTTGTATACTTCGGATAAGGTGAGCAGCTTTTAAAGAAGTAGCAAAAGATCACTAGTGCCTGAGGTTAAGAGTACCAGTGACCACATTCCAGAACCGGAGTCAATACCACGGTCGTGAAAATTGTATCATCGATTAATACCAAATATATTTTTAAATAATTTTCTCGCATATTTTGAAACCAAATCATTTTTCTGAGCACACTTTTCCAACCCAACCAGTGGGAAAATGGATAGAAAAGTGCATTTAGTTTTTTTTCAAAAATGGCTGTTTTTGGCCCGAAAATGGCCAAAAATAGGCATTATTCAAACATTGATTCTCTCACGTTAAACACCTTAGAAAAAGGCGTTCCATGGTTTTGATCATTTTTCCATTCTAACTAAATTTACTAGCTCTTAGGCAAAAAAGTACAAAGATGCCGCATCTTCAACACTTCCTTTACCTGTTTATTTTTATCATCTTTTAAATTTCTGAGGCGTTTCTTTTGTGTTTTTTCTTTTTTTTCAGTTTTACTTCAGACTTGCTGATTAATTTCTGATTCTTCCATCGCAACAATTATGCACACACACACCTAAAAAAGTTTCAGCAAAGACACAAGGTAAAATTTTAATCAGATGAAATATAGCGATAAGGTACTTTGCGGTAAATATGTGAAAAATTAGCATGAATCCAAAGTCAATAATTTCATAATAATCTCATTTCAGTTTACAGTAATCCGCGCTCAGATCGATGGCCTTCCGGCGACCCATTGGTTGGGCATGTCCCGATGATCACTGATCACCGATTCCGGCTTTTTCGTCCTGCCGTACGGCTGACGCATCCACGGCTTGCCCTCTTCGTTATACTTTTTTACCAGCTCGATGGCCTCGTTGATCCGAGAAATGGGCGGCTCGATAAACTTCACATCATCCACAGGCTCAGTCTCGGTGCAGGGTATCGAGAACATTGCTAAAAATTTACAGTTATTGGGGACTTCTGAGAGAAAATTTATTAATTCTTTAAATTGGCGGGTTTTGGCGTTTGGCGCTAAATAATTTCTAGAACATTCTAGAAGTTTTTTGGTTGAGACTCCAAATATGTTCTGGAACAATCTAAAAGAGTGAGTAATAGCCCAAATCAATCCTGAAACTCTGGGCTATCGATTGAGATATTACTTGCCCTTCTAGAATTTCTAGAAGTGATTTGCAGTTTCAACAAAATCACTTTGGAACATTCTAGTGGGACGAGTAATATCTCAATCGATGGTCCAGACTTTCAGGATTGATTTGGGCTATTACTCACTCTTTTAGATTGCTCCAGAACAGATTTGGAGGTGGAACATTCTAGAAGGGTGTGTAATGGCTGAAATGTATGCTGAGAATCTTAGCTTGCCATTACTCGCCCTTCTAGAATGTTCCAGAAGTGGTTTGGGCCAAAATCATTCTTCAGAACTGACCTTTAAGCTCAAGCATTGCTTCAGCCGGGATCTGACCTGCGCCGCCGTCCAATCTCGACTGCTTTATGAGGCGCCTCTCGAGCTCCTCGTCCGATGGAATGATCACTACGCATTTCCGTTGAAAACTAAAAGATCAAAGATTACCCCAGATTGATTACTTAAATAAAAAAGACATACTCTTGAAACTGCGCGAGTTTCTTCCTGACCTCCTTGGAAACATTGGTTTTATCGATAATATAATTGTGGCGGCGTCGACAAGCCATTTGGAGAGATCGGTTCAGAGCTTTCGCCGTGAGACCCATAACCTGAAATGAGCATTATATCGTCAATGCTGCAAAAGTGAGAATGGCTTTGAATTCGCGGTCAACGACAGAAAATGCCAAAGCAGTTCTGGAACATTCTAGAAATGTGAGTAATGGTTCAATCGAATGCCCAGAGCCTCAGCGTTAATTTGAGCCATTACTCACCCTTCTGGAATATTCCAGAACAGTCTTGGCCTCTTGCCGCCAAATCAATCGAATTCCAACTCAATTTTTTTACTACAGTCTTCGTTGATATAAGAACACCATGGTCCGGTCGCTAGAGGTGTTTTTATATCGAGGGTTGACTATAGAAGAATCTCAAAACATACCATATCCCAACGTCCTTGATGAGCTCTCCGCCTAGGAACTCCATTTATCTGAAAAGAAGTTTGAAAATCCAGTTTGAATATTTTTTACAAAAAAGCAAGTCTTACAGTCATCGCACTGAGAATTGTGTCCGTATTCAAGAGAATCCAATGTTCTTCCGGATGGTCCCGAAGGTACTGCCTGACCCATCTGAAAAAATGTTTCATCAGCCACAGTCTAGCTCTTACGAAGTTTTGGGTATGAGAGAGGAGGCACAGCAAAAATTTTTTCGCAAAAATGGGGCTCTTCTACAATACCTCCTCACAATTATCTTAGCGAGCAAACCCAATTTCAAATTAGCGCCAAAATATAATTGCATGGGAAAGGGGTAAAAAGGGGCCGATGAAAATTTTTAATGAGGGGATTACTCGGCAGGGGTCTCCTCTAGAGATTGGTAAAAAATTTGAGTGGGGCTTGATTAGAGTAAAAATTAGAGTAATCCCCTCACTAATTTTCAGCGACCCCTTTTTACCCCTTTCCCATGCAATTATATTTTGGCGTTAATTTGAAATTGGGTCTGCTCGCTAAGATAATTGTGAGGAGGTATTGTAGAACGCTTAACAAATTTTATTTCTACTAAAAAATTTTCCCAGGATGGATCCCGGAACGAGGTTATCTGAAAATTTTTTCGAAGAATCATACCTTCTAGAATGCATAGCCAGGATATGAATACTCTTATAAATTTGGGTAGACTTACGTGGTTTTTCCCGCTCCTGGAAGGCCGACCATGGCAATAACTGTGCAGCTGGTTTTGTCGGGCGGCGGCCGCCTGCTCGCCACAATCCCGTCCTTCGCCCCATTTCTTAGCTTCGCAACCATTGTCGAGTCCGCTTCTTCTGGAGGAAGGCTGCAAAATTTACATTTATTTCATGATACGATCCAGAGAATGTCATAAGCGCCAAATCGCGAAATCTGTTCGAGAACATTCTAAAAGGGCGAGTAATAGCTCAAATGAATGCTGAGATTCCGCGCATTCGATTGAGATATTAGTCGCCTTCTAGAATATTCCAGAAGTGAAATTCTTCAAAAACGTCAAAGCCCGCTAATAATTGGCCGGCTTTGAGATTCAAATTGGTGGGCAATTTGAATTTGATTTAAAATTTCAAACCTCCAAAGTGTCAAATCCTCAGTTTCCGGCAACTCCTCTTCATCGCCACCGAAATTCACCAGCACCTTACAGTTCTTTGTTGCAATGTGCGGGAAGACGACGTCACCCGACTTGAAGTCCATGTCAATGAACGCCGTGCCGAGATTCACCTTGTTCTTGTAGAAGCGAATTTCGCAATTGCTCAGATCCTGAAAATTGTTTCAAGTGCTGTAATTTTTGTATTGAAACCTAAGCTAAACTCTTACCAGCACCGTTGTGACGACATCCCCGGCGTGGAACGCCTCACCGTATTCCTCAAAATGGTTCGCGTGAGCCTTCTTTCCCAAAGAGCAAAAAGAGTAGGAGTGAGCCGATTCGCCAAGCTGAAATTACAAAACCGTTATTACCAACAAACTACAGTCAAATCCCATTTATCCGGGTTTTCAGTATTTTTGGTTTGAATGCGAGCCATCTAGAGGCTATTTAAATCATAAATAAGCGTTTTACGGGTCCCATTTTAACTAAAAACTTTCCATTTTTCGGACGAAATTTTCCGGTGACTGCATTGAATTGTTCAACTTGAATTGTGCATATCGGTACTTCTTTAGTTCCACCCCCATCGGGTGGGGGTGGAACTAAAGAAATACCGGCAGATTCAATCTTTATCTTTTGTCGGTAACTTCTGGAACATTCTAGAAGAGCCAATTATTTGTACTTGGCGATATTTTGGAATACTTCATTTTCACAGTGAACAGAAGGGGGCTTAATTAGATGACGCGGGTGATAAAAGGAAGAATTTAGGGGTATATGATTAAAACCAACCATATTTGAAGTACCGGCCGCTGACCAACCAATCCGCACGTCGTGTGGCTCCATTTCCTCGAAAGGAACATGTTTGAGTGAGAGAAATTCAACAATCTAAACTCCGATTTTTATAAAAAGACAAATTAACCAAAAATTCGGTGAAAAATTGAAGTACAATTTCAGGTACAATTTCTCGGTCGGAAACCATTCAAAATGTCAATTTTGAGGAAATCAAATTTTCTACGAATCGAAATAAAAACCTTGATTTGAAAGGCAACTTTTTCGGCGGGCAAAAAGTCATCTGCGAGCACAATGCCATAGTTGGAACGCACGCCGCCCCACATCAACGCAAATCCATCACCGTTATCCGGGTCGATCAGCCATTTGTTACTGTTTGCCGCTTTGATGTTTAGGTCCGCGTTATCTGAAAGTAAAATTAGTCGTAGAATCGTCAAAGGTGTATAAGACTTAAAAAATTTTGTGTCAACGATTTGAATTAGCGGTCAACACCGAATTTAAGTTTGGGGGATTGAGATGTCAATCGACAGCTCTAGGTGAGAGAAGAAAAATAGATTCTCACTCGCCACAAACGGGTTCTATCTGAGTTCGACTCTCAGGATCTACCCTAGGTCGAAAAGGATTCTGGATTCGGAATCTGCGGGGTTGAAACCCCCCCCCCCCCAAAAGCGCTGTGGCCGTACGCCTGAGGTGTCTGGGTAGACTAAAGCACCATGTGTCGAAGGCAAACCGCAGCCAATATTGAAACTTTAGAATAAAATTTTATAGAAGCTTGGGAAATATTCTTCCAGATTCCCCAGGAATGGTGTTTGTAAGTAAACTTACAATAGTCCAGTTCGATAAAATCATCGTCTGGCAAAGGTTCTTCCTCGATGACCGGCGGACCCATTTCCCTCTTTTTGGGCGGACGCAAACCAGCAGCGATCTCAAACAAAGCGTCGTCATCCTCATCATCGGGTACCGGCTCGCCGTGAAAATCCGGGAGTGGCTTTTCCTGCTCTTCCGGTGAAGAGGCTTCAGGCTCCGCATCCAACACCTGCTCGTATTGATTCAATTGCTCCTGATTGTCGACATCTGACTCTGAAATGGTGTTGTGTTCAATATTATCATGGTAAAGCCCATATCCACCCATTTTTGCTGAATGCGCATCTCCAGGCAGCAAAGAACACATTTTCCCTTGTTGTTTACTAATATAACAAAGGAAATATGTGTTCTCTAAAGGTTCGATTTCCCCATATGCCAAAAATGGATTAGGGGCTTTATTTCTGATAATGTTACAAACCAAATTCAATTCTGGGTCAAACGACCTTCACTCGACATATTACCAATGTCTTTCAACATCATCCTGGGTCGGATTTGATCTTTGAACTTTTACCATTAAATGCCGGAACTTTCAAGAATTTCAAGGGAAAAGTTCAAACATCAAAGTTTTAATCCAACCCCGGATTCAGGCTCAGCGAGGTCGATTTACTATGTAGGGGCTCCATCATCGTCACGAACTCCCTAGAAACGATATATTTTCACAAACGGATTTTGGATCCTACCACGAAAAGCGTTGCCTATTTATCATTGAATTTTCAGCGCAGTTGAAAGACATTGGTAATACAATAAATCCCGCATACTTAAAACTTACTATTCATTTTCTTCAGTACTTCGCTCGCCCGACTCAGCAGACCTTTTGGATCTTTCAGCAAAAGTTGCTCGGGTTGGTTTGAGTGCTTCTGCGCATCATGCGATGTTTCTATTGGCTTTGGTGGAGGTTGCGGTGATCCCGGAAGTTTTACATTCTCGTCGTCTTCTTCTTCGCCATCGGATGTTTCGGTTGCCTCAGGTGGAGGAGATCCCGGAAGTGTTCTATCTCCGTCTTCTTCTTCGCCATCGGATGTTCCTGTTGTCTTTGGTGGCGGTGATCCCGGAAGATTTATATTTTCGATTTCTTCCCCATCGGATGTTTCTGTTGGCTTAGGTGGAGATGATCCGGGAAGTGTTCTATCTTCGTCTTCTTCGCCATAGGATGTTTCTGTTAGCTTAGGCGGAGGTGACGGTGATACTGGAAGTTTTCTCTTCTCGTCTTCTTCTTCGCCATTGTACGTTTCTGCTGGCTTAGGTGGAGGTGATCCTGGAAGATTTATATTTTCGACTTCTTCGGATGTTTCTGTCAGCTTAGGCGGAGGTGACGGTGATCCTGGAAATTTTCTATTTTCGTTTTCCCCATCAGATGTTTCTGCTGGCTTAGGTGGAGGTAATCTCGGAATTTTTCTGTTTTCGTTTTCGCCATCGGACGTTTCTGCTGGCTTAGGTGGTGGTGGCGGCGGTCCCGGAGGTGGTGGAGGTGGAGGGAATGGTGGCGGTGGTGGCGGCGGCAGGTGAGATAGCCGAAGTCGCGGAGGAGGTGGAGGTGGTGGCGGCGGAGGGGGAGGAGATGCCGGAAGTGTTATATTTTCCTCTTCTTCTTCGCCATCGGACATTGTCTTGTCGTGGTAAGCCGCTGGTGGCTTTTGCTTTTCCTGGTATCCAGCTGAATCGGATTCAGGCTCTGAGAAATTTGAAGCAGTTTTCACCATGTCGACTATAAATACGATGTTAATATTTTTATCTCATGTATTTCTTTCCTGTCAACTGAAATTTTCAGATTCTTCCTGAAAAGCGATTTTTGATCACAAAATTTTGACACAAGACCGTGGTAATTTAGGCGAAAGCCGTATTGATCAAGAATTCCACTATATAGATACTGCACTAATATGAGCCTAACTTTAAACACTACGATGTCCTATCCGCGACTTACTTGATGTCGACTTATTTTCCTGGATTCGCCTAGGCGGCTCCATGCGCCCGAATCCTAAGTGTTCCACTCCGCTCGCCCGGCGCCTCTCCAGTTCAAACCGTGTCTTTTCCTCAATTTTCGCTTGCTCAGATTTGTATTTGCTCGCCAAAGTCTCGTCCTGCTTCGCAATAATGGTCTCCAGTAAGTCAATTGGCTGTTTCGCCGACTGATGTGGCTTCGGCGGTCGGACAGTTGGTAGAGCAGGTGTTCGGATGATAGATGGTGTTTTTCCAATCAAGGAAGGTGTCTTTACTTCGGGAGAGGCAGTGTCTCCTAAATCTCAAAAAATCATACCAAATAAATTGTTCTCATAATAATGTTCTCAAAATACCAATTGAGTTTGAATTCACCGTCAACGCCAAAATGCAAAACACCGTCAAAATGCTAAACATATTCTGGAATGCTCGAGAACGGTGAGTAATGGCTCGTTCGAAAGCCCAGAGCATAAATTTTCTAGAACAGTTTTGCCGTTTCCACGAATTCAAACACAATTCGATTTTTGATACATACAGAATTATACATCCTATTTTGTATTCGTGGATATATATCACTCATCGATCAGAGTCTACTCCGGGGATTTCTGGAAGATTTTTCACAAGTTATGGCCTATTTCCGCCCATATCACCACGTCTGGTTCACTAACCATTGCGTTATCTGTCTTTTTCGTCGTCGATTACAAATGTACCATCTCTGCATAAGTCATATAAACTGACACCGAAGGAAGTATAGCCTCCAATGTCTGCGTAATGCTCCACTTGTCGCCCAGAGAAAAGACATACAACACAATGATAATCAGAATAAGAATCAGGTGAGTTGGAGGTGACAAAGGGGGAAATGAGCATCATTTTCGTACACACTCATCTTTTCGACTTACTATGTTTCAAAATCTTTAGACACAACTCTGTCCTATCCACGACTTACTTGATATCGACCTATTTTCCTGGATTCGTCTAGGCGGTTCCATGCGCCCCGATCCTAAGTGTTCCACTCCGCTAGCACGGCGCCTCTCCAGTTCAAACCGTGTCTTTTCTTCAAATTTAGCGTGCTTAGATTTGTGTTTGCTCGCCAAATGGTCCTGGTGCTTCGCAATAATGGTTTCTAGTGGGTCGATAGGCTGTTTAGCCGACTGCGGTGGCTTCGGTGGCCGTGTTTTTTCCGGAAATTTCGCTTGCTCAGGTTTGGATTTGCTCGCCAAAGTCTCGTCCTGTTTCGCAGAAATGGTTCCTAGTAAGTCGGTAGGCCGTTTAGCCGACTGGGATGGCTTCGGAGGTCGTGTCTTTTCCTCATATTTCGCTTGCTTAGGCTTGGGTTTGCTCGCTAAAGTGTCGTCCTGCGGCTGTTTAGCCGACTGCGGTGACTTCGGCGGTCGGACAGGTGACAGAGCAGGTGACCGGATGATAGATGGCGCTTTTCCAACCACCGAAAGTATCTTTACTTCGGGAGAGGCGCTGTCTCCTAAATCACGAAAAGTCATACCAAAAAATTGTTCTCATCAACATCCTATTTTTATTCGTCACGCGGTTTTGAAACACCGCAAATTCGTCTGCTTCTGTCGTCCTTTGGACGATGGCGCAGTGTAAAGACGTATCTCTGTCCGATCTGTCAAGTTAAGCAGCGGTGGGCTTAACATTTCACTATAAAAACGATTTTTCCCACATTTTTATCAAATATGAGTTGCAATTCGGATTCTACGCCAAAAACTGTATCGTATAGCACATTTTTTAAAGAAAAATTGATGTTTTTGGGAAAAGTTTGCTTTAGTCCCGAAAGCAAAATTTCGAATTTTTAAAATTAATGTTTTTAGCATTTTTTTCAAATCTTAGTTGAAGTTCGGATTATACGTCAAAAGTTGCGTACTTTTAGAAAAAATTTTAATTTTAAATTTCTTTCATTCAAGTTAAGCGCTGCTTAACTTGACAGATCGGACAGAGACGTCTTTACACTGCGCCATGGTCCAAAGGACGACATATGCAGACGAATTTGCGGTGTTTTAAAACCCCGTGTCTTCGATGTCTCACTCATCCATCAGACTACATTTTAGTAATAGTACAAATTTTTCCAAAAACATTTCTGTAGTAATCCATCAAAAAGTCAAAATCAATGTAAAATAGAGATAACTCGGCTGACGTTTCCGCAAACGAGTGCGAAATAAGGCCTTTGAATTTTTAATTAATTAATTATTGTATGTTATTCTGATGCCAACTTGTACGCTATAAGCATCAGCAACTTGTGTTTGTGTCAAGCACAAGCACTTACTTGTAATCGATGTGATCGGCGGCAACTGAGTTGGCAAAGGGAGCTGAGCTGGTGGAACAGACGGGGATTTTTCATTTATCAAAATCGGCTGAGGTGGTGGAACTAAAGGGGATTCTTCCTTTATCAAAGGCATCTGAAGTGGTGGAGCAGACGGGGATTCTTCCTCTATCAAAGGCGGCTCAAACGCTTTCTGAAGTGCTTCGACGGGCGGCCTAGTTGCCCAAGTGAATTTCTTAAGTGATTTCTTCACAGCCTAAATTCGCAACATTATGCTTTTGTGAGTAAACACTGAATGAAAACCTTTTTGCATTCTTCTGCCGGCAGTTCATGTGTAGTTGGTAGCGCTGATGGAGTTGGTGGTTCTGATGTTTCTGGCTCTAGTGGAACGTCCTAAAATCCCAGCGATTGAGATGAAAATTGTATTAATTTTGTAAGAGTGCATAATTTCAAATTTCTCAGAAAGTTAGTATATACCACAAAATGCATGCCAAAGGCCATAGAATGATCTAGAATGTTCCTAGGAGGGGAGGAAGATACTAGTAGAAATGTCTTAAAAGTTCCTAGGATTTTCCCACGAGTAAGTATCTAGAATGATCTAGAAAGTTCGAAACATGTCTTGGTTTGTCGTGTACCCTGGACTTATTTAAACTTTAATCTTATAAAACATTCCATATCCACAGGAATGGAATGCTCTAGAAGTAATAAATACCTCTGCTTTTCGTTTCCGTCCTCGTTTTTTCGCGGGTGGCGTCTCTTCTGTTTCGATAAATTCGGTCTTAATCGAGACTGTTGCTGTGGAAGCGCTAGCATCTGGACTCAAGACTGTTTTTCCACATTTGACAGCTTCCAACAAGCGTTCTTCTAATGCAGATTTATTCCCTGAAAAAGAGAAGATTACAGTAAAATTTTATGTAAAAATTTCATAACCCTAAGCCTAAGGAAAACATTCTGGAACATTTTAGAAAGTACTGGCATTAGTTTCGCACTTTTAAACCATTTTACTCTATTTTTTGAAAATTCAACAAAAACTTTTGTCAAAAATTTCTTGATCCCATTGTTCTAAATTTCTAATACAAAATTCGATTACGGGTTTTGATCCCATAAAAAATGCTAACAATATCTAAGATATTCGAAAGATCAGTTAAATTGTCTAGAAAGTTCTGGAATCAATTGCGAAGGAGAGAATGAGACAATTTCAAGAGCAAATTTTGAGATCAAGACCGAATTTTTCCTACAAATTAAGTCAAAAATAGACTAAACCCACTGACCTGTTGAGATGAGTCCTCTGTTCTCGAGTTCCTTCCTGAGGCGATCGACGGTGAAGAAGCCGATCACGGCCGGGTTCAATTCTCCGGTTCCTGGACGACGTCCTTGTCTGCCGGAGAGCATTTTGCCCTTTTCAAATGTTGAGATCTAGAATACAATTTTTACAAAAAAAGCCCCAACATAAATATCTATGAAAAAAACTAGATGTGGAAAACAATAGTGTAGTTTTTAAATGGATATTGATTCTGATCATTGCTTCTGGAACATTCTAGAAGATGAGTAATGGCTGATATATGCCAAAATTCTGGGCTTCGATTGAACTGTTATAATCTTCCAGAATGTTCCGGAAGCTGTCATCAGAAAATATATCCATTTAAAAACTATACCATAGTTTTCAACTATTTTATAGTTTTTTTTTCAAATAATTCAAATTTTTTTTCTAGAATTACACAAAAAAGATTATCCATAACCCTAAGACATCGTTGGCAAAGCTCCGAGTAATTTTTACAAATAAGCAAAGCTCCGAGCAAATTCTCAGAGCTCCAAATTGATACAAAGAAAAGTTTTTGGGTTGGAGTTGGGCTTGCGCAGGCAAAAGTTTGGGCAAGAGATGTGAGAAGAGATAAAGAGTTGAGAGCGAAGCGCCGCCTTTTGTATGGGAAATTGAAAATGGAAACGCTAGTTGCGCCGAGTCAGTGGCGCAATGCCAGCGACTTTTGAAAAGTCCGGCAATTTGAATCATATTTTTGCAAACACATTTGAGTGCTGCTCAAATGTGTTTCCTTTGAACTGTTTCGCTTTCAATGAAAGGAAAGTAAAGCAAAAATGCGAGCAAAGTATAAAGAAACTGCTGAGTTGTTGAACAGTTAGGAAGAAACTTTGGGATAGACAACTTTTGCCGGTGTATTGGTAGGTTTTCGAAATTGAGTGGGAAAAGAAAATTGTGCAACGGCAGAAAAATAGATTATGAAAGTATCGATTTTCAGGATTTTGCCATTTTGACGCAATTCCCGCTATGTCGGTCACAAATCTGATATAACTGTTTCTATATCAATTTTTGTCTAGTTTCCAACGCTTTTTCCAGATTTTTGAATTCGAGTAAAAAAGGCTGTTTAATCGAATTTCACTACGAATTTTCCTGGAGCAAAATGACAAAATCTTGCCGTACCGGGCATTTTTTGGCATGAACAGAAAAACCTAAAAAAGGACTCAGAATCCAGAAAAAAGAGTTGACATAGATTCGGTAATACAGATTTATGGGCAATAAAGTAAAAAATGCTTTAAAAAAGACTAAAAGAATCGAATTTCAGCAGATCCTGAAAATGGTCATCGTAAAATGGCTCATTTTGTCCATTTTTACGCAATTTCCCCTATTTTTATCACAAATCTGACATTACTGACTTTGATCGAATATCAGCAGATCCTGGAAATGGTACTTGTAAATTGAACCCATTTTGGCAGTATATTTGCAGGTTTTTGTGATATTTTTGCAAACACATTTGACTGTTCAAATGCGTTTCCTTTGAACGATTTTGCTTTCAATGAAAGGAAAGTAAAGCAAGGAAGTAAGCCAAGTAGAAAAGAAACTGTTCTGAAAGAAATTTTTTATGGACAACTTCTGCCGATATATTGGCAAATTCGCTGAATGAGAAAAGAAAATTGCACAATGCATTGAAAAATCAATTGCTTAAAGGTGGTATCAGATAACGGGTGGGGGACAGTGACTTTTTATTACAACGTAACTTTTTTTTCTTAAGTCAGCTGGGGCCATTCTGGTTACGGCATGATTATGAAAAATGTGCTAATTACGAACCTGCAAATATCGAGCGTATTTTTGCCAAATTCAAAGCTACGGAATTTTTTAAATTCGTTCAAAAAGCGCCATTCCACCAAAATTTTGGAAAGACAACTTTTGACAATATATTGGCATGAAAGAAAAGCTTGCGCAATAGGCAGAAAAATAGATTATGAAAGTATCGATTTTCAGGATATTGACACTTTGGGCCGTTTTCACTTTTCTGGCCACGAATTTGATATTACTGACTCTATGTCAACTTTTCGTCTAGATTCTTACACTTTTTAACGATTTTTGAATTCGTTCCGCATTACTCATTATCCTGGGAAGTGACATAAGATGTGAACTGTCCTACAATTCCTCCTCACAATTATTTCATAGAGCAAACTCAGTTTCAAATTTGCGCCAAAATATAATTGCGTGGCAAAGGGGTGAAATGGGGTAGCCGAAAATTTTTTAATGAGGGGATTACTTGCCCGAGGACTCCTCCAGATACTGGTAAAAAATTTGAGTGGGGCCTATTAGAGTAAAAATTTTCACAGTCAACACTTTTCCCTATTAGAGGAGACTTTTCCTGATGCTGAACAGAGCCTCTCCAATAGGGAAAAGTGTTGACTGTGAAAATTTTTACTCTAATAGGGCCCCACTCAAAATTTTTTACCAGTATCTGGAGCAGTGGCGCAACCAGAGGGGGTACCGGGGGTACGTACCCCCCCCCCCAAAAAAAATGGGAAAATTTGAAAAAATGAGTGTAAATTTTGCAAATTTGGGCAAAAATTTGGTCCGGTACCCTCCCAAATCCAAAATTCGGGGCCACCAAAAATCCGGTACCCCCCAAAATGGCCATTTCCACTAAAACGTACCCCGGAAAAAAATCCTGGTTGCGCCCCTGATTTGGAGGAGTCCTCGGGCAAGTAATCCCCTCATTAAAAAACTTTTAGCTACCCCTTTGGCACGCAATTATATTTTGGCGCGAATTTGAAACTGTGTTTGTTCTATGAAATAATTGTGAGGAGGAATTGTAGTGATGTCCCACCATTTTTCCGGAAAACTATCCTTTTAATTTTGCCCTTACTGTGACAAGATAAGCAAGGGAAACAAAAAATGAGCCAGCTTATAAAGAAACTCTTCCATAAAAAAACGTTTGAATAGAAAATTTTTCTTTAGAAACGGCTTTCAAGTCCAGTTTTATATAATTTCTTTCGTTTATTTGCCAGCAGACTGGGAGGATTGCGGAATTCTACGAGCGGAAAATAAAGCTGCGCAGGGCACAGAAAGTCGAATCGCTCATTTGTCATAACATCGCACCCGGAGATGATAAACAAGGACGCCGGGTAGAAAAACCAGAATATTTTGATTGTCTCTGGGGCAGCCATTTTGACGCAATTCCCGCTATGTTGGTCACAAATCTGATGTTACTGACTCTATCTCAACTTTTTGTCTAGATTCCAGTGATTTTTTCAGATTTTTGAATTTGGTTCCAAAACGAATTAAAAGTCTGATTCTTTGATAAAGTTTTACCATGTTTTCCTAGAACGCATGACGAAAACTTGTCGTACCGGGCATATTTTGGCGCGAACTGAAAAACCTAAAAAAGCACTCAGAATCCTGAGAAAAAGTTGACATATAGTCAGTAATATCAGATTTATGCCCAATAAAGTAAAAACTGCAAGAAAGGCAAAAAAAAATCGAATTTCAGCAGAAAAGCGTAAAAATGGCTCATTTTGTCCATTTTTACGCATTTGCCGCTGTGTTTTTCACAAATCTGACATTACTGACTTTATGTCTATTTTTCAACGTTTTTTTAGGTTTTAGAATTCGGTGAAAAAAGCTATTGAAGAAAAGCAAAGAAATGAGCCATCTTATACAAAAATTGTTCCACAAGAAAGTTTTGAATAGAAACCATTTTTATAGAAACGGTTTACAAGCAAAGTTCCCTTACAAAGAAGATTGCGCGGGGCACAGAGAGACAGTGAAACGAGCTTATTTAGGCCAGCAGAGCGCCCGGAGATGGTAAACAATGACACCGGCAGTGAAAATGGGAACTAGACTGTTTTGATTTCTCTGCTCACTTACTCTTCCTGTCTCTGGGAGAGCGTCGGAGTTGTTGATAAAAACGGAGCTGAATCGGAACGAAAATAAAAGTGCAAGTGAAGTCTTTGCCCAGGAGGCCTTTTGATGGTGCCCGACAGGCACAACATTTCGAGCGTGATGATAGACCCGCCTCAAAAAGCTGGACAGTCGGCTGACTGGATGCGCCACATCGAGCAGTGCTGTAGGGCAAGGGAGGTGCTATAGGACAATTTCTATAGAAAATCAGTTTCGAATTCTAAGCATAGAGCAAAAAAATGTTAGGGGAGAGCTTTGTTTCTAAGGGAAAACAGAAACGGTTTGGGGGCTGGCGGGCCTGCGGGGGTTAGCAGGGTTTAGAAATTTGATCAGCAGCAAGAAATTTGCGCAATGGATTGATAAATAACTGGCCCAAGTATATATTTTCAAGAAAATAAATTTTGGTTTTGCCGGTAAATGTCAATTTTTTAGTAAAACGGTTTTATTTTCCAGCAATTTTCTCCGAAAACCAAGTTTTTTACACAAATCAGAAAGAACATTCAGGAAAAATACAAATCAAAGAAAAGAACATGGCCAAAGGCAATCCAAGATCCTGGAAAAGATCAACTTGGTCAATTTTTTGGGAGGCTGCCTAAGATCCTAGTGCAAAGTAAAAGCCTGCTTCGTTTTTGCACTGCGTTCCGTTTCTGAGAAACTAGATTTAGATCTTTTTTAATTTTTTATGGCGCTAGATAGACCCGGTCAAAAAGCTGGACAGTGGGCTTGGCCGGAAGTTCTATGACACATAGCACCACACTGGGTTATGCTATAGTGCAAGGGAATCTGTTTGAGATCTAATCACAAAGAAATCGGATGTTACGGAAGGGATTTGTTCGCAAGAAAAAATATGTCCAAGACAAGATCCTAGGAAAAGATAAGTTTGGGTAATTTGTAGGGCAAAGAAACGTGATTGCGCGCTATAAAACTTTTTACATTCCTATGTACACTATGCCAAGTTAGAAAAATTTTCTGCCAAGTGACAAATTTACTTGTTAGTCTAAATTTTGCAATTTTTAGATAGACTATATCCGGAAGGGTAAGGCTACGCCTGAAGAGTTATGATACATCTCGAGGAATAATTTTGGGGTTGCTAGGTAAATGTCCAATTTGTGGGGTTCGGTACCGAAACCAACTTGTGGGGCATTCAGATCTTTGAGTTGACCTTAGGGTTAGGCTTAGGTTTATGCAGTTAGGTAAAACGTAGCCTCTAGTCTAAGATCTGGATACCCCACTAGTTGTTTGGAAAAACGTATTTTGGAAGGTAGACATATGAATGCGAATGGCCTTATAGATATATGAATGCGAATATAAGTGCGGATGGCCTGCGGTGTTGGAACTTTTTTCCCGAAACTTCATTTCTTTCTACGTTTTCGCATACTACCGTAAATCCTCTAAGTAAGCCCTTCCTTTAATCCGCCTCCCTCAAATAATCCTTTACTCCAACATAATGCCATACGTACTTGCGGGCTAAGAAATCAAATCACTTTTAGTAATATTCCAGGTGTTCATTTCCGGCGATCAGATCAAAAGGTAAATTTGGATGAGTGCAATGCAAACTCACAAAAATTCGACACCTTGGAAGGAATCGGGCAGTTACAAAAGATCTAGAAAAGATTGGGTTGGAGGATGGTTGCAAGACGGTTACAAACAAAGGATCGAGGAACGTTTGTAATTGGAGAAAGGTTGTTAAGCAAAATAATCAAGAAAATTGGCTTTTTACATATTAGTATAACGGTAAAATTTGATATCTCGCAAAATTACATTTTTGAGTTGGTCACGCCAAGATTTTGACCCCTAACAGGTTTTCAACATTGCAAACAAAAAGTATTAAACTTTCCGATTTCGTAATCATAGTGCAGTCATAAACAAAAGAAAAATGAATGTAAACAATCCAATCGACCCGCCTGCGGGTCCTCTCAGACCTGCAGGTGCTATCAAAATCTGGCAAAGTAAAATTTTCGTGCTGCAAATTTCTGGAAATTTTAAATTTTTAACCTTTAACATGACAAATTCCTGAGGTTAACGAGTAAGTCCAGTAGCGACAAAAATTGTTTTGAGTCCAATCCTGGGAAAGTCTCCTACCTTGGACTTTTCAGTTTTGGAGGCTTTTGGGAAGGTTGAGCGAAGGTTGGTGGACAAAGGAAGGCGGTAAGGAAGAAGATAGGCTTGCTTTGAGATCAAAGAACCATGCTTCTGGGAATGCTGTTTCTGGAAAGAAAAAAGATGAGTTATTCCGGGGAAAATTTGCATAGAAAATTTTCTTGAAAACGAAAAGTCGAAACAATGGCACGTGTCGTATCACTGCCGCGCGCGAGTCTAAGTGCACGATGTTTCTATATCAACTTCAACTTTTTCACTAGTTTCCAATAGGTTTTCAAATTTTTGATTTCGCGCCAAATTTTACCATTTAAGATTCCATCGAAGATTAATCCTCTTTCGAGAACAACTGCTTTAGTGCAAAAGTTGCCAGATAATGTCATAATCCGGCAGACAGAAACGCGACAATTTATGCAAATATGCAAAGATGTAAACGAACCAGACAGTTTTCTTGACTTGGCTTCTTCTAGAAACAGTTATCGAAAAAATCATAATGCCAACAGGTGAAAACAAAACTTCTCACGAGACTCAGGTGGAATACTACAAACTAGCCTCAGGGAAAATCTTTTTCTTCTAAACCAAAACAGGGCGCCAGCTTTGTTATTTCTCAGACAAATAAAAGTGCAAAGAAAATATGGTAACATTTTTGCAGGAGGTCGTGTGAAATGGGGTAAAAATGACCCCACGCGAGGAAACACGAGTCTGAAATCGTGACTTAACAATAATTTTTAGGGTCGCAAAAATGTTTTAGCCCAAAATTTGGTTAGAAAATTGGTACCAGAAAATAGTAACCCATAAAACGCCACAAATATGAAACAAAATCGTACATTTACTATTTATTTTTAAAATTTCAAATACTTAATTTTTTCCAGAATCTTTAATGTTGCCATAATAGAAGTGAAACATCCTTGCACTCTTCGGTCCTCCTCTTTTTCCTCCGCACTTCATTTACGACATGGCCGCTAGGCATGTCATGCTATAGACAGGGAGTTGCCATTTGTTTGCCACTAGTGTCTCGAAGCGATTGTTTCAGTGAGCCAAGTGACTGCTTGCTTTGAGGAGGCAAGGCGGACTTTCTTTTCCTTTTCTTTCTTTTAAATGAATATTGATATGATGTCAAATTAATGCTCAAACTCTGGGCTGTCGATTGAGCCATTACTTGTCTTCTAGAAAGTCCCAGAATTGAATGACAGAATATCCTTTTAAAAACTATAATATAGTTTTCCACTTTTATAGCTTTATTTCATAAACATTTATATAATATAAAAATTTTATATATGTAAAAAATTTAATATGAATAAAACCTGTGCAGATCGAATATTCTGGAAAAAAAGCGCCCTGGAAGAGCCCCATTTTAGCAAAAATTGCTAAATGGAATTTGTAAAAATTTTGTAAGAGTGGGATCCGTCGCATATTTAGGTACGCATATTTAGGTACTGAATAGTCGATCTAGATAGGTTTTATTCGTGCTAAAAAATTGAAAAATACAGGTTAGTTTCAGTGCCTTACCTTTTGAATATTACAAAATTTGACTATTGCAAAAAAAAGAATACCTTGCGATTCTCGACTGGGGATTCTCAAGTCGACTCCCTATTATTTACTTTCCAGTCATTCTATACAATAACCATTTTAGATCACATAGATGACTCATGCTAACCAATCCCGAGAACAGCGCTCCAGGAAGAGGAAAAGAATTGACTCAAATAAGCTGAGTGGTTCCGGGGAACCAAAAAAATCTGCAAGTGTCAAGGAGCATGAGATGGAACTTCATGAGATGGAACTTCTAGTACGCAAGCTCAAAGTTCAGCTGTACTATTGCGCTTCGGCGGTGATCTTCACACTCTCAGTCTATTTCCTAATTTGGTACAATTCTGAATGCTGGGCACTGCCGTTTCAAGAGAGTCCTTGCAAACATCCAAGAGCATTACCTTTGATCTCAACAAACCAGAGCACTTTAGCGGAGGCTGTCGATGAGTTTGTAAGTGTATTCAGTATTCTAATTTTTTGTAAAAAAGTAACGTTTTTACGTATCTTTACGTAGTTCTGAAAAAATTTGCGGTTTGACGAGATGATTTTATCAAAAGGATTTTACAACCCAAAACTCCATATACCGCCGTTGAACTAAATAATGCTGGGGATGTCAAGTTTTGAAGGGGTAACTGGAAATTTTAAATGTGGAGGATTACTCCTCTAGAGATTGGTAAAAATTATTTGAGTGGGGCCCTGTTAGAGTAAAAGTTATTTAAAATAACATAATTTTTCTGTTATGGTAAGTGCGTGGAAAAGATTCTTCTCTAATAGGAAAAAGGTTTGACTGTAAAACGTTTTAGGGCCCCCAAGATTCTTACTAATCTTTAGGCGAGTTCCATGACGAGTAATCCGCTTCTTTAAAACTTACAGCGACCTTTTTTTATCGCAAATAAATGTTTCGCGACAAAGCATTAAATTCAAAATTTGATTCACACGCAGAATTTTTAGCTCGACAACCGTATTTGTTTCAAATTCTCGCTGGTATTATTATTTCTAAGAAGGCTTTTTACTTTCAATCGCCTCTTATTTTTATGAGACGTTATTTAGAAATTATATTACTTATGTTCTGACGAACAGAAACCGAGCCTATTTTTTATTTTTGACCGATAAGAAAAACGTTTGAACGATAAGAAAAATACCGTTATTCTTTAGACTCTGGCGCTCCGAGCTCAGATCGCCAAATTTCGCGAAACTATCGAAATGCCCGATCCAACCGACCGTCAAGCCTTGTCTAATGCCACGAAAAATGAAATCGGACAGTTACTTTCCCAGCACTCTTCAGATTTGGTCGCATTCGGGGCACTCAAAAGCGAGGAGGGCCGACTTAAAGATGTAGAAAAGGGGATCGATGGCGGTTATGTGTTAATTTGTCTTTTTTCCCGATTTCTACGATTTTTATATTTGTTCTCGGACATGCAGTTGAGACTTGCAATGACCAGGGATCGGAAGTGTCTAAAAAGGACGGCCAAGCAGTGTCTGCGGAAGAAGAGGAAAATTCACAGGTGATCTTACCTCTAAAGGCTTTCAGGATAAAGAAGTGCAAGGACGCGTACAACAGGAAAAAAGAAATTTTATTCTGTCTTAACTTATCTTGGCAGCAAAAAAAGTATTTTTGGAGCAGATAATTGAATTAATCAGTTCAAGTGATCAGTTTATAGAGGATAGAGATGATGCGATTGATCACCTTTGGCTCCGGCCCAAATGTTGGACACCCTTGGCCGGTCCCAAGATGTGCTCTTAAATCGAGAGTCGATTGTATATCACTTTTGGAGCTCATCAAAATCCTCAATTAGGGACCTCAATTAGTAGTAGAATAGGGAAAAATATAAGACATGGAATACAAATAGGGAATTATACAGGCAGTATCCTAATTACAAAACTTTAGAACGCTCGCCGGGCTCATTTGAAGAGACGCATTCCTTTACTGCATATTGCAACATTCGTCTGTATTGCGGCTGGAGTCACACTATTTTGTACTGTTACCGTGGGACAATACTTCAGCAGTAGTATCGTACTTTTCTCAGGAATTGCATGTAAACATGATCAAAATGGTGTGGAGACCGAGGAAAGCTGCCCCTTAACCGTCTATCGCAACTATTCGACTGAATTGGTATGTCATATTTAAAAGTGGCAATAGATAAGGAAGATTTTAAGATTTTCAATCTTAGAGCCGGGATAGCCGATATTTCGATTCATGTTTCGAAAACACGAAAAATTTACGATTCTCGGCAGCTTTGTTTCCTTTTTAAATGTAATGAAAGCGAAACATTTGAATATACCAATGGATGTAGCCTAAAAAGTTGGTATATAGTGGTAAAATTTTGTATTCAGTAGGAATAAAATCGAGCAAAATTGAGATTAAGCTATATTTAATATATCTAATATGCAAATTTTATTTTCAATTTTTCTCAAACGTTTTGTTGGCGTGTCTCATTTCCTATGGGGTAGATTCGATAGTATAGCCTTAATCACACCGAAGGGTGTAGACGACCCTTATAGTAAAATAAGATAACTTTCAAAATTCTTCACGAATGAGCTAGGCGAAAATCATAAAGTGCTCTTTATAACCTTACTGACACAAAAAATTTCAGCAAACAAATCTCGTGGAAAGACTAGCCATATTGGACATTTCTATGGAATCTCCGAATTTGGAAGTTCGCCAATTGACCTATAAGTGGCAAAGCGAAGCCATCGAGGCGGCCATAGAGCATCATCTGAACCTGAAGCAATACGAAGTTGACCGACGAACAATGCCTCGAAAAATCGGAAAAGTACTACCACATCCAGTATTTTTTTTTATATCGTTCCTGTTTCTTTTTCTTGATGTTGTATTCTTTCCTATTTGGGCCTTAGAAGAAGGTTCTGTCTGGCAAGTTTTTGACTGTTTCCAAATTGACCGTTCAAAAACAAAAAATGGTCATTGATTCTATAATGTAATCACAATGTTTTTTATTTGATAATTAAATCTGCCATCAATTATATTCATGAAATGTACTGATAATAAAATTCCGCTCAAATAAAATATTGCACTTCAACGTGCGCCAATTAAGATTTTAGCCAGAAGAACTCTCCTCAAAAATCGAATGGGAGTTTAATATTATAAACAAAGACTCTTAGCGAACAATTCAGTGTTATATGTGTTACAAAAATCCCACTAACTGGTATTCCAGTGACGTAACAACTTTGGACTCAGTCACCCCCTTGTGCCACTCAGTTCGGGACGTGTGATAGCTGATTCCTCTCATCAGGAATTGTAAGGGCAATATTTTTTGGAATTGTGCTGGACACGTCAGCTAACGTTATGGCCATTTTTTGAGAAAAACGGGGTTTTTGGGCCGTATTTCGCTTCTTGCACTTTCAAGCGATTCTGACGCTGACATGACCCAGGGATTTTTGGATGCGGGGATCCAAAATCGGACCAAAAAATTCAGTGGGTAAGTATTAATAGTAAAATTTAGTAGTAGAGAGTAAAATTTTTCAAAAAAAATTTTTTCTGATTTCAAACAAACATTCGAGTGTCGGTGGCCCGAGGAACTGGTCAAAAGGGTCACAAGGTGGTTTGGCCTAACTGGGATAAAAACTTGATGGAGTAACTATGTAAACGCATAGTGCTATTTATCTTGCGAATTTGGGCTTACAAGTTTTTATTTTCTAGTTAACTTAAACAATAAATGTATTAGGTTGGCATTTAAGTTTTGGCGGTCACATGTCCATCAATAATTTTATCAAACTTTGAGAACCATCTCTCAGCTGTTCTTTGTGCAACAGTTTCGGCTCCCTTAGCTCGATTGACGTTTTCTATGGCCTCTTTTACGCTGTGACCCAGCTCAAACTCGAATTTGAATAGTTTTCGAATATCGCCTCTATTTTTTTCCATATTGCGGGAAGAGAATGAATGTTTATACAAAAATGATAGCCCACATAACAACAAATCTAATCGTACAAAACTTTTTAATTGATTGACACAAAATTTGTTGATTGACATGTGACCGCCAAAACTTAAATGCCAACCTTATATTCGAGAAGCCGTTAAAGGATTTCGTCCCAAAATTCCAGCACTGGATTGATATCCGAGTGGGTGTCTTTTGATTGACGTGAACAGTTCCACAGCAGTTTCATTCGCCATTCAAACATGCATTTACAAATGAAATAGTTATTGATTTCCTTATTAGTCTTACTAATAAACATTTTTTTCAAAAGCTTGCGTTTCCATTATTCCTAAACAATCTCTATTTAGCTTACGACACGTTCAGTTAGTCCCATATTAGGATAATCACTGTTTGGCATACAACGCAGAATTCTAAACGGTAAGAACGCCAAAAATGTCGAAAGCATAGAAAACCTATTTTGCTGTTTACAAAAGTATAATTTTCTCCGCAGAATGAATGACAGAGAATTAATTTTCCACCAAAGTTTTCGGAAAAAATATTCGCGGTATTTTTGGTGCACATTTGGTACTTTTTATAACGAATCACTAGTAAACAATAAAGGCTAGACACCTTAATTAAACGGTGGCACATGGTTTTAACCCTTCATTGCCCGACCGTGGGATTTTGCTGATGTTTTTGTATACGGATAGATCTCGAGATTCTAAGAGATGCGTAATTTCTCATTTTTCCGAAATTCTTTCAAAATTCGAATCTTTGGTGGTTCAAATTCCAATTTTTGGTGATTTTTCCGAAAATGCATGATAGTTTCATTAGACGTACTATGGTTTCAAAATTTTCAAAAAAATTTCGAAAGTTTTTAAAGCTTAAACGCACGTTTCTGATCAATTTCGATGCACTATCCGAAGTTACTTTTGGCGTAGTCTAAAAAATTGTTTAAGTTCATTCTCGATTTTTTCAAGAGTATACCTATTTTAGAGCGCTCTAAAAAATTTTTTGAGCTAAAACCATGGTGGGGAAATTCGATAAATGCAAAGGAAGGCTTCATCGAAGCTTTATCGAAGTTTTCTAGTAAGCTCGAATCGCCGGCCACTATTTCCTGCTGTTTCCCAGCTGCGCGCAATCGTTGTTGTTTTTCCAACGAGGGAAACGAATGCGCGCAGCTGGGAAAGAACAGGAAATAGTGGCCGGCGATTCGCGCTTACTAGAAAACTTCGTTAAAGCTTCGATGAAGCCTTCCTTTACATTTATCGAATTTCCCCACCATGGCTAAAACGCAAAACCTAATTACATATTCTGATTCAGGACAAAAAGTTGGCTATATAAGAGTAATACCAGATTTTAGCTGGGAGAACAAAAATGACCAAATATTACTTCAGTTTCGTATGGAAATCCATGCACTTTGAATAGAAGGGGGTCACCAAAATGGATATCCATACGGTGGGAAATGAAGGGTTAAACAGAGTGCGTGAAAAACATTTCTCAGTATAGATTTTTATGTAAATAAAAATAATATAAAACGGGAGGTTTCGGTATCTCGATCAACTCTATTTTAGAACATGGGAATCTGGAATATCCTTACAAACCATTATAACGCAGCTACTCGAAGACAGCGAATATCAATCTTTCAGTCAGTGTTGACTTTGCTCTTTGGCTTGATTGCAATAACTGTCTGGTATATAGATAGCAATAACAAGGGCATGAATCTAGAATTCAAGTAAACCATTTTATTAAAATGCAAACTACTTATGTGCTTGTGCTAAACTACTTATCATTACTCGCGTTGAGTGATACTCAAATTAAAAGGTTTTCTATTTCGCAAAATGTCGAAAGAAAGGAAGAAACAGAGAAAAAGAAGAGAGTAGAACAAAAAAAATAAAACACTTCAATTGTAAAAATAACACCAATTTTAACACAAGATACGGGAATTCGATCCCTTTTAGCCTACAAATATTTGTTAAAGTATCCGTATGTTTTTAGAGATCTTTGGATTACGTGGTTCGATCTTACAGCCTTGTTCCTTTCTTCCGCAGGTAGTCTACAATTTACGTCAACTTTATTTGGTTACAATCGCGATGCTTGGGCTACATTTTGGGTTCGAGCTTTTATGTGCATCATTTTGTCTATAATCAATGGAGTGCTACAACGATACATTTTACTCCTTTTTTCTTCATGCGGAACTTCTTTTATTCTATCGGAAACACTGGTAATTTATCTTATTATTTTCAATATATAAACACTGTGAGGTAAAGGTTAAAAAGCTTTAACCCTTCATTGCTGAGCCGTGAGAGCATTTTGCATCTTTCGGAAATGAAGGGTTAAATTGCTGATTCGCAATTAACATGGTTTGCTCCAAAGAAGCTGGCATATTTTTCCTATAAAATTCACATATAGTATTAGCGATTCCTTTCTCATTGTGGAACTTTATTTCTTCATAATACGAATTCTAGAATTTCGAGCTCTTCTAAGCTCTTAAAATTTTTGATTCATTGCTCCTTTCCGTTCAGAATAAATATTTTGTATGATCGACCACCATTGTTTATAATACCGTTATGCATCAATACACAAATTTCACTCAAACAATTACTTGCTTTTATTGCTAACTGAAAATAATATGCAGATATTGCTCACTTGCCATTGCGCTGTGTACCTGTCAGGGGTGGGCGAGATTGGGATTTTCCCATTCGAGATTCAAGATTGCGAAAAAATTTCGAGAAACGAGATTCGAGACTCGAGACGCCAAAAACCTCGAGACTCGTCTCGAATTCGAGACGGAAGAATATTTTTCCAAGGCACTTTTTTCCAAATTTTTTTGTCAATTTTTTGCATTTTCTGCCGGTTTATTTGCAAGTTTTGTATGCATTTTTTGTTTATATATAACAGCGATTATTTTATTGGCATTTTTTCCATTTTGGCTATTTTCTTTGAATATATCAGCAAATTTAATTAATTTTTAAAGATATTTTAATAATATTAAATAAAACTTTGCCCGTTTTTCAGTAATTTTTCAAATTTTTGTCCTTTTTCGGCTAATTTGCCAACTATGTCGTTTTTCTACAATTTAGTCAATTTTCAACAAACGAACCAGTTTTTTCGAAATTTTCCGCGCTATTTATTAAATGTTTGGAAATTTGTGATATATTTAAAAATTAAGGATAAAATTGCGCCAAATTTTAAGCGTCAAACGAAAAATTTTTGACAAATTTAGCTTGTTTGCTAAAAATTTTGATCCAAAAACCGTTGGAGGTTTTGCACGGTCCATTTTTCCAAAATTTATATTTAAATTTATATATCAAAAGGTATGAAAAAACGGCTTTGTTTGATAAAAATTGACTACAATTCACTTCAAAAACAGAAATACAACGGGTAAATAAAGTATCGAAAAAAGTGTTGAAAAAAATGGACAATAATAATGAAAAAACAGTGCCGCAGGAGGAAATTTTTCAATATAAAAATTTTCGCTATTTTCAAAAATACTTGCAGGAGAAAAGATAATTAAATAGCGCCGCAGGCGAAAATTGTCGAAAAATTACGCTGTATGTAAAAAATTGACATTAAAATTTTGTACATTCTATGAAATTTACAAAAATTTTTGCCTGCGGCGCTGAATGCATTCTTAGGGGTGCCTGTCTCGAATCTCGACTTTTTTGCCTCTTTTTCGAGATTCGAGTCTCGCCCATCCCTGATACCTGTGCTACCTTTTTTATTATATCCTTTCTCGACTAATATTGAAGCGTATAAAACGCAAGAGTTTGTTTTAAACAAATATTTTTCTATGGGTGAAATGCAAACATTGTTTCGCCCATAATCTGAGACAATGTTTGGGATTTGCCGTAAAGTTAGGGCTCGTCAATCAGACCTTTACGACATGGTGAAAAAATAATAAGATGAAATTTTGTGGGGAGAATAAAACGAGTGTGAATTACTAATAAGATAAAATTGAAAAGGTGAAATATAAGCGCGAGTTGGATAACAAAATAGAAAAGACGAATAGAATAATCGCGAGTGGAATAACAGATAGAAAGATAATTTCAAACATTGCTATCTTTTTATGTTTTACTTTTCGTCGCGAGACAAACAATGTTTATGAGTAATTCAAAAAGTGTTTAATTTTATCAAGAGATTTGTTTTAGTCTCTTATAAAAATTGCCCTGAGTAGAAAAACATTTTATGTTATAGTTAAATTGTAAAATTTTCTCAGGGCTACTATGGTGATGTAAAATGCAAAGTGTAAAAAAGAAATATTTTAAACATCGTTGAATTGATGTGGCTATAGGAGACTTCTAGGGTGACAAGTCCAATAGCAAAGTTTCCTATAACCTATGATACAGTTAGATAGATAGAATGTGTGAGGTTAGAGGAAAATTCAAGGGAGTCGCAATACCACTTGACCTCCCAACAGAAAGTTCCTTTTTCTAACCTAGAAACTGCACGTAAATTTATGGAGAATGTGCGAGGTTAGAGGAGACTTTTAGGGAGGAGAAGAACCAAAGACTCCCATGGCAAAGTTCCTTTTTCTAACCTAGAAACTGCACATAAATAAGTGAAAATATTCCGTATAGGTTCAGTTAAATAGATACGGAATAAGGTTATCAGAAAATTTTCAACGATATCGTTTTTGATAAAAAATTTATACACTTTGTAATAAAGAATAAGAGACTTATAGTAAACTAGCCTCACCGATTGCTCGGTTAACGCTAGTGGGTCCCCAGAGGGGCTCGTGATAAACCAGCCTCACCGATTTCTCGGCTAACGCTGGGGCGCCCCTTTCGGGGTCAGTCATAAACTAGCCTCACCGATTGCTCGGCTAACGCTAGGGCGCCCTGTTATGTGTGGCTCATTCGAACTGTGACTGTCCCGCCACGAATATGCTCCATGCTCGCGCCAGTATATAAGTAGTCTGATCTATTGTGTCGTTGTTGGCTTCTACTATTATATTTGTCTGTTTGCTGTTCCAATAAACTGTTGTTCGTTACCGCTCTCAACAAGGTCGCAATACAGTCGGTTCACAAACATAACAATTGGTGACGAGAATTTTCAACCCGCGTCTCTCAAAACCGCGTAAACTTCAATCGCAAAGATCATGGAAGACCTAGTGAAGCAAATGATGGCGCAGACGCAGATGCTGCAGGAAACGCTCGCGAAGCAAGCTCAAGAGTCCCGCGTCCGTGAAGAACGTGCCGAAACAAAAGCCCGTGAAGACCGAGAACGTTTCGAAGCTCAACTCCGTGAAGCGCGAGAACGTGCCGACGCAAAAGCTCGTGAAACCGAAGAACGATTCACCGCGTTGCTTGCTAGTCAATCAGGTACTGTTCCAGCGCAAAGTGGTGAGCAGCTTTTAATCTCCAATTTATCATTGCGTATTGAAATGTTTAATTACTCCCCCGAGGAGGACCTTGACTTTCAGGCTTGGTACAAGCGATATGGCGCCCTATTCGAAGAAGATGGAAAGGATGTGTCGGACGCTGCAAAGGCTCGCTTGCTAGTACAGAAGCTGGGCTCCGTCGAACATCACAAGTTCCTGGACTCGATCAAACCGAAAGAGCTCTCGTTCGAGGCTACGGTCAAACAGTTGCAGTCCCTCTTCGCGCCCGCTGTGAGCAAAGTCATGCGTCAATATCAATGCTTTCAGGTAAAACAGGTAGCAGGTGAGGATAAGATAAGTTTCGCATCTAAAGTTAATTCGCTATGGGAATCGTGCTTCTCAACTAATGTTAATCTGAGCACTCTCAAGTGCGTTTCGTTTGTTGCAGGTTTAGCCGATTCAGAATGTGATGCCAAAATGCGCTGCGTTCGTGTCCTAGAGATGGCCGAGGCCGATAATCGTGTCGTGACTCTCGATGAACTCAAGGAAGAATGCAAGAAGATCGACGTCTTCAACCAGGGCATGATTGGGCTCTCAAATACTGGTCAGCCGTTGAACGTCTATGCAGTCAAAGCGCAGAAGTCGAAACAGCCGAGACAAGAAACCCACCGCTATGGAAGAAAGCAATCTACCGATTCGAGTGATATGGAGGCAGGACAAGTAACAGGAAAGAATTTATATCGTGATAGCTCTCATAAGCTTAGTTCTTCTCCTAAGTATCAGGTTCAGTGTTTCTGTTGTGGTAAGAACCATTTCAAAAGGAACTGTCCAAATGCCAATATCGTGTGTGCCAAATGTAATTGTGTAGGGCACTTTGCTAAAATGTGCAAATCTAAAGGTGGCAATAATGTGAATATTGGCCGCATAAATATTAATGAGGCGGGCTCGGCCCACAAGTTTAATTCAGGAGCTTATGGAGCAGACAAGAAGATCAGTGAATGGGAACTGAAGCTACCCAGTATGTCAATTGCTCAAGCCAAGAAGATGAACAAGCTCATGCATAGAACTGGATGCACTAACGAAGATGCGATCTATACGCTCGAACGCAACGATTACCATCTGGGTAATGCGGAGTCCGAGATCAAAGCCTATGGTGGTGGCGCCGCTCTCAAGGAAGCTGGAGAAGAAGGAAAAGCAAACCAGCCGCGCACAAGTCAGATCTGGATCCGGTCGACACAGTTAGTTAAAAAGGCATCTGAGAATAGTTCTAATAAGTCTCATAAATCTATTAGTATATCTAAGCTTAGTACGGGCATCTCAAAACCCAAACCTAAGTCAAATGTAGGCTGCTCTAAACAAAACATGGAAAGGTGTAGTCGGTTTAATCAGGATGCTCGAGTTTATTTCCAGAAATGGACACCAGGAGTCGTGGTTGCTCTCAAAGCCGGTGGAGAATACGATGTGAGCGAAGTGAAAGGCCAGTGCATGTCGGCGTCGTTCCAGTGCATCAACGAAGGCGCGCTCATCAACCTCACCGCGAACCAGCTCCGAAACCGCAATGCCATGTCAGCCAGTGAATAGAAAGACAACGCCGATCGTGTGAATGCCGAAGAAAGTGCGTGCCGCTCGCCGATCCGATGTGAAAAGACCGATCGAAGTCAGAAACTCCGTCGCAATGCTCGTGGAAAAGTCCGGAAGAAGACAGCCAGCAAGAAGTGCGCAGCTCCGAATGAACCTCTCGATTCGCCGTCTAAGTGTGTCTCTCTCGATAAAGTCAAGAAGTTGGAAGAACGAAGTGTGCTCGATAAAGCTTCAGATCAGCCGCTCTCGCAAGGATCCATGTCGCAGCAAGCGTGAGTCGCACGGTATGTCGAACCTTTATAAGGGTCTTGCTGCCTTGTAGCCTTAAATTATCTTCCCTTCTTATTACCTTCTCATAGCTATAGAATCTGCTCTTAATTCTATTATATAATCTATATATATGGATCTGTCCTTTTGTGAGTACCGTGTCGTGGTAGATGGAAGTATCGCTCATTGATTACTTTTCATTGAGTCGTCTGAGTCGTGCCTTTGACTCTGGTCCAATTATCTACAGTCGGTAACTCCTCTTGCTCTAATATACTTGAGCGGAGTCAGTATGTCAGGTAGAATCTTCCACATGCCTCTTCGGAGTTATCGGGAATCTAATCTTGGACAGGTGTAGAAGAAAATATATTATCATTTTCTTATCTATATATTAATTCTAAGCTTTGAGAAGGTCCCCTCTATTTTTCTATATCAAATATCATTAAACACTTTTCATTCTACTTGGCGGTGAGATCTTTTAAAGGGGGAGATGTTATGTGTGGCTCATTCGAACTGTGACTGTCCCGCCACGAATATGCTCCATGCTCGCGCCAGTATATAAGTAGTCTGATCTATTGTGTCGTTGTTGGCTTCTACTATTATATTTCTACGAATAATTTTCAAGAGATGTAATTTTGGCAAAGAAATCCCCGAGTATGTTGATCTATTGAAACTCTATGAACTACAATCACTTAAAGACCGTAGGCTAAAAGCAGATCTCATTTTGTTTCACAAATACATTGTTGGGATTATTCCTTTTCCACAGCAAAATGCATTCACTTACATTCCATCTAAGACTCGTGGAGACAAATTTAAGTTCCACACCGCTGCGGTCAAAAACCAAATACGATTCCACTCCTTCTTTGTTCGAATTTCTGCTATTTATAGCAAATTACCCCCAACTATCCGTCAGCTTAACTATCCATCATTTGTGAACCAATTGGACTTAAAACACCTAAATCACCCACCTTTGAACATTACATCTTCCCCCTTTCCCGAATCAAGAGAATGACTTGTTGAACGAAACCACGATAGTATATGCTTTACCTTACCTTGCTCACATTATTGATACATGATACATGATTGATTTGTCATTGACTATATGAATTGTTTTGTATTTATTGTCCTTTACCTTGTCTATATACCCATCGCGCCAAGAAGCGCAAATAAATTTATTTATTTATTTATATTTGTCTGTTTGCTGTTCCAATAAACTGTTGTTCGTTACCGCTCTCAACAAGGTCGCAATACAGTCGGTCCACAAACATAACACGCCCCTTTCGGGGTCAGTCATAAACTAGCCTCACCGATTGCTCGGCTAACGCTAGCGTCTTATCCCATAAGGGTAAGATCTGGTGAAATAGTATTTCTAATAGTTGTTTTATAGAAAAACGGGTTTAAAATATGGTAATTTCAAGCCTAATACATCTAATGGTCGTGAGCCCAGAAGGCTCTCCCTATACCTTTAGTGATTAGGAGAAATGTAATATTGAAGCGTATAAAACGCAAGAGTTTGTTTTAAACAAATATTTTTCTATGGGTGAAATGCAAACATTGTTTCGCCCATAATCTGAGACAATGTTTGGGATTTGCCGTAAAGTTAGGGCTCGTCAATCAGACCTTTACGACATGGTGAAAAAATAATAAGATGAAATTTTGTGGGGAGAATAAAACGAGTGTGAATTACTAATAAGATAAAATTGAAAAGGTGAAATATAAGCGCGAGTTGGATAACAAAATAGAAAAGACGAATAGAATAATCGCGAGTGGAATAACAGATAGAAAGATAATTTCAAACATTGCTATCTTTTTATGTTTTACTTTTCGTCGCGAGACAAACAATGTTTATGAGTAATTCAAAAAGTGTTTAATTTTATCAAGAGATTTGTTTTAGTCTCTTATAAAAACTTCACTTATTTTTCTCGCAAAAAGAAAATGTTTTAGAAATGTTTTTCGCAACACAAATTTTGACCAAACTAGTCAAAATTTTTCCATTTTTCAACTTTTTTTTCAAAAATGCGTAGACTACCTAACAGAAGCTGCACGTCCCCTTCTGAATGATGGTTTGCTAGTCGTGTGGCACTTATCCTGTAGATCCAATGAAATTGCTTTTTGACATTTTAAATTACCCTTTTTAAATTGACGCCTGGAACCAGAGCAAATATATTGTGTTTATCTTTTCTCTATTTCCACCAAGACGGTACGTCATTTCAATGACTTGGAATTAAAATTTTTATTTAGATAAAAAGTTCAAGTCAATCAACACCTTGCTCGTTGTCACCGATTTGACTCTAAATAGTACATATCATGAGCACTTTCATCCTCCGGCGAACTATAGTTGTACCTTTCGTGTCACAACTTTCATTTCACGCAAATCGAATGTAACAAAATCATAAAAAACTTTAATACAAAACAAAAATATATAATTTTACATATAAATTAATGCACTATTTTGATCACAGGATTGGAGCCGCTGGCTAATACTTTGGATTCATCACCACATCGTTGGCCGAGAGCGCTCTCTGTTGTTTGTACTTGTTAGCCGTCTTTTGCCGTTCCTCTTTGGTCATGAAAAACAGCTGCACTTCGTCAAGACTGCAGCCTTTAGTCTCCGGAACGAATATTATGAAGATGGCTAGGGCGACGCCAGTTATCGCGGCGTAGATCAGGAATACTCCTGAAATTTTATGGATTCATACTAGAAAAACAAAATAACGCCTCAAGATACGGCGAAAAGAAAATCAACTTGTGTGGTCCTTCGCTGTGCGAAACCGTTTCCGTCCGATCCGTCAAGTTAAGCAGCGATGAATACAACTTTTTTTTAAAATAAAATTTGGATGAAATATAGGCAAATCGATTTTTGAGCGTAATATGAGCCCAGCGCTGCTTAACTTGATAGTTTAGAATGAGAAACGTTTTCGGTGAACACCACTCACATGGGAAAGCAAAGGACCACACATGTCGATTTTCCCTTTCAAGGAACTTTTGTAAATTTCAATATTTTCTGACTCGTAAATCAAAAATATTTTCAGTTTGTAAAAGAAAAAAAAATCATATTTGCTCCAATTTAGAAAAAAAACTAAAAACAAAAGCTTACCAAATTTCGTTGCCGCCTGACTGAGTGTCAAAAACGTGAGCGAGATTAGAAGGTTGAAAGCCCAATTGCAGAAAGTCGATATCGACACGCAGGTGCCACGAGCCCAGAGCGGGTAGAATTCAGCGTTGAGCACCCAAGGCAGTGGAGCATATCCTGAAATTTTGTTTTAATTTATTATTATTTTTAATTTATTCTGGTTAAAAATGGCAACAAGCATTACTAAATCCTGAGTTAAAAGCTCAAAACACACTAAATATATTTTTTCAAAAAAGTAGAAAACTCGAAATGAAAAAAGTCGGCAAGAAATAAAAAAGATAAAGGAAAAATGTGCTTTTTGCAAGCGTTTCCAAATTTCCATCTCATTTTAAAACAAAAAAAAACAGCTGAAAAACTTAAAAACACTGAAAAACGCAAAAAATTTCAGAGAAAATTCCAGATCAAGAAAAAGATAAATTTTGATCAAAAATTGTTATTTTCCAAAATCCTATAATACCACAGTCAATTTCATATAAAAAACTGCAAAAAATAAAAAATAAAGAAAAATTTCTCACCAATCGAGAAGCAGCACAGGTAAACCACCATCAAAAGTATGGGCAGTACGGTCCATTTTGTGTGACAATACGTGTCAGCCCACTCAAATTCCGTGTTCATCACTTTGTGGAACTCAGTCTTGGTGTCATTTGTGGAGCATTGGCCGGTGGTGGAGTGAGTGTCGGCTCTGTGGTGGTCCACGGGATAGCACCAGCCGCCGTCAGTTTTGTTCGGGAATGCGCAGAATCCGCAACTTTCGTCGGTGACACAGTAGTCGCAATTGCTAAAAAGTGAAACTAACGAAAAAAATAGAGAAATACTTTTAGAGGTCAATCCGGGTGCATATCGAAGGGGTACCAACTTTTACGATTCCTTGGAAAGTGAGTCTAAGATAATAGGAAGCATTGTTTGATGAAGTCTTGGTTTTCCAAGCCATTTTTGGGCCAGGTTTCACTATATTCGTCATAAATCTAACGAAATTGATTCTATGTCAACTTTTTTGTCAAGTTTCCAACGCTTCTTTCAGATTTTTGAATTCGCGCTAAAATGAGCTAAATACATTAAGATCACGTCAAACAATCCATGGCTTTTGATGCAGATTTGATGAAATGGTCATTTTTTTTGATAAATTTTGCCGCCAAATAAAAATTTGAAAATGTGGTTGAAACTAGAGAAAAAATTGACATAGAAATAGTAATATCAGATTTATGATGAGTATAGCGAAAACTGCTGTAAAAAGGCAAAATCAGCCCATCTTAATCAAGAATTGGGCAATTGTAACTGCCCTCTAGACACAAAATTTATTGGCAATGTACCAGACAATCAGAGGATTCCCTGAGAGATTCCTGATCCAAAACTTCTACCTAGAAAATTCTAGAAAACTCTTAAATCTCCTTACCTGTACTTGGTACATCTATCGAAATCCTCCACATTCCTGTTGATGTCCGGCATTACGGTGTTGGTTATTGCTGAGTCGTTATTGATGAGGAAGAAAGCGCCGCTGAGAAGGCACAAGCTGATAATGACACCTATCACACTGGTGATCAGCAGAACCCGACGCCCCAGGCGTTCGACCAAGTACATGGGAATAAAGGTGCAGAGGAAATTCACGCCTGGAAGTGCATTTGTAATTGACAAGCAACACATTTTGTTTCGAGTTTCTGCGTAATTGTAAGGTTATAGCAGCGAAAAAAGTTAAGAGTGCTGAAAAAGTGATGAAAAAGGACCAAATGGCGCTTTTGAGCAGTTTTCACTATGTTGGATATAAAATGTCTCTATCGATTTTTTCTTTTTTCCGATTCATTTTTTAGATTTTTCCAGAAATTCAGTTTTCATCTCAAAATTTTATTCAAAAAGATCAAAGTGTGGTGTCAAAACTCAACGTTTCCAGATAAAAACTGTTTATCACGATAATTTGAGTAAAATTCGACTAAAATTGGAAAATAATGCTTACTTGAAGTACCGACCGAGATCCAAATGGTGGTTTGATTGTCGCGTACACCTGAAAAATAAAAGGTTAACCTCAAGAATATTGAAAAATGTTTAAAATAAACCAACCTGCGGATTTTATAATCGCACCGGTATAATACCTGAAATTATTATTTGAATCTTTTGTTACAACTTAAAGTTAAAAGACTTTGAATCGTTAGTTTACTGTTAGAAAAAACGACCGTGTATCAGCTGGCAGTCAAATGAAATTACAAATGTCCATGACCTAGCTCACACTTAAGCTTCGAGTGATAGCTTAAATGATCCTTAGTCTTAGGCAAACAACCTAAGCTAACGATTGCACAAGGATTTAGGCTTAAGCTTGAAATTAAGCTTAGGTTTTGCCTGTTCGAGCTTATGCTTAAGCCTACCTATAAATCTAAGCCTAAGTTGTTCGCCTAACGCCTAGGAACATTTACAGCTATCACTCAAAGCTTAAGCTTAAGTCTAAGCTAAGTTATGACCATATTAAGTCAAAAACCTAGTTTAATTGGGCTGCCAACTTACCAAAAAAAAAACTCACATGATCGTATTGATACCAGAAAGTTGCTGAAATGCCTGCAGGGCACAGCCAATCATCAATGCTTTTCTGACAGGCGGTGTGGAGAAAATCCTGCCCAACATGTTGCCTTCACCTGAAAAATATCGCAATGAAAAGCGGTTAAATGAAAACTTTTAGCCCTATTTGGTAAAGAATTGTCATGTTAAACACAAATTTTGCAAGAAAAGCCCTTAGTATCACTGCTTTAGTTTAAAAAGTTGTCTAGTAACTTTCTAGAATATTCTAGAACGTGTTATGTGAGGATTGACATAGATTAAAAGCTCTATAAGGGGTGCTATAAGCTCCCATTTTGTGCGTCAAACTCTATGATATCTTAGACCCATTACTAGGGTGAGGACTTTTAGGATCATAAAACCCCATTTTAGGATCCTAAAAAGGATCATAAAAAGGCCATTTTGGGATCATAAAATGGGGTTTTAGGATCATGCATTTTTACAAATTTTTGCTAAAAACAGAAAAAATACCAAAAACTAAAAATTTTCCACAAAAATTGGAAAAATTGCCAATTTTTTTGAAAATTTTGTAAAACTCCGAGGAAATGCCGGTTTTAGGAACATAAAATGATGATTTTATGCAAAAGAGGTATATACCTAAAATTTCCGAAAAAAGGACAAAATAGGATTTTTTTAGGAATTTTAGGATTTTTTAGGTATATACCTAAAAATCCTCACCCTAGTAATAACTCATCCCTAGTTTAGCTAGAATCCTCTTAGAGTAAGTCCCTAGTGCAATCCTAACCACCTACCATATAGCTGCTTATCCCGAAGCTGTTGCTCATGCGCGATTTGGATCTCCTCGATTTCGTAGTGGATCCAGTCAGAATCCCCATTGTAAATCTTCTCCAGAACTTCTTCGCATTCCTTCTGGCCGACGTTCTCATAGAGCCACCTCGGACTCTCCGGCAAAAACATGAAGCCGATGAACTGGATTATGGCGGGAACCGCTGCGAATCCGAACATAAGCCTGAAATAAAAGGATTACTCAGTTCTAAAAGTTGGAAATCGAAAAAATTCTGAACCTCCATCCAACATTTTCGGGATCGATGTACGAAAACCCTCCGGCGATCACATTAGAGGCCATGAGACCGAACGTGATCATGAGTTGGAAACCCTGAAAAAAATCGTCTTGGATCTTATGGAATTTTCCAGATGCTATATTATTGAGGTCAGGCCACCTGTGGGAATGGCAATATTTGGCCTTTTCCGGGCACTCAAGCCTAAGCTTGCTCCTCATAATCCTTATCTCACCAGAGCTAAACTTGAGCTTAACTTTGACAGAAAATTTTTTACTAAATTTTGGCCAATTTTTGTAAAATATTGAAAAAATTTCGGAAAATTTGATCAACAATAAGAAATTTCTCGAAAAAATTTCAAATTTTTCCCAATAAATTTGAATTGACCTCCAAATGGGCAAAGTTAAAGGAGCTCAAATTAAAGAGTTTACGGTATTTGCAACCACAAAGAAATAGTACCGTGATTAGCCTGCCACGAATGTGAGCTGGCGACGCTTCTCCCACATATATGGGGACAATCATTGAAGCAACTCCTAAAATAGAAACAAAATGAGTTACTTGCGCGGGGGTAACTGGAGGTAGAATCAGAGTGTAATTCCCATTTTTGTAGAAATGGATCCAAAAATTGTATAAGGTAAACCAAAAAACAATGAAAAATACTTGTTTTTTGTTACTTGTTTTTTGTACTTTGTTTTTGTACTTGTTTTTTGTTACTTGAAACACTATCCCTTTGATGCTTGAAAAGTTATAGTGGGTTTATATTGCCGCCATATTGTCGATTTGTTCTGGAACATTCTAGATAGGCGAGTAATGGCTCAAATTAATGCTGAGGCTTTCAATTGAACCATTACTCATCCGTCTAGAATGTTCCAGAACAACTTCGGCATTTTCTGCTATTGACCGCGAATTCAAACCCATTCTTACTTTTGAAGCTATAGAAATATAAAAGATAAACTGGAGGTAGGGGGTAACTGGAGGTAGAATCAGAGTGTAATTCCCATTTTTGTAGATTAATGGATCCAAAAATTGTATAAACGAACACAAAAACAATGAAAAAATACTTGTTTTACTTGAAAAAATATCCCTTTGATGCCTGAAAAGTTAGAATGGGTTTGTATTGCCGCCAAATTGTCGATATGTTCTGGAACATTTTACAAGGGTGAGTAATGGCTCAAATGAATGCTGAGGCTTTCGATTGAACCATTACACACCCTTCTAGAATGTTCCAGAACATCTTTGCCATTTTCTGCAATTGACCGCGAATTCAAACCCATTCTCACTTTTGAAGCATCAAAAAAGATAAAGCTGCCTTAATTATCTTGCCTTTCACCTATTTTTTTACTATTTTCAAACTCCAAAAAATCCACTCGGGTTTCAAAAAATTGCAACTCACCAATCGCAATCCCGAGCAAAATTCTTCCAAAGAGTAACACTAATTTGTGCATGCCAATTGCACAGAACAAGGCCCCGACGACGAAGATCAGACATGAGATAATGATCATCCTCCGTCTCCCATACATGTCCGAGAATTTCCCAGCACCCAGGGCGCTCAGTCCGGCCATTCCTGAAAATTTTCTTCAAAATTGCCATAGGCATGATTCGAGATCATAAAAGCAAACCTGGAGTGATGGAAACGATGATCTCCTGCCAGAGGCTGTCCATAGGCTTGAGACCGCCGTTCCTGGGGACATAGAGCATGGCCGATGAGACGATACCCGTGTCATAGCCGAATAGGAAGCCGCCGATCACAGCCTGAAATTTGGCAGAAATCATTTTTAGTCTAAATTTGAATTGGCGCTCAAACAATTTACCGCGAATTTTTTATAGTTCGATTACATTTTTGGCCATTTTTGGAAATTTTCGAAAAAATTGGGAAAATAATAAAAAATTTTTAATATTGAAATCCGCGCCAGACAATTTGAATAAGAAAAATCCATGTATCAAAAGGATAAATCTTTCCGAGGTGCGAAACTCCCCGGAAGTTCCCCTCCGCGATTTGCGTCCCGGAGAGTTTCATCAAAGTCAAGATTTCCCTAAAGTCAAGATTATGAGGAGAAGACCCGAGAATTGAGCTCAAAACCTTCGAAAAGAATTAATTCACCTCAGTTTACACATAATTTCAAATCTTATTAATGGCGGGTTTTGGCATTGTGTTACTGAAAATTCCTGAAATCTCTCTTCCAGGAAGACAAGTTCATAAAGCGGCCCGTGGACCCAAATAAGGATAAATAAAATGATAATCAATGTATTGCCAAAATCGAGCTGTATCCAAAATTGTCTGTTTCTCTAGCAGTCTCTTCAGGTTTTGACCCGCTTGAACTTTAGGCGAACAATCCTTACAAGAGCATATCTTAGGCTTGGATCCCAAATCCTTAATTTTGTCAAAACTGTTTATCTATAACGTACCATGGTGGCTAGCAGGTATATGTAAGAGCCCAATCTTGGCTCATGTTTCGGGTGATTCGCTCCCGTGTCGGCTGCCACCTGAAACGTATTCCAACATTAGTTTTCTGTAAAGCAGTTTTGTACTATAGTAAAAAACTAACGCACCACAGTCATAGCCACCATCTTGGCAAGATTAGAAATTGAGAGTGAATATACAAATAAACTATAGTTATTATTCTTCAAGAGCCGCGACAGTGTCAAAAATTAATAATTCCAACAATGAAATCTGAAATTCAAAACATTAATAAGTGAAATTCTGGAAAATAAACGTAAAAACATATTGAAATGCATGACATAGCTTTGGACTTGTGAAAATTAGACTAGAGAGCAAGGAGAAATTTGCAAGTGCCTGCGGCTAAAACGGACCTGGCTCATCAAAAACAGTTTGAGTGACAAAATGTTGCTTGTATCAGAGCGATTGATTTTCAAAGATCCAATTTTTCTTCAGTTAAATTCGAGTTATTATAAAACGGTAAAAAGCATCAAAAACTAGACAAAAAGTTGGGATAGAGGCATCGATGTCAAATTTATGACAGACAAAGCAAAGCCGGTCTGAATTGCGCGCCGGAAGCTAGAGAAAAAGTGGACATGAAGACATTTACATCAATTTACAACCAACATAGTCAACATTGGTACAAATTTCCAGACGCGTGTGAAAATTTTCAACGATCAGTCATCAAATCTATTGTCACAGTGTGACAGTCACACTAGCCCAAGAGGGACTGAATTCAAGGAAGCCTAATTGAAATTTCCCCTGTCTGCTTAAAAATTGCATTTTTATAATCGCTCCGTTAGCCGATAATAGCAAGCTAATTTCCTCAGAATACAAAAATTGTAGTCCCGGGAATATCTTGAGACAAATATTATTTCAAAACTTAGTACTTAAAAATAGTAAACAAATAATGGGTAGGCGTAACTAAAGTTAGCGGAACGTTGTCCGATGCTCTAACTTTGTTTCTAGTTTGGTGACTGCTAAGCCGCTCTTAATCGGCGGAATAAAAGTATCAAGACAGGATCATAATACAAACAAAACTCGGAAGCCAAAGCCAATATTTTTAGCGAAACATTTGCTTCCCAAAATTTTTAATCTTCTTTCAAATATTCGTTACTTTTTTTATCAGTTGGGTGAGCCAGAAATTGAGACCATGGAAATTCACGTCAAATTACGAGCAGAGAAAAGTGTGTGGCGTCTTAGGGATGTGTGACGAAGTTTGAGAATAAGTAGGAATGTTTTTGAGATAGGGATATGCTAGGCCTGCGCTTGGTCTTAAAATGTCAACACAAGAAAAATCGACTTGGGTGGTCCTTTGTTTTGAGTGTGACACAGTGCCCTGCCTCGTGTGTGGCACAATGCCAAGATGTCTCTTTGTCCAAACTATCTAGCTAAGCAGCGTTGAGCTTTAGAGGGCATTCACTGTAGAATCGGTCGGATAAATTTGATAAGAATATTTTAAAAAATAAGCCCTTAAGCTGCTTAATAATATAACGTTTCTAGAAACCCAGAAAAAAGAAAAAAATTTTTTATAGAACAATTTTTGTTAAACTATAATAGCCGTTTCGCCCGTTAACGTTAAGAGATTTTCGGTGAAATTTTTCCGGGAGTTTTTCCATGTGTTATGAAAATATTGACAGAAAAAATTGACGGGAAGATCCTTGAAATTGCTTTTAGCAAAATTTGAATTTCTGAAATTTTGTTATCGCATATCAAAATTGAATTCAATTATTTTTCCTAATTTGGCTTCCCAACCTATGAACTGCCCGCTGGCTATGGAGCCTTCATCTGAATGTATGAGGCTTAACTAAATATTTACTTATGAAAATGCGTTCAAGGAACTACTGACAATGGGTTTGAGGACTGTTAGAATGCATAATAAATTTAGCATTGCAGTCTATGGAATAGTGTAGTTTGCCCAGGTTCATAACAGAGAGGAATTACCTTCATAGAAGACAATTTTTGAATAAAATTGGACACAGCGTTAGCTGAAAGCGAGAATGAATTCAAGTCAAGGTATTTTTGAATGAGTTTTGATGGAATGGGAGTGAACTTCACCCAGGCTATTTAGATTTTGAATTGGAAAAATTTGAAAACTTAACACCCATCGACAAATGTTACTTTACTGAGAAGGCAGTGTCCGTCTGTCCCTGGACTGACGTTTAGACCACTTTCTCGGGTCATTTCCGGGCAAGTGATAGCTTAAAATGTTCGTACGGATGTGCTGATACAGATTTTCAAAAATTTAGACTAAAATGTAGACAAAACTTTTTAGACAAAAAAATTTTTTTTCGGCGCGGGACGCCGCGATAGCGCCTGTGTTCTTTCTAGTGTTACATTACTAAGAAGCCAGTCTCCGTCTGTGCCTGCTCACCTCACCTTGCCGCTGTGGCGCAGTGTTAAGTGGTTAGCACCAGAAGTCAGCCGACCCAGGTTCGGATCCCTGCGGGTGAAAACATTTTTTTCGGTCGGATTGATATGCTGATATAGGTTTTCAAAAAATTTATACTAAAATGTAGACAAAATTTAGGCAAAATTTTTTAGACAAAAAATTTTTTTCGGCGCGGGACGCCGCGATAGCGACGGCGTTTTTTCTAGTTTTGCGAACTAAAGCGCTAATGATCAAAAATTAACGTTAGGAAATTAAGAAGAATCTATCCGCTTGAAAGGAGAGAAATTATTCGTAACACCGGTTAGAGAAAGACGGGCCCTATATGAGTATACGCGTCTCCCGGAAAAAAATCAATAGGGGGACCTATTGATTTTTTGCAAAATTTTTCCGAAAATGATTTTTCAAACCATAGGGTCCCCCTATGGAAAAAATTCAACCTCCTCCTCATTCTTCTTTCAATACTAGGCTGGCGGACTTTATGGGCATTCCTAGGATAAGATGTTTGACTTCAAGGGCCCTTTAGCCAAGCCGGGACTGCAATCAAATAATATTTGACGTGTGGTGCAATATTCGATTGCATCAATTTTCATTAGGTAGTATCCCGCCTACTAAAAATCTATAAAAAGGATAGAAAACTATTTTAAAATTTAGCGTAGAGTCATCGATATCGAATTTATGACTCATATAGTGAAAACAATTCCAAAAATGGGCATTAAGAATAGACCAAAATTTGATGCAAGGTCAGAGAAAACAAAATACCGTATTTCCTCTAATTGAGCCTCCGGGGGCTTAATTATTTCAATACCAAAATCTAATATCAATTTCGCAAAGTAAAAAAGCAATGAAAAAGTAACTTTTGATATTTTAAAGTACAACTTCTATTCCAACACCAAAAACTCACCACAAAAGCACAAAACTTCAGCTTTTATCTGAAAATTGACAATAGAAGCCAATAAATTCCTTCCTGGAATACGCGAATCGAAGGCTCGCTTTGTATGTATTTTGTGCAACAATTCGCTTATCGATAACCCAAGCCCCAAAGTCCACGTGTCAGAAAGGTGCTGCTCTCGAATGGAAATTTGTGGGCCGATTGTGCACAAACTAAATTAGACTAAACACAAAACTGGATACAAAACTGAAAATTTGCACACAAAATTCAATGCTAGTTTGACAAAAAAAATTGTGATTGGTTGCTTGCAAAAATTATGAAACATGGACAGACGTAAAAATTGAAAAAGCAAAAACATTTAGAAAAATCTGAAAAAGTCAACGATAGCAGGGTAGTATCAAACTGTTGTAAAAAGACAGCACAAAGAAGCAGAGCGCAGAGAAGGAATAAAAATTATGGAACATTGGCAGCCAAAAAGTCATATCAAAAATTATAGTTTGGTATTTCGATTTTATATAAGTTCGGCAGACAAGTCAGATTCTCGGCTCTCTAACAAGGTATGCGCAAAGATGTCTTTGACATCCTTCGACAAGCCGTCAAAAACTACATCTCGAAAAGACAACACAAATGGGCAGGGAGCAGAGAAGTCATCTTTGTCTAGCCTACCATTGACATCTTTAGAAGATGTCACAGCAATTTTCGTCTTTTTGGTACTGAAAACAATGTCGTAAAATCTTCCTTCTCGAAGCATGTCATTGGCATGCCAAAGAACGTCTTTGCATACAATGACCCCAACCCCCGGTGTTTATTTTTTCTTCTGTCGCCGAGTTATTTGTCTATGTATATAATGCAACGTTTGTAGTTGCGATACACACAATTCTCGAAATACGTTTTCCGGATGAGGGCGGGAGTCAGCCAGGTGGTTCAGCATCAATGAACATGTCTCCTAACAGATAGATTCAGGTATCAAACTAATGAGTCTCGAAAATTTGTTTAGTCTTTTTAAGGGCAAAATTTTAAGGATTGAGTAAAATAAAAAGGCGATGACATCCGCTGAATCAGAATTTATAAAAAGAATTTGCTTTTCGTAAGGCAAAATTCTCGAATTTTCGCAACTCCTTTTCCGAGATGAAGATGGGATATATGATATTCCCCGAGGCTTTTAATTGCGGCGCTATATTATTTCAGTGCAAACACTTTAGAGCTTGAGAACTTTGAGCTTAGCATAAGCTTTGAGTTTGCTGTGGCCGGAATAAAAATAGAGAAAAAAAGTAAACATTCCGCAAATTCCGATTCAACGGCAACATATTTTCGCAACATTATTAAAAATTGACTTCAAAGGATATGCTTTTGAACAATAGAAACATTTTTATAGCAAGAAAAATTTTAAGCTAAATTGAAATAGAAAATTTCTCTGTCGCACTAAGCGGCTTTTCTTGCACCAAATTTGGGTCATTCTTGGGCTCTCTACATATTGTGCCACGCCCTACTGTGCCACTGTACATATTGTGCCACGCCCTATTGTGCCACTGTCCATATTGTGCCACTCCCTATTGTGCCACCGGACAGTTGTGCCACCGGTTTATTGTGCCACCGGACAGTTGTGCCACCATTGAAATATCGCGGAAATTGAGGGAAACTGACCGAGATTTTTTGCACCCGGGGGTTTTCGACCATGCTGAGTCCGAATTTGAGGTCAGATTCGACCGCGCGCGCGCTGCATGCACGCGCTGCGAGCGCCCGATATGTTTGGCCAATTTTGTGAAAATTGGCCAAATCTATGGCTAACTATACCTGGCTGTTTATACCTGCCCCTAAATCGACCCCGGAGAGTACAAATCCGGGATCAGATTTTGCCTGGTCCCAGCACGAAAATCGGGAAATGGCATATTTTTTGCTCTTTTTGCCTGAAAATACCGATTTTTGAGACGATATGAAAAAACTAACTGCAGATTCGGAATCAGCGCATCGGAAAACCCCTAAAAACACATTTTGCTCATTTTCAAAAAAAGAATCGATTTTTGCCGATTTTCGGACCATAGGGGGGACCACATGGATTTTGAAAAAATCGAATTTTTGAAAATGTGGAAAATATTTCTGCAATAAGTGTTTTCCGGGGTTTTTTGATGCGCTGATCACGAATATGCAATTATTTTTAACGTATCGCGTCAAAAATGGCCATTTTCGGCAATTCGGTCAATTGTGCCACCAGTTTATTGTGCCACCGGACAGTTGTGCCACCATTGAAATATCGCGGAAATTGAGGGAAACTGACCGAGATTTTTTGCACCCGGGGGTTTTCGACCACGCTGAGTCCGAATTTGAGGTCAGATTCGACCGCGCGCGCACTGCATGCACGCGCTGCGAGCGCCTGATACGATTCTATATGCGTGGGGTGGGTGCCGAGCGCATGCGGTGCGCGTCACGCGCATGCAGTGCGCGCGCGCTCGAATCTGACCTCAGATTCGAACTCAGCGCGAAAAATTGGCCTTAAAACATGAGATTCTCTCACTTCAAAATCGCATCAGGCGCTCGCAGCGCGTGCATGCAGTGAGCGCGCGGTCGAAACTGACCTCAAATCGGACTCAGCGTGGTCGAAAACCTTGGGTGCAAAAAATCTCGGCATGTTTCCCTCAATTTCCGCGATATTTCAATGGTGGCACAACTGTCCGGTGGCACAATAAACCGGTGGCACAATTGTCCGGTGGCACAATAGGGAGTGGCACAATAGGGCGTGGCACAATATGTAGAGAGCCCATTCTTGCATCAAACCCAAAATGTTTCAATTTTTGATACGAGGAAATCCGCACATGCCTAAAAGATAAATCGACTTGTGTGGTCCTTCGCTCTCAATAGAGAGGAACAGAGTCAAAAAATTGGTGCAAAAAAGAACAAAAATTTGGTGCAAGGAAAATCTTTTGATCCAGCCACAGGGATTGAATGGTTTCAATACCACAGAAACATACCTGTCAAAATTTTGGTCAATAAGAAAAGTAAACAGAAAAAGTAAACACATGCTTTATGCATTGGTAGCTCAGTATTGACGCGTTTATGGTGGTATTGGCGCAAATATTATTTATAATCACAGGTATTTTGAGCATAACACAGGTGTGTTGGTGAGAAAATAACCTTGGAAAATAGTCAAGACCGAAAATAACGGAGGCTTCATATTCGCAAAAATTTGATTAGGAAAATTGGTAAGAAAAATGATGTTTTTGTGTTTTTTCTTTGTTTTGCCTCAGGCGAAATTTTTCACGTGTGATTTGTTTTGAGCAAATTCCAAGCCGAAATATGCCTAGAGACCAAAGACCAAATGATGAGCGGAGAGGGAATTCCTCGTTTTGGTTACCAATAATAAACACCTTGAAAGAACATGTCGCACTGAGTCATTCCAATGGATCTCGACATTTGAATGAAAATTTTTTCTCATAAGATTTTGTTGCCAAACAGATAGAGAATATAATCAGTTAGAGAAAAGTGAGAGACGTCAGAGAAAATGGCGTGTTACGTCTAATTCCATCCCCGTCTCGAGGTTAGGTTGAATAACGGAAGCCACAGGGAGTCTTCTTTGGTTGTCTATCTTGGAGATTCTCCAGAAATCATTTAGAGGTTATAAACGATTAGAGAAAAATGAGAGAGGTTAGAGAAAATCTTAAACTACAGAGCTTCAAACTTAGACCCGAAATTTCAGCCCCACTTTCAAGAATAAGGTGAAAATAATCATTATTTCTGACAGTTCTGGATCTGAAGTTTCCGGAAGAAGGCAAAATATTTTTTATTTCAGTCGTCAAGATTCCGATGATCCAGGATCTTCTTCCAGAAAAGTAAGCTTTGTCAAAAAATTTTGAACCGTACAATAGATTCGAGAACCAATCAATACCCAAAAGTGTGAAACTTGCTGAGTCACGGAACGGAACTCTGTTGAAAGAGCAGAAACAAAATATGTCATTAAAATGATAATAATGCACAGGTGCGCGTTGAAGTTCGCTGGGTGCGAGGCCCGGCGCATAATTCCCATGTAATATGGCGGATAATTCGCTTTCCCGTGAAAGGCCAGGCGATTCGAGAACGGCCCACCTGTTTATTATTCATCTTTCGCGGGCAGCCACTCCCACGTGACTGCCTCTCACCTGCAGCCAAACAATGTACGAATTATCGTTACATAATATTTTTGTTATGCTAACAGGTGTGGAATGTAATGGTTTCGGGATGGGACAGTTTTTGGAGCTGATACCTGTGTAAATTGGAAGAAAAGTATGCGAAAATGCGGAAACAAAAAAGAAAATGTGAACTTGAAAACTTTTCAAATTTTTTATGTCCGATTTTAATCAAAATTGAATGAAAGTTTTTGGTTGAAAGTTTATAAAACTTTAGGAAACATTGACAGAAATATGCTGGAGAACTTTACTTCCATGCGCGTTCTTTGCTCGCTGACCGATCTAGGATGGGTCTGGCGTAATTAAGTCATTTTGGAATTATAATTTGGTCCAGGAAAGTTCAAACTGCTAAATGCGGAATGAGCAAAGTACACAGACACAATAGAGAATGAGTAAAGTGCAACTTCATTTTTGCTGAAATTTTCAACAGACAAATATCAAATTTGTTTCTGGAAAATACCAATTTTTTTTATAGAAAAAAAATTTTCAAAAAAAATATGTATAGAGAAAAATTTTAGGAAAAACTAATATTTTTCAGAAAAGGAAAATTCTTGGACAAATATGCTGTACTTTTATTTAAAAACTACCGTTTTTCAGAAAATCATACAAAAAATTATACAACAACAATTCATATGATCAAACATCCTGAAAATATTGAGTATGTTTCCAACGCTCATAACTGTAAACAAGCGATATAAAAGTACACAAAGTCGGAATATGCGCATGTTAAATTAGGACCGTCAAGCGTTTCGACGCTCGTGTCGTATATAAAACGGGACGGCATTATCAATCCAACAATGGGGAATTCCCCAATCCTGAATGATTATTGAACAGAATGAGGTAACTGGGCGAAAAAATCAAACACCACGGCGACACAACCAAATTCAGAAGGTGTTTCTAGGTCAAATGTCCACGGAAAATGTTTAAAAACAGAGTCAAAGAGATCAATTTAAGCTAGGATTAAGCCATTCATGGACTATCCAGGAATACAGAAACAGATTAGTCACGCAACTTTGATTCTTAAAAGTCACCATAGTATTCATAGCGCTAGCAGAAGTTAGCAGTTAGTATAGTTTGTACTTTGTAGAGATCCCCTACATCCCCAATAAATGATCGTTATATCCAGGACCATATCCAAAAAAATTTCCGGAAGAGAGATTGACTGGACTTTGGGGTCGCCCTTAGGAAAATGGTGTTTTTGGGGTGATTGTGAAATGACCTTTTTTGGAAAAATGTCCACGAAAAATACATGGAAGTTGAGTCAAATGTTCAAAAGAGATGATGCAACTGATCCCGAAATTGTGACTCATAGAATTATTATAAAAACAGTATCAACAGCCTTTATCCCAGAAGATAGCGGTAAATACTGCGGGATGGCGCTTTGTACTCTAAAGTGATTGGTATCGTCAGATTTGAGAAGGGGAGTTTAAGAGTGCAATGCCGAAGAGTGCAAAATTAAAAACTTCTCAGATTCCTCAGCTGAAAATATAAACCCTTTCACAAATAAAATTTCATGTCTGGGAAACATTTGGCAAAATCCCAAAGATCAAAGTTCACATATCGCCCATAGTCACAAATCAATTTTATAAGTAGCACTGTTTTCACTGTGGTAGTGACGTAAAAATGTTTAGTTAACTTTCTGGAATATATGCGGCTTGTACTTTAAGCTGCGGTTTAAGGATTTGACGAGTTGCTGCTTTCCTGGATTTTTTCGCGTTGTTTGTTCAATTCGTTTGAAACTTGGACAGAGAGAGAGGGAGAGAGAAAATCCGCTCGGGTCTCGCTCTCCCAAGACCAACACGCGCGCATCATAAAAAAGTGAGAATGAAGCACAAAGAGCAAAAAAGAGAATCCTCGGAAGTTTAGGAGAATTATGGCTTTTCTGCCAGGATTTTGGGATAGAAACTGATTTTTTAACAGAAAATATGGAGCCAAACGTTGGTACATTTTTGGCTCAGACATGGATTTTTACTATTTTTGGTAATAATCTTTCTTCCCTTGGAGGTTTATGACATTTTTATGGACTGAGGAACCTTAAAATATCAATCTCGACCTTTAATCCAAGGAAAATTTTAGTTTTCTACAAAAAATGGACTTTTGCTTGATTAGTAGTTTCATAATTAGTGATTTTCCTCAAAAATTTGCATTCTTGAAAAAATAGTTTCCAGAAAAAATACCAAAATCTCTGGGGGTAAAGTTTGCTCAAAATGCTATGTTTATCAAAATTTCCTTTTTTTGGCCAAATCTTAAGGTTAATTCGAGGATCAAAAATTTTGCTTCAATCCATAAAATATCCTCAGCTCATTATTCTGGAAAAGACATAAAATGTGGTCGCCACTTTGTCGACATGTGCACTTCAGGGTGGAAGCGAAAACAAAATTCAATTAAATGTATTTTCCTCGCCGATCGCTATCAAATTTACCGTTATCTTTACTTTTCACAAAAAGGAAGGCAAAAGCGAAGGGAAATGAAAGTGAAAGATATTAATATCAAGAATTAATATGTTCATAAGCCGCCGCTCTCTGATTCGATTAAACGGTGGGGCAGTCGATTAATGTCTTAAAGAAACCATTTGAGACAATCGAACGAGAGTCGAAATGAGAGGAATTCGAGAAGTATTTTCGAGAGCAAACTAAAAACTAAATTTGGGATTCTTTCAGGATTTGTTGGTTTGCACTCTTGGCTCGACTAGACTTGCCAAGCTAACTTTTGGTGTTGAGAGGCATTGTCATGATGTCGTGACTTGTTTTTCCGGAATTTCCGGCACAATATCAATGCCAAAGGCCATTTAAATGTTTTCCAAATATTTTGAGAATGGTTGAGCAATGAGCTTAAGCTGGGTGATGCCAATCTTGCCTTGGACCAGATTGGTAAATTTTATTAAATGTCATTTTTCCAAAAAAATGACATTTTTGAACCAAAGCATCTACGGGTCTGTTTTTTGTACCACGGGTTTTCGATGGTGCTGAATGCTATTCTGACATCAGATTGGGGATCTATTCTCACGAGGTCGTCCATTTGAAGGCCGGGACATTTGAAGGCCGGGCCATAACTTAAGATCCATTGGGTCATTTTTTATGCAGTTTTTGAAAAACGGTGTATTCTGAGCTGGAAGGAACATCTGGTAAAAAAATTTTGAAATTATTTTGGAAAAATGACATTTTTTACTTAAAAGTTCATTTTTGGGCATTTTTTGCCAAAAAATGAACTTTCAAGTAAAAAATGACATTTTTCATAAAAATTCAAATTTTTTAACAGATGTTACTCCCGTCTCAGAATAAATCGTTTTTCGAAAACTGCTTAAAAAATGACGCACTGGATCTTAAGTTATGGCCCCGGCCTTCAAAAGTCCGTGTCCGTGTCCGGATAACTCTCTCTCTCTCTCTCTTTTGCGCGAATATCCGGACGGGAATTATCAAAGCCCCATCTGCCAGCATCCCGAGAGCTATCTAACGACCCCTCATTTGCCCGGATCCGAGCGGCAGAAGGGGTCTAACCCGGTGTTCACAATAGCGAGACCGAGACCGAGACCGAGTCCGAGACCGAGACCGAGACCGAGACCGACGGACCGACGTGTTCACAATCAACGACCGAGACCGAGACCGACGGCGCGACCGAGACCGAGACCGAGACCGACGTGTTCACAATCAACTTTTTCAAATTTTTGTACATTTTTTCAAATTTTTTTGTACTAATGTCTGAAAATGTATTCTAGAATGTTTTAGAATGCTCTATAGCGTATAAAAAACAAAATATGGCAATTTTTTATAACAAAATATGGCATTTTTGGGCTTTCTCAGGAAATGCATTACCGAGACCGATACCGATGTGCTTACAATCAACTTTTTCAGAATTTTGTGTGGTAAGTTATTCTAGAATGCTCTAGAATACCTTAAAAACCATTTTTTGAGCCGGATTAAGTGGATTTGAGTTGATTTTGAGTGGATTAAGCTATATTTTATTCATATTACGTCGATTTGATGAGATTTAGAAGCAGATTAAGATGGTTTTGAGCTGGTTTAAGATGGTTTTGAGCTGGATTGAGCTGCAATGGATTCATATTAAGTGGATTTCATGAGAAGTTGAGTGAGATTAAGCGGATTTGAGCTGATTTTGAGTGGGATTACGCGGTTTTGAGCTGATTTTGTGCTGGATTAAGGTGTTTCGACTGGATTGAGATCGATTTGAGCTGGTTCTCAGCGGGAATAAGCGGATTTGAGCTGTTTTTAAGCGAGATTATGATGGATTTGAGCTAGTTTCGAAGGGATTAAGGTGGATTAAGCTATATTTTATTCATATTACGTCGATTTGATGAGATTTAGAAGCAGATTAAGATGGTTTGATGCTGAATTGAGCTGCACCTGATTCATATTAACTGGATTTCATGAGAAACTGAGTGAGATAAAGCGGATTTGAGCTGGTTTTCAGCGGGGTTAAGCGGATTTGAGCTGATTTTGAGTGGGATTAAGCGGATTTGAGCTGGTTTCGAGTGGGATTAAGGGGATTTGAGCTGTTTTAGAGTGGACTAAGATGGATTTGAGCTGGTTTTCAATGGGATAAAGCGGATTTGAGCTGTTTTTAAGCGAGGTTAAGCGGATTTGAGCTGATTTTGAGTGGGATTTAGCGGGTTTGGGCAGGTTTTCAGTGGGATTAAGCAGATTTGAGCTGGTTTCGAGTGGGATTATGATAGATTTCAGCTGGTTTTCACAGGAATTAAGCGAATTTTACCTGGTTTTGAGTGTGATTAAGCGGATTTTAGCTGGTTTTCAGCGGGATTAAGTGGGTTTGAGCTGATTTTCACTTGAATTAAGCCGATTTTAGCTGATTTTGAGTGGAATTAAGCGGATTTCAGATGGTTTTCAGCGGGATTAAGTCGATTTGAGCCGGATTAAGTGGTTTTGAGCTGGTTTTGTGCTGGATTAAGCGGATTTGGTCTGAGTTTGAGTAGGATTAAGTTTGAGTAAGCTGGATTTGATTCATATTAAGTAAATTTGATGAGCAGTTGAGTGGGAATATGTGGATTCGGGCTCGATTAAGGTGGGTTTTGGCAGATTTTATGCCGGATTAAGATGGATTTTAGCCGGAATGAGCTGGATTTGAGCCCGATTAAGTGGTTTTGAGCTGTTTTTAAGCGAGAATATGATGGATTTGAGCTGGTTTTCACTGGAATTGATGGATTTGAGCTGTTTTCTAGCGGGATTAAGTGGTTTTGAGCTGGTTTTGTGAGGTTTTGAGCAGATTTTGTGTGGGATTAAGCGAATATAAGCTGGTTTGAGGAAAATCGAGGTTCCGAAATTTTGCCACTTTCACCTATTTAGGGTTTTTTGATGCGGGGAATCCGAATTTGACGTCAGATTTCAGCTGGTCCCGACACGAAAAGACGAAAAACCGGTATTTTCTTCAAAAATACCGGTTTTTTTGGTCCAAAATGACCCAAAAATGGCAATTTTTGACGCGATATGAAGAAACTAATTGCAGATTCGGAATCAGCGCATCGAAATACCCCTAAAAACACATTTTGCGTAATACTCCTCCACATTTTCAAAAAATCGATTTTTTTCGGAAAACCATGTGGTCGGGACACGCCCTATTTGCCTAAACCCCGTTTGCCTAAACCCTGTTTGCCTAAAAATATTTGCCTAAACCCTGTTTGCCTAAACCCTGTTTGCCTAAACCCTGTTTGCCTAAACCCTGTTTGCCTAAACCCCGTTTGCCTAAAGTATACCGGGACGTGATAAGATAAAATGGGCGTGCGCCCTATTTGCCTAAACCCCTATTTGCCTAAACCCCGTTTGCCTAAACCCTGTTAAATTTCATTTAAATTAAAGTCCAAATTCAAACATTCCAAATGAATGTAGTAAATTAACGTGATTTTGAACGGTTTATTGAAAATCTACACAACTGACAAAAATTTAACAAGATAAACAAAACTTCTGTCGTAATACATGAAAGCTTAAAGAGGAGGTTCCACATCCAATACGACATCGCAATGATTGGCCTCGATTTGAAAAGCGACAGACGGGTATACTAGCTCTTGTTCCATCGAGGGCGCTGTTCCAGTTTGCATAGAAGGATTGTGAACGGTCCATGAGGGCAATCCTGGAATAAAATAATAAGCTATTCAAGTCGATTAAAATCTTATATTTACCTGACTCAAGCTGGGAATACGTCAAGATCACGATTTTGTACAATTTTGAGGCGGCTATCAAATGCAATGTGGAACCCCATCTAAACTTGAATTTTGTAAATTTGCAGAGATGTGTGCACTTACCGATCTCTGTCACCGCAGTTCTGAGCTGATTCCAAGAGAAGGTCGTTTGGTATGTTGTAAGTGCGACACCAACAGCGCGCTCTGTTGCATTTTTCTCGGTGTTTTATGATGTAGTTACCAACATCGCGGCGGACAGCTAGATGATTTTCCTCGTCGCCGGATACTGCGACCGCAACGCTTCTAAACATGATACAAAATACATTTATATTAGCATTTATTTTTATATATTTCTTTTTCTCTATTATTTAGTTAACTTTTATTTTTTAAACTGCGTATAAAATACGCTTCTACTATTAAACTGACCTCAAAATGCAGTTTCCGTCCCCAAAAACACACCAAGTTCGAGATGGTTTTGCCTCTGTAGAGGAGAAATATTTGAAGGATGCCTCATAAGCGCGCTTCTCTTGATTGTATCCATGTTTGATGCAGATTTGATGCAGAAAATCGTCATCGAGCATGTCGAGCTTGAGGACGCGGCGAACAACATTCAGTTTCGTCATGCACTGGATTTCAGGTGAATTCGGGTCAGATCGTCCTGAATAGCCACATTTAGAAATTTTTTGTTAAAAGTAAATAAACTAACTATCTTTGCGAGGTGGAACAGAACTTGAGCGTGTCCTTGGCTGTGGTATCTTTCCACTAAGGTCTTCTGCTTCTTCTGCTTTGATAACTGGTTTATTGTCTGAAATTAATAAACTTAATTAATAATTTTAATTAATTTTTGAGAAATTTTCGGGATTACTTTTACTGTGATCCACGCGTCCCAAATTCATCGCTATGGCCTTCAAGAAAGAAATGTTGTTTGATTTCACCTCTGTGTTACGTATGACGGCATTTCGGAGGCGCTTTTGCACTTCAACGTATCTTCCGTTCCGTCTAGGGAACTTTCCACCCGCGAGATACGCGCCGATTTTGCTCTCCGCCCAAAGTATTTCCGCCCCAATTTCCGGTATTAGCCGGTAGATGGACGGGTGACTATGGCCTATACATTTTGCCAATTGCTAAAATTTAACCAAACTAGTTTTCCTATCAGTTTTCCTATTAATTTACCTTATTAAAAGATTCGATTGAGTTGCTTGTTTTTGGTTGCTCGCTGAGAATCATTGCGTTGATGTTCCAGATATCCTTCTCAAATAGCGGTGCCTTTCTGCGAATTTTTGTTCCTTCGGCTGTCACATCTACGCCAGTGATTCGAATTGTTGTTCCTGTGGCTGTCACATTTACGCCAGTAATTCGGCCAACATACCTTGATTCAAAATAGTCCATCAATTTTGAAAGTTCGGTAGAAAATTTAGAGTGCTCGTAGTATTCCCTCAAATCGCAAATTGCTGAGCAAGTTCTCTCCGGAGGTAGCGCCGATATTGCTGGTAACATTTGACACTGGAAACGAAAATCTGAGTCCGCATTGTACAGACGTTTGAATCCCAATTCGGAAATGTGCGAGAAAACCGCGTTTTGAAGGTGGAAGAAACAACCGTTGAGAGAACATTCAGGGAAAGCGTTCTAAAACAAATTAATCAAATTGGCATTGTGGTATAAAAAATGAAACAAAATCAAAGTTTTCAAGCGTTTTCCATTTTATTTCCAATAAATATTATCAATAAATAATATCCAATAAATTTTACCTTGAACGCATTGTGCTCAGCCTTTTCGAAATCCAACGCAACATATGTCGGTTTTAATTGTGGGCGCAAAAGCGTGAGCTGGCTAAGAATCATGTTGTATGACTTCTCGGACTTGGTGGTCATCAAACAGAATACGACAGGGCAGTAGCTATGGTTTATTTTGACGTAAATTATCCAGAGCTGCCGAAATAGCAAGGGGGCCTACAACGGAAATATTCCTTTCTTCAAAATCTTAATAAAAATTAACTCACAATGCTGAAAGTGGCATCGCATCCCCAGTGGGAAAATTTCGCGAGATTATCCAAAAGCTTCTCGCTTGACATGATTACGACGTATTCGTCATCACCTGTGAAGTCATTGTAGTACACAATTAATTTGTCCTTGAAATATTTCATGTCGTCGTTTATCTGAAACATGCTACTTAGAGAATTTTTCTATTTAGATATGCCATTTAGATAATATTTAGACTAATTTTCTGATTAGTGATTTGTAAACAAAATTCTTAAAAGTAAAATTTTCGTAAAACTTGTATAGTAACAAACTTTTACCTGAATCTCGTGCAATGTTTTCGGCTCACTGAGCGGTATATTTGTCTCGAGCTTTCGCTTGCGACGAACTTTTCGAACAATTTTGGAAGCCGGGCTAGGGTCAACGAGAGCCTTGGCATATTCCGGCATTTTCTCCACGCTTTCTTTGACTACTTCACGTGTTGCTTTTGCACCATTGAGGGCCTCTGAGCGCAACTCATGTTGAAAAGTTCGAATAGATGCTTGAATTGCATTCGGCTCATGGTTATGTTGCGTTCGGCCCGCATATGCCTGCCATTGCTTGTCAGGATTTTCTTTGACGGACGCAGTGCCTATAAACAAGCATATAAGCGAACGAAATTATTTCAAAAAGTGCCATAAAAAGTAAAATGATTAAAAATTGTTTACAAGATTTCAAGTAATACCATAAAAATACCTGAACATTTATCCACACCGAGTTCTGCACGCTTAACACATCTCCAATAGTAGACTTGCCCTTCTATCGTATCACGAGAGCCGTTGAAATGATGATAGTAGCCGTTGAAGACGAGCATCGGCATGATTTTCTCCGTATATTGCAACTCGTAGTTTATTCCCTGAGGCACATTTCTATGCTTCTCTGTCATTTTAAATTTAAAACGGTTTATAAAATCCGCAAGCAACCAAAACCTCCCAAACTTAGAAAACAAAGAAGAAAAATGCTATTTACAAAGAATGCAGCTTTTTTATTCATTCTAGAACATTCTACTGTCAAATTTTTATTCATTCTAGAACATTCTACTGTCAGATGCTTTCTTAAATGCTTTATATCGTCACGGTATACTTTAGGCAAACGGGGTTTAGGCAAACAGGGTTTAGGCAAACAGGGTTTAGGCAAACAGGATTTAGGCAAACAGGGTTTAGGCAAATCGTCGTAGGCAAACAGGGTTTAGGCAAACGGGGTTTAGGCAAATAGGGCGCACCCCATGTGGTCCCCCCTATGGTCCGAAAATGGCAAAAAATCAAAATTTTTGAGATTTGTCGCAAATTGTGTTTTTAGGGGTATTTCGATGCGCTGATTCCGAATCTGCAATTAGTTTCCTCATATCGCGTCAAAAATTGCCATTTTTGGCCTATTTTTGGCGAAAAATGGCGATTTTTTGAAGGAAATAGCGGTTTTCCTTATTTTCGTGGCGGGACCAGCTAAAATCTGACGTCAAATTCGGATACCCCGAATCAAAAAACCCCTTTGTAGGTGAAATCGGCAAAATTTTCTGACAAATTCTCACCTCTTTATGTGGTCAAATACCAAAATATCGGCTTTTTGGCCGAAAATATCAAAAATGACCAAATTCTTATAGCAAACAGGTGACTTCGTAAATATAAAAGCAGCAATATTCTAAATGACCGATATTTACAATATAAATCATGAAACAATATATTTTTCCTGATCAAAACCCAAAAAAACACGTTTTTAAGATTTGGCGCGAATTCAAATTTTAAATAATGAAAATATAAAATTTTCTCGTTTCTGCAGCTCACGGGCTTTCAAATGAGCTATTACTCATGAAAAACGGCTGACAGGATCCTTAGATATAAAATCTCGAATTATGGTCAAATAATAGGGTAAATATGTGCGTTTTCTGCATTTGGGCAGAATGCCAAGAAAACGCCAAAAATGTGATAATTTGTTAAAATATAATGTCATATTCGGATTCAGGACAAAAAATTACCCCTAGAAGCATATTTTGTGCGGAGACTTCTTCGATTTTGGCAAAAATCCCGAAAAATGACCATATTTGGGCATAATGCCAAAACGCGCCAAAAATTCAAAGTTGGTGTCAAATCTGACAGAAAATCTGAATTCCCCGTGGCCGATAACCCTAATAGCAGTCTTTGCCACTTTTCCACCACATATTTCCTCTCAATTTGGAAATAGCTGAAAATGGGCGAGACCGACACCGAGACCGACGAAATTGGCAAATTGAAAATCGAAATTCTCGACATTTTTCACAAACTCGACGACTGCGATGTTATTTCATAAAATGGAGCCCAGGACATGTGCGACCATATGCAAAAAACCGTTTGGTCGGATCGCGTCAAAAAAGTACCGGAGTACCGACGCGTGTAAAATGATTTCAAATGGATTTGAATTTTTGTGAAAAAAAATCAGCATTTTTTTCACATCCGCACTCTCGACATTTAATTGTTGATATTCAGCAAAATGGTCTTTTCTATAAGAACCGTAAGGGTCTCCCCTACAAGTTTTGTATTGGTCGCACTTTAGCCATATCTGAAAGAATTTATAGAAAAATGCGATTTTTTGGCGAAGGTCAATTTTCATCGGTCTCGGTCTCGGACTCGGTATCGGTCTCGGTCTCGGTCGCGTTGATTGTGAACACGTCGGTCTCGGTCTCGGACTCGGTCTCGGTCTCGGTCGCTATTGTGAACACATCGGTCGGTCCGTCGGTCTCGGTCTCGGTCTCGGTCTCGCTATTGTGAACAGGCCTTAACTGTCACTCCTGACACACGGGTGCGACTTAGCTAGAGTACCAGGCGGGGACATATGTTCGTGCAAAAATAAATTGCTGGTTTGAATTGGCGCCATACTCTCTCTTCGTGTCTTTTTCTGTCTAACTCACTTCGAAGAAGGGAGGAAGGAAGAAACTGATAAGGATCTTTTTGCACGAACATATGTCCCCGCCTGGTAGATACATAAAAGCTTCTAGAAATTTTCACAAATTTATTTTGAAGATTTATTAGACCCAAAAAAATTCAGAATTTTTTAGCGGTTTTGCAACAAGCGCGAAATTTAACATGAACTAGCTTACCTGAGCTTAAATTATTTAACTATGGTTTCCCAAGTTTCTCTCAGTTCCAGCGATAGCTCAGTTGGTAGAGCGGGGCACTGTAGAGTTGAACGAAGCCATGCTCAGGTCGGCGGATCAATCCCGTCTCGCTGGAGTCTTTTTTAGCTGTTTAAATTTTAATGGATATAATATATTTTTAGTATATAAAGTAATTTGGCTCGGATTTTGAACGTTTTTTATGGTTTCGAACTCAAAAACTTTAAAAATAAAATGAGTTATTCGCTAATAAAAGTTTACATTTCGTTTTTTATTTTCTAATTACGTCCTATATCTTCGAGATCCTCAGAAAGTCATGTTTATCTCTCTATTCGAAAATTGTGTCGCATGTAAATTTTACGAATTGTATTTTATTACACAATTTTATTGTCAGTGTCAAGGATTGGTAAAGTTATGGTGCAGGGCTAAAATGGAAGCAAATACCCGTATCTTGTGTTAAAATTGGTGTTATTTTTACAATTGAAGTGTTTTATTTTTTGTTCTACTCTCTTCTTTTTCTCTGTTTCTTCCTTTCTTTCGACATTTTGCGAAATAGAAAACCTTTTAATTTGAGTATCACTCAACGCGAGTAATGATAAGTAGTTTAGCACAAGCACATAAGTAGTTTGCATTTTAATAAAATGGTTTACTTGAATTCTAGATTCACGCCATTGCTGACCTTAAATATATACCAGCAAAATATTGCAATCAAACCAAAGAGGAAAGTCAACACTGATTTTCACAAGTCAATACTGTTTGAGATATTCGTCAAATCTGTAGTTTATAAAAATATTAAGGCAGAAATTTAAATTTTTCCTATCATTTTTCCAAAATTTTTCAATTTTTTATAAAGTAATCTAAAGAATTAGACAAAATTTTTCAAAAACATAGCTAATTTTTGTCAACTTTATTCAATATACCAAATTGCAGGTTTTTAAACAATGTGTTTTTTTATATGTGTAGGATTTTGCGTTTTTAGTAGTTATAAAAATCAATCAATTCAAGATAAAATCTTAAAACAATCAAAAAGCCAAAACTTTATGCATTAATTGGTGAAAACTAACTATAAACAGTTATAAAAATGTTATGGTTTTTGTGAAACACTTAGGAAAATTTGTTTTAATATAGGAATCTCTTCAGATACCGTATTTTCTTTAATTGAGCCCCCTCGGCAGAACGCCAAGGTTATTCCAAGGCCGTTTTGTGGTTTTTTCATTTGCTAAAAATTCTGAATTTTTGATATGTTGTAGCTAAGGACATATTTCAAATTCAGAATTTTCTAGAAGCTATAAAGTGGATTGCCAAGCTTCGCCAATTCGAGCGCGAATTTGAGAGGGGGCTCAATTAAAGAAAATACGGTATACCTGTTCAAATTCAGACTTCTATACCTTTTCCAATTCATTCAGGAATGTTCAAACAAATTTTTTGTTGTTATTTTGTTCAAAAACCTATTTAAACAAACTAATATGTGTAGAAACAGGATATGTTCTGGCATAAAAACTGACAGAAATAGAGGTAAAATCCTGAAAAATTTAGCAAAACATAAAAAATATATAAAACAGATACGAATATAGCGTCGAATGCTTAGGAATACCTAAAATGCTCAAAAATGCATAAACCTACGAAAAAGTGTCAAAAAACCTCATTTTTAGGGGGCGTACAATATAGGGAGCTTACGTTGGCCGACCCCCTGGGGGGGGGCTTCATTCATGAGGGGGCGTATAATGGGAGGGGATTTACTCAAGATAAAAAGGTATAGCCTTAATCGCCTATAACAGAGAAGGCGTCCAAAACATCTAAAACCGAAACGTCTAAAAAAACAAAAACGACATAACTCAGCTAAAACTTAAGATTAGGGGGTAAGTAATGCTCAAATTGAAGCTAGGCGAATAGCTTTAGCCTAAGCTTAGGTCAAGGCTTATGTTTAGGCTCAATCTTAAGCTCAAGCTAAGATTATTGGCAATATTTATTTCGGGTGAATGACACTTATTTTCCAAAAATTGGTGATTATTCTCACAATTATACGCAGAACATAGAAATAACAAGTCAATTTTTATTTTAAAATCACAAGTTACTGCAAAAATTTTATCAGTTATTCTGAAGCTTAAGGGAAGCTGAGAAGCCCATTCGTTTGTTGCCGATGTCGTAGACGTTGCAATATTGACGAATGAACGGGTCGCCGAGAATCCTGAAAATTGACAGATGACTCATAAATAAAAGCAACGTCTCTTCTGTTGCCATTATCTTTCTCTTACGTCTTAGCTCAACTCTTATAGGAGCGAAAGCCGGTCATTAGAGGGGATCAATTGGATCTCGCGCAGGTGTCCGAAGAGCAAATTTGGTTATAAGCAATTGTGCTTTTGGCACTCCTGCGCGAGATGCCCAAATATGGGAGATCCTGATCCCAGGTCTCCCCAGCCAGATCCATTGGAATGTTGGTAAATTGGAAGACTCTAGACTAGTCACATTTACTGAGAAGGTATCCTCAAGACTTTCCAGGTTGAGGTATAAGTTTCAAGTTTCAATATCTAATCTTGATAGTGCTTACCAATCAAGTCCGCCGCCAAAATCGACCGCGTCAATGCCGAAAAGGCAGGTATTGTCCTCAAGACCAACGTCCATTGTCAACACGCTGCTGGTCAAGTTGTAGTCCACTTTGTTGATAGTGAAGGTGACCGGCTCATAGGTGGCTTTGCAGTCGATCAGGTAGACTCCATAGTCATCGTTGTACGTTGCTCCGACGGCTTTTGCTATCTGAAAGAAAAAGAATTTAGATCGTAAGAAAAAATATTTGATAGTTTCTCATGTTTCCGCTTACCTTTTTGACGATCTTTGGTGGGCCAATGATCAAAGAGGTGCCGGTGTCGCTGATGACTGCAGCCTTCTTCTTGTGCTTGTACTTCTTGCCAACGTTGACGTTATCGATGTTGAACTCCCACCAAGAGTCTGAAGACAGTTTCACGTAGTTTACGTCCGAAGCGCAGTTCTCGCTGTCCAAGCCTCCTGGAAAGAACAACAATTTTGACATGAACTTTGATCTCTTAATTTTATTTGCCAAAACTCTCGAATTAGTAATTTATATATGTATAACGGATTTAGTTTAAACATGTGCTTTTCAAACAACTAGTCTTTAAAAAAGTTTTTTGTAGAAAACATTTTTTTACCTTGTATAGCATATACTTACCATAAGTGAAAAGTCCTCCTCGCGCATTAGTGAAGTTCACGCCTTCGGTGTCCAAATAAACTGTGAAAAGCGGCTTATCCAGAAGGCCTTGTCTGATGGCTGCGATGAGTGGCGGCTCCACATTGTTCACAGCGATTGTGCGGAATGCCAATCCGAGAATTCCGTCGGCGGCGTCGCCATTCATGTCCTTTGAGAGAGTCGTCGCTTGCCCGAAGGTCACATTCGGGACCACCAATTGGGTGTCGCCTGCGGCACCGAACTAAATATTTTGAACATACTTTTTATGCAGAGCACAAAAATTCGAGAGCTATGACCCTCACAGTTAAGTGATCAATGATCATGAACTTTGATTGAATCGATTGAATTCTTCAACCTCAGTTCGAAATTGTTTCATTTCCATTAGAAATTTCAATGCTTTGCTCAGATTTTCAGATAGTGAGGTCATAGTTCAGTGGTAGAGCATTCGCTTCAGGTTGAGAGGTCCATGGTTTAAACCCGGGTACCGCCTATATTTTGTTTGGCCCAAAAACAGTAAAACGACATTTTTCTTTTTTAAGGCGACATTTTTCTTTAGTCCTCAAGGCCAATAGTGAAAGTTCAACTTAAAAAAAAAAACAAAAGATCGTGATCTTCGATTCTTTAAATTTTGAGTGCTAAACTGATGATCAATAATCACAATTTGCATACCCTGATAGTATCCTGGCCCTGAAACCCGTCGGCAAAGCCCAAACCATAGTGAATCGAGAACTTCTTTCCGTCTGGGACGTAGGTCGTCGAAGCAGATGAATTGAAACGGTGAGCTTTGGTCAAGCAGGTAACGGTGTTGTCGTCTCCTTTTCTCACCTTCTTCGCCACCTTTGCGCCCTTTACGTACCAGTAATCGTCGCCGTCATCGTCAGAGTCACTGTCAGAATCGGAGTCAGAATCAGTGTCACTGTCTTCCCCGTCTGCGCAGCAGTAGTGGTCGCAAAGATAGGTGCAGTATTCTAAGAATTTGGAAAGTTGCGACGTCGAAATTTGAAAACTGTCAAAAATTTTGGGGTGTTTTTTGATTCTTCACCCTGGATACCCGCAAAATTTTAATGCCAATTTGAATAATTTTTAACCTTTGCTATAGTTTTCTATTTTTATTTTTTAAGATTACTAGATTTTTGTAAAACTAACGGTCATTTGAGCAGTACATATCACATTCTGAGTCTTTGCTGCAGCTGCTGTCTGGGACCCTGCAAATTTTCCATATTAGTACCAAATGTCCGTCAGAGCAAAGAAAAAGCAAATGATAAGGACCATAAGTTTGACGATCCAGTGTCCAAAACGACTGCGAAAGACTGCTGGGGAGTGCCTGAACAAAATTTATGAAAATAGCATTTCGATCTTGGAATGATCCTAACGGTCATTCTAAGGCAAACTCTCACCAATTGTGATGTTTCCAACGTATTCTAGATCGTCATAATCATTTACTCGCTGGCTGACGGTCGCGCGGCTGGCCCCTTTGTTATATTTGTGATACATTCTTCGGAATTCTTGTAGCTCGCGGAATTCCTTCATTCTTCCTGGAAAACGACAAAATTTTCTCTGGAATGTAAATTTTGGTTGATAATTTAGGTTACTTTTTGGGGGCCGCAAAAAATTTTCTGTTCCTTTGCCCCTTTAAAAAAAAATTTTCTTTTTTTTTTAACACACAGAGGTTTCCACACTATTTCTCCTTTTCCGCTTTCTTTTCCCTCTGACAAAATTTACGATTGTTTTCATTGGTTTTTGGCATTGATTGATTTCAGTCACTATTGATTTCAATTCCACCACTGGGCTACTACAACCACTATTTACAAACATCCATATTTGGGTCGAGCAAGTCGAGATTCTCGACTTTAGACTCGATAGTCGAATGTACCAAAAGTGTTAAATGTGGCCAAATGTGTGGAATTTAAGTTCACATTTGGCAACATTTAATCCATTTGGGCGCATTCTGCGGTGATTCAGCTCTATTCTCGAATTTTCTATGCTACTTCGCTGGCTTCCTAGCAAGCAAGGATTCTTTGAAGTGATATTAAACTCAACTAGATTTGGCAAGAATGGCCACGGACCGAGTTTTTGCCCGATATATCACTCGGGTTTGTATCGAGTTTGCAAATTAGTCTCGCCAAATTCCATAGGATATTTATATCAAAAGTGAATTTTTCAACTTCAGTTCGAAATTTTTTCATTTCCATTACAAACTTCAATGCTTTGCTCAGCTTTGGAGCAAAGTGGGGGCATAGCTCAGTGGTAGAACATTCGCTTGCAGGTTGAGAGGTCCGTGGTATAAACCCGAGTGCGTCCTATCTTTTTTCTGCCCCAAAAACAGTTAAATGATAGGCGACATTTTTATGTTACTTTTTAGTCCTCTCGGCCATATTTTGCTAAAATTTTGCGAAAATACCTACATGCCACTGTTTGACAAATCAAAAAGCTGTGACTTTTCTACCCAAATTTCCCAAAAATTTTGGCAAAATCCCGGATAACTTAAACACTTTTCTAGAATATCCATAAAAATTTGAAACAAAATTGCCTTATAAAAACCACCCACCTTCTCTATAGTACCTCGTCCTTCTGCTCTCCACTTTGTGCAGGTTAATCCGATGCACTGCGCTAAAAGCCAGACCACACAGGGCGAGAAGGAGGATGACCTGGATGACATGCATTCTGGGCTTGTCTCGGGAAACTGCGATTGAAGAAAAAAGTTCGCCTGAAGACCTTCGCCTGAATTTGAATTTACCTTATTCAAGCTTGGCTCAAAAGTTCCAAGATTAAAACACACAGGTTTGAGGGCTATTTAAAAAGTAAAGTAAACTATATTTTAGCTAACCTGCCAAATCCCGAATCGGCTAGTTCCCAAAAGGTAAGTTGTACGTTTTGATAAATAGAGAACCTATTCTCTTCAAATCATCCAATTTACCTTCGGGAATTAGCCAATTCGAGGTTTGCCAGGTAATGATAAAATAGGTTAAGCAAAAAATGTCACTACTCTTCGGACTTTTGCTTTTAGTCCTGAAATTTTTAGGCCCGTTATATTGCAGTTTTCTTTTATGACCGAAAAAGAAGAAAATGATCGAAATCTTTGTCTGGAGTCGGCAGAATCAAATCGAGAGTACGAAGCGACCGACTTTTTATTATCAATAAAGGCTTATCAGGGAACAGTCTTTAATTAATTATTGTTAATTAATATCGGAAATTGATTTGGGCTTTTATTCATAGACGTAAATGGAATTACGCAATCGAAATAGTGTAACTCTGCAAATTTTTATGACTTTTGGACAAAGAATTCTAATTAAAAATTGGTCTCGGAGAAAACTAATTTTCTGATATATTATTTCTCGGATCGGCCCAAAATAGAAACGGTTTATTTGACGGCTTAAATTGACCAATGGTGAATTGGAGGTGGAATACGCTTTTATTTTTGCTTTTTTGGGCAGTTTTCACTATGTTTGTTACAAATCTAATGCTACAGGCTCTCTGTCAGTTTTTTCTCAAGATTCCTAAGCTTTTTTTATATTTCTTTGATTCGGGCAAAAACTCCATTTCTCCAAGGAATCCAGTGACACATTACAATTTTTTCAAGTTTGCAATTTTTTGACCAAAAAGTACCATTTTCATTGATTTTTTATCAAAGATTGCTGAAAAATAGAAAAAATGTAAAATTTTGTTATATTTATGCCAAAATTTTTCTTTAACCAACGCTGTGGACACTCGATAACGCAATACTACCAGGCCACACCTCTGAAGTTAAAAGCCAAACTACGCATGTACACTGTGGTAATTGAAATGACCTGTAAGATACCAGGACCGGTATCTTTCAAGCTACCATAGAACACAACTTATCAATTGCTTTTCGCTCATCGTTTGTCGTCTGAATCGTGTCTCATCGTGACAATGTTTGGAAATTCAATCAATTTTTTATTAACAAACTGATTTCGTCTCAAATTTTTTGTGTAGTAAAAAGTTTCCTTTAGTGAAAGAGCTTGGAATTTCCTATAGAAGAGTTTCTTTTTAGCTCGAAAAAGCCAAAATTTGCGAAAAGTATACTGCAGCAAAGTCGTGCTTATGGAGTAATTTTGTCAAAAGCATAGAAATAGGAAATAGTATGGGCAGGGAAAAATACTATTGAGACCACACGCGTCACCCTAAATCGTGCATAAACACGTATGGCGAGTTTAAAGGTGAAACAGTTTTGAATTGGCACCTTTGGCGTTCTGCTTTTCGCATGCTTTTCCATGAAACCGTATTCCATGGATTCTTCATTCACCGAGCATGAATTCAGTACCTTTAGTCCTCTGTGAAAATTTTCCGAAACACCGGTCCGGGCCCGATTTTTCAACCCTGTGGCTCAGTTCGAAAAATTCCGTGTCATGACACAAAAATCGGACCAGTCCGCTCGGATCCGCTCTATGGCTGAATTTACCCCCTTGACCCTATTCCGGCCAGGGCTGTCAAGCTCGTCTCGGACTCCGACGTAGTCCCAGTCCTTGCGTCAACATTAATAGTGCAACTTCAAGATTAACTATAAGATTCCAAAACAATACTCAAGTACAAAATCTCAAAGGTTTATAAATTGAAGCCTGAAGTTTGTGTTCTCGAATTGTATGCAAAATAACCGTCTCTAAAATCGTCGTATGACAAAAAAACGTCAAACTCACGCTGTTCCTTATAAGAGATGTCGAAAATTTACGGAACTCATTAAAATTTGTAGTCTAGACATTTATTATGACACGTTGTTCTCGGCGTCGGTTGTCCTCAATGCCGAGCACATTCCTGGTTTGCTGACATTTGAAATCAGAAAAGTGTTTTCGATCTTAAATATTTCCGCTTTTCTAACTGCACAAATTCCTAAGACATTTTATTCAACACCTGACGTAAGAAAGAATCCTCACTGGTGTACTTTGACGACCTTAAAAAAGTCTCTCAATTTTTCGTTGCCAGCAAATATCTCGAATAACAGAGAATTTATTTTTCTTCAAAAGCTGCATCCTGCGTAAAACTTATCCCATGTACAGCATTACCTGTAATTATATTCCCGTTGCCCGTTGCGACGGTTATTCAAAAATCCAAGGGAAAAAAGATCCAGGGCTACTTCCTGGTATGAAACACTTCTGGAAGCTTCTAGAACTTTTTCGTTTTAAAAATTAATGCTGCCGACCGTCGCCACGGGCAAGCGGACTTCAAATACTGAGATTATGGCAGCTGATTTACTATTTTCCTCAAACTAATGGCATCTGATTTTCACCGGAAAATAAGTTTCTTTACGGAAAAGTACCAAATTTTTAGAAAAATCACATTTTTCGCAGGAAACTAATTTTACCTGGAGAAGCTCCAGACCAGACAAATAATTCTTCGGTACACAAACAAAGTTCATTTTATTTCGAGTAAATACGTGAAATTGTATCATGACAGTTATCAAAGGTTAAATATTATTACGAATCGATTACATGATTGACTAGTCTTGACTGGAATTGGTTAAAAATATTGCAAATAGACATCGAGATCCGTTACTTTTACAACATTAAGAGTACACAAAATTGCGTATGACTCATTCACTTTGAAATTTATGAATCAGAGAGCAAAATTTTTCGCTGGACGTCGGTGGTCGGAAAAATCGGTTTCTTGTGCGCTTTTCCAAAGCAGAATTTGGTCGTGGTCTGGAAGAGGATCGTGGCAAGCATCACTCCAACCAAGATTCCCACCATGGCGACTCCGACGGCCGAGATTGACATCTTGAACTCGAAAGTATCGGATTCCTTGATCTGTTTCTCCAAGACATGGACTGAAATTTTTGATAGTTTTTATGGATTTTTTATGGATTTTCTGACGTTTTTGACATTTTTGAGGACTTTTTAGTCTTTTCGAAGAGCAGTTCATTTCTTACTCGTTTCTGGAAAGTTCTAGAAAAGAGGAAATTTTGTCAAGAATGAGGAATGAACTTGGTTTTGGTTCCAGAAGATAGCAATTTTTGGATAAGTTTTACTATGAGAAAACTGATTGGCTTTGAAATGTGATATGTGATCACTGGTCTTTGATCTTTACATCCCCATATGAATTTGAGATTCTCCCCTGTGGGCATATTATATACCCTGAGGCCATATACTATTCAAGCAAGTTCCTACAGATAAAATCTCACCTTTCTCCATCAGTTCCTTGACTCGGTTGTTCACGCTCTCGTATTCCTTCTGGACATTGGTATTGAGTCCTTGGACGAGCTCATAGAAGTCGCCGACGCCATACTTTTTAGCTTCCATGCGATAGCTCAGAACTTTTCCAGCTTGTGTGGCTGCTTCTGGATCTGTTGGAGATGGCGGGAGCAGATACTTGCTCTTTTGTTTCGGGATCATTGCTGCAGAAAGAATGCAAGGAATGAGGACAAAAATGATTGCGCAGGAAGTTAGTGCGGAAACCATTCTTGAATGTCTATGAATGATAGTCTCGGAATGGAATGAATCTGCGAATGAGTGACTTTTGGCTCTAAATTTAGCAGATTTGAAAGTTATGTGTGATCACTGATCTTTACATTTGATACGAATAAAATTGCAACAATTTGGCAACAATTAGATAAAAGCCCATGCCAAATTTTAAACTATCACTCTCGGGCTACGGAAAATGTGAATGGCAAGCCATAATTTGAAGCAAAAAGTCCTTCTGACTAAAGATTAACTTATTTCGCCAATAAAAATTTTTGCGCAGAATACACATATTTTCAACCTGTACACTGCGTGACAAAAAATTTTGAGCGTGTTACAGAATCCGCAGTCTTTCCAGGGGTACATTACTAGCCTGCGCTATTTTTTCTTATCTCCATACATTTGCTAGTTTTTTAGACGCTCCCGTGGTATTCCCGAGTGAGCTAAGGGCCTCAGGTATATCATACCTCAAGGTCTGATTCTCAGTGCCATAGCGATAGGGAACGGGGTAGGATAGAAACATCCAGGATAGGGAAATTTATTAGGGAGAGGAATGTTCGGGGGGAGGATCCCAGAGTATGCAACTCCAAACGAGATTTTTCTTTAAAAAATTCTTGAGAGAAGGAAACTGAGAAATGTGAGAAGGAATGAATGAATGAATGAAGAATCGCTTTGACAATGAGCCTTATAAAACGAATTTTCAAGACCCAACTTCCTATGTGCATGTGGATACCCCCAGGTAATGGCCACGCCCTTCACACCTGATAATAGTCCGAAAGGGCCTTAACACGCCTCTCAAAGCCACGCCTCCAGGGCTTCAAGGGAAATATATCTCAAGATATCCTCGAACAGAAAAAAGATCTCATTAGGACCTCAGACAAAATATACCTCAAGACTTCCTCAATCTCGAGAGAAAAATAGATAAGAAACCTCGGAATGCTAAAATGTTGAAAAGTGAAGTCCTTTTTGGATTCGATTTGGACCCAAATTAGAACAAACGCAAATTAATCCAGGATTTCTCGATTATAGCTCTTCCAGAAATATGCCATGTGCGGTAGTAGGGAAACCTTTGGAAAAAATTGGATACAATTCTGAAAGTGGAGAATGCGCAAACAATTGAAAACGTAGAAATCTCATTGTTACGCATTTCCGTATCTCACTCAGCAATTTTTATCAGACTTACCGTATTCCCTGTAATTACTCCCCCGGGGGAGTAATTTTTCAAACACCATATTTCGAAGCCGCTCCAAATTTCGAAGACATTTTTCTCCAAGTTTTTGAGTATGTAATATTTTTTAACTAGCTAAACATACGTAACTCGATGAGATCTACCGAATATGCACTCAGTTTGTTAAAGTGCAATGGCTCACCAGGGAGTGAAAATCCATACAGGGGGGGAGTAATTATAGGGAGGGGAGTAATTACAGGTATTACGGTATTTATATCGGAGAATACAATTTGGGAAGTCAAAATACAGGCGCTTCAAATGTATCGAAGGCTAAAATCCCGAGAAAATGAAGGAAGTATCTTCCATATCTTCCACTCTACCTAAGACGCAACTGTTCTCACTTTTTCGGAAATTCTAAGATCGCCCCCTACGGGGGTGCATGATAGCTCAAAATGCTCTCTGGGAGGTGTTGAGACAGAATCAGGAAAATGTTTTGGGGGCGATCTCAAAAAGTGGCTTTTTTGGCCAAAAATTGTCATTTTCGCCACTTTTTTTTTACTTAGAGACAAACCCAGTGAGATCGCGAGATTTTGTCCCTATATAGTAAATCGACCTCGCTCAGTTCGAATCCGGGGTCACAATTTATTCCGGAAATTTCCAGAATGTTCTAGAAGCTTTCATGATATAGGGCCCGTGTCCGCGGCGAAGGTCGCGGCGCCCCACTCTTGTTACCGGCTATATCAAAAAAATACTTGTTTTTCTCAGCCAAGTTCGACATATTTGCATTAGTCTTCCAGGAAAATTCCATGAAAATATCGCGAAATCTGGGTCTGCTACCTCGATATCCTGAACATCCAAAATTTTACCTATTACGTATATATCAAGTGCACATTAGGTTTTTCTATTCGATAGAATGCCAGAAAATGGTACACCGTACACCGAAGCCTAGCCAAAGCCAGTTGTTACAGCAAAAAAATGACAGCTGCGCAGATTTCCACTTACAGTACAGCAGATTTCCATTTCTGCGACATTTTGAAATTTTGCTGATCATTGATGCTACCTAGGTACAATAGCTGGAATTTCTGTTTTCGTTAAGAAAACGCTAAACCTCTCAAAAGCCGATCTTGAAGTATGAAATGTGGTTTTCTAATGGAAATTGTTTTTCTGAAGTCCGCGCTTTTTTCATATTTTTTCATTAAACCTTTTTTCCTTTGGCCGCAATTTAATCCCGAATCATCCGGCTTTGGCATTACGAAAACAGAAATTCCAACTATTGTACTCAGGTAGCATCAAGCATCAGTAAAGAGTTGCAAAATGCCGCAGAAATGGAAATCATCTAGCACGCAAAAAATTGTATGTTTGCTAAAAAAGCTATTTATCTCATCCGTCAAGATCGGCTTTTGAGAGAGGTTTAGCGTCTTCTCAACTCATACCTGCCAGAGGTGTCATAAAAGTTGCCTGGCAACTGATGAAAACGTTTTTTATGAAATAAGAGCGCTTTTTCGTTTGAAAAACATACCTCTGGCTAGGCATAAAGTCAAGGAGATTTGGAGAAAAATGTCAAAATTTTCTAGAATGAGGCTGCGAAAATTCATTCATTCCATTTTGTGCTTCAACGCAATTTTAACTTTCGGACGAAGGTTGAAGTAGCGCTTTTCCTTGTAACGTTTTTTAAAAACGCTCCTGAAAAAGCGTCTTACGCAATTTGGAGCCAGGTGATTTTGATGCCGTTTTGATTGGAGCATGAGCAGGCTAAAGGTGGAATAGCAGACCAAAAGTTTAGCAAGGTGGAATAAAAATAAAGTCAAAGGTGCCAGCCATTTATTACTCATAAAATATGCTACCAAGCTGCGATTCGTACAAAAATAGAAGAAACGAGCGTTACAAATTCTTACCTCAGTCGAAAAAAGAAACACTCAAAAAATTTTGCGCAGCGCGCAAATAACATGGCATTTCAGCATGCAGCGCTAGTCGTAAAACGGGCAATTGATCCCAGAAAACAGCTGGCGGTTATGCTACGTGTTATACTGACATTGCATTTTTTAGTCACAAAACAAATCCTATTCTAACATTTGGTTCAATATTTTCACAAATAAGCGTAAAGCAATTTTTCTATGGTGGCCTGGGCTTCTGGAGCTACCCTCGCGTCCATTCCAATGTAGGCTTAGAGTCCCAAAATTTTGTCAGACCAAAACAATTTATTTCACACAGTAAATGAAAGGTTCCTGAGTGATTACAACAAAAACGTGCGCAGAATTTGAAACATATTTCTTTTTTTTCATTTCTTTTTTCAGTAATAGAAATTTCTGAATCAAAATGGCGCATTAATTCTCAGGAAATTAAAAATGCGAATATGAATACTTTACGTGTGGTCTAAATAACCCCGGTTCCTGGATCAAAAAGTAAGCCGGAAGCAGAAAGACTGATAAAGAAATTGTTCGAGAAAGGAAAACAAGAGAAATCATAACGAATGAGGCATTTTATTAAACATTCCGCAGGATATTCAAAAGATATCTTAAGACGTTGACAATAGGAGGCTATATAATATGCCACAGTGCAATATGTCCCGGGGGCATTTGTCAAAACGGATTATCGGTAAAAGCAGCCGATAAAAATAACAAGTTATCATAATTTTATTAGCCAAAGCACTCTTGTCAATTTATATGAAAAAATGTAGTATATACAATATCTACCTATAGCTAACATCGTCATAAATGGCCGTTATGTTAATACGTCTGAAAAACTATACTATAATTTACCAAACTAAACTAGTTTTTTGATAGATATTGGCATCTCTGATACTGTTTAGTTGGACACTTAGAGATCTGTTATCTATCTTCTCCCACGAGCAATCCGATCTTCCACAACAGTTCTCAATTTTGAAGCCCGAATATTTGATTGTCGGCTGTCAATAACTAAAGAACTAAACAAGAAGTTCCCTCTAATGGCCTCTATGACGTAGTGTCGCAGACATTAGCTTTTGAAACCGATCGAGTCAAGTTCAATACCCCTTCCAAGCACCAGGCGCAGATCTCGTAGGATTTTTCCATATCCTTCGAGTTCAGATTTCCTGGTGACATTAAATAGGAATTTTTCAAGAAAACTGTTTCTATTATGGACAATTTTCCAGGATCTATTCCTTACATTTTTCGAGGATTTTTTAAATTGGTGTTTAGAGGTGTAAAAACAAGGCCAAAAATATAATGAAAATTCAGGAAAGATCAGGGAAAGGGGCTAAAAATTATATTATAGCAAATTATACTATAGCTTTATCATAGATGTTGACATCACTAATCCCAAAACACGGATTTGAGATACAGTAGTCATATGGACTTTGTTTTGTGATTGTTATGTCACGAAATGGCCAATGCCACTTAGTGCAAGTAGCGCTTAGTAACGGGTGATAACTAATTATTGGCAGTAAATATATTGTATTCAAAAATTATATTTTTGGCGTTACGTTCCGATGTGTCAGTTGTGTTAGTTGTAGCAAATTTTGTCTAGTTTCCGAAAATGTATAACATGTCTGTTCGATAACTGTTTAAAATTTAAGAAGTATGGCATCGAATGAAGACACCCTCAGAATCCGAGTGTACAAGTTCCATTCCGAAAATTTTACACCTCGACTTGACATAATGCGAACTCCGCCAAAATTAGAGCTCCGGCGGAGCTGTAAAAACAGTAATACAGCCAAGAGCCTTGTCCAGGATCCCAGCATGAGTATTTATCCGATACTCCCCTGGAATGCCAAAAATTCGGGTTTTAAATTTTTGGTCGAGATCAAAAATTTTTGACCAGGTGTGTCTGCAGAAATTATCAAAATTTTCATAAAATTGATAGTCTTCTTGCATAATCTTATACGCAGATAAAACTAGACAATATTCTGAACATTATAGCGAAAACCCGACATTATTTAGCCAGGTTTTATGGATTTTACAGTTATCTGCAGCCAAATGTCAGCCCAAGAATACCGATTTTCTCCAAAATCGACATTTTTCAAAATCGGACTTTTACAAAATCAGCTCTAAAATCCATAAAAACTGCCTAAATAATGTCGGGGTATCGCTATAGTGTTCAGAATTTTGTCTAGTTTCATCTGCGTATAAAAGTTTTCAAGTCAGAAATCATGTTAACAAAAAAATTTGAAGATTTCTGCAGTCACACCTGTCCAAACCTTGTACACTCGGATTCTGAGGGTGTCTTCATTCGATGCCATACTTCTTAAATTTTAAACAGTTATCGAACAGACATGTTATACATTTTCGGAAACTAGACAAAATTTGCTACAACTAACACAACTGACACATCGGAACATTATGCCAAAAATATAATTTTTGAATACAATATATTTACTGCCAATAATTAGTTATCACCCGTTAAAAGCACAATTTTCGCTTAGGTTTAACTTTGTAATCATGTATCACTTATCTCTGTGTTTTGACCGAACATTTTTTCGCGCAGGGCACGGAACAATCCTTGAATCTACTGGATTGCAAATGGTACAAATGCGCTAAGCTCAAGTGTTTTGCTTATATACCTAAGCTTAGGATAATGAGTTTTTCAAAATATAACGATTTGAGATACTGTAAATAGCGGGATTATCTCATGACAGTTTCGTTCGGAAACGGGCTGTTGCCACTTAATGCAAGTGGCACTTAGAAAAAGCGCATGTTTTTGGCCATAACACAGCTGAAGCTTAGAAGAAAGCCGCGCCGGGTACTATCTTTAGACCGATAATGTGTGTTTCTTTCCTTGTACGGCTTGTTCCTACGTGCCACGGATTAGTCCTGCAAAAACTAAGAGGATCTTGCAAAATTGCAAATGCTATCTTTTAGAAAAATAGTTGATTAGAAAAAACTGTACGTTGTTATTTTTTAAAGAAAAATAGTTTTATCTTAATATCTTCCAGAAAAAATTTTGCTAGTAAAAATCTTCTAGGAAATTGAAAAGGAAAATGAATCATTCAGGTTTTTCTGAACATGATTCATGTTTGGTATCATGATCGGGTCATGTCTGGTATATCGGACCACCCAAACCGATGTCCTTTTTATAAAATCAATCAAAGGACCACCCAAGTCGATTTCCTTGTTAGGACATCAACCGAGGACAACCCAAGTCGATTTCCTTTTTAGGAAATCCGCCAGAGGACAACCCAAGCCGGTTTCCATTTTGATGTATTCTCACTGACTCTGTATTCTCACTTCCAATATCTAGTATCTTCTTCTAGTATCTTCTAATATACTAACCGACTATGCAATTATGAATTTGCACTCTTATGTCATTCTTGCTCACGCTTTGGATATACTTTCTTGAGGCATATCCATATATTCGACTTATCCAGACAACTAGCATTCTCAGAACCAACCTACACTCTAAATCTGTAATAATATTTGCGCACTCAGCAAGACGGCTTACCGTATACCTGCATATTATTAACCAGAATTAGAAGAACTACCCCTAAGTGCATTTTTAAAACCATAACAAAATCTAACTCATCGTTTTTTGCAATATAATTCACTAAGCTTGGCAATAATATTGACATGAGTCAAATTGAAATTCCGCTGCTCCGAGAATCTCCTAAGGCAAACGACTTTGCGGCATTTCCAGACATATTTTCATATATATTTAGAGTAGTAAGGTTGTCGGGGACCTACGCAGTTCACCTATTCAGATCTCACGTGCACCTGAATGAGACATACTAGGCCTGGGTGGCTCGGCCTTGGGGCATGGTTTAAGTTCTGGATGTTGAACTCAGCTTCCTGAACTCCATATTGGGCAGTTAAATCCAGGAATGAGGACCGGAAATGAAATTCATATGTGAAATTCGGGAATAAGATCCGGGAAAGAAATTCTGGGTTGAAAACCGGGAATGAGATCCACGAAGGGTATCAGGGAATTTTCCAACGTTCTCGCAGTATATTTTCTCTGTAGGGCTTTTCCTCCAAAATCTCAAGAATGAAATTTCTGGAAAATGCGTTCTCGGAAAGACTTATATTATATTCCATATCCCGATTATGTCAAATTACCTTCCCCATAATCTTATACTTCCGACACATACTACAAATATGGAATGCAAACTATACTATCAAAACGCCTGCGGGCATAATTAACTGTCATATGCTCGCGTGCAAAATTGCCTCAAATTGAAATTATTATACTTTCAAGTTACCTGAAATTATATAAAAAATGCAGGGGAAAATTGTACTTTCGCCCGAAATTGAAAATCTGCACGAGATTTATAACGTTCGGCGTTCTCAAATGTCTCAAACATCCCTCTTATGGCCGTTAGACCTGCTAATTAACCTCTGTTTTCCTACTAATAATCTCGCTTCCGGCAATTTTCGATAGCCAGCGTTAATTGCCAAACCAATTATCGCCAACTGCACCGCTTTGCGAAAGTCTCAAAACTTTATTATCAGCTCGTGACCAGCAATTTTTTTACCAGACAGAAGGACATGTGAGAAATGGGTAAAATATAACAGTTTGAAACAGTGGAGAAATTGTGATGGTGAGATTTCGGACAAAAAATTTCTAACAAATGAGAAGATTGGAGATTAAAGATTAAAGGTCTAATACATAGATCGTGAACAAAGAAATTTAATGTGAAAATAAATGTAGTAAAAAACAAATTCTACAGTCATAATTTATCGCTTAGATAAGTTCTCGCTGATGAAATTTCAAATTGAATTACCCTTGATGACTTTTTCAGAAATGTAAGGGCAAGTGCATAGTTTCTAAATATCGACAAAAAATTTTTACCCCTCATTTCACCCCCTAAAATATACAATCCCCTCTGAAAGACCCCGAAAAAAAGGATTTTTAAGATTTTGCATATTTTAGGGGTTAAATGGGGCATATTTTTTTCTTCCATATTTAGATACTAGACACTTGCCCCTACATTTCTGAAAAAGTTATCAACTACCTCTAATATGGAAATAAAAAAGTAATGACCAAACAAGCGTAGCGGGGTTATTAGACATTTTATATATTTTTTCTCGAACAATGTAAAACTCTAAAAGGGGTCTCTATCAGTGAAAAAGATACCAGGAAGTTGGAGGAAATGCGGAAAAATTCTAAAAACCTCGCTAAACCGCTTTAATGACAGTTTGCCAATCATTTGTTTACCAAACCTGCCTAATCCTATGACATTCGTTTTCGTATTATACATAGAAAATTCTCTTAAGAAAATTGCTTAAAGTCCCATGAATCCTGAAAACTACTCCGAAAACTCTCTTCAATCATTCGCCCAAATTTCGCAATTATCCTCACAAATATCATCCTAGGAAATAATCTCCAGAAAACAGACCCTGAAAACAATCTTTTATCTCTAAAGCGGATTATATCCGCTTTGGAGATATATACTAAGGATATTAGCTACGGAATCTCCTATTTATTCCGGATTTATCACTATGTCACTTGTAGGCAAGTCGTCTCCATTCAAATCATAAAATTGCTTGAAGTCCTTAAACTCTTTCCATTTATTCGGCCAATTTCGCAATTATCCTCAAAAATATCATCCTAGGAAATAATCTCCAGAAAACAGACCCTGAAAACAATCTTTTATCTCTAAAGCGGATTATATCCGCTTTGGAGATATATACTAAGGATATTAGCTACGGAATCTCCTATTTATTCCGGATTTATCACTATGTCACTTGTAGGCAAGTCGTCTCCATTCAAATCTCCGTTCACTTTTTTAGTGTTTGCCACTTGCCATCCACAAGAATGGTTCCAAGAACGTAGGAACGGCAGGGATTAGAGACTCTAATTTAGAGTGTCCGCTTGCTAAGCGTTTCAATCGATGGAATATCCTAAAAACAAGAGCTTTTTAGAATATTCTACAAGAGATTTAAAAAAATTGCAAAGATTGGTTAAAATTTATCCTGGATTTTCTGGATAAATGTGCATAAAGTCAGGCACACTCTATGGAATATCCTAAAAATTGACAAATATTTAAAACATTGGATTAAAAAAATTGAGAGATACAAAGAATAAATCGGTGTTTTCGGGTGAGATTTGTACGTCGTAGATCCATGAGATCATTTTTATGCTGTTTTTGAAAACGGTGTATTCTGAGTCGGGAGGAAGATGTGTTGAAAAAACTTTACATCTTTTAGGCAAGTCGTCTCCATTCAAAACTCCGTTCACTTTTTTAGTGTTTGCCACTTGCCATCCACAAGAATGGTTCCAAGAACGTAGGAACGGATTAGAGTGTCCGCTTGCTGAGTGTTTCAATCCTCCGGGTATCCCGGAACTATTAGGAAACTACTTAGAAAATTAAACTGTGACGTAAAGTGTTTACATGGCTGTATTGTCAAGTGTTTCCGGATCAGGTGAATAAATTGTCAATGTTGCCAACGTCGAGGGGTTTGAAATTGGCGAAAATTCAAATTGCCGCCAACTCTCGTTTCGATCTAACAAATTGAGCAGTGCTGGGCTCCAATTACTAGATTACGAAATAACAAATGTCTAGAAATGTGCCAACAAATTTTTCGATCAAATGTTCAGTATTTAATAAATAAAAAATATGCCTGTATATGGAATTTTTGGAGCAGAATCCAAATTTCAACTCAGTTTTAACCAAAAAAGTCGTCGATATTTTAAAGGCTTCTCTAATTTCTCAAAGCAAAATTTTTCCATCCTGACTTTTTGGTACTTTTTCTGAGTAATTTGATGTGCTGATCACGAATTTGAGGTTTACTTTTGGTCCTGGCGCGATTGTTGGCCTATTTTGCGTTATTCGAAGCACCAATCTGAACCATATTTTAGCATCTGCTGTAAAGTGCTGCAACTGTCACGGTACAAACCCTCACAACCAAGACGATAAAATAGAAATTGTCTATTAAAAAATCTGATTTTCGGCCTTTGGATTCGTTTAATTAACTGTCACAATTAAGTGAAACAAATTCTCACGAGATCATTACAAATTCCCACAGACAGAATATCACAAGTTGTTTCAATTCAAACAACTGAGTTTTACTGATAATAGCTTTTATATAAGAATTAAAAGGGTACTAATCGAGGGAAAAGTACAATGATATTGTATAAATTGTCTGGGTTATGAGAATGAAAACCAAAGAGTTCCTCCGGCAAAATTATGGCACCTCATGAGAAATTACCTTAAAATGGGCACGAAACACAAAAATCCAAAACGTATTAGCTTGACAAATGAACAAATAAACGCAGGCACAATGCCATAATTTTGAATTGGTGCAAAAATTTTTTAATTTTTTTAAACATTTTGGGCATAAAAAGCTGAGATCATAAGTTATAAAAAATAAAGTTAAAAACGTAAACTACGTGGTTGTATTCCGTCTTTATTGTCAAGTACTTCCGGATCGGTAAAGTATTGACATTACGAGTAAATTGCTAATGTCACTAACATCAAGTCGCTTTATTGCTTGTCCACTCTAACCTATTTCGCAGGATGGATGTCTCCCCCTTAGGATTTTCCGTTTTACACACGGTCAGAGCCCAGGCTCGCGGATACCCCCTAAATCGACCACGCTGAGTCGAATGGCGCAAAAATTTTTGACGTATTTTCACGTGAAACGTGAGTTACGTGAGTCACGTGGGTCACGGAAAAGGGTAAGTATACCCGTCGCGCCTCCGTTATGGGCGTATGATACGTCAATCGCTTCGTCTCGGCGAGACAAGACGATTGGTACCGGTCTCGCTTTGGACAAACCTATATTCCGGAAGATGTAGCTTCCGGAAATCCGGAAAATCCTGAATTTTGCTAACTTTTTATAACACCCTTTCTCGCGCCGAAGGCCGCGGATTCACCCTTCTTGTTTATGCTATAACAGAGGACGATGACGTCTCTCAGTCCGATCCGAGAAATTGAGCTGGGCTCAAATCAACGAGATTTTTTAGTTAGTTTTCTAAAAATGTACCAACGAGTTATTTTTAGTGAAAAAGTCAATTTTTCCAGAAATGATACCTGTCATCAACTAGTCTACGAGTTTTAAGGAGTACTCGACGAAATTTTGAAAGAAACTTCTCAATGTCACCAAACTCGCCCAAACACTCACATAATATCAAACCCCCTAATATTGTTTTGTACTAATACCTAGAAAAGGACCACACAAGCCGAATGCCATTGCATCGTTGTAATAAATAAGGTACAATTTTTAATACAGCAGACATGCACTTTAATAACTGAATAAAAATGTGACTCCTGACGTAAAATGTGCACTTGACGGAATTAGTGTCGAAAACAATGCACTCTTGCGCTTTGCTAAAAAAAGGAAACGCACATTATCTCAGAAAAATATTTTCATTCATTTTTCCTACGCAATCGTTTAGAAGATATTACATTTCTTCGAAAGGTTTAGCAGAGATTTTAAGTACCTGTTAAGAGATGAGACACAGAAAAGCTTAGTTTTCGAGAATCGGAGAAAACGGAAGAAAACAAGCTCGCTAGTCGGATATAGCAAAGCGCTACAAGAAAGTGAATACGCATTAGTACCAAACATATTATATATTTTTTGACATAAAAGCCAACACTGGGATCTATGAAATTATTGTTTTATACCAGTTTTCCTTATGTTAGTGACAAATGACTGTGAAATGAGGAATCGTTTATCTCGTTTGAATATTTTAATATGCACTTTGAAGTCGGTAGGCATGAACTTTAATAAGAATACTGAAATAAAAATGCGACTTTGACGTAAAATTTGCACTCGCCGGAATTTGTGTCGAAAACAATGCACTTTTACGCTTGCTTTAAAAAGGGAACATACCGTAAACTCTCTAATTTAACCCCCGGGGGTATAATTATTCAATCGACCTCTAGGGGGGCAAAATTAGAGGGGGGTTAAATTAGAGAGTTTACGGTATATTATGTTATGGCCATGATTGCAGAAAAATGCAAAGGCCTTGCGAGCCATTGTAGGCGTCTGTATGAGTTTTTTACAGACAAATCCGCTTGGGACTATCATTTATTTGAAATTTTTAGAAAAAAATTGAAAAGGTAGGCTTACATTTTAGCCATAACGTTCGATCTTATATCCTCTATGCATGCAGTATGAATCATAGGTTCGAGTGACTGCCAGAGAAAGAAAGAGATGAAGCGAGGAAGTGTGCTATTTCGAGTCCCGGTCAAAATGCTCCCCCGGTCAAAATGCCCCCACTGGCGGTTTTTGCCATACCTTTTTACTGGAACATTCTAGAAGGATGAGTAATGGCTCAAATCAGAGCTAAGACTCTGGGCTACTAATCGGTATATTGCTTGCCGCATCTCGATTCAAGTTTCTCTAGATTCAAGTATTTTTGTCTCAAAATTTCAACTTTTTTTGAAAATTGGAGAATCCACACTGGGATCTGATGAAATTACTGTTTTTGGATGTTTTCCTTATGTTAAGTATAAATGACTGAGAAATGAGGTGTCGTTTCTCTCTATTAACCGAGGAATCAATTGAGCAAAATGGCACATTTTAGCTGAAACTCCAGACATTGGAAAAATTAGCATTTGCAAGCAAAAAGGCAAGTGTGAGATTACTGGAGTAACATTCAAGGGCTGCACATTTATGGCACTATGCCTTTAAGGGTGAACATCATATTTTTTAAAATGATAACAATTCAACTAAGAACGAAAATGGCTCCGGGGGTTTTCCTGTTACCGATGTCTTCCGGTCTTTGTTTCACTGGAAAAGGTTAAAACCGGTTCGTTACCTGACCATAACTCAGGTAACTCCTCAATGTTCCCCTCCTCAGTGTTAGCCTCCTCAGTGTGATATACCAATTGTCTTCTCTCCAAGAGCTATCGATTGGTGTATCACTCGCTGGAACAGAGTGGGGAGAGAAAGTTGCCTTTGCAAAACCGCAAAAAATATGTTTTTCGATTCTGGCGCGAAATTTAAATTTGAATTTCCAAAAAAAGTTCTGAAATGCCCTGACCTACATCCGAAGGGCTATGCAACGCTACCTCACTCGCCCCGATCTGAGTGGATCGTGAGATGTGCCTCCGGACACACACACGGGGTAAAAGTAGCTTTGGGGGAGTTACACTTGGGGGGGGGAGTTACACTTGGGGGGTTACAGTTGGGGGAGTTACACTTGGGGGGGGTTAGGGTTGGGGGGTTTTACCCAAAACCCCCCAAGTGTAACTCCCCCCAACCCTAACTCCCCCCAAGTATAACTCCCCCCAACTGTAACTCCCCCAACTGGTACTGCCATAGTAATTTTGAAAAACCTATAAAAAGTACCCAAAATTACCATAAAAGTACCTTATATGGTAATTTTTCGGGTAGAATTCTACTCTAATTCTCCCAACTGCTACTGCCATAGTGTTTTTAATATTTCATTACAATTTCCACTTTCAATACTTTGTTCAAAGTAGCGCTGTAGTTATATAATTGGCGAACTGTATACATTATTCAATGGAATTATCTAGAGTCGTAGTCGATTTTTATCACAATGCTGACAGCCGTATTTGGGCCGTTAATTTTGATTGTATTTATGCATTTATCTCATGTCATACATTTTTTATTTCATACACATTGTCATGTATCATTTTTAGGCTTAATGGCGTCACAGAAGAAGCGTCGAAAGGATTACTTGGAATCGAGCGGTGTTCCGGTTATTTTCGTAGCGTCAGTGAAAGGGCAAGGAAAAGCTGTAACGGTGTTGGATGACTCAACTCAATGCTACACCTGGTCCAAATCGGGCCGAATTGATCGTCGTAAGGACAAAACTGAGGTATTGTATTTTTGATAACGTTTCTCTGGAAGTTTATTACAAACAAATTACTGCATGCTAAATTGAAGGGGTGAAAATTCTACGGAAAAACGTGTTTGCATGTTTGAAAATATATAATATGTTTCAGATTCAAACATATGTTTGCACGACTTGTCGCGCGATCAATGCTAAAGCAAATCAAGGGCAAATAAAGAAGAAGAATATCGAATTGCCAACGAAGAAGCTGATCAAGTTCGAGGACGGCCATGCCGAGTGGGTCTCCAAAGAATATCACGACGAACACGTGCGGGGCTGTAAGCCTCAAGATGGCGACAAGGTAGTTAAAGTTTTATAAATTTCAAAGTTCTATTATCGAATTTATAGGTATTGGCAGAAGGAATGGTACAGGATCAAATAAACACAATCTCGAGTGGGATTCTCAAATGCACGGCGGGTGCGGCCGTCAAAGGCGTAGAGAGCAAGCTCACGCAATTATACGCCAATAGAGGACAAGGTATTTTGATTGTTTTATGTGACATATTGTATAAATGTAATTTCAGAGAGATTCAATTCGATCCGAGATCACGTCAAAAAATCGCGGGAGACAATTTAGAAGCGATTTCAGCGCGCCAACAACAGGCGTTATAGAAGAATGTCAGATTATCACACAATCATGAAGGATGAATTCGAGAAATACCGTTTCACTCTCAGAAGCGAGAAAATCGTAGATCCAACAAACGAATTTTACCAAGAAAAGCTCTTAATCTGTCAAAGTAAGATTTTAATTAATTAATGAGTGTGAAAAATTGCAATGAATATTTTTATTGAATTGAGTTGATGTTTTGAAAGACATTTTCATTTACTAATTTTCAGATGAAAAGATGATGTTGTTCGGATCCAAAGCTCAACTCGAAATGCTGGCGAAGTCGGAATATCTAGTTTGTGATGGTACATTCGCTACGGCTCCAAAAAGGACGATGCAAACATATCGCGTCTTCGCGCAAATTGAAAATAAAGAAACGGGTTCTTTTTGCTTCGCGCCAGCAATCACCTGCTTGCTAAAGAACAAGACTCAGGCCACCTACAAAGCGATGTGGATCAAGAGTAATTTTTAGTTATTAATCTCAAAAGCTATTTACTGTTTGTATATTTAGTCCGAGAAGAATTACAAAGTCATGGATGGGCGCTCAATGTCAAATTCACTTTTTTCGACCAAGAACCTGCTTCGTGGAAGACTTTTCGCAGCGTATTCCAAAAACCTGTGAAATTATGCTCATTTCACTTTAAGCAGGCTGTACACAGAAAAGTAAGATTAAATTTCAATAAATTCTTCAAATTTATTTAATTAAGATTAAATTTCAATAAATTCTTCAAATTTATTTAATTAAGATTAAATTTCAATAAATTCTTCAAATTTATTTAATTAAGATTAAATTTCAATAAATTCTTCAAATTTATTTAATTAAGATTAAATTTCAATAAATTCTTCAAATTTATTCAAAATAACTGCTTTCAAATTTCAAATTCAACTTTAACTTAAATTAAAAATGCTTTAATTTCAGCTCGGAACACTTGGCCTGCGTAATGATTATCAGCATAATGACCAAGTCTTTACACTGGTTCGAATGGTGGGAGCCATTATTCATGTGCCAGCAGACAGATGTGAAGAAGCCGTTGATTGTGTTTAAAATTGGGTCGACAAGCTGTTTGGACAGGATGAAGCTGAACTCACCTTGAAATTGAATCAATGGTTGCAATATATAAGGTACGCACAAAATGGTATTTTATAAATGTTTAGCAATGATAGTTATTCCACAATGAATTTTGAAAATTGTAGTATAGAATTTGAAAATAGTACGTATTTATTTGCAGAGATTACTGGCTTAAGTTGGATAGATCGTTTATTCTCTCTGTTTGATCTACCGGCAGAAGCCCCCAAAACAACAAACATTGCTGAGTCTTATCACGCCCATTTGGTTCATCATTTCCGTTCGAAAAAGGTCACGCTTGGCACCTGGATTACCGATTTCAGAGATCTACACAATATGGAAGTACTTATTTGCGAGGATGTAATTCGGGGTTAGTGAACTTTAGAATCTTCATTACTGTGTCATTCAATAATTAATGTTATAGGCAAAGAAATTCCCGTGCATCTCAACGAGGAGTATCGACGGAACGCAGCTGAGATCGAAGAGGCCAAGCGACAACTGCAGGATGACGATCTAGAAGGCATATTCGATGCCTCACACAACAGTTCTATGGAAAGCGTAAATACGGCGAAACTCGGACAGTATCTGGTTGTCGTTGGAGCACATATGGGCAATTCAGGTAAAGTTTTGACATTTAAATCTAACATAATTCTGTATTGAAATAAGTATTCGAAAATTCAACTAGAAAATGTATTTTATCGGTTTCAGAAAACAACAAAAGACGTATTGCTGAGACTGGGACGGAGGATCCCGAGATATCTGATGAAGAGATCGCTGAAGAAGAGAACGATGAAGAAAAGAACGATGAGAACGATGAACCATTGGATGAGAATTACCGCGGAATGGAGTCAAGCATCGAGTTCGAAGAGAGTGAATCGGAGGACGAAGATAGTCAATCTAGTTACGATAGTTAGTTATGATAGTTAAACAATTTTCTTTTACATTTGTTATAGTTGTGATCTGGTCAAAAATAAAAGTTACTTTGTTCAATGCAATACATAGAAATTGGAATGAAATATTAAAAATTCTACCCGAAAAATTACCATATAAGGTACTTTTATGGTAATTTTGGGTACTTTTTATAGGTTTTTCAAAATTACTATGGCAGTACCAGTTGGGGGAGTTACACTTGGGGGGAGTTACACTTAGGGGGTTTTGGGTAACCCCACCCTACTCCCCAAGTGTAACTCCCCAACTGTAACTCCCCTCAAGTGATCCCCCCCAACTGTCCCCCCCAAGTGTAACTCCCCCCAAAGCTACCTTGCTCACACACGGAACTCCATCCTGCGAAACTAGTGGAGCGTGCGCCGCCTGTCGGCGGCGCCGAGGAAGTCTGAATCAGTATGCCCCCTTACGTTTGCGCCCACTCGCTGCGCAGCCCCAGCTGCGCCCATTTTCGGATGCGCGACTCGCGCCCCAGCCTCCCCCAGCTGCGCCCAGGTGATAACGGTAACTTTGAATAGAAGGGAGGTAACTCAGGTGGTAAGTTTTTTTCGTCATATAAGTCGACCCTAATAAGCAACTTCCCCAAGTTACTTTTGTGGTGAGTGGGAAAAAAATTTACGACGGACGGACACTGGCGCTATTATAGAAGGGCATAGGTTAGAAGTGGGCCAGCTTCAAAGTCATGAAACGGCTTCTTCGCCAAATGTTTACGAAACTTCGATTGTCGGAGAATAGAAAGTTGTGACATGATCGTTATTCGCGTCACACCTCGAGGCTGCTTTTTTGAAGAATGGTTTTTAAGACTCTTCGGTTGTGGATTTCTTCTTTGACTTTACGTTATGTCAGGCTAGGGTTTGTCAATTCAAGATAAATTTTGTCAAACATTGTCGTTGTTGTCAAAAATTGTATCAAATTGAAATCAAAGTGAAACATGTTGAACATAATAATTTATTATAACATATTTTCCATATTTATTATCTTTCTAGGCGCTTCTATGCTTCTCCCAAAAATCAATCTTTTGCATAAAAAACCACAGGGGGGGACCCCCTATGGCTTTTTATGCAAAAACTTATTTTTAGAAAAGTTTTTGCAAAAAAAAACCATAGGGGGACCCTATTGATTTTTTTGACAGATTTTTCGGAAAAATTATTTTTCATACCATAGGGTCCCCCCTATGGTTTTTTTGGAAAAAATTTTCTAAAAATAATTTTTTGCATAAAAACCATAGAGGGGGGGGGCTATGGTTTGAAAAAATAATTTTTCTGAAAAATCTGTCAAAAAAATCAATAGGGTCCCCCTACGGTTTTCTGGGAGGTGTTTTGGGCAGGGGGGAAACCATAGAAGCGCCTCTTTCTATTCAATAGAAATGACCGCATGTGTACTTTATTCAAACCACATGTATAAATAACATTGATAAATAGGAACACAAACATTAAAGTGACCAGTCTGTTAATTGCAGGTAAAATTAGTCAAGAATCAGGTAAAAGCTCCAGGTGAAATCTGAGAACAGGAACATTAAAACAGTGGTGGCAATACCTACGGAAAACTATACTATAGTTTACCATAAATATTGACTGTCTTATACCTGCTTCCGGAGCATTCTAGAAGGAGAACCAAGTGTCTTTTGAGTTATTGAGCACTTTGAGTTACTACTAGGCTTTCTAGAATGTTCCAGAAGCAGTTAATATATATAAAACTATACAATCTTTTAGTTTACCAAACTATACTATAGTTTTTCATCGGTATTGACATCAACGCATTAAAGTGACTCGATACTGTAGCAAAAATTAGTTAAAAATCAGATAAAAGCTCCAATAAAAAATATTAACAATTATGAATGCTAACGGAAACACAACTCGGGATTTTTGATCGATTTTGTCTGCCATGGCTCGGCCGCGCAAGTTGCATAACGCCTGGACGTTGGATTTCATGCTCTGTGCCTGGCGGCTGACCTGAAAAGAACTTATCTGAGAATAATGGATTTTTTGAATCCGTTTGTGAAAATTTTGGGCCATAGTTCTGAAGTCTTAAATTCTTAAAAATTGTCCAAAAATTTGGCCAACTGACTTTGGGGAAATTAAATTTCCAACTTTTCTAGGTATCAATCTCAAATTTGTCACTATTCTACAATCCAGGATATCCAAATAGGTGATCCCTTACAAGGCCAAAATAGGCCATGTCACATGTTTCAAAGGTATTTTTTCCAAATGCAACTCTGAATCATACCTGATGCCTCAGCCTGCTCACGGAATGCCTTCCCATCAACCTCTTCCTGGCCTCCAGTTTCTGGATGCTATCCTCGTCAAACTTGTCCATGAGAGCTCCGTCGGCATGCAACTCAGCCGGAATTCTGAGTCGGGCTTCAACTGTGTTTCCGCTGAAACTGTTATGTTTATGGATTGAGTTTCCCGCCTGGTGATTCTCGGTGATGTGATTCTGGTTGACATTGTTTGATTTCAGGTAGTCAGTAATGAACATGTTGTGTAGATCGGTCTCGCATTCCTCATAGCCAGCGGCGATCTCGTCATCGTCCTCGTCGCTATAGGATGTGTCGTGGTGGCTGAAACCGAAAAAACGGTTATAATCTACAAGCGGTGTTCCAATAGCAACGTTCAAACTGGCGCTCAATGTCAGAAAATGCCAAACATTCTAGAAGGCGAGTAATATCTCAAATTAATGCCGTGCTTCTGGGTTATCGATTAAGCCGTTACTCGCCCTTCTAGAATGTTTGATTCGAGTTTAAAGGATTTTGTCAATCCGAGCATTTTCTGGATATGCCATTTTTCTGGAACATTTTGGAAGAGTGACTAATAGCCAAACTAAACCTAAGAGTCCTGGCTATCGTTTGATTCCACGTGTGTCGTACCTTGGAGAAGATTCGAGATTAGTGGATTTTGTCCCTATTTCGAGAATTTTAATCCAGAAACTCCAAATTTGGTCAAAACCCTCTAATCTCGATTAGTTAGTGCCAAGTTACGGCACTTATAGACTCAACCGATAGCTCCGATCTTTCCAGAATGTTCCATAAGACATGTCCTACAATCAATATGTTTTCCTATTTTTCTCTCAGTTTTGTTTCCTTTTCCAAAATTTCCTCTCAGATTTCGCAAAATTATTCAATCCAAAACCTACGCTATGGAATTTCTCATCCTAATCGTGTGAAGATCCGGCTCGTCCGGCCTCAAGGGCCTGTGGTTACAGTACGCGCTATCCGAATGATTCAGCCCAGTCGGATTTCCGACGCTGTGTCTGACGCCGACTTTGTGTGCCGGATGTGACCGTCTGGGCACAGTAACCGGCGTCATTTGGTGGAAAGTTGTCAAAGGCATGGGCGCGTCATTGGCCGTTTGGGCCGAGTTGGTGGTACTGTTCGTGCCGAACAAAGTCGAGAGGGTCGAGTCGACGATGAGGTTTGGAGGGTGAATTCGACTCATCTCCTGATTCTTGGCGTAGTGCGCGATTGTGTACTCGACCATAACGCCTGAAATTGATATTAGTCGCGTTTTCATAGTACTATAGAATGTTCTAGAAGTTTTCATAAGTTGGTTGGCGATTTCACCCCTACTAACATTTTTAGCCGCAACTATTTTCTGGAACATTCTAGAAGAATGAACAAAGGCTTAAACAAAAGCTAAGTGCCTTCCATATATGCCGGATCTCGGCACAGAATATTCGAGATCGGATATTTTTTATCTTATTTTGAGTTTTTCTCAGAACATATCGAAATTGAGCTAAAAATTCTCCAATCTCAAATACTGATACTCTAATATTGGAAATCACTGGACCTTAGCTTTGATTTCAGCTATTGCTAATTCTTCTAGAACGTTCCAGAAAAGTTATGACTAAAAATATTAGCGTGGTCAAAAATTTATGCGGACACGCAATCTGACCCATAGGGATTACCGGATATCGGAAAAGGAAACGACCCAATATTCAATCTCAGCGCGGTCAAGTCCAATTTTTGTATTTACTTTTTTGGTTTTATTAATTTTGTAAAAATGGAGAAATTCTCACCAAAAACAAAAGTCATGCACATTCCCATCCAAACGTCGATAGCTTTCATGTAGCTGACTTCCGGCAGCGCCAACTTGACCGCATTTGCCTGAGTGGCGATTGTGAGCAACTAAAAAGGAATAAATATTCTATATATACATATTAGTAAAAATACCGTAGTTATAGACAGGGATACTCGCGCAGGTGCCGAGTCTATGTCCAACCAAAAGTTGAACCTGAAAAATTGGATACCATGAAACTACTTATAGTTCACGGGGTAAATTTGTAGCCAGTTGTGTAATTAGAGAACAATGTTAGAGAAAAAGAAGAAAACTATTTTTGGTAAAATTTTAGCTAAAGCAACGATTTTTCTGGAGCTTTAGTCTATACCTATGTGGCCTGAGCTTAGGACTAATCAGACATACTTATAAGGATTGTTCACATTTTTGGATCCAATTGTACCCAGGGGTCTGCTCCTTTGTGTATATTAATTTATAAGATCCTAGATCCTCATGGAATGAAAGTTCAAAAAATAAATCTGGAGAAGGCCAAAAATTTCTACTATAGAATCAGCTATATAAAAGTACACAAACTCTAATCTTAGAGATCGCGCACTTATCATTCAAGACCCAATGTCCCACTTACCATGATATGACGACAATTAAGGCAGTGGGAACGTAGGTCTGTACCACGTGATGCAGCATTTCCCTTTGTACCATGAAAACGGCAGTCATACAGCTCCAGGTTCCTGGAAGTTCGATGGTTTACACAAAAAATCTCGAGGCAAAAATTCGTACCTGTCACGTAAGTGCCATTACAGGTGCCCATTTTTATGTCAACCAACCGCCTGAAATTTGAGTCATAAATTTTTAAGGCCATTTTAATTTAAAAGATTGCTGGAAAATTTTCGTGTCTGCAAGTTATTTTTGGTCTTAACGCAGCTCAAACTTGATCTTAAGTTCCGTGTTAAGGCTTAAATGACAGCTAAGACACGTGGGCTATTATTTGACAAAACCAAATCCTAAGATGGTTCACGCTAACGCAAGGTTAAGTACAAGAAACTAGCACAAGCTTAGAATCCGACTCTCACGTAAGCTCAATTTCAGGCTTAAGCATTTATCCTAAGCTGATTTAGGCTAACGTGAGGTTAAGCTTCTCAGTAAGCACAAACTTAGGTTTGATTTGTGCATAGCACAAGTTAAGCAATACGGATATATCTCTAAACTTTTTGATCTTCGCTCAGTTCAAGCTTGATCTTAAGATACAGGGCTACTCTTAAATTACACCTATGCTTAAGGCAAAGCTGGATCGATAGGTTGCAAGGTTAACTTTATCAAGCACAATCTTAGAATCTGATTATCAGGTAAGTTCAATTTCAGGCTTAAGTAAGATGTACAGCAATCTCAAAACTCACATGTCCGGCATGCGGATCTCTGCATTCCTATCGATGGGTGGGTCGACGCTACTAGACCACCTGAGCCGAAGCTGAGTTTCAGGATATGCATCTGAACTTTTTGCATATTGCAGGTATTGATTTAAAAAACTCACAGCTGAGTATTCTTAAAGAGCACTCTTGAGAATCCAGAGGATATTTCCTGAAAGATCAAAATTCGAAATTTTATAGGTAGTAAAAAATTTTTACCATAGATTCATCATACAAATTGCTACCAGTGAGATACGGCAATCGTACCTGAATAGCATGAATCAGAGTTATTAATAAAAATATATAGTTTGAAAGTTTAAGGGGTCTATTTTAGAGGCAATTCTAGAGATTTTCCTGATTTTCGAGACGAAATTTCGCCAATCTCTGTTTTTACGTACTATTTCTATTTCTCTAACTTCGAGGCTATTTTAGAAGGGGCAGTATTTTTCTTCGTGGCTTTCTTACAAACAAATTTTCGAATATCTATGCAACAAATTTGCACGCATCTAGAACTTTCCAGAATATTCTGGAAGAAATTTTGGAATGTTCCGAAACATTCTAGAATAATTTGGGCACTTTTGATTTATTTATGAAAATCATGGGGAGGACATTTTATAAGAGTATTCATGAATGTTTCTAATTTCTAAGCCACAAATATACGTTAATTTTAACGCAACACTCTCACATTTTTCAGGAGACAAAATGTTGCCAAACAGGAAGTGACGTGTTTTTTATTCCCTCATTGACTTTTACTCTAAGTCAATTTCCCATTAAGAAAACGGAAGCGAAGCTTACCAAACCCGTCCCGAGGGATATATCCAGACACAGAAATTGTCCTCGGTCACATCCTGAAAAGAGGCATGTCTGGCATTCGCGAAATACACCTGAAATTTGAACTCTAGATTTTTGATAATTTTTCTAAAAATCAAGCAAAGATTACGTCTGGGCGCCAGAGCTTCTTGAAAAGGGCCTTGTCTCGGACAAGCATGGGACCGGTGCTATTATGCCGCAGGCGATCGTCGTACCATTCCTGAGATGAACAGTATTGATATGAAGTTTCAACTTTTCAGGATCAATATCAAAAAAATTTTGAGTCTAAATTCCCCGCTATTATTCCAATTTCCTGTCAGGACAAATTCTATCGCGATGGACATGCCTGTCAAATGTCAAGACCGATGAATGACCTCGCATGCCTTTAGGGCATGTTTGGAGTACCAAAGGAATGAGAGGGGAAGAAGAATGATCTTTGGTCTCTAATCTCAGCTTAGGTGATAGAATGATCTTTGATCTCTCAGGGACTCACCTGATAAAAGTACATGTCCAGGTGATAGTCCATGGTTTGAGCCGAGAAACTTGAGATTCCTTCAATGTACATTGACATGGAGACATTTGTTGCGGTTCCTTAACTTTTTCGTTCAATTTTCTGTGAAATTAGAGTGCAAACGAAAAAAAAATTTACCGCTATATTGCGTCGGAGTTGCGTACCGGTTGTAAAGCGTTTCATTGTTTATCAAGTCAATGAACCTAAAATAAATCTCGTTTTAGAATGAAACAATATCCTGACAATTCATCCGGAAATTATGAACCGAAATACAGGATTCTCAATGGGGTCACAATAATGCAATTCTTTGTACAATACAAAAACTTTATGAAAAACCGATCTAACTGGATTTACATTTTTGGACAATTTTTGACTATGTCAGCTAAAAGTTTGGCATAAGTGTCTCTATGTCAACTTTTTCTCTAGTTTCCATTTTGATCCTGGAAAGCAATTATTATCCCAAATAGTTTTGGATTTTCACACTTCACTTTCTCTTTTTGGGAAAATCGCACATAGCCGACTTCTCACTTATCTTTTTTCCTTAACCTTTCTCTAGCATTAGGCCATAAAGATCGTACAAGAGCATACTTTTAAGCTCAGACTTAAGCTTAAGATTTAATCTTAAACTAGTTTCACTCCTAGAGTTACCCTTAGATTTAGCATCAGGCTTTTGCCTTAGTCTTAACCGGTTGTCTTTTTCTCTATCCCTTTTCTCTGCTTATCATTGAATGTCGGTTAAATGGCTAGCGCACGGCTTTTGTACTCTTGAATCCTTGATGTGATTTTTCCATCAAGTATTGCAACATGTGCCAAGTATTGCCAAATTTCGACCTTAGCTTCAGGGCTAGAATTGATAAAAAATTACTCCTTGGTGAGCGGTGTGAATTGCACATCCGTTGGAGGCCTGAACGTAGTAGTTGCGATGGAATTCACCACATTGAATAATGTAGAGAATAGGTGCGATGCAAATAAAAGTGCGTAAGAGAATCGCACTTGGCAGTATGGGCTATGCCTGAGGGTATTAAGCGTTATGTCGATAGGCATGGAGTTAGTCTTGGCGTAAGAAGCAATAGAATTCGCATAATAGTGATTTGGTTTGAAGTGCTTCCGGTCGAGATTCCTTGGCTTTATTATATGGGCTGACTTTTTGGACTGAAATTCGTGTCAAAATTTAACGTAAGAACTTTTTTAGGCACAGGGAACAACTGTAACAGAGAGAGAACGAAAGAAATAGCCGGTAGTACCCGGACAAAATTAATGGGTTATCAAAATTTTGGAAAGCCCTGGAAAGTTTTCAGTAAGGAACAATTTTACTATACTGGTTTTGGATATAAAGAAGAAAAATTTTTATGGAAGAGGAAATATTAATATTTCATACACTTTTAAAGAATAAATATCGGAGTAGTTTTTAATCGGAAAATTTTCATTAGACCTTTCATAAGTGATTACTCGGAAATACTTTCCCGGGAAAAAAGTATTTCACTAAACAGGAAGGATATTATAAAGGAATAGCGGAAGTTCAATTTAATCCTAACTTCCTCATCAAGGTAATAATAGGAGCGCAAGTGGTGAAATTAGTAGAACAGTAGATCTAACGTTTAGCAGACATTTATCCGGCACAGAGAGCAGGAATGAATCGGTTTATACGGATTTACCTTAGAGTTATCTGACTCAGCTACTATTTTCGGACCCTACCAAAAAATACAAAAAAAAATACAATTATCCGAAACATTGGAAAATTTTCGAGCAAACATAAAAATTTTGCTTCAAAAATTTCCGTGGTTTTCAGTTAAATTTCTCGTTTCTTTTTGACAATCTTTGTTTTTGGCCATTTTTATCATTGCTCCAGAATTGGTAGCAATTATTTATGTAATTTTGGAAAAATATTTAACTTTTTTCTTAAAAATTGCAAGAACTTGGAAAAATAACAAAAAATACAAAAACGTAAAGAAAACGATAAAAATGAACAAAAACGATGGCATAAAACGGACCAAGTATTGAATACATCCCTATAAATACTATAAAGTAATAAGAAAAAGTGTCAAAGTTGGGTGACACCAAATTAGTGCAAGGACGAATGCAAATGACACTCGAAACACAAAGTTTGAATGCGACGTTTGAATAAGTAATCTCGACTTCCCTCGGAGGCTGTCAAATAAATGCGAGTGAACACGTGAAAATGCGGGAAAAGAAGAAAGCTGAGAGATCAAAAACAAATAACAAAGAATGCGCTGCGTTATAACGGTTTCAGAGCACAGGTGTATTTTTCATAATAATAGAAAAGGTGTTAATCACAAAAACTAATTAGAGCGCTTGGCTCCGTTCCAAGTTATAGATTTTTGGCATTCCTTCTTTGGAAATTTCGAGAAAGTAAAGAAAAGCTGGGTACAAAGTTTGTACCCAGCTTTTATTTATTACAAAAATATTTTTCGGTTGGTTTTTGCAAATTTTGGAGCCTACGTTCTGGATTTTATAGTTGACGTAGAGATGTTCCCACGTATGGGCGTCGCTTGTTGACCCAAAAACGATATGGAGGGCCAACTCTATAATTACCTAAAAATAGTACATTTTTGCACTATAAGATTCTGAAAAATTTGAGATTTGCTCAGGGGATAAACCGGATAAACCTAGTATATTCATACGGGAGTAATGAAAAGTTAGAAATTGCAATTACAGTTAAAACTCATACCTTAGAAGCACTCTGAAGAAAACTAAAAACAATTTATACCTCTTCCGTCGGCGTACAAATTGTCTGTAAATTTATGGCAGGTGGCACGTGTACCTTATTTATAATGGTTTGTGACAAGACAATGGTTCTTTTTGCGTAAGTAAGAACAAGATTTGAAATTAAATTCGAAATATTTGGAATGTTAAGTCGTAAAAATTCCTCAAATTCCTAATATCATAGGCAAAATAGATGGAGAAAGGCTGCTAAGTTGACCAGGTGAGAGGGAAAACTCAGCCGAAATTCCTGGGACGATAGGCGGACAAACCCGAGCAAATAATTATAAACTTCGGGTTCAAAGTCTCTAGCTCAAAAACTGAAGCTCACACTCAAAGACTGAAGCTCAGTCAAGTTCAAGCTCGCATTTTTCGATCCCAAAACCTAAGATTAAAAAATTTGTACGTCCTCTGTCTCTGATTCTCGAAAGCTATAATTATCTAGCTAGTCCATTTCCCACTCAATTTTTTCCGCCCCGTAATCTCAGCCCGACATCGGAAATGAACGGTAATTATTAATATTCAATAATTTCTGCATGACAAATGGCAAGCGGAAACTTTAATTAAAAAATAATTTCAAAGGAGACAAACAACCGGGAAAAGAGTTCTTCGGACTCTCGCCTTCTCTTCGAGATCTTCCCTCAGGGAAGATGCGCCCTTTGAAAGTTGCGTGTCCTCGACACCGGCGCCGCCCGAAGCACTTTTAAATAAATATTTGAGCGCATTGTTTTCGAACTTCTCTCCAATCCATAAAAGGATGGGCCGCCTCGGGCCAGCACAAATTACCTCATCAAGAGGGCATCAGACTACATTATAAATTGTGTTCTTTTAATAGAAAAGAGAAATGAGGATAAGACAGAGGACAGATGTGAAGGTGTTTGCGGGGTCTCACGGGAATCTGAATATTCTGGAAGAAATCAATGTCAAATAGTGTTTGGACCAAACTGGTGATGGGATTCGGATCGGGCAGAGAAAGAGAGAACATGTACTCTCTCACTCAGAGGGCGTACCGCAGGGTTTTCATAGACTCGGCTCCAAAAATAAGGACATTTGGCCCAAAAACTAAGATTTCGGGGTCAAAAATAAGGACATTTTTATAATTTTTTCAAACCATAGGGTCCCCCCTATGGTTTTTTGGCAAAAATTTTTTCCAAGTGTATTCTTAGGGGTGCATTTTTTCAAATTTTTTCCAAGTGCATTCTTAGGGGTGCATTTTTTCAAATTTTTAAAATTCGCGCCGAAACTATCATGCGAATATTTTTATTCTGCATGAATGAAAAAATAGCGCCGCAGGCGAAAATTTTTCAATTTTAGGCGATATTCATAAAAATTTACACTATTTTTTAAAATACTTGGAGGAGAAATGGCATCCAAATAGCGCCGCAAGCGAAAATTTTTAGGAAAAGTTGCTTTTATTTCAAAAATTCCCATTTGAAATTGGATATTGCGTGAAATAAGGACAAAATAAGGACATTGGCCGAAAATAAGGACAAATCTTATAAATAAGAACATTTTATTTTTCTAAGATTTGGACCCTCAAAATAAGGACAAATCTTAGAAATAAGGACATATGAAAACCCTGGCGTACCGTGTGTGAGTGCGATGATGTCGCAAAATTTTGTACATGTTAAAATCCTATATCAAAAATATATACCGTAAACTCTCTAATTTAACCCCCCCCCCCCCTCTTGTTTTACCCCCCCCTCTAATTCTGCCCCCCCTAGAGGTCGATCGAGTAATTATGCCCCCCCTCTAATTTTGCCCCCCCCAAAATGCAAATTTTTCCAAAAATGCCAAAAATTCAAATTTTTGGCGCAAATTCAAATTTTTTCCCAAAAATTTGAATTTTTTACCTATTTTTTACCATTTTTTGCAAAATTTTCCCAAATTTTGCAAAAATTTACCAAAATTTTGCAGAAATTTACCAAAATTTTGTAAAAAATGGCAAAAATTTCGAAAAAAATTCAAAATTTTTTGGGCGGGAATTCAAATTTTGAATTTTTTGAGCAAAAATTGAGCAAATTTGAGTAAAAATCCCAAAAATTTTTCGCGCCGCGCCTCCCGCGCGGCGCGAAACCTCGATCGCGTAATTTTACCCCCTCTCTATTTTACCCCCCTCTAATTTTGCCCCCCCCTAGAGGTCGATTGAATAATTATACCCCCGGGGGTTAAATTAGAGAGTTTACGGTATATAATATCTCGCCAAAATTGGCACTTTTTGGCGTTATGTCAGAAATCAGATGAATGATCCAGGATCTAGACACTTTTCCGCACCGGACGCAAAAAAGTGCACTAAAAATTGCTCGCTAAAAAACTGACGCGAAGGTTAAAGTGCACGTTGAAAAAAAAGGCCAATTTTCCATGCAAAATTGCGAAAAAATGTGAACTTGAACTTTAACCTTCGCGTCAGTTTTTTTGGCGAGCAATTTTTAGTGCAGTTTTTTGCGTCCGGTGCGGAAAAGTGTCTAGATCCTGGATCATTCATCTGATTTCTGACATAACGCCAAAAAGTGCCAATTTTGGCGAAAATGTGTCAAAAAACCTGGTTTTTCCCCATATGGCGTTATAATTATTGAACGACAGTTTTTCATATAATGGCACAAATTTGAAATATATTATTGAAGTGGTTTTGAAACTTTCCATTGAAACTATGTTTTCGGCCATGCTCTACAATGTGGTAATAGAGATTAATACCAGCGAAACGATTTTATACTAAAACCCCAAAATATGGGGTGGCGTTATAATTATTGAGCGCACTGTAGATTAGAAATTACCGCTATTTTGTACTTTGCACCAAGGCAAAGCCATGACTAGACTAGCGCATACATTGGGCTTGAATGTAAGTGCACTTCGCTAAAGGAATGCAAGGTCATACCATGTGTGCATACCATAGTGTCACCAAATGTCACAACTGTTCGGAAACATTTCCTTACTCAACGGAAATTTGAGCGAAAATTTAATTTTGCGAAAACGTTTGCGTTCTTTCGTTTTCAGATCGAAACTTTATCCGCACGACTTATTATGTTTATGCAAATATGGCTGGGTTCCCATAGCCTGCGGCTCAAATTCCCAAACAGGCGACCACTTTTGATGAATTTTCACTCGAGAGGAATGAGGATTGAGGAACTGCGTTTAATGTAATGAATTTTTTGGGTCAACGAATTTTCGGAAGACAAAATTTGGTCGGAAAATTTTGAAAGGTCAACGTTTGAGGAAATAAAAGTTTGTTATTGGATATTGTACCGAAAATGTGCTGGATTGTTTTGAGTTTCAGGATAATAGTTTCAGGATAACAGTTTCGGGTAGCATTTTCAGAAAAGTTTCAGGATAACAGTTTCAAAAAAAATTTCGCAATAACAGTTTCAGGATAACAGATTTTGGATAATTGTTTCAGGATAACATTTCTAGGGTAGCATTTTCAGGAAACAGATTCAGGATAACAGGTCGGGAATAGGCAAGGAAAAAGCAAGAATAGAAAATGCGTTTTCCGGATTGCGCAATATTATGAAGCCACATCAATGCATAATCTTAATCCAGACTCATATGATATACTCACTCAATCATTATTCCTGAGTCCTTCGAAACCTAGGGAAGTATTGACAAGTCTGCAAAAAGATTAAAACAATTCTGCACCGAACATACAAAGCCATACTAGGAATCTGCAGACATATAACGTTTTCTGCGGTTTTTCTTTCATTCCTTACAATCCATAATCGGATTATAAAGATGTTCCAGTTAAAAAGACCTCCAGGATAGCCGCGTTATTGAATAGGAATTCGGTCATTTTGTGTTGTCATTTTTCTGGATGCTGTAGGAATTATCTCAAGAAAAGAGCTTTTGACAGGATTTGCAAATGGGTATCGCAAAACAACGAAATACCTATGAAAAAAGCGAACGGTACGCACAGCCCTCAAGAACTTGCTGGAGTCCAATCCTAGGAATCGGTCAATACACTCAATTTTGTACCGCTAATCCACTTTGGTATTCGGGTCAACTCTTCTGGAATTTTTCCAGATTGCAGTGTATTTTAGGCATAATTTTGCTCTTTTTAGGTATAATTTATAGTATAATTATAATCATTTGGCATTCCGTAGCATCGAACGCCAAAGGTAAATTGAGAAAAAAAATTGAGAGTGCGGCTCTATTTCCAGGAGACTATATTCCTCCGGAAATGATTACCTCCTCAAAATTTTTCTTAAAAAAGCATGGTTAAACAATGATTAAAAATATTTCCCTTCTCCAGAAAGCTATTTCCGGAAAAAATTTCAATAGCAAAATACTTTTTACAACGCTTCCCAAACTTCTTGAAATGGGTTCAGGAAACTTCAAACCTATACATTTTCATAGCATTTTTCAAAAATTGTTTAGCAAAAGTTCTTTAGCATCCAGAAAAGTGGACTTTTCGTTCGGACTTGTTTGATCTTTGGTCATCATGAGACTGCCCTTCGAGCCACATTGCGGTTAGAAAGGTCATCCAGATGTTCTTTCAATACACTTCCCAGCATTTTCCTGCAATTTAAAAAATCTCCAAAAAGCAACATTTTAATTGCACTTTTATTTCAGAGCAAAAATTTAAAGAATTTTTACCAAGTCAAAAGTCAAAGTTCATATTCGTTCAGCGAATAAAATTGTTCCTGAAATCACGTTTCCAGGAAAAATCCCGAACCCGTGATCAATAAAAAATTGCCACATAAATTGCCAAGAGACATTTAATGTTGCAGAATGGAAGCAACAGAGCGCAAAGCAGCAATTTTCTTGACAAAGGAAATGTGTCAAAAGAAAAAGCAACACATCGCCGGCCCCCTTTGAACTTATAATAGGATTAGCGCTTAGGGCTGTGAAAAGATTTTCGGGGAAAGTGGCCTGGAGCTAGGCCATTGCGGGCAAGATGCCCAAAAATGGGCCCAATGAAGTTTCCTTTGAGCTGGAAGTTATGTGAAAAAATTAATTCTCTTACAGGGAAAATTTGGAATGCCAAAAATTTTAATAACATCTTTTTCGGGATTTTGGCCGTTCACATGCAAATCACGGCTTAAAATAAATAACAGAGAGACAAATACGGAAACGAATGCTTCAGGGCTTGAAAAGAAACAAGTGGGAAGGAAGCGGACTTGTGAGTACCTATTTAGTATGCGAGAACAAATTATGCAAATCAGTGAAAGTTTTGGAACTTACAAGGAAAATGGAGACAAATTTGGATAGGAAATTATTATAGTCGAGAATCTTGACTGTGCAGATCGAGATCAAAGGTCAAAAGGTTGGAAGCTTGCAAAATGTTTACTTGGTTCAGATGTCTGATGGCATTCGAATCGATTTACGGATTGGAACAGTGAAACATGGTAAATTCTGGAATAAAAAGTTTTTTTGAAAAATAACATCAATTAAAAAGGAAGGTTATGGCAATTTTTTGGAATATGTCATCGCCAAATTTTTATATCTTATGGCCCATTTTTAAGTTATACTTCAAAAATCCATTTTTAAGCGATTTTAGTTAAAATTTTGAAAGAGAAATCAACCTTGGTGGTCTTTTGGTAGGTTGTGCAGCAGAAAGACGTCTCTCTTTGCCCGATCCATCAAGTTCAGCAGCAATGAGCACAAACTTTTACAGGTAAGATAAAATTTTATCAAAAATTTATCTTAGTTCATTGATCGGACTGAGAAATGTCTTCGCACAAAAAAAGCATAGGACCACACACATTGGCTTTCCTTCAAAAAACTTTCGTTTCGAAACCCCGCGCATAATTTTTATTGACATAAAATTTTTTCGTAAGTAATAATCTTTTCTGATTTCCTTTAACATTTTCCTAATTCTAACTCGAGAAAGAAAGTTTCAAGACAACTCAGATTGATTTCAGTGACCAATGACAAAAAGCCACGTCATTGCAGTCGGCAAAACTTTTTTACTTTGTGGGAAAATTGCGGTTTAACCATTTGCAAAAGTTAATAAAACTATAGAAAGCTTTGGAAACTTTTTCAATCAAGAAGTGGGTTTCCACGGGACTTGTGAGATTTAGTCACACGGCAAACAAAACATATAATATTAAGCCATACGTAACAAATAGACTGCAGGTCCTGAGCAGAAAATGCAAACAAAATGAATAATATATGAACAAATCAAAGGACCGGTGGGAGATTTTCACTCCCGGATGTAACCCAATTATCATATTAAAGGCTCGTAACCAGAAGGAAAAGCGACTTTCATATCCACAAAATCCCGCGCTGACAAAAAATTTGAAGTGTCACGTGGACATAACCGGGAAGTTGGCTTGAAAGTTGGACCATAAAACAGGCTTGTATCATTCATCCATCCTTGTAATTTTCTAGGATTCCCTAAAAAATTTTATGAAGTGTATTTTTTCTTCAAAATTTTTTTTGTTACAAAGCATTGAAAAGTATTCAAAAGAATATTTTTTGATTTTTTGGATTATCTCCCCAATTTTTACACCTTTTCCTTGATTTTTGCTAAATTTTAACATTGGCCTTGTTTTTATACCACTTTAAAAAATCCTCGAAAAATGTAAGGAATAGATCCTGGAAAATTGTCCATAATAGAAACAGTTTTCTTGAAAAATTCCTATTTAATGTCACCAGGAAATCTGAACTCGAAGGATATGGAAAAATCCGACGAGATCTGCGCCTGGTGCTTGGAAGGGGTATTGAACTTGACTCGGTCGGTTTCAAAAGCTAATGCCTGCGTCACTACGCCATAGAGCTCATTAGAGGGAACTTCTTGTTTAGTCCTTTTGCCACTGACCGTTTGCCAATACGAAACAGCATTGAAGGAGATAGATTTCTGGAAAAGATAGAAGGAATATCTAAACTTCTACACGAATTGTATAGAATACTCCATAGAAATAGTGTCATAGAGTTGGGTATTATCAAAAATAACAAATTTCTGACAAAAATGCCATATTATTGGCAGAAAGCTGACTTTTCAGTAAAACTTAAATTTTTTGCGAATTTTTTCAGAAGGTTCTAAGTTCCTTTGAATTTTGCAATACTTTCTGGAAAGTTTTTCTATCCTATATTTTGAGTCTCCCATTCAGACAAAACTAACGATTTGTGCACTATCCAAAGATTTTGTTTGAAAAATTTTTTCCCTACAAAAATTCAGGAAAAAATTTTATCGAAAAACGTGTCAAAATCCATTTTGTATGTTTAGTTGGCTCCTAATTTCTCCTAAAATCCCGGAAAATTAGTACCTATTTTAGGGTATGCTAATTCACGTTCTTTGGTGAGTAAATCTCTGGACGTGACTCAAAGGACCCAAAATTGACACATCAACGTCAGCCCTGGAAAAAAAGAAAGGCGCAGCTGTCAATTAGCCACCAAAAACTCTAATCCAATAAAGTCGCGTGAAGGAAAGAAAATGGCCATGAAGCGACCGCCCAAGATGCCAGACAGAGGTTTGGGCAAAGGAAAACCGGAAGCCGGGATATCCCAATTTGAGCGAAAAACGAAGCAAAAAAGCAAAGGGTTTGGTCCTTGCAGGAATTTGGGAATATACTGTGAGCCGAGATTGGAGATGGAGACTAGATTAACAATGAAAAAATTAGTCCTAAACCAAGTTCAAGCTTTCGTCTAGTTCTCAGTCTTGGTCTAGGCCTAAGGTTATTCGCCTAAGGGGGTTACAGTCGGTCCCAGATTTCGAAGCAGGGGTTAAGTCTTCAACTGTCTTGGTTTTCACTAAAGGTATCTCTACCTTTAGTGACAGTGGTATACTCTAACTCCCGGAAACACTTTAATCAAACTAATACTGATCACCAATACTCATTTCTAATACCAATCACCCCTAGAAGGTGATATTCTCGAAGAAACTTGTTTACTTCAACCCTAACATACCCATTCCTATACCCAATTTGACACAAACTTTCCTCTCGTTTCAAACCTCTGGATAACATTTCACTTTACGCATGACGGAAACAATAATTCTCGCCCAATGAGTATTTTCTCTGCGTTCAATGCCAAGGAAACGTTCCCACGTTTCTCATTTCCAAACTTTCATGGAGCCTGAGGCTATGCCCGTTAGCCAACCAAATTACCCGACTTATGTTTTGGGGATTGTAACACTAGTCTAGTCAGTTTCAAGCCTGAGCCAAGGAAGCTAAGCTTATAAGGAACTTAAGAGTGCAGACATTTATAAGGATTGTTTTCTGGAATGGGAAAGTCGGCTTTCCAGGATGCTGTCCTGGAATAAAATTTGGAAGGAAATGTCGAAACTGACGAAAGCGCGGAAAAACTATGACATGGATAAAGTGTTAAATTTCGGGAGTGAAAATTTGGATACTAAATAAGGAAACAAAGTATGCAAAATGATGGCTGTAGACAAAATTACTTGGCAAAAAGTGAAGAAAGACGTCACCACATTGAAAGATATAGAGAAGTATTTCCAAAAATATTTTCCAAAAATTATTTTTATGTAGACAGGTAGGAGGAATGGAAACACAGGATAATAATATTCCCCTTAAAAGTATTTACAGAATTCCCAGTCTGGCATTACAAGTCTGTAAATTTTTGAAAAGTACAATTTGAGTAAGTCTAAGTACAATTTTTGATAATAGTTTGGCAATCACCTAATTACAGATTCGAGAGCGATATGAACATGCCATACTCTAAAAATGGTTTGTTTTTCCTATAGCATATTTTAGCCAGCTTTCGTGTCAGGATAAAAATTTTTTGTGAATATTTCTCTATGGCATAACTTTTAAGGGAGCCTGACTTTCGGAGGATTGCATGCTGATCCAGAATTTATTATTAGGTTTTGTTTGGTTTTACATGGAAAATATGGAATCTCATATTTATTTCCCAAATTTGGTCTAAAATGGTAAGAAAATCAATGGCGCATTCAAAATATCCGCGAATAAATAAATTAAAGAAAAAGTTCAAAAATCGATGAATTTCAAGCCAGATGCAAAAATATGGTTGAACTCTAAGGCCGAGAGTCTAAGGTAAGCGGCGCATTCATCACTTTTATTATATATTGTTCTTGAGGAGGAGAAGTGTCTGGGGGAGTTCCAACTCCCAGATTTGACAAAATTAATGAAACCGTAGTTTTTTATTTCGTGAATCCAACAGCCGGCAGTCAACCGAATGAACTTTTTGCTAGTATACACCTGCGGCCTCAAGAATTGGTTTAACTTTGGAGGACAGATTTTGGAAGGACTTCAGGAAAGAATGGAATCGTTTTTGTCAGGGATGTGCCTTCCCGATTTGTTTAAAATCGGTAAAAATTATTGGGTGAACAAAAAAGCTGAACAATTAAATAAACATTTATGTGACGAAAAATTTATTCACCACAGGCATTCATTTTGCTTATTTTGTGTGAATTAGATTCTTGAATCTGACACCTGGGCCAAGAACATCATAACCGTATTGGCTTAAAACAAACTTGATCATATTTTGGAATTCATTCATGTAATACACTACATATTTGAATCATTATTTGTTCTTCTAGAATGTTCCAGAAGAGTATTTTTTATCAATCTGTAATTATAATGGTCATTCGTTACACTGTCCAACCACTCTCTGACATTTTGTTTGACGATTTCCCTGGTTGTCCTTGAAATTCTCCAAGAATTTGCCACGATTGTGGAGTCCCGGTCAAAACCCGTCTACCGCAGCCGTTTTTGCCAAAACTTCTTCTGGAACATTCTAGAAGTAATGACTCTAAGTAATGAATCTAAGTAATGACTCAAATAAGAGCTGAGACTCTGGGCTACCGATCGGTATATTGCAAGCCGGATCTCGATTCAAGGTTCTCGAGATTTCAGTCTTTTTGTCTCAAAATTTCGACTTTTTGTCAGTAATTTTAAGTACCTGTCCAAAATGGGGTAAAAGACTATTTTTACTTCCACGAAACTAGGATATGGTGCGTGACATCTGGCGGACAAAGAGAGCAAGAAGTGACATAGTGGAAAATAACCAGTGGGAAAATTGCGGTAAGAAAAATGTTATAAACAAATTTTATTTCACACTCAATTTTTTCAACGTTTCTATAAATGGAAATCCTGTGGCATAAGCCGGATGGCACTGATACCGAATGAAAGACATGTTATAAACATTATCAGAAGAATGCGTAAACGAAGAAATGTAATATAAAAAGTGATTCATTTGCTTTATGAACTCGATCGCTTCCTGAAACGATTTGTTCCTGAGCACGACAACTATCTGGCATACTTCGATTGGCTTCACGATAGAGAATATCAACAGCCCAGCGTCCTCATCTGAAAATTGTAACGCTTAAGAGTAGCTCAGAAATTGTCGCAAAATTGTCAAAAAATAAGCCATATATCTCGGGGCATATCAAAAATCCGTAAAAATGTGAAATTTAATTTAAAGTTATGTTATGGAACCTTGCGCAGGTGGGCGAGTTGGATGTTGGCCCCGAGAGTAAAGTTGGTTAAGTGGTCATGTTACGCAACTTTGCTCTTAAAACAACATTGCTCTCGACCCAACTCGCGCACATGCTCGAGATCCAGATCATGTATTGAGCTCATCGCTGCTTATCTTTGTTGATCGTATGTGGAAGTGTCGTTGCACTCTACTATGGTATGCATTTTCAAATTGCCGCCATGATATTTAGTTGGCACGCTTATCTACCCAAATTTTTCATCTAATCGAAACGATCCTAGCCGCAAGTCAATTCCTTCAAAGCTCAAACTTGGAAAATTAACTCTGAAGGAAATAAAAAAGCTTACAATCCAAGTCAAATTTTGCAATCTCGAGCCTTTTCGAGTCTTTCCTATCATCAATGAACTCTTTCAAGTCGAGAATAGAAGGATTGCGATAAGAAGCAGCACCGAACCGTGCATTCCACAGGTACTCTTTCACCATTCCTTGCTCTGGCAGCGTAGTTGGTTCTGGATGCTGGAAGAGAAAAATGTAAAAATAACTCAAATTTTCAAGAGAGAAATAACCTCGCTGAGTATTCGGACTCTGATATTGTAGCCTGTCTTCTTGACGAAATCGTTCGTCAATATGTCGCCAAACTCGCCGCCAATAAAATATGCCTGAATTATTATTTTCACTAAAGAAAGCGCATGCTGCAACGCAGCAGCCCTATGTATATTGGTTTATTAGAATAGGGGAAAATTAGCCGAATGAGAAATTTTATCAAATTAGACCAAAATAAAAAGAAACGATGAAACAATTTACTTACAATTTTTCGTTCGTTAAGAGCATCGTATCCTTTGAGAAGACATATGTCAAAATAATTGTTTGAATCTCCCTTAATTCGCGCCAAGAGCGAACAGTTTACCTGAATGACTCATATTATGTTTTGGTTTGGCTGAAAACTCTTTGGGTCTCTTTCAAATTTTGGAAAAAATATTTTTTGGCAAATTTTTTTTGATTGACATCAAGTTGATCAGAGTATGCTTACTACTTACTCTCGCATATTTGACATCACTGCCTTCCTGCATGCCTCTTTCTTCTTCAGGATGCAAGAGTGTGCGAACAACGACGGAAGAATAATTTTTGTGGAAGAAATCAGAATCTGTAAACAGAGTTTTTTCAGTTCTTGTTAAAATGTCAAGAATTTTAAATTAGGCTCAGGAAAATTTTTTCGATACATTTTCCGTATTCAAGAATTTGCTTTCTAGAACTTTTTTGTGATGTCAATATCTATGGAAAAAATATAAAATAGTTGAGAACTATAGTATAGTTTTTAAATGGACATTGATTCTGATCACTGCTTCTGAAACATTCTAGAAGACGAATAATGACTAGATAAAATATCCCCGGGACACTTAGTCCTCGGGCACTTGTGTCCTCGGGGACTAAGTGTCCACACGTGGCTAATTGTCCTCGGGGACTAAATGTCCTTGTGACTCAATCTTCTGCTCCCGTAATATTTACCTGCAAGTTTGCGGGTCTCTTTGATTTCCTGCGGTTCTACAGTCTCTACCTTCCTAACTGTCGGATTGTATAAAAGGTATAAATAGTACAATCCAGCGATAAATTGTAATATTACAAATACCAATACTAATGTTATAGTACTATTCTTGGCGAACATTGCCATAATAGTGCAAATTATAATTGGAATGTTCTTAGTCGCAATGTATAGAATTCAAGAATGCTAACAGATTTACCGTTTTCAAAGTTCAAGTTGTGAATCAATAAAATCGAGTCATACGATTTGAGTCATACCATTCCATTCTCGAGATAATGAACGCTATTCCTGGATGAGGCGAGGAAAAATCAAAGCACGAGGACGGGTTTGACCTCTGCTGTACCGGAGGCTGTGTCTTGTTCCTTGCTGCGAGGGAAAGTGAGGAGAAGCGAAAAGAAGACAGCGAAGATTGTATCAGTACAACTGTTCCCTCTCACCAAAGTGAGAGGGCAGGTCTCTGCGTGGAAAACGAGTAATTCAGTCAGCTGTGTTTCGTGGAATCAGATCAATATTTTTGGTGGTGAAGCCGGGTTTATTTTGTTAATATTCGTATATATTATTGTTGGTAATGAAAATGATAAATGACTCAAGACTTTGAAAAAAGTTCCCCCAAAATTTTTCAAGCAGTAAATTATTTCCAAAAATCGCTTTAAAATATTATTTTAGGGATTTCGGATCATCTGTCAATCAAATTTTATTATACAGTAGGTCTCTCTTTTACTTATGTTTTTTACGTTTTGTTTCAAAGTTTAATAACGATTGTACAAGATTGAAAAATTTTTATTCTTCAAAAACGAAAAGTTCGTTTTATGTTTCTCCTCTTATTTGCGCCATCCAAAAAAGAACAGCGCGTTCCAAAATTTGTTTTCTGCCGCGAATTTTAATTCGGGCAAGAACATTCAAGTACCTCAAATTCGGGTATTTAAACCGAAGAAGACTACGCCTTCTCAGTCTTTATGCGGACAACAGGCCAGATTAGAGCTAGTGTGCGGTACTTAGAAAAGACTACGAATTGCAGTCAGAGCGCAGAGAAGGCAAACTAGAACGTCGCCTGGATGGGAAGAGTGTGTGCTGGTTATTTTCCATTCTTCGCCAGACAGCCATAAATTTGATTCCAAAAGACTGATTGAAAAACGAAATGAAAATCAAAATTAATGTTAATTATGCTTCACGTTTAAAGTTTTTTATATTTCAAAAAATGAAACTTCTAGATTATGAGGTAGCATAAAATTAAAAATCTGTAAACATTTTCCGACGTATGTGTATATTATGCAATTCTCCAGAATAATTATCGAGAATATTTCGTTTTATGCGAATTTTTCATATAAAATTAAACCCTACCTATGAACAAACGAACAGTATCGAAAATTCAACCCAAAATTTTCGGCAGGAACATATAATATTTCAAATTATTTGGTCCAATCCTAAAAATACATTCCAGCCAATTTCCTTGTGTTTACTTGGAAATATTACATAGTGGCCAATTGGGTGAACGAAATCCTATACCTGTAAATTATAATTGGTCTGTGAAAAAATGTACTCAACTTTTTATCTTTTGTCTCGGAAAACCAAAAAGTGTTGTTTTTAATAATGTTTGCTTTTCTCGTCCTTCCCTGGGCTTCACATACTCCAATTATTCGTTCTCTGTTATTCACAGTTATGTACTTATTAGAAAATTGTGACACGTATGGCTTATATAATACATAGTTATATATAAAAGTGCAAGTTCCAAACGGAAGTTCTAGTAAAAGTACAGACTCACTCCGTAAAGATTATGTGTATGAGACGGTACGCTATTGTGTAACGGTTCCCAATTAAATATTCTTTCGTTTATCGGAAAGTTAGGAGTCGGAAAGTTAAGAGTCAAAAAAGAAATTACAGAGAAAGAGAGAAAAGCGAAAGAGGACAGTGAAATTATAGACTCGAAAAAAGCAACTTTACCTTTTGGACCCCTGCGCGAGATGCCCAAATATGGGAGATCCACGAGAACCCTTGGCAAATTTCCATATGTGTGAACCAGCGTATTGAAGTATCATTAACTCGCTTGCGATTTGAATCGAAAACCCTCCTGTCTGGTGCTATGAGAAATCCTAGCGCCTATTTCGTGTTACTTTATTTTACACAACTAATGTTTTTAGGAGTGCATTCTATGGTTCGCTTACATTCATGGATTTTTCTTCCAAATTTCCAGGCCTTAGCCTCTGCTGGTAACTACTACTTATGCGGTTCACGCGTAAGGTAAAAGATGATATTGGAGGGCATTTCAAAAAAGCTGTGGGATACACATTTTTAACATTGTATAGATTTTAAATGTATAAAATAAAATGATAAAATTTCGCATTCTGTATAAAATGACATTTTGAAGTTTAAAAAATGATCGCCCCGGGAAGGACTCAAACCTTCAACCTTTCGGTTAACAGCCGAACGCGCTAATCGATTGCGCCACCGAGGCACATACTCTGTTTTCCTTAATTATCATTTACATGCCACTTTCAATATTCTCATTTGGTTCTTTTTCGAAGAATTAATTATTTTTCAGTTCGAAGTTGGTTTGATGGATTTTGGATTGTCTGTATTTGTATGACCTTCTAATCACCCTAATCCTACAAACATATACCCTCTCGTTTACTCTCATTTCCCAATATGAGAAAATTTTAGTTTTATATATTATTTTATTCGTATACACTAGCGGCAAAGCCGGGCCTCATTTCATATTTATTTGTCATTTAGAATCTGAATTTATCATTTTCTCTTATTCAAATTCGTGTGTTAAATATTTTTTACAAAATTCTTTTAAAAATTCGCTGTCTCAACACGCAAGTTAGTTTATTTAAAATGAAATGAGAAGCGTGTGTCCAGTTACTTTTATTTCAAATCATAGAGAACGTGGGCGCTTTAAATGTTCCACACGCAAAATTTTCATCATGAAAACCAAAAATAAGTATTATTTGTTTTCGACTTTTTCGATAATTTTCTAAAAGTCACGAAAGAATCCAAATTTAGTCCGGAACGATATTTTCTTTTCTTTTGCCACCAAACGAATTTTTTGGTACTCGGTGTACTAAAGTACAGTTTTCTGGCATTGCGCCGATTTTTATTCAAATTTTATACTTTTGACAAAAATGAGCTGAATTCCAAAAATCTGTCATAAAATTACCACATCCGAGAATATTTACAGAGCCTTAGACGTTATTGTGCCACATTTTTTTATGGAATTAGTGCCAAAATTTATTTTGCCGCAAAATATTTGCTATTTATTTAATGTGTCTATTTTTGATCATTTTTTGTTCGCCCAATTTTCCGTTTTTTAACAGTAAATATTCTCCTCTGTGATTTGTGTCTCAATCAATTTGTAGTAATTTGATTAGGCGTTGCCAGAGGCGTTCCTTGTTCTCTGGTTGAATGGCCCGACCAGTTCCTAGTTAAAAGTTGAAATTTGTTGACTACAATTCAACACAAAATTGAACATTTGAAATCACTGGCCGGGGAAACTTTGCCTCAAGAGTTGAACGCAGAGTATTTCCGCTCTTGAACTATTGGACTTTTTTTTGAACTTGTGCGTGGGCCGTTAACTGTTTTTTGGTCTTTCGGTGTTTAAAACCTGTACATAAATTTGGCTTGGCTCAGAAGAGACCGACAGACAAATAGACAGACAGTCAACCTTATTCTCGGTCTTGTTTTTCTCTCTTCTTATTTTCAACATAAAAACGGTTTCAACTTTTTTACTCAATTTTTGTCTAATCTTGATATTTTTGTTATTTGGTTTCAAAAACTTTCTTCAATTGAATTTGTTTTCATCCACCTCTACCTTTACATATAATTTCCAATTAAAAACACGCCTGAAAAATGTCTTCTCAATTTAATCTCGCGCAGGCCATTGAATACATTAGCCCCGCGGCGTTATCGCCGTAGTCGTTATTTTTCTCATGTAGTCAACATTTTTCGCAATCTTTATGAGTATACCACCCAGCAGCGTTCTCGGAATGCCACTGGCCTTTTTACTAATCCCGGCGTTCTTAGTTTCCGGTAAATAAGTTAGCGGCCATCTGGGATGGCAATTGGCTACAATCTCGATTCTTTCAAAGATATGACAATCCAAGTATGCCCCATATAGCGTATGGAAACGTTCGTCCCAGAGCATTGACGCTCCCCTGGCACTCTCGACCATAGCATGTAGTTTAAAGGCAAATCTGCTATGATCTCGACTTGTGCAAAGATATATATGGCATATGGAAACGTTCGCTCTAGGGTATTGATATTCGCGTTCTCGACATTTCCATTTCCTCTGAGGGCCTTGGCATAAAATAGTAGGCTGTATACCTGCCCACGTGCCCATATGGCCATATTTTCAATAAGTATGCTGAAAACAGTTAACTGCCCGAGGCGCAATAGCGCTGATTAAATTCCTCCGTCCGTATGATTAGTGGCACATAAGTGGCTTATTGGAATTTGTTATAAACAAATCCGTTTCGTTCTTTAGACTAATGACATTTTCGTCAAAAAGCAATTTTCTTTAATAACAATCTCGAATAATAACATTGAGAAGATTAGTATTGCGAGAATAATAAACGGGAATGATTGAGAAAAATATATCCGGTGGTTTGGATAAATAATAAATGAAAAAATTTCGATGCTTTCTAAAATTCTTTCTTTTCAAAAATGAACTTTCCTACCAAAGTTCATAGATCACTGCCCGAGATTGGACACCCAGGAGATTATAGAAGATTTCATTCAAAGTGGAGAAAATTTGGCATTTGCAAATTTCTTCTTACATTTGAGTGCGAACTTTTTTCCCGGATATTTCACTTTCTAGTACATTCTCCGGGGCGTTTTTCCCCGAGATTAGTAGTCATGGTATTGAATTTCGCTCTGATTAGTAAAAATATGGTCAGTTTTTCTATTTCATTATTGCTCTTATTTAGTTTTCAAAGTGTTACGTTTTGTTTCAAAGTTTAATAACGATATTACAAGATTTAAAAAGCTTTTTTCTTCAAGAACGAAAAAGTTCATTTTATGCTTCTTCTCTTATTTGCGCCATCCAAAAAAGATCAGCGCGTTCCAAAATTTGTTTTCTGCCGCGAATTTTAATTCGGGCAAGAACATTCAAGTACCTCAAATTCGGGTATTTAAACCGAAGAAGACTACGCCTTCTCAGTCTTTATGCGGACAACAGGCCAGATTAGAGCTAGTGTGCGGTACTTAGAAAAGACAACGATTTGCTGTCAGAGCACAGAGAAGTGAGAATAGAACTCATATTTCGTAAGAATGAGACTGTCCGCTGGTTGTTTCTTTCATTTCTTTCATTGAAGGACAGATAGAAATTTTATTAAGAAGCCTGATTGAAAAATGCGATGAGAACCAATGTAAAAATTGAAAATTGAAACTATGAGCTGGCTGGCAACTACTGTGACTGGCAAACTTTAGGACTATCTGGTGTATAATGGGTATGAGACTGATGTTTGGCGGTATGCCAAAGGTTCAAAGATCACCCTCGTCAAAATCCGTGTTATTCCGAGACGCGCGTTGTTCCGACACGCGTCATTTTGAGACTCGACTGCATAATATTCGTGGCCCTTGCACGGCTCGTCTAAACAATACTTTGCTTAAGTGCAAGGCTAAGTCTGAAGTGATAAGCTTAAAGCTTATGTGCTAAGGCCAAGTACAAAGTGCGAAAAATCGTATGATGGAATTGTATTTGTTTTCGAGTAAATACTAAAGACGTAGTACGTACAAGGAAAGAGGATTTGTGTTTTTCGCGTGCTTTACGCGAAATCTGCCTTCATTGACTCAGACTAGGCTCAAACTTGTTTATGTCGAGATAGAGGAAAAATTCATCAATCATTGCGCTTCGGGCGTTTTCGAGAAATTATAACTCCGTTTTTCGGAAATGGATTACATATGTCATGGTCTTCTTCGCTATTTTTGGAATATGCTGCTTATCTTGAGCTTATCCTGATCTATCTCACTATGTTTAATATTCACCGTTTTCACAAGAAAAGCACTTGAATGAATTGCCTAAGCTTAAGCTTGCCTAACCTCAACTATAATATCATACCTTATGAACAGAAAGATCATAACTCATGATCCTCTTCACATTTTTTCGACTGTTTATGACTGATATGGAAAATGCACTCTAATGTATTGCCTACCTTCTCGTCCCCTAGGATTTATATCCTTATGGATAGTCACACTTATCTCGTGATTATTTTGACAGTTTTTTTAAGTAAATAATAGCTGAAAGTAAGAACTTATAGAATGAGAGATCAAAACTGAAAAACTAATCTCAGATTATAGGTTTTTATTTTTTTAGTGCAGAATAATAAATAGCTGAAAGTAAGGATTGTAGGAGGAAAGACCATACCTGAACGAGGCTTTGTGCCTGTGGCAGTTATCTCGAAATTATAGGCTCATTTACTTAGAAATACTAGGTAGAAGATAATTGGAAAGCGATCTCATCTGCTCTTCAAAAATTTAGCTGGCGACTTGTTTCCGTGTCATTTCCTTATAACATACAGCATACGGTGGTTACGTCATAACATAGGTTTAAAGTTCAAACATCAGATCCAAGATTGAATGTCTAAAAATTCTGAAATTCCCGTTTTCTCCACCTATTTAGCTATAGTAAATGGGAATTTCGAATTTTTGCGACAATTTCCATATTTTAAAGGCTCGAAATTCAGTCTTTTTTTGTAAAGTGGTACAGTTTTGGGTTTATTATTGGGAGCTAGTGTGTAAAAAGGCCAAGATTTTCAGCTGAACTTCGAGCTTTGAAAATATTGAAATTATCGCAAAAATTCGAAATTCCCATTTACTATAGATAAATAGGTGGAGAAAACGGGAATTTCAGAATTTTTAGACATTCGGCTATGCTGAGGAGATTATGTCAACATAGCCCTTAGCAGGATTGACCTTTCCTCCACGTCTGTGATAGTCTTTCAAAGATCCTTGGCCAAGTTTGCAATTACAGTTAGTTTTCAAGCCAGGATTATCGAACGCATGAATTCTAGAATGAATCAATAATGTTCGATTTAGTTACTCAATTCCTTTGTCGTTTATTTTTTGCCAACTAACATTTCCCAAACATTCTTGCGCACCCTATTGTTATTTTCATTAAATTTTTGTATATTTCTGTGCGCTCACGACTGAGAAAAATAACGGGCGAGTTATTTTTGCCTTCATTGCATCAACGCTGTCATCATTGCTATCAAAAACATGACTCTGGGTTGTAAAAGATAAATGACCAAAATGGAAATTTAATCCCGAATTCAATCTTCTTCCACACATTTTGCTCTCGCGCACTCAATTTCAAAAATAAACCCTGACTCAAACGCCGCACGAAGCTCGATAATTACTGTTATTGCAAAAATTAAGGCTATTTTCGGCAAAATATCAAACTCAGTTTTCCGTAAAGGGATTTCGCGCGGGCTTGGCGTATGAGTATTCCCGAGTTTAGCCTTGGGATACGGTATTGTGCTCAGGGCTTATATGGGATTTGTGTTTGATTTGTCGGAAATGCTTTCAACTCTGCTAATACTTTGTAGGCTTCGGAACGAGAACGCCGCTGGCTACATATCCTTTTAGATGGTTTGCGATTTTGTTTTTCCGGAAAGGCTGATGACAAAATCGGTTTATGTCGTGAGCTCACGTGATGATATTGAACGTAGTTGTCGGCTAATGTCCTGAGGATACAGGCTACTCGGATGAGTCATAAGGAAGTGTATTTGGGCGAGAGCCGTTCCTGGATTCGGTTCAAGTTGGCTTATTGAAGGACAGAAACCTGGAGGTATGGTAAAAAGTTGTTTTTATAGTAGGAAGAAATAAATGACAATGAGTTATTGTGTGTGACAGTTGTGTGTGATTTGTTGTTTTAATTCTCCTTCTAGAAGGGACGTATTTCTGGAGGATTTGCGGCTTTTAACGGTGTCTCATTTTGTGACGCTTAAACAGTTACTTGATTTTTTTTTTCATTTAGGTCTATGCTAAAATTTGCTATAGTTGACTCATTTTTGGAAAGTCTGTTACATTTATCATGTTCATGTGGCGTAAGTTTAGAAGTAAATAATCGAGAGATGAATCGTCATTTTCCATTTTCTTGGATATTTTCCAAAATTTCTAAAAACTTTGTGAGAAACTTTTCTACGAATAGTCAAAGCCTAAAAGTTTAGTACTAAAACCTGTAAGAAATTGATTAATAGAATAAGGTAAATTTATCCATTTTTCCGGAAAAGTTGCTTTCCTGTTAGGAAATTGCTTTGCAGTCATATGCTTCTAGATGTTCGTGTTAGCAATGCGGAAAACAATACTGTAGTCTTGTAATTCAATAAGTACAAAAAGTAAATATGGGGTTCGATTTCATATGCGAAAATCATTTTTCTTCACTTACTGAATTTCTTGTTCACGACAATTGAGAAATACGTCAAGGAAAAATGTGTGCTTGGTATATCACATATGATAATTTCGGAAAAATAGTGGTCTTATGATCGAAGAAGTAGAGTCAACCCCCGCTATAGTCCCCCGGATATAGCCCCTTTGGGCCCGGAACGGGCCCCAAATGAAATAATACAAAGGATTTCCCCCGTTATAGCCCCCTTTCCCCGCTTATAGCCCCCTTTCCCCGCTTATAGCCCCTCCTGGGGAGGGTCGGGAGGAAAAAACAATAGGGGGTACCACATGAAGTTTTTTTCCAAATTTTAAAACTTTTCCTTCAATTTTTCTTCAATTTAAAGGTAAAAATTAAGGTAAATTAAGGGAAAATAGTGTATTTTTAATGAAAAAGTGTATAAAAAGGGTAAAAATAGCATAGAAACACAAAAACACCATTTTGGGGGCGTTTTTGGACCATTTTTGCCTTTGGAAAAACTTTCCCCGGATATAGCCCCACTCCGGACATAGCCCCCCTGGGCCCGGTCCCGGAGGGGGGGGCTATAACGGGGGTTGACTGTATAAAAAGTACATACCCTGGAAAGGATACGAGGAATATAATTTCCTTTCCATATTCCTTTGTCTTTTCGCCATTTGTAAAGATCGCTTTTTAATTAAAATATGCCCTCGTCCAAAATTGTCCTTGGGAAAGTTCTGATCAAAAAGTTAACTTTTCAACAAAGATGTTATTTTTCGCTAAAAACGACCATTCAGGCGAAAATATTAAAGCATGTGAATGACCTGCAATGATGTCATTATTTACGAAAACTATAGTATAGTTTCTTCCATAGATATAGACTGCTTCTGATCACTGCTTCTTGAACGTTCTAGAAGGGCGAGTAATGGTTCAACAAAAAGCCCAGAGTCTCGGCAATCATTTTAAGCATTACTCGTCCTTCTAGAATGTTCCAATACAAGTGATCAGAAGCAGTCAATACATATAAAAAACTATACCATAGTATACCTAACAAGAACCGAAAATCCGCGGCCTTCGCCGCGAGAGGGATGAAATGGCATGCAGAAAATGGTCACTTTTTGGAAAAAATGGCCAAAAAGCCACTTTTTTGAGATCGCCCGAAAAACATTTTTGCGGTTTCTCTAGGTAACTTTCCGAGACCTACTAAATGAGCTATCATTGAGCTCTGTATCGAGGGAACTCGGAAAGATATCGCCATTTCCAAAAAAAGGCAAAAATGACACTTTTTGGGCAAAAAAGCCACTTTTTTCGAGATCACCCGAAAAAAATTTTTACACATTCCCTACCCAGAATCCCCAGGGGAGCATTTTGAGCTATTATGCGTTTCAAAAGGAGGGGAACCCGAAAAGTTCCAAACCGAACCCCTCCGAAATAGGGAGCGAAACCGAACCCCTTCGTTTTCATAGTGTTTGAAATCACCTAACAAATAATCACAATTACTTGGCCAAATTTTGCAATTACTTATCTATATCTTTTTCTCAAGTATTGCTTTTTCAGATAATTTTCGATCTGTCTATCTATACTAATCGATTTCAAAACTTTATCCTTTCATCTCAAGAAGCACGTCCAAAGGGATGCCTGTTATCATCTTTACGAGGAAGTTATAAAAAATATGCAAGACACCTGGGATTGCACCTCACAATTTCGGGATCGAGCACCGCCCTTTCATGGCACCGCCTCTTGAGAATGGGTGTGGCTAGGACAAAGCAGCTTCCTGATTAATGCCCGAGGCCTTTATATACCCATTATCTTATGCTCAGTATCATTCGGTATTGAAATTATTTCCTTTTTTCCGCTATGATTAAAATAAAAAGTTTAGTGCTATTATACTTGTGTCATAGACACAATTTTGCTCCAGGTCTTCGGCCAAGCAGCCCCTTCCATTTTTTCAAGTCTGATTCAAACTGCTTCTCAGGAACCAAATATGACTTCTGAGAAAAATAATTGTGAGGCGTAACTGTCATATTCTCGCACCTCAATGCTTTTCTCTCGTTATGGTGCTGATCATTATACCTGTGTGAACTCAAGAGTCTTGAGTATTTAATAGGGCAAAGTTGTCATTCATAGTATTTCGATATCCAATTTCTGCCAAAAAACCAGTCACATTCCTCAGGTGACTTTTATTGAGTAATCCCCGCAATTTTCTCTCAGGTGCCTATAATTGTCATCGCCTCAGGCGAACAAAATGTCAATACCTGAGAAAATATCTTTGTTTTCGCAACAAAAATGTTTCGTCAGAAAAAAAATTAATTAATGTAAGAGCAAGGAAGTCTAGTCATTCTGAATAACCTACTACCGTAACCTTACATAGCTTTCATAAATGTGAATTTTAAGTATATACCCTCAGGGTTTAACAATATAGGTTTAGCAATCTCGCATATGACTTTCCGTATATACTTCCACTTGCAAAAGATTATTGAAAGTATCTTAAGAAAGACTTTTATACTGTAAGTTCATCCTGGGATTTACCTTCCCATCACGCCAGGTCGACGTACCTTTGAGTATGATACCTTTATGAGTGAAAATTAGTAAAGCGAAGGTATTAAATACCTGACAAAACCAGGAAAACTAAAGATAGAAATGAGATTCCAGTTCCCATTCCAATAATTGGTCGCATTTTTAGGTGATTTTTTTATTGAGTAATCCTCATAATTTTCGCTCAAATCTTTACTGTTGTGTTCGCTTCAGGTGTTATTTTCCGGATGAAAATTTGGTATTATTACTATCGCTTCCGGAATCATAGATCCTTAGCAAATGTTTCAAATTTTTAGGCTTGCATGTTTGCGAGTTCAAAGGTAAAGGTAATCTGCACAGTGCTGAAGCCCTTTTAATCCTGAGAATCTTGTCATCTGTCAGAATTTTGTCACCCTAGCAGATCTGACACCCGTCAGAACCTTGTCGCCTAACAAATGTAAAAAATTCGTGGAATGTTCAAACATTTTCTTTAGAACCTTCCCCAATTAACGTTTATTTACCTTGTATGTATCCACTCTATCCACTCTACCTAAGCCGCTGATGTCTGTGTGTCCCACGGAAATGATGACAAATCGGAAAACCACTTTGCCGGCGAGCTACGGGGGTGTGTGATAGCTCATTTTGTAGCTCTGGGCGAGCTAATACCGAATCCGTAAAAAAAGTTTGGGGCACCGGCCAATAACTAATTATATTACTTACAACAACTCATAGGCTCCCCTGAGAAAGCTATCTGTTAAGTTTTCAATCTTATTTTTTAACATTTGAAAAGTGTGTCTTTGATATTTGTTTAACACAACAATCCGAGTATGACACAAATAACGCTTAATGCATGAATTAATTTACTATATGAACTAGAGTGACGCGCCGCGCCTTCGGCGCGTTCATGGTTTAGCGCAATTTCGGGGACTAGGCATCAGTTTTCAAAGAAAATAATATCCAGATAAAACTCTCGAGGCCGCCGCTTTCGCCCCTTTCGGATATTTAATTTTTGTTGTTTAAACCCGTACCTTTTGTAATCTATCGGGTGAGAGCTTTCAAACTTCCTGATAATCACAGCTCTCAGCCGATTGAATACGAAATGTACCGGTTTAAACAACATAAACAACAAAAATTAGGTATTACTAGCATTAAGTATTACCCGGAAAAAGTACTAATCACAAAAAAGCGGCGGCCTCGAGAGTTTTATCTGGATATTATTTTCTTTGCAAACTGATGCCTAGTCCCCGAAATTGCGCTAAACCATGAACGCGCCGAAGGCGCGGCGCGTCACTCTATTTACATTGTATCTCTTTACCTTGCGACAATTACTTGCTGAAACAAAGGCGGAGATACGCCAAAGGTAGACAGCCCCGGGATCTTTTATAATTGTTGTTCAATACTCACGTTCACCTTAAAACATAAAAAAACTGAGTCTGCTTCGCGCAGCCAGTTGTTTTGGCAAGGTGGCCCATGATTACAATGTTGGACAAACCCGGGAGTCTGCCTGAGGACTGGAGACTGCATCCTTGTCAGTCGAGTTTCTTACGCAGTTTCTGTTCCTGAAAAACTTGTTCTTGCTTGTTTTTGGAGTTTACCTTGGACCCACGACTTTTTACAGGAAAAACGGACATTGATAAATTTCGCTATCATTGTTCAGGAAGAAATTCATGTCTTTGGGCAATTTGTTTTTCCAAGTAAGGAAAAAGTTTCGCGCACCTTTTTTCCATGACATTTCCTCACCTGACTCAAAGGTCAAATTCGCCCGAAATCGATGCCAGCGGCATAAAACACACTCATATCGTCTCCTTTGTTTTTCTCATACCTCTCTTTTACCTTCAAAATGTACTTTGTGACTTTGGACAATCGAACTCAAAAATGTTTTTTGTTTCCGTGCCGACAAACTAGCCCAAAGCATTATTGAGCGAACTGAAACTCGAATCTTGACATGCCATTATCCGGAAATGTGTACGGGTGATGAATTTTTTGGTAGAAAAAATATTTCTCTCCTTTGTTTCACGATATTGTTTACCGTTAGATTCCGTTGCAATCTATTGTGAGGTATAACTGTCTTATTATTATCGCACTTCAATGCTTTTCTCTCGTTATGGTGCCGATCATTATACCTGTGTGGACTCAAGAGTCTTGAGTATTTAATAGGGCAAAGTTGTCATTCATAGTATTTCGATATCCAATTTCTGCCAAAAAACCAGTCACATTCCTCACGAGACTTTTATTGAGTAATCCCCGCAATTTTCTCTCAGGTGCCTATAATTATCATCGCCTCAGGCGAACAAAATGTCAATACATGAGAAAATATCTTTGTTTTCGCAACAAAAATGTTTCGTTAGAAAAAAATTAATTAATTAATGTAAGAGCAGGGATGTCTAGTCATTCTTAATAACCTATTACCGTAACCTTACACAACAAAAAATATTTCCCGTCCTATTGTTTTACCGTTCCATTTGTTTACTTCCGGTTATATTAAAGTTCATTTGCAAAGTTCAAAAATAACAGTCCAACATCACCTTTTCAGGTTTTCATTACCTTTCCAAATTCACACAAATATTCATTCTTGGCTATCAACGAGAACGGGTCAACAGTAAATTCTTCTGACAATTCAAACCCGAGCTCAAAAAAAGTTCATATCAGAATGTTCCGTCGCGCAGCCCTCTTCGCTATTGTCGCCACAATGCTTGGATCGAGTTTCCTGATCTCGGCTGAAAAAAGTGAAAGTCTCAAGTTGAGTCAGGCTGGTCGCCGTCTCTCACCCCCGCAGCCAACCGACGAAAAGCCGATCGAGAATCCCTACTTTACCCCCAAGAACTACTCAGTGAATGACTTCTATCGCCTGGTTGAAGGCGCGAAGCTCGATATCCAGAAATCCATGGACGATTTCGAGACGAAAGTCGATGGTTTCGACTTGCAGACCAAGAAGGTGAATCTCAAGGTTCAGGCTGTGGAAGTGCAGCTCCTCGAGAAAAGTAAGTCGGTTTTGGGTTTGGAAAAAATTGCCATAAATATGTAAAATTTGCTAAAAAGTCAAATTTCAATGTCAAATTGGGAAAAATCTAGGAAAAGTAAGCTATCATATCTAAGAGAAATACCTGGAAGATGACATAGAAGATGGAAGTATCCAGATTGCAATGGTAGTTCCTCTCACAAACTTATAAATAAAAATTTACTCACTAAAGACTAAGTCATACCTCAGGGGCTTGAGAAAAGGAACACATTACCTTGCAGGAACACCCGAGGGATACCCTGGAAGGAAAAAGTATCCTGAAGGAATGTCAGGTCCTCTCATAAAATCTCGCTCATAATTAGACTATCGATTCACACACAAGATTCGTTTTAGTTGCCGCTCTGGAGGCCAAGGTCCAGCACTGTTCCCAGACGGTGAGCCCGTTGCTCCCGGGCATGGACACACAAATCGGCATTCTGCTGGTCCAACTCGGAATGATCCTGATCCCATTCATGGCCATCATCACCGGTCTCGTCTTCTGCTACTTCCGTCGCGGAAACCCGGCAAAATACGCCAGCGTGGAGAAGCTCATGAACAATATGTAATCGAGATCTGAAAGCACTGATATGAGTCATGGTTTTTAATCATCAAATATTTTGTTCCATTCTATTTTATATTTACTCTGCTTTTTTAAATATTTCCTGCTGGTATACTGTATTTCCTCTGATTGAAGCCCCCTCCGGGGCTCAATGAATACCGTTTCGTTGGCTTGAAATAGAAGCTTGAAAATTACAGTTTGAAAAATAAAAACCCGAGAGCTTTGGCTAGAGGAAATACGGTATCTCGTTTTCGGTAAAAAAGCATTAACCACATTTTCCCAAGAATGATAACTAAGATTACTGTATAGTCATTTATTTATACTGTAATGTCGCTGTGGTATATCAAGGTAGTTTGTAAAAATTTTCATTCGATAACGACATCATCATGGTTGGCAAAATCTAACAAAAACTTCTGATTTTTGAATTCGCGCCAAACGTAAAATTCGAATTTGAAGAGGTTATGAAAGAACTTTTTTTGAAAGAAGATTTGATATGCCTTGTTACCCGGCTTACAAATAATCTAGAAACTTCTACTTGATACAAACGGATGATTCAGTGAACATTACGTGTTAATTTGATCCTTCAATAATCTTTCTGTTCAATTTTCAGTCATTTAACCACGATATTCACATATTTATTTTGTAAACAATCATATATTTGGGCATTACTGTAGTTCACTATTCGCTAGTTAATAAATAATTCTTCTGTTTGTCTCTTATAGAATATAAAGCCGGTTTTAGGGAACATTTCTTTTCAGCGTTTTCTTTCAGCGTTAAAATAACCGGAAACATGTTTGGACAAATGGCATTTTTCAAAAAATTAAAAGTTTTTTACATAATGCCATTTTCGGTAGAAAAAAATTACCGTTCTGAAAAAACTGGATGTACATTGCATACTATTTTTCGTCCAATTAGGTAAGAAAAATGACTTCAAAAAAATAATGTTCATAAAAAATTGCCAAAATCGTGAAATAAAAAATTCACGATTTCTAAAATAAATTTCAAGATTTCACGTTAGTAAGATAGGCACTTGGCATTTACCTGACCTTATATGACCTTCCTGCTATTCATTTTAGCTATCGATTCTGCACATTTTGAGCAGAGATGTCATGTAAGGCCAGCTGTAGATTTTATCTACTTGACCGAATTTATTGACCTCTAAAAATGTAACATAATACTGATTTTTAAAACCGTATATATCTAAAAGTGCAGCTAAAAAAGTTGGTTTATAATCGCCATTCTCAAAAATTGGTTTGACAAAACAAACCTAAAATGTCTGGTCACATTCCGATCATTATAGCGCCGGAAAAAATGACTTCTTCGATAAAATTTTTCAAACAACTTACGAAACCAATTTTATTAATAATTTTGAAACAACAAAACAAGGAAGTGCCCGGAAACTATTGATAAGATCTCTGTTCCGATAAGACGAGGTATTGTGTTCAAGTTCAAGGCGTGTTTACTGTACTCTTTGACATCGAGTCATATTTTTTGTGGGAGATTTTATTATTGAATTGTCTTTTGACAAAGGACCAAATATAAAATCGTTTGTTGTGAGAAATTTTCTCAAAAGGTAAAACAAAAAATGAGAAAGTATGAAAATGATTGACTAGTTCAATCAATATTAAGGAACTCTACATTTACTGAAATTTCAGGATACAGCTACCCAAACTAAAATTGATGAACTTGAAATTGGCACTAGTGTTTCATTTCGACGAGAAAGTTATATTTCGGCGAAAAATAAGGGCAAAAAATTCAAGAATCAGAAGTTAAAACTAAAAATAGGCATAAACCTTGAATTTTCTGCTCCTCGGCTCTAATTTTTCCAAATATTTTGCCTTTTATTCCACAGACATCCAGTTCTCATTGGCTGAGCGAATCCATAATATTTCGAAGTATTCGGGAACTATTGGAATTTAACTATGAAAATGTGCTGGCTCATGCGGATCAATACCCAAAGGAACTAAATTGGCCGCTTAATATTGACGAGGCGCATAAGTTAGAAGCAATTGAGAGACGGCCAAAATGGCTCATGTTGGACATCTTTTTATGCATAGAAATGGTAAGTATTTTTAAACCAAAAAATTTAGAAACTTCCAGAAGCGTATGGCACCGGAAGGTATTCCTGGATTTTTGGCAACCTCCTGGTACCAAGTTCTTCTGAAAACTTCTAGAATTTTTTATTTTTCAAATAAACGCCACCGACCGTCGTGACGGGCGAGGGTATAGAATATACGTGAATGTTTTCGATGCCACAGAAGTAGCGCTTTTTGTAACAGATTTACATCAATGGCCGCCGAATTCAAGCAATAATTGTGGATTTAACCCATATAAGGGGTCAGATTCGGTTTTTCGTTCAGGAGAACCATGCTTAAGACTCATGTCACGCCTTTGCCTAAAATATGGCCTTTTAAGGGTTGTTGCACAACGCCACATGCCAAATCTGTGTCAAAAAACACTTCTGTGACACGAATTCAAACGCCATTCAAAATAATGTGGCGGCAATTTGAATGTGCATTATGCGTAATATGGGAACAACTGCCTTTTCCTTCTTGAAGATTCGAATGGAGAGACGCATTCATTTAAACTGCCGCCTTTGAAGTGAGCATGTTGAAGAAAGCCGCTGTTGTTTGTTATCGCTAATATATCAAATACTTAGGCCAGAACAATGCCTGTGTTTCCCCAACTGGATTATAATGACCAGGTATATTTTATATTCATTTTGAGTTCTAATAAACTATAACAGTACTACTATAGGTAGCGGTGTTGAAACAAGCGGTATTGCGTAATGCACTCTTGCTAGAGGCATTCTATTCATGCCAAATGAAATCGGAAACTCTCATTATGCCCACCGGATGTTTACCTATTGTGGTGAGGGTATAATAATTTTTTTTTCATTCTAGAATGTAATATTTTAGCCACCAAAGGGCTACAGAAGTAAACGGTAATCAGTAACACATAATTTTCAAATGTTAATTTGGAAAATATAAAAACTCTAAAATGTTCTAGAATAACAGATATGATGGAACTAATTTCTGGCCGAACAATGCTGGCAATATCTCGAATTCAGATGACTATGGAGGAATTTGTGTTACTTAAAGCTATCATTTACTCGCACTCTGGTAAGTTTGGTTTTTAATTAAAAAAAGCATTCCCAAACCAACATGATCAGGATCGTTCGCGCAAGTTTCCAAGGGCGCAATGTCGTTTGTAGATTTTACACTAACGGACCCCACTTAAAAATTTTTAGCCAAATTGTAGTGTGTAAAATTCAAATATCGTCATATGATGCATAAAACTTTTTTTAGCAATACACGGACTCACAGAGAGAGGTAGAATACTATTGGAGAAGGAATGTTATCGGTATTCCAAAACACTAATGAAACATTTACAATCTCGCCTGGGCGCTGCACCCGGTGCTAAGAAATATGCAGAGATCATTTCCTTTGTCGACTGTTTATCCCATCATTGCCGAGCCGTGTGAGACCCTCCTATGCCGAAGCGATTTTTCGTTTTTGGGGTTTTTTGGGGTATGCGCGCGCGCCGCCGTATGTGCGCGCGCGCGCATAATCCGGGCGCGCGAGATGCGCGCGCGCGTTCGGCAGGTCTCTGGCTAAAGTCTTGCGCACGCGGCGCGCGTCAGGCGCGCGCCTCGCGCGCGCGCAGGGCGCTCGAAGCGCGCGTGCCCCAAAAAACAGTGGGTGCACTTCGAGCGTCCCGCGCGCGCGCAAGGCGCGCGCCGGGCGCGCGCGCGAAGTGTGCGAGGCTAGGGGGTGCCTAGGGGGTACCCCAGGCGCGTTTTGCGCGCCGCGCGCGCGGCTGAGGCGCGCGCGGGGACCCTCCTATGCCAAAGCGATTTTTCGTTTTTGGGGTATGCCCGACGCGCGCCCACGTATGAGCGCGCGCGCGCATAATCCGGGCGCGCAAGGTGCGCGCGCGCCTTGGGTATGTCTCTGGCAAGAGTCCTGCGCGCGCGGCGCGCGTCATGCGCGCGACGCGCGCCTGCGCGGGGCGCTCGAAGCGCGCGTGCCCCGAGTGAACTTTGCGCGCCCCGTACGCGCGCCAGGCGCGCAGCGCGCGCGCGCCTGGCGCGTGGCTAAGGAGTGCCTAGGGGGTGCCCAAGGCGCGTTTTGCGCGCCGGGCGCGCGTACGAGGCGCGCGCCCCGGGCGGTTTGCTTCAAGGCAGTCAGAGTGTACCAACTTTGCGCGCGCGCCGGGCGCGCGCCGTGCGCGCCGGCGGGGCGCCCGAGGCGCGTGGGCCTCGGGCGCCACCCTGGCTTGCGCCTCGCACGCTCGCGCGAGGCGCGCGCCTCATGTGCGCGCCGGGCGCGCGCAAAATTCGATGCGTATCGAAAACGATACACTAGGAACGAATGGGGTCACCATTTGCGTATCGTTTTTGCATACACTAGGCAATAATGGGTTATATCGTGGCGCTCAACGACTTCGACAAGTACACGTATATGTAAGTTTTATTAGCTTTTTTATTTGGAATTTTCTTTTCTTTTTATATTTTCTGCAAAAGATCATCATTTTTCAACATTTTTAACGCTATTATTTATAGCTAATATTTTAATTACTGTTAGCCTAAAACCCAAAAATAGAGATAAATGAAAATAATTATTACCTATAGTTATTTTTTTCTCTCATCATAAATTTAAAAATAAAATTCAGAAGTATTGCAAATGTTTTTAGGTATCAACTACGATGCACATGCCTGGCGTTCCTCCTTTCTGGGATCCTCCTTATATGGAAACAATTATGAAAGCATATTTTATATAATTTCAACGCAGGCCTTGGAACGAGCGGCGAAACAGCAGTAACAGTAAATGAAAACGAAAATGAACGCATCGAAGATGTCACCGCATTCTGCAGCCTACTTCTTGAAAACTGCCGCTGCTTTTTATTTAGTTTATGATTACTTTCAACATTTATTCAGGGTTATTTCAAACCCACTTGGTCTTGTCATCATAAATCGAAAGTAATGGCTAACTAAAAAAAGAAACTATATGATGTGTTAAATTGAATATCTCCTCTGAAAATGCGACGTAAATTAGTGTAGTAAAACTGCGTTAGCAAATTGTCAACCAGTCTGCAGCCGACTGCCTCTAATGATTAACCCTGATTAAATCATTCTGTGTGTTAAGCACTAGTGGAGAGTTTTGGCTTAATTTTGCAGGCGCAGTTTTACTGCAAATTTTCTATGGAAATATTGCATTTTATGGACGATAAAATGATTTCTAACGGAGCATATTTATAGTTAAAAACATTTAATCTCGAAGAATAATAAGAAAAAGGGGAATTCTTGAAGACTAGAATGTGCTTGAGTAAAAATAATATTGAAACTGTCAGGTCATGACTTGGAGCAGAATTTAGAAATAAGCGGACCAGGGTCTTTCAGGAGCCGAAAATCCGGAATAAATTGTGTGTCCTTTGTCTGGAAGTGGATGGCGACATGTCAAAGGGCTATGGCGACCACCGCAACTGTCTTTTTTGGAAATTTAATCACATATGCCGCTGAGAGAAGAGAAGGAGAGAAACCATAATTATGCTCAATTTGTTTCCTGGAAGCATGGAACGGAGTTTTTATGCTCAAATCGCACTCTTTGGAAGAATGTATTCTGTTCCGGGCTGAGCAGAGATCAGGAACATATAAAGTTTCATCGGTGGTTTATCTTGCTCTTATCCAGTGACAAACTATTGCCAAGGTTGCAAAAAAATCCTAGGATGTAATCGATTCCAAAAAAATCACGACTGTTAAAAATTTTAGCTTCAGTTCTCTAGGCGTGTGTTCGGAGAGCGTTGTTCCGGCTTCCTGTCTTTGAAAGCTTAATTTCTTTTTCTTACTGTTGCTTTTGAAGTAGTGACGTTTTTGTGAAAAACAAAACAAACTTGTGACTGTAGTTCTTTTCTATGGAAATTTTGCTTTGAGAAGTGTCGAGGTAAAATGGGCATTGAGAGTAGTCTTCAATTTGTATGTCATTACAAAACTTTATGGGTTCGTTCTTAATTCTCATTTTCAGTTAATAAATTTCCAATTCTCAAAATTCCCATTTTCGAAATTGGTTGTCACACATTTTGACACAAGACGTGTACCGTACAATGTGTGTCATTTTGAATAGGAAATATGGTTTTGATTTTAGGGCAGAATTTTATCCTGAAATCTGACATTTTTCCTAGTAGCGCTGAAAATATTATTAGGACCAATATTAAGACACAAATGATTAAACAATCTACAAAATCTGACGATAATATATATATTGTCGAAAGCTGCTCGAATTTGTTCTCAAGAGTTTGTTTCAGGTTGCTGTTTGCATCAAAACTCCACCGATGGCATAACATGCCATCGGTGCAGTTTTGATGATTACATGACAATAATTACTGTAGCAATACTTGAAAGAGAAGGTTGCGTGCCCAAAGGTCATTAGTGTAAACTTAGTCTTGCAAATTGAAGTATTTATCGTTCCATCACTTTGGCATACGAATTGCCTAGTCATTCAGATGTTATGAGCAATTATAACAAGAAATCCATCAAGAGGTCATGTGAAGAATTTGCCACAGGGTGTCCAGCGACCTTAAAAACTTATAGGTTTCAGGCTCAGGAGTTTTTCCTGAAAACCCTGTGGCAAATTATTCACATGACCTCTTGATGGATTTCTTGTTATAATTGCTCATAACGTCCGAATGACTAGGCAATTCGTATGCCAAAGTGATGGAAAGATAATACTTCAATTTGCATGACTAAGTTTACACTAATGACCTTTGGGCACGCAACCTTCTCGCCAACTTTCAAGTATTGGTATAGTATTTATACAAGAAGGGAAACCCGCGGCTTTGCCGCGGACCACATCCAACAATCCGGGATTTTCTGTATTATCTGAAGCCAGAAATTCCGGTAGTCGCAAATGTTGCCAGCAAGACCGGTACCAATCGACTCCCCTCACCGAGAGGAAGCGTTCTAGCTATCATATTCGAGCCCCGATGCGCAAAATTTTCTTGGTAAAAACTCCTAAATAATGAAAAAATCATGTTTTCTCAACTTTCGTTCCGGGAAGGTCAAAAAGCGGTAGATTCTATTCCGGGCGCACAAATGAGCGTGCCTTAGAGGGACTCGATTGTCATGTCATTATCAAAACTCCACCGATGGCATAACATGCCATCGGTGGAGTTTTGATGCAAACTGCAACCTGAAACAAACTCTTGAGAACAAATCGAGCCGCTTTCGATAATATTAGTCGTAACGTTTCAATGGAATAACTGTAAATAACTTTATGCTAATAACTTTATTTATAACAGTTCATTCACGCGAAATCCAAATAAGAGAATTTCTGCCAATTTTTTAAAACTATGGCCATGACAAAAATTGCCAAAAAATCAGTATAAATTCAGAAGAAAGACCGAAAAACCCAAATAAATGGGTGAAAAATTTTCGATGAATTAGTATGAAATTTTTTGGGTTGGCGGGTTATGAGGGAGTTTTTCTGAAATGTTTTTGAAAAATTTCCTAATAATTGTCCAAAAGTCATTAATGTAAACTGATTAACCTGAAATATTAATAAAGTAATCATTATTTGCTCACCTGCTTTTTCTGTTACAATCATGGTGGGGAAATTCGGCAAAATCAAAGGAAGGCTTTGCAGAAGCTTGCAGAGGACCATTCCGCTTGCGACCAACCTCTGTTTAAACAATGTTTTACAAATACCAGGATTTTAACGAAAAGCGAAAAAATCTGATTGTACCAATGGATAGAGCTTAAAAAGTTGGTATATAGTGGCATGATCAGATTTTGCATTTAGTTGGGAAAATTTCGAGAAATATTGAAGTTAAAATTTGCAACTAGTTTTACTATGCAAATATTCTTCTCAATATTTCTCGAAATTTTCCCAACTAAATGCAATTGAATTTTCCCAACTAAACGAAATTTTCCCAACTAAATGCATTGATTTTGCCGAATTTCCCCACCATGGTTACAATGCGAAGTAGCGGTTCGTATTCATTCGTATTAATGGGAAATATGTCCTGAGAGGATTAAGAAGATGTTAACTCCACCCATTTTCAATTCGCATAAACAATTCGGTGGCATATATAAGCAAGCATGGCAGCGGACCGACCTTTTGCCCGGTCCGGTCCGGTCCGGTCCGGTTTGGTCCGGTTCGGTCCGGTCTCTAAAAGGTCAAAAATTTTTCGCGGCGCTACCTTCGGTAGCGCCGAGATTTTTTTGCAGTTTTTTTTGTAAAGGTGTTTTTAAGGTATTTCGATGCGCTGATTACGAATCTGCAACCATTTTTTCCGTATCGCATCAAGAATTTTAATTTTTGGTCTAAAATTTTGGCCAAAATTTCGCGAAAATTGGTCAATATTTTGTGAAATTTTGACCAAAATTTGCATTTTTTACCATTTCACCAATTGCAAATTTGTGATTAGTGCATCGAAGTAACCCCAAAAACACTTAGACGCGGAAAATATTTGCGACCTAGAAATGGCCGAAACCGAGACCGAGTTTTATAGGAGAAAAAAACATACAACAGCAAAAAAGCGCCGCAGGCGAATATTTTGGAAAAATAGCAATGTCCAACAGAAAATGGAAGGAAAAATAGCGCCGCAGGCAAAATTTTTTATAAAAATTGAATTGTTTGCCAAAAACTTACATTGAAAATTTTTAGTATTTCAAAAATTACAAAATTTTTTGCCGCCGAAGGCATTCTTAGGGGTGCTTGTCCAGTTTTGGTCGGTCCGGTTTGGTCCGCCGGACCGGCCACCCCCCGGTCCGGTCCGGTCCGGTCCGGTCCGGTGCCCGGTCCGGTTGCCATGCTTGTATATAAGCAATTTTCAGAGGCGAATGTGGAGATGGTGGGGTTGGCGGCAATTTAAATTTTCGGGAATTTCAACACCCCTGACGTTGGCAACAATGGCAATTTATTCACCAGTTTTAGTATTTATTCACCAGAAACACTTGACAATACAGCCACGTAAACACTTTACGTCACAGTTTAATTTTCTAAGTAGTTTCCTAATAGTTCCGGGATACCCGGAGGATTGAAACACTCAGCAAGCGGACACTCTAATCCGTTCCTACGTTCTTGGAACCATTCTTGTGGATGGCAAGTGAAAAACACTAAAAAAGTGAACGGAGATTTAAATGGAGACGACTTGCCTAAAAAATGTAAGGTTTTTTCAACACATCTTCCTCCCGACTCAGAATACACCGTTTTCAAAAACAGCATAAAAATGATCTCATGGACCAAAGGATATGGCCCCGACGTACAAATCGCACCCGAAAACACTTCGATTCATTATTTGTATATTTAAATCCAATTTTTTAAATCTTTCTCAATTTTTAGGATATTCCATAGAGTGTGCCTGACTTTATGCACATTTATCCAGAAAATCCAGGATAAATTTTAACCAATCTTTACAATTTTTAAAATCCCTTGTAGAATATTCTAAAAAGCTCTTGTTTTTAGGATATTCCATCGATTGAAACACTTAGCAAGCGAACACTCTAATCCCTGCCTACATAGATTAGATTCCTAGATTCCATAAGAAATGTTCTTAGAAAATATCCGCAAAGCGGATATAATCCGCGTTGTTTTTCAGGATTGTTTTTCAGGGTCTGTTTTCTGGAGATTATTTCCTAGGATGATATTTTTGAGGATTATTGCGAAATTAGGGCGAATAATTGGAAAGAGTTTTCGGAGTATTAATAGTTTTCAGGATTCATGGGACTTCAAGCAATTTTCTTAAGTGAATTTTCTATGTATAATACGAAAACGAATGTCAAAGATTAGGAAGTTTTGGTAAACAAATGATTGGCAAACTGTCATTAAAGCGGTTTTTGGAAACTACCGTATTTCCTCGAACTTCCTGGTACCTTTTCACTGATGAGACTCATTTTAGATGTTCCATTGGCTTCGAAATTGTTTCTTTCTAGTCGTTCCTTATCAATCGCAACCTCTCGAAATGACTCACTCATTTCTAAAAGATTACGCCTATTCGGTCAAAAAGGAACAGGAGAAATATCGGTGATACTCATACTGTCTCCAAAAATTTTACTTCCAGCTTTTTGCACTTATATTTTGGAGTGGAGAATTGTAATTATTAATTGGTCAGCTGCTTTTTCTGTTATAAATACGAAGAAGCGGTCTCGTATTCATATTTATTCGGATTAATGGGAAATATGGCCTGAGGGGATTAAGAAGATGTTGACTAAATTTTCGATTCGCAGAAATAATTCGGTGGCTTACATAAGCGATGGTTAGACTCGAACTTGGAGATTTAAGTTTAGTTGGAAGGAAAATATTCTTTCAGTTTCCTCGGAAAAATATTGAAAAAATTGAGATTCTCCGGGATGAGGGCCTTCGGCCCTCATCCCGGAAAAATATGTCCTGGTAAGAATGACCCTTCAAAACAAATTTTGTCTAAACTTGGTCTAAATTTAGCTAAATTTTGACCTCAAATTTGGATTCCCCGCTAAAATGTTACTCTAAAAAGGTGCATTTCAAAAATAAGCACCCCAAAGCATGCACCTCTGAAAAATCGATTAAGCACTGGTAAGAAGGCGGACACTACTAAAATACTAGGTGGAAGATTAGGTATTGATCGGCACTTTTAATTTAATGCAGGCGATTCTCGCTGATAATTTTACTTCTGGCAAGCCTCAAAAAATTTGTTGAGCTAGTATTTCTTGCGTTGTTGAAATTATCAATATTTAACGAAATTTATCCCAATTCTTCGCCTCATCATAATAATGATTATTGTACAATTGTTTTACATCAACTCATATGCATAAATAATTTAACTAATAACCAAATTTTAGAAACACTCACAATGAATTCCGTTACTCTCTATTCTTCATACGTCCTTATTATTATTATTATAGCCACGATTAACCTGTTCTTCCTGATTAGACTCGGAGGAGCCTTGCCAATAAGCTTTACGATTCCCAATTTCCTACCGTATTTGCCCAAATCACTTTTTGCATGGGGCATTGACAACACTCCTAAGATCCTGGATACTCCGGACAAAAATTCCGATCAAAAGAGAGATAATTCGAACAAAGCCAAGCAAAATCTCTCAAATGAAGATTTGGACTGGACCGTTCTTCCTCCGTCGGTCTGGACGCATTTGCTAATGACGAGGAATCCAAAACAGTATTGGCTGTCTACAGAATCGGGTCAGATTATAGAGCCACCCAGGATCACAAAAGCTTCAGAACCCGCCCTGATCGCCATTACCAAGACTAAGCCACATGAGTTCAGCCGAAACCACCGCCACAGGCATTCTCCAAAACACCGCAAGCATTCGCAAACCAAAGTTGTCATTGCCACTGTGGTTCAGGATCAGTCTCGAAGTTCAACGACAACTGAGATCCCGAATGTCAAAAAGACAACAAAGTTGCCAAGAAGTAGAAATCCGTTGTGTTATTTTACAGCTTTGCCTTGTGCGGATTAGAATTTGTTGGATTGTTTTCGCATAAAGTATAATTTGTGTCGTTATTGTTTGTATTCTTTTGAAAATGTTTTGCTATTTATTTTTCTGTCACAAATCTTATTCGTAAAAAATAACCGCTTTGCAAATAAACGAAAACTTTATAAATCAAAGTTACATTCTCATAAATTTATGTCAAAGCCTTTCAAAAATCTATCATATTCAAAATTGTTCCCTCTTCCAAAAACAATCGTCATTAAAACTCGCCATAGAAAATTTGGTTAAGACACCACACAATACAAAATGGAAACAATCCACAGAATTTGAAGATAACGAATATTATTTCTTGATACAAATTCATTCTATTGAGTATAGTATTGGCACTGATGTTTGCTTTTATTTTCCATTTCATCCCAGAATTTCAAGAATGTGCACTTTTCAAAAAATTTTTGAATGATTACGATGTTTCGATTTCTTTGAATGAGGTAATCTTCCAGTACGGTAATTGGCACTCACCAATGATTCGTGGGTGATAATAATTGAAGGGTGGTTCACATGAAATGATCCAAGAAAAATATAGCATTTCAACATCATCTCATTCATGTCCGTTGCTTCGTTTTCGGTGATTGTTACATTAGTGCGTCATTATTGCGATTCAATGTTGGAGGATTTTACAAGGCAGGTAAACATTTTTCGATATGTGAAGCCAGCAACAGAGGAGTGAAAGTTTTTGCGCACTGATGACGGTTGCGGAAAATCCATGAAAAATTTTGCTGTTGCTCATTTTCGCAAAATCCAAACACGGGTTCCAAATATTTTGATATACCTTGACTTCATACACGATATAATTTAAACTTATTCTTAAAATCCATTTCGTAAATCCTACAAGCGAATTTTTCGAGTTATAAGTGTCGAAATTACGGTAACGCTCCAGGCACATCGATAGAACATCAGTAATAGTCACACACATTTAATTACCTTATTTGACCTTTTGATCCGCGGTTCTCTAACTCTTCTATAACCCAAGCAATGTTATCAATATTTAGGATCTCTAATAACCAGGCCATACGCTCCCTTTGTGATGGGGCAAATCTCCTGGGCATAATGCTCCTGGTTGTGCGGTTAATTAATTCCGTAGAGTATTAATTATTAATTCCGTGGAGAATGGTTTAGAAGCATTAAAGAGAAATTTTGTCAAATTTCTCGTAAAAGTAGAACAAGAAAAAGATGACGATGTTGAGAGTACTAAGTATATCTTTGAGTTCATCAATAACGATGTCAAGAAAAATTTGCAGCTTACATTGATATTATTTGACATGTATGATGAGTTAGATTTTTGAACTTTTCTCTTTAAAAAGTGGAAAAATCTCGAATTTAAATGGAAAAGTTCAAAAATCAAAGAACAAAGTTCAAATCTGATCCCGGCTTTGGATTCAGCGGGGTCGATTTACTTTGTAGAGGTTTCATCATATTAACTCGAGATACCTTGGATCGCATCGAAACACAAATGTTTTGTTGAGAGAAGATTGGTCCCGCCACGATTGCTTTCGAGGGCGCGGAGGTTGTTTACACACGATTCATTGCATTTACCCAATATTTCTCTGAAAAAAAATTTGTAATGGTCTTCTTTGTCTTTTCATTAAAGTCACGAAAAAATGGAATCCCCATTCAAGCAAAAATGGCTCCTTTCAGGAAAATATTTGTCACAAATTTCTAAGGCCAGGTAAATTTTTTTGCATTAATTTCGTCTCCCTCATTTTTACACGCAATTTTTCTTTCTATAGAGGGGTCTATAATAGGGGTGGGTCTCAGTTATAGAGGACGGCTCAATAGAAAATAGAGAAAACATCTAAAAATTGCTTTTTTAGAATGTTTTTGCAGAAAATTGGCAATTTTTGGACAAACCACCCCATAAGCGCGTCCTCGTGAAAATTGTTATTCACAACCTCACCAAAGTATTTTATCCATTTTTGGAATATGGTCTAAATTTGAGCAAAATGCCAATGAAATTAGATGGAGTTGCCTCGGGGCACGAATTAACTTTCAGTTCTCCTTGTCGCAAAATCCGAATGCGTGTTCCAAATATTTTATTCGAGAAATCTTTTTGACAGACCTTGATTTTATACACGATATAATTGATACTTATTCTTAAAATCCATTTCTTAAATTCTTCAGGCGAATTTTTCGTGTCGAAAGTTCCATAACACTCCAGGCACATCATATTGACGGAACATCAGTAATAATAGCACACATTCAGTTACCTTATTTGACCTTTTGATCCACGATTATTTAACTCATCTAACCCAAACATTTTTATCTATTTCCGGACCTCTAACAACCTAGCCATACGCTCCCTTTGCGATGGCTCAAATCTTCTGGGCATAATCCTCATGGTTGTGCGAACACATTGACAACCGATGGCACATCTCAGCATTGGAAAACGCCTTTTATGTCATACCAATCTTTAGTGAGTAAAATGAAAATTCAAGTATTATCATATACAGTCGAATCTCTTTAGAACGCGCCTTTATATAACGCAGATTATTTCCGGAACACGCTCAGTACATAAGGCTCAATATAACGCGGATTCAAACTTTGAGCCCAAAAAGTGGCAGGATTTTTAAAATTTCCACAACAATTGGAAAAAATCACACACCCCAAACGGAGCGGAGCTGAGCAAGTTGTGAACTGGGCACCACGAACCTCCATCCTGCGAAATGGGTTAGAGTGGAACAGCCTCACACCTTAAATAAGACTCAAAAAAGACGTAGAAGTTATCATTCCGGAAGAATCCAATAATGACTTAAACAACGGATATAAAAGCGACGAAAACCTTGCGCTCGTTAACTACTTAACTCGTTAACTACCTAAAACTAGTTACGTAAGCTTTTGGGTACTCTACTGAAGAGTCCACCCCAAAAGCATCAGTCTGCACCCACTATATAGAGAGCTCTGGACGAAATAGTGGGGTAATCAATCTAGCATACACTTCATGCTTATACTATCATGTCCAATTAAATTCGTCCAAAAATGGATTTTTCTTCCTTTTTCTTTCTCTCTCAAAATTATAGCATAAAATAGGTGAACTCATAGGTGAAGTCAACTCTCGCTTTAGAGCGAAAATTTTATTAACTTTTGCTTTTTTATGTCAACAATGCTTTGTTAATGTAATACATTGTTTGCAAATAGTTTATGTGGTAAAACTTTTTTCATAGTCCAGCTTAACGTTATTCAAATAATATTTACAATCAATATGTAATTTCAAAACATGATCAGTTGCATTTTTATTCCTACTTTCTGTTTATAAATTTCCAAAAACTTTAGTCAAAACCTAAAATTTGTTGATGGAAAATTTTTCTAATATTGAGACAAATGGAAACGCCTACCCTCTAACCGGCGCCGGAATATAATGAGTGCCATATGGACTTAAGGGGTCAATCCTATGAATAATAAGTCGCCGAATACAATTAAACGGTATTTGTTTAATTTTGATCGTTTTCCCAAAACTCAAAATATCGATCCGGTAATCACCCCTAGGCTATCGGATGACCCTTAGCGGATCTACCAGGTGGCGACATAATTTCGCGGAATTTTATTTATGCATTTAAATTCGCGCCATTTCAGTTTAGCCCCTTTAGAAGGGGGCTAGCTTAAATCTGATATTGTTAACCCTATCTAAAATCCTATTCTAGAGGGGATTATCAATATCAGATTTGAGCTAGCCCCCTTCTAAATGGTCTAAACTGTAATGGCGCGAATTTAAACGCACAAATATCATTCCGCGAATTTATGTCGCCACCTGGTAAAAAGGTTTACTAAGATGAAAAATCAAGTATTTCAAGAGTCTAAATGGCTCTCTACAAATTGTACGACGGTCAATTGTACGACAGTTCAGTTGTACGACAGGTCAGTTGTACATTCGCTCAAAAATGGCCTTTTTAAGGGACTCCCAGCCGAGATTTGGTAGTTTTTGACCCCGCTGATTCCGAATCTGAAGTTAGTTTTGGCATTCGGGCACTTTAGTACCGCTTTCTGGCATTATGCCCATTTTGGCCCTTGTAATTTGCAACATGCCAGAAAGTGGTGCTACGCCAAAAATGACTTCAGATTCGGAATCAGCGGGTTCGAAAACCCATAAGCGGTACAAAATTTCCGGCGGAGACCCCTTAAAAATGCCACTTTTGAGCGAATGTGCAACTGACCTGTCGTACAACTGAACTGTCGTACAATTGACCGTCGTACAATAGGCAGTCGTACAATATGTAGAGAGCCGTCTAAATCTTCAATCCCTTCCAAATACCATTGGGTTTTCCAGTGCAAATACTGACTCATGCATGTATTACACCAAAATATCATAAATATAAGTAAAAATGCATAGGTAAAAGTTCATACAGTTATTTTATTATGAAATCATATCAATATATTAGTATGCAAGTTTTATGATTTATTCTGAAGCTTGACGGAAGCTGAGAAGCCCATTCGTTTGTTGTCAATGTCGTAGACGTTGTAATATTGACGAATGAATGAGCTGACGAGATTCCTAAAAATTGACAGGGTATTCAAAAATTAAAGCAAACTCGGTGTCTCTTATTTTCCCGTTATCTTCCTCTAACTTCTTAGCTCCTCTTATAAGAGCAAAAAGTTGGGCTCATTTGACGGGTCCATTGGACCTCGCGCAGGAGTTCGAAGAGCACGTTTGCTTATAAGCAACTTTGCTTTTGCCCCTGCGCGAGATGCCCCAATATGGGAGATCCTGATCCCAGGTCTCCCGAGTCGGATCCATTGGAATGTTAGTATATTGGAAGACCCTAGACTGGCTACAAAATTTACTGAGAAGGTATACTTCAGACTTTCAAGGTTTCAAAGTCTAATCTTGATTCTACTTACCAATCAAGTCCGCCACCAAAATCGACCGCATCAATGCCGAAAAGACAGGTATTGTCCTCAAGACCAACGTGCATTGTCAACACACTGCTGGTCTAGTTGTAGTCCACTTTGTTGATAGTAAAGGTGACAGGCTCACAGATGGCTTTGCAGTCGATCAGGTATACTCCGTAGTCATCGTTGTACGTTGCTCCGACGGCTTTTGCTATCTGAAAAGAAACTTTTAAGAAGATTACTTCTAGAAAACTTTGAAGAAGTTTGTACGTATTTTAATAAATCAATGTTGAATACCCGTAAAAAAGTTGACAGAGGAAACGAGGTTCCAAAAAGTTGTGGTTACTAACGACAGGGAATATCCTAATGGCTACAAATTTTGCGCTATTGGTCCAGTCTCATTGACTAAGGGAATAAACTTCGGCTTAGCCCAAGACTTAAAAGTAGGCTGAGGTATCTAAAAATTTAGGGCTATTGGCTGTTAACTCATAGACTAAAGACATACTGACTCTTTTCTAAGAACTTAAAGTTGAATTGTTAATGAAAGCCATTTTCATAAATGTTGCCACCTTTGGTTAGACAGTGCTGTCTTTGGATTGATCTTTTGATGAAGTCAATTTTGTTTGATCTTCTAAGCTATTAAAATTTGGTAAAAGGAATTCGTTTCACGATTCCTGTTTGAAATCACATTCACCGAACATTAGCCCAATCGGTCCAAAGTCTGTTTAGCATTAAAATTTGTAATCAAAGTTCCGAAAATAATGTTGTATATCTGATGAAATTTGTATGGCGAAAATTCTCATCAACCATCATAATTTAATCGCATTAAAACAGAATCAGCAAAAGGCTCGATTTGGGTAACGGCCGCTACCGGAAAATAAACGGAATTAATTTAACCACGAGATAGTCTACGACAGACGGAAGATCATACTGAAGTAATACTGAACATTTTCAAGTTTGGTAAACAGAAATGGATTTACATTTGTGTATGTTCACCGCACCGGAAAATGGTAAAAAGATAATTAAAATGATTGTATATGTGATGTGACGTGAAATTTTTTCTCATCGATTTCAGTTTTCAAATTCACTATTAAAAAGTGTTCTATCTTTGTTGAATCATTTGTTTGTTTTGACATGGTTTCCTAAGACTAAAGTTATGTCTACTCAGTTTCTTAGCAATTCAAATTCCCAACAAGTGGTTTCTCTGATTCTTTGGCAACCATTTTTTTCAAAACAAACATGAAAAATTTCACACAAATTTGTCTGAATGACGAATTACGTGACTTAAAATAAAAGCATTTGAGTAAACTGTTTAATGCACAAACGGCACAGATCTATGATCGCGTATCTCATAAATTGCAGAGGATAAGTAAAATGCTTCACTTTCAGAAGACTTCTAACCAAAATATGCAAATAAAAATGAAGAAGTTTCAATCAAAGAAAGTGTGTTTCTAAATTTGGTAAAGTTTCAGTGAGAATTTTGTTCACAGATAAATTGTAGTTTCAATCGAGGAATACCCATATGCCCACCAAGGGATACATTCGGGGGTATTGGCTAAGGATATACTCATTAGTACCTGAATTTTCAATAAATGCGGCTTTTGTCATCTGAAAAATTTGGTGTGATTTTTTCTTAAAAAAGACAATGTTCGCATTATATAACTTAACAAAACCGATAATTTCGATAAAGGAAAAGATGATTTTGCAAACATTCTGCAAGAGAAAGCATTGTTTAAAATGAAATCTTAACCTTTAAAAAAGTAGGAAACTGCTACGGGCGAACTGCTACCTCAAAAGAGACTTTCAGGATATTGACTCGGCGCTGATAGCTAACTGGCGTGTTTTTCGTAAATAGGTCCTGAGGTGCCACTTGGATTGAGATTGACAATTGATATGAAGTGTCTTTAAAATTTAAGCAAACAAGTCAATATTTGAGAAATTTGCAGAAAAAGCGAAAAATTTGATCGTGACAAATATTCGCTAAATTCTGGTGTGTTTCAAATTCAAAGAGTTGGCTTTCCCATTTTCCCTTTGCATGAAAATGGATTACTAAACGTAGAACGCAAGCACGTCATTGAAATCTTAAAAATTTACGGTGATTTTTAGTCGCAGACAAATGATCGGAAAATTTCCGTTAAGGATTATGCAAAAATGCCAAATAAATGGTAGAAAAGCTACTTAACTTTGCGTTCTGTCACGAGAGACCTCGCGAGACCAATCTGAGGCCAATAAAAATTACACTAATATGCATAATTGAACAACGTTAACAGAAAAACCAACGTCAATCAAGACTGAAAATCAAATTTTGATCAGTAACATTGCACACAGACTACAAAATTTGGGCGAGTCGCTTTAGCATAAATAGTGGGCTAAAACAGTTTATTAAGAGCTATTCTGAAAGTCATTCGATTTCGGTAATTCAATATGGGAGGATATTTTTTGACAGTCATGTTGATTTTTGTCTTCGTTACCCTCAAAGTCGGAGCCGATTCAGTTTGCCGAAAAACGACGTCAGTATGCGAAGTTTGTGAAGGTATGATTTACAACTTTCTGGCAAATCTACCATCCAAAATTAATTTGTCGTGGCTAATTTCCAAGAAATTTATGTTCTTATAAAAGCTTGTTGATGAATAAAAATTTCTTATTATATCCAAACTGTAAGGAATTTTAAAGACAAAACAATCCAATTTAAAAAATAGACATAAATAACATATAAATTTGTGGTTTGAAAATTTTAGACATTTTGAATACAACGCAAAGCAGTTGTTGCAAGTGCGCATTCCCATTCACAGAACTGAACAACCGCTGCTTCTTCACTGTCCGCGCTTCTCTAACTCACCAATCAGCCCAGCAACGATGTGCTTCGATAGGGGCTACTTTGGGGAGCATCAGAAATTCGACAGAAAATGAGTTAATTCGCGGTAAAATTTTCACACATAACACACAAACTGTTCATAAGTGATTGAACTATCAATCATCAATGTCTGTAAACATTTGCACACTAGCTATTCTGAAATGAATGTTTTCAGCGTATTCGACCATGGGAACCGCATGCACCCCTTCTGCAACGAATAACTGCTTGATCATTCTCGGCTTGCAGAATTCTGGAGGCATATTGTCGTGGGAAAACGGAGATGCTGTCACGTATACAAATTTTGCAAACAATCAAAGTGGAGAATGCACTGGAATGCTTGTAGACGTACAAGGAGCCCAGCAAGGTCAATGGAAGTCTATCAGTTGTCAAGATACAGTGTCGATGGCGTTGTGTGAACGAAAACCGGACTGTGCCGAAGAATAGAGTACTCGATATTCCATGTTTATCTCAGCCAAATTGTAGCATAGCACCTGTTAGCAAAGCTACTTTTTAAAATAAATTATGCACTGGATGTTTGCAGCACACTAGCACTAGTGTTTCCACTGTTGCTATGCACAAAGTTATTGTTTGTCTCCACGTTTAATGTCTTATTGCGCATGAACTCAAATTTGTAATCAACAGATCAAAAATTTGTATTATTCTCACTTAGCTGAAGAGTGACTTATGGGAGCTACTGATGAGAGAGCATATAACACAATTTATTCGCAGGAAATCAAAATTACTGGTAAAGTGTCTAACTTAGGGAATCTCAAGAAAATGGTAAAAAGCGGTAAAAAATGGAAAGAAATGGCGTAATTAAGCTTTTAACATTTGTGAGGTGTTAATCTATTGTCCTATATATATAGTGCAGGTGGACTCTGGAACGCTTATATCTGTAGATCTGTCAAGCGGTGGAAAAAAGTGACGACGGATTCGGATTCAGGGTGAAAAATTATCGGGAAAAAAAATTTAAAAAATTCATAGGGGGGCTTATTTCGATTTCCAGGGGGGGTCCAAAACCAAAAACTCTCGGAATGCAAGAAAAAGTGATCCTAAGACGTTTTAAAGGTCAGATTCGGGATTTTTGACCCAAAAAGTGGCTTTATCCAGAAAAATCCATTTTTGAAAATTTGACTCTTGAAGGCCGAAAAGGCTGAAAATTGCAGGAACGGGGTATTTCGATACGCTGAATCCGGAAATGGGATCAGATTCGGGATTTTTGACCCAAAAAGTGGCTTTATCCAGAAAAATCCATTTTTTGAAAATTTGACTCTTGAAGGCCGAAAAGGCTGAAAATTGCAGGAATAGGGTATTTCGATACGCTGAATCCGGAAATGGGATCAGATTCGGGATTTTTGACCCAAAAAGTGGCTTTATCCAGAAAAATCCATTTTTGAAAATTTGACTCTTGAAGGCCGAAAAGGCTGAAAATTGCAGGAATAGGGTATTTCGATGCGCTGAATCCGGAAATGGGATCAGATTCGGGATTTTTGACCCAAAAAGTGGCTTTATCCAGAAAAATCCATTTTTGAAAATTTGACTCTTGAAGGCCGAAAAGGCTGAAAATTGCAGGAATAGGGTATTTCGATACGCTGAATCCGGAAATGGGATCAGATTCGGGATTTTTGACCCAAAAAGTGGCTTTATCCAGAAAAATCCATTTTTTGAAAATTTGACTCTTGAAGGCCGAAAAAGCTGAAAATTGCAGGAACGGGGTATTTCGATACGCTGAATCCGAAAATGGGATCAGATTCGGGATTTTTGACCCAAAAAGTGGCTTTATCCAGAAAAATCCATTTTTGAAAATTTGACTCTTGAAGGCCGAAAAGGCTGAAAATTGCAGGAATAGGGTATTTCGATACGCTGAATCCGGAAATGGGATCAGATTCGGGATTTTTGACCCAAAAAGTGGCTTTATCCAGAAAAATCCATTTTTGAAAATTTGACTCTTGAAGGCCGAAAAGGCTGAAAATTGCAGGAATAGGGTATTTCGATACGCTGAATCCGGAAATGGGATCAGATTCGGGATTTTTGACCCAAAAAGTGGCTTTATCCAGAAAAATCCATTTTTGAAAATTTGACTCTTGAAGGCCGAAAAGGCTGAAAATTGCAGGAATAGGGTATTTCGATACGCTGAATCCGGAAATGGGATCAGATTCGGGATTTTTGACCCAAAAAGTGGCTTTATCCAGAAAAATCCATTTTTTGAAAATTTGACTCTTGAAGGCCGAAAAGGCTGAAAATTGCAGGAATAGGGTATTTCGATACGCTGAATCCGGAAATGGGATCAGATTCGGGATTTTTGACCCAAAAAGTGGCTTTATCCAGAAAAATCCATTTTTGAAAATTTGACTCTTGAAGGCCGAAAAGGCTGAAAATTGCAGGAATAGGGTATTTCGATACGCTGAATCCGGAAATGGGATCAGATTCGGGATTTTTGACCCAAAAGTGGCTTTATCCAGAAAAATCCATTTTTTGAAAATTTGACTCTTGAAGGCCGAAAAGGCTGAAAATTGCAGGAATAGGGTATTTCGATACGCTGAATCCGGAAATGGGATCAGATTCGGGATTTTTGACCCAAAAAGTGGCTTTATCCAGAAAAATCCATTTTTGAAAATTTGACTCTTGAAGGCCGAAAAGGCTGAAAATTGCAGGAATAGGGTATTTCGATGCGCTGAATCCGGAAATGGGATCAGATTCGGGATTTTTGACCCAAAAAGTGGCTTTATCCAGAAAAATCCATTTTTGAAAATTTGACTTTGAAAAGTTGACAGAGCCCCGATTCGAGATTTTAGTTACCAAAGCCCTGATTCGAGATTTAAGTTACCAAATCCCTGATTTGTGACTGAAGTTGACAGAGCCCCGATTAGAGATTTAAGTTACCAAACCCATGATTTGTGATTGAAGTTGACAGACCGATTCGAGATTTTAGTTACCAAAGCCCTGATTCGAGATTTAAGTTACCAAATCCATGATTTGTGATTGAAGTTGACAGAGACCGATTCGAGATTTTAGTTACCAAACCCATAATTCGATATTTAAGTTATCAAACCCATGATTCGAGATTTAAGTTACCAAATCCATGATTCGAGACAGAACAACTGGCCAACCCTGGGAGGACAACTGGCCAACCCGGGGAGGTCAACTGGCCAACCCTGGGATGGACAACTGACAAAAATATGATAACTAATACCAAACCACCAGAGATTCTAACGGAAAAAAACCGAAAGAATCCCGAAGAATACCGAGGAATACTGAAAAATTCTGAAAACTGAAAATGGAAAAACTGAAAAATCGAAAATTTGAAAATGGAAAAATATGATAACTAATACCAAACACAAGAGAATTCGACGGGCGCGGCTTTGCCGCGCCCTTTCCACTTGACTAGTTAAGAACAATTTAACATTTCGTCAAGCTTAAAATTTATCTCCTAGAAACTAGAAACTACAAATATTGCAACATGTGAATTACAAACCCTAACCGACGGACATGGATTTCTTGCTCCAGGATTACTACTCGTGAGCTGAGACCTCCGGAGAAAAAATTTCGCACGTTGTACCCCCGGATTTTGCCCAAAGTTAAGCCCCGCCCCCATTTTATCGTGTCCGTCTGCCTGGTTAACGAAGTTGTTTGAGACGATCCAGACCACCTCCAGAGGCTTGTGATAGCTTATGCAATTCCATTTTCGAGATCGGAGGACAAAAGTGGAAGATATGAGGGTATTTATCGAAATTAGGCGTTTCTATTCACTCCAGGGCGTGTGAGGTCACAACGGCGCCGGAGCGGACAGAATGCGTCCGAAAATCTGGAATGTCCTCCCGACTCCTGGTAATCCGACCTACCCCCTAAATCGACCCCGGGGAGTTCAAATCCGGGCTTTGATTTTGCCTGGTCCCGCGACGAAAGTTGGGAAAATCGCATTTTTGAAACAAAATCGTCCAAAAATGGCGGTTTTTGGCGCGTTACGTAAAAAATAATTGCAGATTCGGAATCAGCGCATCAAAAAAACCCTTAAAAACACATCTTGCTGAAAATTCGAAAAAATTTGATTTTTTTGGAATTTTCGACAATATGGGGAGTACATGGTTTTAGAAAAAAATCGATTTTTTGAAAATGTGGAAAATTTTTGAGCTTTGAGTGTGTTTAGGGGTAATTCGATGCGCTGATTCCGAATCTGCCATTAGTTTTTTCATATCACGTCATAAATGGCCATTTTTGGACGATCTGTTGGGGAGCTTTCATCTCAAGTTCGAACACCAGGTCGGTCAATCAATTTTTTTCTCGCGAAAATACTATCTTTTGTTAACAGACAACCACACATTCATATTCCGCGGATATAAATTGATTAAAAATGGGGATCCGCCATACTCGAAAACTAGTTACGCCTCAAAGTGATGTAATTTACGGTCATTTCCAGCCCAAAAACGTCAAAAAACGCAATTTTCTCGTTTTTTGTGGCGGGACCACTGCTGATTTCAGGTTAAATTCGGATTCCCCGTAGCCGAAAATGGTTTACCCCCAGAACTCTCCGCACTCGTAAACATGTTACGCCCCGTAACGGAGTCATTTTCAGCCCAAAAACGGCAAAACACACGATTTTCCACATTTTCGCTGCGGGACCACCCTAATCGTTAGAGAGGCTAGAAATTTTATGAAAAAGTAAATATTCAGGACTGGCCGATAACAGAAGAAAGAATAGACAATTCAAAAAATTTTTAACATGTTCATTTCTACCCAGTTTTAGTCAGAACCAAATAGCAAATATTTCCAAAAATTTTCTCCAAAAACTCTCTTATTTTAACTTATATCTCGTTAACGAGCTGATCCGTATTTTACAACAACGAAAGGAAGCAAATGGGTCGGACCACCAAAAATGGCAAAAAGTGTGAAAACATTTAATTGTCAACAAATAGTGGTAAAATTGATTAAAATTGCTCATATATTGCAATAAAATAGCCAAAAAGTAGCTAAAAGTTGTTCAAACACTTGAATTTTTACAACGTTTATCCTAATCTTGCACATTTATAATAAAAAGGAAACAAAAAGCACCCATTTAGGTAAACTTTTTGCAAATTAACGTCAAAATTGGAAAAAAATTTCAAATTTGGCGCCAAAAATTGAAATATCCGGTTATCCGGATATCCGGATATCCGGTGTTTTTGCACTATCCGGTATCCGGTCCGGCTTTTTTTTTACTATCCGGTATCCGGTCCGGCTTTTTGAAATCCCGGATGCTGCCCTGGTGCGAATCCTATGTGTGAAAATGGGGCGAATCCTATATGGTGCGCATCCTATGTCAGTCGGAAACTGGACCGCCTTTTCAGAAAGGTGTATGGGCGATTTATCGATCGATACCTGAGACTTTGCATTAGAAATTTTAGAATGTCAAATGTAATGGCGAGCGAGCTATAAATTATTTAAATTTTCGATATTAATGATGGAATAGTTATAAATGACTTCTAATACAAGTGACTTCTAAAACAAGGAATAGAACAGGTACGCAAACAAATACTAGAACTTCTCTCATATTACTCATAGTAAGGAATAATTGATAACTTCATTGGAATGAATGCCTTTCTAGTTTAAAACCGGTATTATTGAATAAAGTTCTTCAATAAACGATCTTGCATTACATTTTGGAAGTTAGACTAATTTTTCTTAGGAAAATCTAGTTTTTCCTGAAAGTTTGAAAAAAACCGCAACATGAGCCTTTCGTCACCTCAGAAGACCGCTCTCTCATATCTGATCGCCGCGATCATGAAAGGACGAGAGAGGTGAAAAGAGATGAAGAGAGCAGAGCACGTGGGTTGCTTTCTTGCGCAACCATTTGGACCACCCCGCTTTTTCGGGGTGATATCGGATCCCTCTAAGTTGATTGGTGTCCGTGTTCCCCCCCCCCCCAATAGAATAACCCATTTTTGGGGGTCCCGGACCCCAAACTCGCGAGTACCCCCCAAAACACAAGATTTTAGGGGGTATCAATGTCAGATTTGGGGTGGTCCCGCCACGAAAAGCGATAAAACGTCATTTTTTCAGCTTTTGGGGGTTTTTACAAAGGAAACTTTTCACGCTGCGCTCGGATTTGGGCGAGTGATACGTCAATCGCTTCGTCTCGGCGAGAGAAGACGAATGGTACCATTTTCAGCCCCCATACGGCCCGGTGCGGCCCCCTACGACCCCCTTTACCCCCTGGGGGCCAGAAAAGGCAACTTTTCACGCTGCGCTCGGATTTGGGCGAGTGATACGTCAATCGCTTCGTCTCGGCGAGAGAAGACGACTGGTACCATTTTCAGCCCCCATACGGCCCGGTGCGGCCCCCTACGACCCCCTTTACCCCCTGGGGGCCAGAAAAGGCAACTTTTCACGCTGCGCTCGGATTTGGGCGAGTGATACGTCAAACGCTTCGTCTCGGCGAGAGAAGACGAATGGTACCATTTTCAGCCCCCATACGGCCCCCTATGACCCCCTTTACCCCCCCCCCATGGATGACCTTGGGCGCCGCCATGCGGCGAAGCCGCTGGGTGGTCCTATGGAATAAATGGCTCTAATCGAATACCAAATCTGGCGAAATTCTGCAAGTGCTCTTTCCTATATTAACCTTGTAAATGTATAACAAAAATGTTTCAATTATTGTGATTCCACAAATTTATGTTTGTGGCGGTGTTAATTAGCGACTAGTAACAAGGCTGCGGCGTACAGAAGTCGGGCGCTTGTACAGAAGTCAACCCAACTTTTTTGCCATTGCAATAAAAAAATTTTACTTTATACATCTGAAATTTAATCAGTAATAGCGAAATAATAATGAATGCTTCATTTTATGGAGGGGTAACGTATTTTTTGTCGTGGGTATCGTAACTATCCAGAACTCAGTGTCCCAAAATATTTGAATCGGTTTTAATCGTTACTGTCCTCCACAATAACTATACAAGTCTGTTAGAGACAGTTAGCAACATAAGCAAACCAGAAAACCTACTGACTTAGAAGTGAGCTCTGAGGCATTTCCGTTTGAAATGAATGGGAACCAGGATCATATCTCTCGCAAGCAAGAGTCAGAAATTGCCCAACGGCAGTTTGCTTCAACATACAGCACTATTTAGTTTCAACACTGATAACCAATTAAATTTACTGATCCCGGTCGTTTACAACCATTCTGTTATGCATTAGACATGTGTTATAATAAATATGCCTTATATGAAGTATTTGCGAGAAAACTGCAATCTATTAGTGCGTTTGATTATGCACGAAAATACCCAAAATCTCGCAGAATACAATCAGAGTATGATAACAGGCTGTGAGACTGGATCAGCTGAACGGTTTTCCGTATTCCCTTCTATCGCTCTCTTTGTGTTTGGCAGTTTTTTGGCGACCGGCAGCTATCAAAATGGCTTCGTCGAAGACTGTTTTCAGGCGTCTCAGTGCCAGGGAAGAACACTTCAGAAATTTATCACAGCCCATCCGATTCCCCCTCCAGTTACCCCCAGATGGGGTGATGTCGGGGGTACGGTAAAAGCCCCCAAGCTCGCTATTTTTGGTCATAACTTTTTTCTGGAACATTATAGAAATATGTGTAATGGCTTAAATTAAGGCTAAGGCTCTTGGCTATCGATCGGTATATTACATGCCGCATCTCGATTCAAGAATCTCGAGATTCAATTTTTTTTGTCTCTTTACTCTTGATTTTCACGAAAATTCATAATGTTGGTAAAATCCGAAGAAAGTTTTGACCCGTCTCTGCTCGGGAATAGTGGTGTAAACCAGGAGGGAAAAGCCGCGGCTTCGCCGCGGAGGGGAATCTCAGAATGTTGGCCTTAAAGTACAAAAAGTGTTAAAAATGAGAGTTTTTGGCTAAAAAGTGTACTTTTTGTGACCTGCGTTAAAAACGTTTTACACATTCCCTACTTAAAATTCCAGAGGAGCATCTGGGGCTATGCCACTAAAAAGGAGCGAATCTGAGAAAAATAAATTTCCGGGGCTCGTGATACGGAGATTGCCGTTGAGGTAAGAGTGGATGGATAAACCGAAGCAAATTTTTGTATAAAAATTGAAAAATTGTATTAAAAAGCGATTTGTGGCTCAAACATGTTCGGATAAACGAACGAATCAAACTATGCCTTTATTATAGCACCTCCCTTGCAAACTCATAAACAGAAAGTCCGAACATAAAATCATGGCAAAAACTTCCGGACAAAAAAGCGTAGTGGGAAGATAAAAAATCTCCAATATGAAATCTCCACAATGAAATATAAAAAAATTTCTAAATGCCGAAAACCAAAAATAATTCCCCATTTTTGTATTAAAAATACGTATCCGAAAAGTATTAAAAAATTGTGAATAATTTCATCACAATTCAATATAAGCCATGTTTATTTTGTGGTTTCAATGCTCTATCTACCAGTTTATAAACCGGATTGCGTCGAAGAGAGCGACATTGGCAGCGGTACAGTCTTGTCGGCGCAGAGCGAAGAGAGAAGAATATGCAATGCCGCTATAATTCGAAGGCATGACTCTACACAGGTAGTGGTCTCTCATTGGCAAGCGGAGATCGCGCAGATAATGCGTGGAAGAGAGTGACATTGGCGGCACAGTCTTGTCGGTCAGAGCCTGGAGAGAGGAATGTGCAGTGCCGGTATAATTCAATGGCGTGGCATAGCAAGCGGAGATCGCGCAGGTAATGCGTGTAAATGTCTGTGTGCCTGTCAACTTCTTCCTTCATTTACAGATCTGTAACATTCATTTCCTCATACGTCCTTCACATCCTCCGCCAAACTACCTTTATTTGTAAGCATTGATTTTTGGCATTAGTAAAACAGAGTTTGGAACGCGATTTACCTCATTTTTGAAAATCACTTTGAAATAGGATTCCTATATAAGCCTTGAAGCTGTTTGTTTGTGTCATTATTCTTCTTCACCAACTTTTGCATTCATTGATTCCGAGTTTTTCAATATCACTTTAAAAATGTACCTCGTTTTACCTTGCTTTCTCATGTCAAAATTAAAGCTGACGTTATAAACCAATCGATAGCAAATTTTGTCTAGTTGTAAATGAGGTACGACTTCTGTATCGTAATAATTTGCAAGGATTTTCCGCGCAAAATTTGTTGACTTTCTTGGCTCTTTCAGAAAGAAAATCTTGGCGATTTAATTATGCATTCTGAGTCTCTCTGTTAAATATTTTTTACAAATTACTTTCTGTTCGATTATGGCTGCACTATGAGCATTTTTCGGCGTAAAACTTTCTAAACTTTCGGAAAATTTGCTTGAAAGCATTAAACATGTGAGGTTTTGATAAAAATTGTTCCAAAAATGTTCATCACTCACCGCATTCCGTCATGAGCATCTTCTCACAAGCCAGATATTTTTATATCTAATTGGTTTCGTTTAGATATGTTCTCCTGTACTCAACCCCACTCCGAGCCAAAAATTTTCAATACACCAGAAGAGCTAGAAATACATCTAGCGAATTATCACTTCCGCAATCCATCATATGAGTGCTGTAAATGTAAGAGATCATTTATGACGCAAAATCCATTGGCTTTGCACTATCAGAACGGACATGGTATCACCGATAAAATCCGAGTAAGGTTTCAGTTTGTAAGCGAAAACTTCATACTGATCTGTTTTTGATGGCAAAAATAACTTCTTCTGTTATGCATTCGGCTTTTGCCGATGGGAAAATTGATGGGAACCGGTCAAAATCCCCCCGGTCAGAATCCCCCAGTGTTCTTTTTGCCATAACTTTTTACTGGAACATTCTAGAAGGATGGGTAATAGCTTAAATCAGAGCTAAGACTCTGGGCTACCGATCGTTATATTGCATGGTCCATCTCGATTCAAGGTTCTCGAGATTCAAGTCTTTTTGTCTCAAATTTTCGACTTTTCAAAAAAAGTTGAAAATTTGAGACAAAAAGACTTGAATCTCGAAAACCTTGAATCGAGATCCGGCGTGCAATATACCGATCGGTAGCCCAGGGTCTTAGCTCTGATTTAAGCTATTATCCATCCTTCTAGAATGTTTCAGTAAAAAGTTACGGCAAAATAGGCCACTGGGGGATTATGATTTTGACCTACACTCAAAATTGATGGAACAGAAGACCTCAAGCTCATGCCATATATTATTAGCTTAGATTGACTTTAAAATACTAAAAGAAATAATTTATTTGAAACTGGTCTTTGTTCTACAAATACACTGTACTGAATTTCAGATAAAATGCACTTTTGAGTCGGGTGTAATTGAAGACCGCCGCAAATTGTGGGAATGCCTTATTGAAAGCACATTTCCATTTAAATACGAGCCACAGCAAAGTGAAGATTATGATCTACCGGAAGGTAACTTCAGTAAACTGCTATTCAAAAACCACTTGCAATTTTCTACCGGGTGGCCCAAATATTTTTCTCATTTTGAACTGTTTATAAAATTTGAGATTTTTGGTCACATTGAGTTAATCTTTTTTAAATATGTAGAATAGAATGTGGCATTTTATTTGAGTACAAAACCGACATGACATGTCAAAAAAATAATTATCAAATCAACAAAATAGCGAGATCACTCTCTTTTTCTACGTATGTGAAATCCTTGCGAAATCGTCATTTTTGTCGAAAATTATGGAAGTGAGTTGCTTTTGAAGTCTACCAGCACCCCAGGGAAGCAAGTTCACATATTATCCACCAAACAAGAAAGCCCGTAAAAGTGTGGGTATGGATGTACGTATGTATGGATGTAAACACCCGTATCTCGCGATCCAGTCGTTAGCCAGACGCGAGTGATAGCTCAATCGATAGGTCTCGAAAAGTTAGGATGGGGAAAGCAAAAATTTTCAAAATTTGAAAATTTGAATTCGCGCCAAAACACAAAAGCGTGTTTTTAAGGGTTTTGGCCAGGGAAAGTGGTGTTTTTTATGTTCTAGACGGCCGAAGGCCGAGTTTTTAACGCAAAGCGTTAAAATTTATTGAGTTCAACGAATTCATTGACCCGACGGTTAACTAGCAGCTCTGCTGCTAGTACCTTTCTAGAATTCTGACAAAATTAGCTACTTAGTGAGGCAAATAAAACCTGACAAAGGCGTGGTCCCAACACGAAAATTGGGCTGAAACGGATAAGTTGCATGAAAAAGTGAGATCTCGCTGTTTTGTTGGTTTGATAATTATTTTGTTGACATGTCATATTGGTTTTGTACTCAAATAAAATGCCACATTCTCTGCTACATATTAAAAAAAGATGAACTCAATGTGATCAGAAAACTCAAATTCTATAGACAATTCAAAATTAGAAAAATATTAGGGCCACCCGGTATAATCAGAATAGAAGGATATTTTTTATACTCCTCCCAATTCATAGTTGGTGTTAGTCCATATTCGATCTTGTCTTATTTTTGTTCAAATGTCCATTTGTTCCTGCTCATTTTAAGTTATTGGGTCTTGGCACGAAAATAATCTCCGCTCAATGTTTAGAGTCATACATTGAAATAAAACTCAGAAAAGCTATTGGCAACCGCACATAAAATTATCATATTGAAATATTGCAGTTGAACTGAGAAAACTTTCCAGCACACCAAATCAAGAAGAACTACGATTAGATGTAGATAAATAATTTACCATAAACAATTTAGATATAGCTCAATGTGACGTATGCCGAGGCATAGTAAGTCAACCAAGTACGCCAGTCTCTACCATTATGGATCAATTAGAGCAACATCTCTATGGGCGGGACCATCATAATCGACTTATTTATCAATGCGATGATTGTAATTTTACACCTGCATATCCAACCCAGATACTACTGCTCAATCATTATCTTGAGGTCCATAATAGGACTACGCCTATTTCGGTTAGTTGTCATCCTTTAATAAAGGAGAGATTTTTCTAATAGAAACAGACTTTCAATCTTCCTTCACTGAAAACCGTGAAATGACACTCATCGCTCTCCTGTTTTCAAATGCAAATTTTATTCAATAGGAGAGCGACAGAAACAAAGAAACGTGCTCATATGCTTTTCCATTGGTGCAGTGTCTAGACTAATTGGTCCTAAGCGGAATTTGCTTAGCGCGGGACGGCATTCAATGAAAGAAGTTTGAAAGTCTGTTTCTATTAGAAAAATCTCTCCTTTACATTTTCAAACACATACTTGACTAACCGCACTATTGACTATCGAATCACATCAGTCAAATATATTTGTGGAACCAATATATTTTAGCTGGAAATCCAATACATTCATTTGACGTATTTCGCAAAAATTATACAAACTGATTTTGCCGTAAATCAGCCAAATTTGCCATATTTGTCAAAAGTACACACGCTTTCAAACGAGCTAAATATTTTGAGTTCAATAGTCAGAGAAGCGATTTACCTCGAAAATGTTTTTCTACTGGCATTCTAAGCGATATACAACAAACATTTTTGTGGAAGTCCATAGAGTCTTCGAAAAATGGAAAAAGGAGTAGCAAACATAACTAAATAAAAACTTCTTTTTTTGTGACATGGTTATTTATTGTGCACATCGATTTATAAATAAGCTAGAACTGTTCTGAAACATTCTAGAAGGATGTGTAATGGCTCAATCAAAAGCCCAGCGCCTCAGCATTTAATTAAGTTAGTACTCATCCTTCTAGAATGTTCCAGAACAGTGTTACTGTTTTCCCGCAAATTCTATTATTCAAATTCATTTGTTTGTCGGATAGAGTATATTGTTATTTATAAGTAGGTACTCAAATAAAATTGCTTATAGATTTTCTACACATTGGATAAGGATTTGATTGAAAAGCAGGGCAAAGTTCTAAACTGCCTAATTGAAGTGCGACGTTTTCTGGAATCGCGACAGACCAACTCTGAGCAATGGCCAAATATGGGAACAGTTTCAAATGTTCCTCATGCCTCTAATCAAGCTGTTAACGGTGAACCCGAAATTATATGGCTGAAAAATGATGGCACGACTGAAAATAACTTTGAACGAAAGCCTCGCATGCAAAGCATTCAGGCTATAGAACCAGATATGGTGTTAGATCAGTTCACATGCCGAAAAATTTTTGGCCGATCCCAATCATTGCCTCCTACGATGACACCAAATGAATGTCGCCCTGCACCAGACCACAATTCAAATAATGGGCCTACCGAGCCTCCTAATTTTGGTGACATTTTTAAGGAGGAAGACGAATTTGCGTCGCTTGACAGTGCCAGCGTTAATGGAGATGGAATTGAACAAATGCGTTCCATCGAAAGCTTTCAGGTTAGAGGGTCAGACATAATGACAGAAGACTCGAACAGGACGACAGATGACTACTCTGCTGCAAATCTCTTGTCCCAGACGATCGGATCTGTCCCTTTGACTATGCCGAATGAAAGTTGCTCTTCACTGGAACACAATCCAATGACTCATCAATTTAATGACACCCATTCAATGGCCGGCCCATCTAATGTATCGACTATTTTACCACCAAACATGGCCACATCCGGTAGTAGCGAAATGGTAATTGAAAATAATTTTCACATCGAATTTTAAAAATCGAAAATTTTACTCCCTCGAGATAAATTGGCCAAATTAGACCTGATTATGAAAATTTATGTGATGTTTTTAAACAAATTTTCATACGTGAATTTCAACTTTATATTTTCCAGCAATTCGATAATCCGTTGGAGAACTCCCATTCTTCACCAAATAGTAACCCGTCCAGAGATTCCGGATTATTTATAGCGAACGGTGCAGGTAACGGTGTCAATAAAAGCAGCCCACGTCAGAAAAGATGTAAAACAGTTGCACCTACATCCACTGGTGACGAAAGAAGAGGCAAAAAAAGACAATTATGTGAAAATCCGGTAATTCTGAATTGTAAATCAAGTAATTTGGAATTTGCAATCTATCATTCTGGCTGAGTTAAAGTCTCTGGCTAGTGTCCAGCACCTCAAAAGATTTATTAATTAGGGAATTGCTGTCATTGTTATTTTTTAGCAAAATTAAATAATGGATGACCAAAGCGTTTAAGTGATCAAAGATCACTTCTGGACTACAAACTACAAAATTTCGGAAATTCATGGTTTCTTGATTCCGTCCGAAATTTTTGCTACCAAGGTGTTTTCAGACATGGGGGTTGGATTCTGAAATCAGTCTTTAGAATTGCGTTTTCGCTTTTGCCCTAATGTAACTATTTTAGACACGTGCACAACTGACCACCAACAACCAGCTTCAGACAAATATGACACCAAATGAATGTCACCTTACACTGGAGCACAATCCAAATAATGGCGCTCCTACTGTTCTTTGTGACCTTCTTACGGAGGAAGACGAATTTGCGTCGCTAGACAGTGCCAGCGTTAATGGAGATGAAATTGAACAAAATAATTCCATCGAAAACACTTTGGTCGGAGGGTCAAATATGATGAAAGTTGATTCAAACAGGACGTGCGATGACATCTCTGCTGCAAATCTCTTGGGCCAAAAGATCGAATCAGACTATTTGACTATGCCGAATGGAAGTTGCCCGCCTAATTTAGTCGCATCCGGCAGTGGCGATACGGTAATTGTAAATAATTTTTCATGCAAATTTTCACATTTTGTACGTCAGTGGACTTCTCCCTCGTTATTGATGTAATATTGCAATGAACTCTTAGCGTTATTACTAGTTACAAATTTAAGTAGGCCAATTATGACCAAGATTGATAGACAAACAAAAACAAGTTCAAAATAACTCACGCTTAGGACACTAGCGCACCCAGGGGGTACCGGGGGTACGTACCCCCCCCCCAAAAAATCCAAAAAGCGGGGTACTGTGAGTGTTATTTCTTTAGCAAATTTAAATGAGGATTCTAAAAAACACCGGGAAATTGCCCTGAAAGTATTATGATCGCATTTTTTGAAATTATGTGTTCTGGTGTACTTTAGTGTTGCCTTTTCTCTTTTGCCAAAACAATTAACAAACAAACACTTCTCTTCAAGACAAAATGTTGAATTATTATTATTAAATCACATATAATCAATAATTGCTATAAAATTCCACAGAAAGCGAACTTATCGCACTGGAAACATGAATATGACGAACTACTCCAGGACCATAGCAGGCACATTTCCATAGAATGTACCAAAGAGAAGCTTATGAACAAGTTTATTGATGATGGCAACGGGATGCACGAAATTTCTTTTATTTGTCCGGTAAGCTTTGGTTTACGAATTGGCTATCAATTTCGCTGATTGCGCCAATTATATGTTTGACATCATCCGAAAATTGCCTATTCCAAGAAGGAGTAGGGCAGGTTGTAATCAAGTAGTTTATCAGACTAGCGGGAGCTCACAAGGGTGTTGAAGTTTTCTGCAACCATGGTTCCCTGACCCCGAAAACCCCATACATGACCCCCAACAGCCTTGAAATGACCAAAAATGCCATTTTCGACCTGTTCAACCTCCGTTTCGACCTGTTCGACCTATGTTCGACCTCCAAAATTTTGTCGAATTCGTGTTCCCCGACCCCGAAAACCCCTTAGCAGACATTACCCACCCGAAAAACGACCAAAAAGGCCATTTTCGACCATGTCGAACATTTTTCGACCCCTAGGGTATACCTGGGGTAAAAATAAATGTCGGAATCGTGTTCCCCGACCCCGAAAACCCTATATGTCATGTATTACACGCCTAAATCGGCCAAAAATGCCATTTTCGACCCGTTCGACCCCCGTTTCGACCTGTTCGACCTATGTCGACCCCAAATCTGAGTCGATTTTTGCCGATTTATGGGGGGTAATTACTATAAGGGTGACATTATCTGGGTCGAAAACAGCGTTTAACGGGTCTAAACGGCAGTCCAGCCAGGCAGGGATGCAGGGACGGACAGACACTGGCTTCTTAGTAAAGTAACATGTCGTCCGTACGCCGGACGTTTATTTGAATTTGAATTCCCGCCTTTGGCATTCTGTATTTTTGTCTGTCTGTGAGGTTTTTTCGGGAATTTTTGTCTAGCATCACCAAGCCAAACTCAGACTGAGCCAAACTCAGACTGAGTCAATCTCAGACTGAGGCAAAACTAAGACTGAGTCTGAGTTTGCGAGCCACCGCAGGTGGCGAGCCAATCCTGAGGTCGTGCGCGGAGCGCCCGACCTTCCCCCCAGAAATGTGAGTGAAGTTAGAACAGAAAAGGCATACTGATATAGAAAAGGCATACTGATATAGAAAAGGCATATTGATAAAGAAAAGGCATACTGATATAGAAAAGGCATACTGATATAGAAAAGGCATACTGATATAGAAAAGGCATACTGATATACAAAAGGCATACTGATATACAAAAGGCATACTGATATACAAAAGGCATACTGATATACAAAAGGCATACTGATATACAAAAGGCATACTGATATACAAAAGGCATACTGATATACAAAAGGCATACTGATATAGAAAAGGCATACTGATATAGAAAAGGCATATTGATAAAGAAAAGGCATACTGATATAGAAAAGGCATACTGATATAGAAAAGGCATACTGATATAGAAAAGGCATACTGATATAGAAAAGATATACTGATATAGAAAAGGCATACTGATATAGAAAAGGCATACTGATATAGAAAAGATATACTGATATAGAAAAGGCATACTGATATAGAAAAGGCATATTGATAAAGAAAAGGCATACTGATATAGAAAAGGCATACTGATATAGAAAAGGCATATTGATAAAGAAAAGGCATACTGATATAGAAAAGGCATACTGATATAGAAAAGATATACTGATATAGAAAAGGCATACTGATATAGAAAAGGCATACTGATATAGACTAGGAAGCTTAGAACATATTGTTATATTACCCAAGGACATACTGATATAGACTCCCCGCGCGCTAGCGCGCGTTAGCGCGCTAGTCTATAAAATATGTGAAATTATATTTATAATTAAAACACTTTTAAAATGCAATCTGTCTTCCAATTTTCTGGGAATATCCCCTGAATATTTCTGACTACGAGCATGGCGGGATATTGTGCTTGTGCTAGTGGACAAGCATAAGCACATGAGCGAGTATAGTTATTTAGGTATCTGGAGATCGTATTCGAATACCTGCAATCTATGAAAGGTGTGAACATCTCCAGTGCTTCGATTTGGAATTTTTCCTGAAAGAGCGGAGAAGTTATTTGAAATGTCCAATTTCACAATGTCCTACCGAAATAAAGGGTATACTGTGTGGACTACGTATCAATGAGTAAGTATAGAGACTTAATTAACCATGTTATTAATTTATTTTGTTTACTACTTTTATCTCAGGTTAGTTGGCTACTAATTACTGAATTTTTCAAAAAAATGAATACAGTCGGACCCCCGATAACGCGGTTCTCGGGATCAAACAAAATCCGCGTTATCGGGGTGGGGGGGGGGGGAGAGGTCCGACTGTATTTTGAATTCTGTGGCCCTCAAAATGGTGAAAATGTCTTCCAAAAAACATTATCCTACCAACAAGCACACCTAAGAATTACATGAGCCCCTCCCTCCCTGGCACAAAATGTTTCCTGTTTACGACCGAGATAACAATCCCTTTAAGATGTACTAAAGAGAATATTTTTTTAAGTTAATCGCGGGTTTTGTATTAGAGATCTTACGATATTATAGCGGTTAATATTCAATAAACACATTTATCGCTTATATTTCTAGATTTTTCGCTGATATTCTCTCTTGCCACCCCGATAAAACGAAAATTCAAATTTTTCATGACGGCACAGAAATTCAAAATGGCCAGTTCGTAATACCAGTAAAAATTGATGACGGAAGCGATGATAAATCGGATAAAATTCTATTGTGCGTGATGCAGGTAAGCAATCATATTAAAATATTTCAAAAACCGTTTTTTATAATTTCCAAAATTTCAAGGTTTAAAAATATGTAAGTTTACTCAAAGTATTTTCGAATTTTTGACATTTTAATTCTTCTTTTTAACTTTTGACCAATTATATAGAAAATTTTGAGAATGGTTTTACACGATTTTGTTAGGAAAGAACAAAAGGATCCTTTTTCTTTTTCTTCCCTAATAAACTAGGATCAATCTGTATTAGCTTAATTTATCCTGCATTTTTACGTTAAATCAATTTTCTGTCATTTTTTAGAAAATGCTATCCCGCGAAAATTCGAAGAATATACAATTTTCCGAAAATCCATTATACGGGCACAATGGTCAGCAGTCCCATAGTCAATTATCTGTGATTCAACCACAAGACCAACACTATCAGTTCGCCGACCAACAATTCCAGCCAACATCCTCAGGCATTCAGCCGACTCATCAACAGCCGACTCAACAGTCCAAACAGATTACGACCCATTCTGCAACTTCTAATGTAACTGCTGGAGATCAAGAAACAACATGCAACTTGCAACTTGTATGTTTTACTATCACATTAGCGAATGAGGACTCGTTAACATGAACCTATGCCTTATAAGATTTTGTTCAGTAAAAGTAGTGCTAAAATGGAAACTCGGCATGACCTATTGAAAATTGCTGGAAAACATTCAGCCTTTCCTAACATGCTAATCTTGCACAAACCGATGCGTGTTCTTATATTTTTTCGAAATTCTTGGAATGAATTTGTTTATATTTTTAGCACAACGCCAATTCGACGCCAAGTGGGACCAGTGATTGTGGTTCAGTTATAGCGAACGGTGCGCTTGATGCCAATACAAGTTGCCGTCGCAGGAAAAGAAGATTATCTGATGCTCCGGGGTATATTATTTTAACATTTTTAATATCAGTTTCAATGGATTTTACTCTCTTTCTTGTCTCTCTCTCTAAAAGCATTACTAGATAAATTTACTTGTACGTCTAAATGACGTTTTTCAATCAGAGATTAGAGTATATATTAAAATTAAAAAGTTTTCTAAAACGCTTAATTACATACAGGTATAAATATCATATATGTTGAAGCTAATATTGATGCAGCTGGCCCGGAACCGATTCGGCTTTCTTTGGGCCAAGTACGAAAAGCACTTGATCCCGATAAAAAAACATGCAGGATACGGTCCGGGGCCGAATTTTTGGCCGAAACCCGGCTCGGACTGCTAGCCGGTATCGAGCTAGGGCCGAATTCAGGCCCGCATAAATATTAACTAGTTAGCATTAATATTTACTGGCGTCAATATTAACTCCAACATATACAAACTAAATAAAAAAATCTAAAAAACTTGCAAAATGTTTTCAGACAGTAATCTTTTGGAAAAGCACATTTTTGCAAAAAATGTGCCTTCATGTTTGAACTATTTGTTTATTTCCCTACTTACTAAAAATATTTGTAGTACATCATGTGAACTTGATTTGGGACCATCAGTTAAAGGTGACGCGGTAAATGACAGCTTCCAACATACTCATGTGAAGCGGATGGACGAAATTGAGGTAAAGTAGACAACAACGAAACCTTAATTATTAAAATAAAAGAATTCGAAATAGTATGGGCAGAGAAATAACGGAACAGAAATATTATGCTGGTCCAGACGCTGATCCGTAATTTGCATACGACTCAGAATGATTTTATTCCAACTTTTCCGTCTCTATTGTCTTCAAATTGATTTAGAGGGGTCGTAATTATTCATCCTAGTTTTAGGAGGCAAAATTAGAGGTTGTTAAATTATTGAGTTTACGGTATATCTTTAGAAAACTTCACATGTTACCAGCTATGAGCAGCTTGATAGAAGGATTCAAACAAATATCGCGGGCATCAAATACTTACAGCGATGTAATATTTTGCCTAAAGCGAGAAAAGTCACGTGTCCGAGAGGTCTTATCAAATGTCTATATGGATATGATGCAAAAAATTGCGACATTAACGACTGTGAAGAATCGCCGCGGGTCATTTTGGGAATTCTTTATTGCTGGTCGCGTCAAATGAGTGAAGAGCAAATAATAGAGACAGTTGGAACGAAAGTTGGAACGGAAGTTAGCAGTTGTTTAGTTAGGAGTGTGTGCTCTTATGTTCACGAGGCATGTTATTGGCATGTCTACCATCGAAATCCGACAAAGAAAATCGGCGGCCAAGGTATGATCGTAGAAGTAGATACAAAAAAAGTTGGAAAACCGATGGGTCCTTGGAGCTGTATGCCGTGAAACCGAGGAAAAATGGATGGTAGTAGTTCCGGTAGGTGACATTTTTTCTTAAATAAAACACAAGTCCTAAATTTTTGATAAATTTTTGTTCTTAAATCTTAAATAAAGGTTTGAAAAACGTTGAATAATTGTCCCTGAAAGGAAATTTGTATGTAATATTTTTATTAAGGACGGCTTATTTAAGATTTTTTGTTTTATAACGTTTTTATTTTATAAAGTTAAACATTTTATAAAAAGTTTGAATTTTCGACCAACAGTTATCACCGAATGGTATTTGATTTACTTTTGATTTTTGAGAAATTGTGCCAGAAATGTGTTTCGTATCACGTGCATCAAAGTCCAGAATTCACAACAAAAATATTTAGAATTGCTATTCCGATACTCTGATTCCTCTAGTTGTGGAAAATGTGCACACAAACTCTATCGTTGTTACTGGTATATTCGGATGCTATATGACGTCAGATGCTATGAAACGTCATTTTCCATATCATGTGGCAAATAGCCAGCGAGATTGGGTGCCTCAAACAATAGGGCATGTTTGGGACAGTGTGACAGAATTCATCCTACCCAACCGTGAAATTAGTCCAGCATCTTTGCCATTATATTTGACAGAATGGCTCCGGCGTGACGAAATAAGGCGTAAAAATGCTGACCCCTTTGATGAAATTCTCAAAACAGTTGCGGAATTATGGCCCGCCGAAGCAAAGAATGAAAATAGTCGTAGTGTAGTTATTCCAGAAACTGGTGAGGAAATTGGTGCAGTCGACTATAAAATCGAGGTATATTAGAGAAACGGTAATAAATTATGTTTGATGCGTAATATACGCGGATAGGTTTGATCTGATATTCAGTCACTAGCTGAGGTGTGGTGCCTACGGCACCATGACGGCTTAGGCTGTTACTCCAGTGGCTTTGTCAGTTAGTCTAGCGGCCTTTGGCCGCTCAAAGGGGGATTTGTGGTGCCTAATTATTTGGGGGGTGCCTGGCTTTGTCAGTGAGACTCGCGGCTTTCGGCCGCTCGAACGGGGGATTTGGGGTGCCTAACCATGTGGTATCATTTTCACGCTAAGTCAACGGTGCATCAGAATCCGGGATTCTGAATCCAGATACCCAAAATCTGACCTCGGATTCGGATTCCCCGTATCCGAAAACCCCCAGGTACCAAAAATTTCGGTCGGAATCCCAGATATATGAATTTTGTAGTTTGTGCCCTTCCAGACTACAAACTACAAAAACGCGTTACCGTGTGAATGAATGAATGAAAGAATTAGGCCGCATATTATAAAAGTTTTGTCTGACTGAATTGGTTGATGAGTTCTAAATTCAAAATATAGAATAGATTCTATAGAGAAAAATTTGAAAACGGTTTTACACAAATTCTGTGAAAATTGTATACCCGTTGATTTTGTTAGGAAGGAACAAAAGGATCCTATGTTCTTTCCTAATAAAATACGAACAAACGGTATTAGCTTAATTTATCCTGCATTTATTTCGTTAAATCAATTTTCTGTCATTTTTTTAGAAAATGCTATCCCGCGAAAATTCATCTAACGGACACAATGATCAGCAATCCCATAATGGATTGTCTCTCAAGTCGCCTCCTCGTCCTCAAATTGCTGCTCGCTATAGCGGCTGAATTTCGAAAATTGTCCATTTCCTCGTTTCGTATTTCAAAATCGGTCATTTCCCTCGGATACCTGTTGCCAAGTGGCGAATATTCCATGAGAAAGTAGTCAAGGCAAAGAATGGCCTTCGCAATTGCGTCTGACACTCCATGGCTTGTTTCGATAGGGCGAGGCAAAATTCGGGATTTCTCAGCGATAATGCCAAAAGTATTTTCGATGCAACTGCGGGCCCTGCTTACTCTGAAATTTGCTTTTTAATCTGCAATTTAATTTTAAACACAAGAGTAAGCAAAACCGGTGGCTTTCGCCGCCGGATGTCTCGAATTTCCGGAAGCCTGACAATTTTTGGCAAGAAACGCCATTTTTATGTGATCTGCACGGAATTTTTTTGCACAATGCCTACTCAGAATTGGGAGGGGAGCATTTTGAGCTATCATGCACCCCTAAAGGAGCTGATCCCGAAAAGTTTTTTTTTTTGGCAAAAATGACACTTTTTGGGCCAAAAAACTGAAATTCATGTGATCCGCACGGACATTTTTTCCGGATTCCTTTTTAGAATGCCCAGGGGAGCATTTTGAACTATCATGTGTCCTAAAAGGAGCTGATCCGGGAAAAAGGCTTATTTAAGCCTTTTCTGACGCGACATCAGTAGACTCCTGCGGTTTCGGTTAGAGTGGACAAAAAAATTGACTTTCCAACGTTCGGTAGATTTTCAGATATAAGCGTTCCCGACAGACAGAGTCCATCTGCACATTATATAAGGAAAATAATTATGTCATCAATAATTTCGCTATTGTAACCCTAGCTTAACAAATTTTTCTTACAAAATACGTTTATGTATTTTACTTTTACATTTTCCAGCAAAATGATAATCGGCTTGAGAATTTCCATTCTACACCAGATAGTATTCAGCCGAGTGGTTCAGGCTTAACTGTAGCGAGCGGTGTGAACAATGCTGCCAGCACAAGTTTCCGACGCGAGAAAAGAAAAGAACGAATAATGTCTTTACCCATAGATGCCGAGATTATACAATGCGTGAAAAGACACTTATGTGAAGCGCCTAGGTATGTTTTTTCTTCTTGGTAGAAAGTTTTTATACAAATTTTAAAGGAAATGAATTTCGTTTCTATTTTGCGTATTTTTCTCGATAGCCTGGGACAGTTTTTCTCTATGCCGAAGCACAATGCAACTTCAATAAAACTATGTTTTATTAGAAAATTGTGTTTAAACTTACTAAGAAAAGTTTTTGTAGTTCACCGACAATGCAACGTCCTGTAAACAAGAAAACACCCACCAATGTTGCCAGTTATTCCCAATCCACAGATGCGGACCGACTAGGCGGAGTTGAGGTAAGTAAAGAAGAATATTTGCATTTGACAATAATCTGTTGCCTACAGCTTCCGACAAAAATGGTTTTCGTGGAAAATTGTAAACTTTTTTATCTGTTCCTGTTATATTTGAAACACTTTTCAAACGGGGACAAAATTTAGTCGGCTTAGCTTTTCAATTCCAAAACTCGGAGAAAATTGCGATAAAGCTATTAAAAGTTAATTTTTTGAAATAAAAGTCTAGAAACTTAATACATCTGGTTGACGGTATTTAAAGGTATGGTATGAAATGCCGAAGTTTTGATAAAATTTTTGAAATTGTTAGCCAAAAGTCAGGTGGTTTTTGCAAACTTGTGTCTACTGCCTGTGACCAGATATGAGGGTACTTTTGAATATGTCGATTTGAATTGGCGCCAGTGGCGACAATTCAATTTAGAAGGGGGCTGGCGCAAATCTGATATTGCTGACCCCCTCTAAAATAGGATTTTAGAGGGGGTCAGCAATATCAGATTTGCGCCAGCCCCCTTCTAAATTGAATTGTCGCCACTGGCGCCAATTCAAATCGACATATTCAAAAGTACCCTCATATCTGGTCACAGGCAGTATTTATCTCATATTTCTGATTACGGCTTTCTGATTACGGTATTTTCTATAATATCATCCATCATTGGATGGATGACCAAAGCGTTTAAGTGATCAAAGATCACTTCTGGACTATAAACTACAAAATTACGGAAATTCATAGTTTCTGGATTCCTACCGAAATGTTTGTTACCAAGTGGTTTTCAGACATGGGAGTTGGATTCTGAAATCAGTTTTTAGGTATCTGGATTCAGAATCCCGGATTCTGAGGCACCGTTGACTTAGCGTGAATACGGTACCAAATCGATGGTATTAGGTGCCCTTATAGGTTTTCGGCTATGGTGAAGCTAATGCTGAAGGCAGGTTTTGTGTATCTGGATTCAGAACACCGGATGTTGGGTTCCGAAGAACCATGGACTCAGTGTGAAAATGGTACCAAATCACTGTGATTTAGCACCCTTACAAGGAGGGAAAACCCGCGGATGAATGTGTTGAATTGGAATTTGAAATTCATGTGATCTGCACGGACATTTTTTTTGCAAATTCCCTACTTAGTTTTCCCAGTGGAGCAATTTGACATATCGCCCTCCCAAAAAGGAGCGGGTCTCGAAAAGTTAGCCTTAAAAGTACGAAAAGTGCAAAATAGCCACTTTTTGGCCCAAAATTAGAAATTCATGTGATCTGCATGGACATTTTTTGCATATTCCCTACTCAGTTTTCCCAGGGGAGCATTTTGACATATCGTGCGCTCAAAAACGAGCCAGTCTCGAAAAATTACGAAAAGGTGCTAAAACGGCCCCCTGGGGGATAAAGGGGGTCGTTTACCCTCTTTTGGTGGGTGCCGGGGTCTGAAAAAAATTCACAAACTAAACCTATCCTAAAACGGGGGTATCCGCGGTTTTTGGGGTTCTATCGTGCAAAAAAAATTTGGGCGAACATGACACAGAGATTGCGGTTTAGGTAAGAGTGTATCGGTTTTCGGTTCTCTAACAACCCTTAGGCAGTCTTAATTAGGCTTAGACGCCCGAACATCCCTTACGCACCATTCTCGGTGCTTACTACACCGGGAACGATGCCTACGGCACCGGGAACGATGCCTACGGTATCGGGAACGATGAAGACAGACACTACTTTTTTTCATAAACTTGAGAAAGTGAGTTCTTTTTTGAGCAAAAAAATATCTGCAAAAATGTCACTAAGCAGAAAAGCTGTAGGTACCAATGAAAGTTGCTCAAAAATTGTCTCATACTCGCCATAATCAGAAATAAGTACTTTAATACTGCGTTTTCTATTGAAATTACTTTAGCAAATTCCAAAAACACCACTAAATTGCTCTAAAAGTATCATGAATCATATTTTTTAAATAAGGTGTTCTGGTTACTTTAGTGTTGCCTTTTCGCTTTTGGCCTAATGTAACCATTTTAGACACCTGCACAACTGGAAATAACTGATAGCGCGGGCATTACCTACCTGCAAAAATACAATTTTTTGCAAAAACAAGTCATCTGTCAAAAGTGTGGAAAAGACAGAAAACTTCGTGACTACAATGGCAAATGGCAATGGTGCTGCACTAAAGCTAAGTGCATGAACCCAGTGGGGCTTCGAGCTAACACTTGGATTTCCAACACAAAGCTCTCAATACCCGATATATTACGATTTCTTTATTGCTGGTCTCGTCAAATGACCCCCGAGAAAATTGCAAAGAATGTCGGATGTAGCATTAGAACATATTACAATTGGGCTGAGTCTCTCCGCGAGGTATGTGCATGGTACGTCTACGACCGAAATCCAACAAAGACAATCGGCGGTAAAGGTATGACCGTTGAAGTGGATGTCAAGGCCTTTGGGCAACAAAAGCAATGGGTTCTTGGAGCTGTATGCCGAGAGACTGAGGAAAAATGGATGGTGGTGGTTCCGGTAAGGCATGTGCCAAACACCCTGAGGTTATAACAAGAATATTTAGAATTGCGAAAGTGACACTCTGACGCCCATAATAGAGAAAAAAGTGCACCCAGAATCCACCATTGTAACAGGCAAACTACTAAGCGATCTCCGTCTGAAACCTCATTTCAAAGATCATTGTCCCGTTCGTCGGAATGGCAACCCTGACGCCCACACTAAAACAATTGAGCAAGCTTGGAATAGTCTGCATACAGTATTTCCCAATATAGCCTTTCAATATAATTCAACAACTTTTCAATATAAATTCCTAATTAATATCGCAGAATGGCTCTGGCGTGACGAAATTGATCGTAAAGAACGTGCCGACCCATTCGATGAAATTCTTAAAACAATTGCGGAATTTTGTCCCCCAGGAGTAAAGACGCACTTGCCCGTTCCAGAAGATTTACCAAAGTACATGGACGTCAAGGAACAGGTAGCGTACAATATATTTGTATAATAAACTCAGGCTCACAAAAATTGAACCCAAAGGAAATTAAAATTTGAATTGTATAATTTCTTGCCAAAGCAACAAATCTGCTTAGAAACATTCTATAAACGCGGGTGATGGCTTTGTCGGAAGCCCGGAATCTCGGTTTTATTTGAACGATTACTCGTCCTTCTAGAGCGTTCCAGAAGAATCAAATCTGTAATTCTAACACTTTAGCTCTTTTGGATTCCTTTTGTGATCGTGAGTGTACATTATCTGTTAGACAATTCTTGTTATTTACCTTTGTTTTAATTGTGCATATTTAGGCGTAGAAAAATGATGGAGTAGACAGGAATTAGAATTCTTTGCGCACGTGCCAAGACGACCAGCAAACGGTGTACATTGTGAGAACTGCGACATTCCAATAAAGACAATATGATAATATTTTGCGTTTTTTATTTATTGTTAAACTGACTTGTGAACTCTGTATCCGGGAAACTGCAACCTGTCAGAAATTATGCTTTTTGTTGAATGTTACCCTGAGGATTTCGGTGCCGCTGAGCATAAATTCTATTAAATGGGATCGGATTCAATGAAATCAACCAATGTGATTGGGGCTGTGGGATTTTTATGAATTCTGCCAATTTTGGTTTTTAGAGTTCCATAATTGCTATTATAGTACACCGAACCTCAGAATCTCAATTACAATTCGTGGTCAGCGCACTGATACCGCAAAGAAAAACTGGAAAATAGCACTTGATTCCAATACCTCGCTTTCCAGTTCCTGATTTTTCTCCATTCTTATCTTGTTCTATTTCAAGCCGAGCCGAATCAATTTATTTCTTATGATGTTTTCAACTCAACTTATACACCTAATAATTAAATTTCTTATTTCTCTTAATAAACTTTTTCCCTGGTAAGATTTTTTATTCATTAAAATATTCATACCATTTTCAGGTAAAAAATCCCAAGATCTGGTCCATCTTGAAAATCAGTCCATATGGATACAGGGACATGTGAGAAACCTATAATTTTTATTTCAGTGGAGTATCTAGAAACGAAAATATCTGAACTCCTGGGACTGAGCCTACTGTTGTGAGCAGGGATGAGATTTTGGCCCTTGCACAAAGGAAAATAGGTCTTTCTGAGAGCTAAATAAACCTAACAAAGACCCTATTAAACCTGCTGGTCGGTCCTTTGTGAACGCCCTAACTTAGCCCCCAACAATGTGTTGGGGGCTAAGTTAGGGCGTTGAACGTGTTGGGGGCTAAGTTAGGGCGTTGAACGTGTTGGGGCCTAAGCAAGCTCATTGTGAGAAGAGAGTTGTCTGTTTTGTCTGCTTACTCCTCACTCAAATCACCGACCTCGTTATTGCGACAATTTGACGCTATTACGTGAAGAAATAGGCAGACGAACAGAACCTCTTTCTCACAATGAGCTTGCTTTAAGCCCCAACATATTCATAGTCCTCAACTTACCCACAACACATTGTTCTAATTTTCCCGGAGTTTTCACAAAAGATCGACCAGCAGGTTTAATAGGGTCTTTGTTAGGTTTATTTAGCTCTCAGAAAGACCTATTTTCCTTTGTGCAAGGGCCAAAATCTCATCCCTGGTTGTGAGTGGATGTTCGTTGTTCAAATGTTTCTTGTCCCGAAAGGAATTCGTCTTCACTTCTCTTTCTACTCGTGTTCTGAAGTGTTGTGGTTCGTCTCGTGTGCGTTCGTGCCGTATTGATCTTCTGTGATCATATTGCTCTCATCTGAGTATATTTGTGTTTATCGTCTTGACTTACATTATTTCTTTGTTTGTTTACTGTAATAATAAACTTGTTGTATTACTTCGGTGTACTAGGTAACAGGTCTTATTACAAAACATAACACCTACGTATACGCTTATCAAGAATCTGTATATAATTGAACAAATTGGCAATTATAAAAATTTAGAGCCATCGTTAATCTCATTTTTGTATTAGCCCATAGTTCCGCCTGGTGCGGTCTTCGCTATAATTCTTCAAAAACAAAAGAAAGAAGTTTTTCCAAAATAGCAAAAACAGTTTGAATTCTGAAATTATGACCATTAGAAATAGTTGTCTAAAATTTGCAGAAAAAGCTGCTAATTCTTTTGTTCTCAGAAGGTCTGACAAGGAACACTCACCTGGTGCAACGCCGACCTGGAGAAACGAGATGGATAGGAATTTACCCCACCTTGTGGGCATTCTAACGGTATCAAGCTTTTTTCCGAATGCGATACGAAAAAAAAGTTAGCCTTACACGGAAAATTGGATTTTTACAAGGAAAATGCGAGAAAATCCGACTTCAGAGGCCGTTTTCGGGCGTTTTTGTCCATGAAAGTGGCAAAAATAACCTCACATTCGTGTTCCCCACAATTTTTTTGGTAAGATAACACTTTTTTCAGAATTTTTTGAGAAAAAAATTTTTTCAGGTTTTTTCACCTGGTAGCACAAAAACATGAAAAAATTTTTTTCTCAAAAAAGTTATGAAAAAGACGCCATCTTACCCAAAAAATTACGGGGAACACAAATATGACATTATTTTTGCCACTTTCATAGACAAAAACGCCCGAAAACGGCCTCTGAAGTCGGATTTCCTCGCATTTTCCTTGTAAAAATCCAATTTTCCGTGTAAGGCTAACTTTTTTTTTCGTATCGTATTCGGAAAAAAGCTTGGTACCGTTAGTATGCCCACAAGATGGGGTAAATTCCTATCCATCTCGTTTCCCCAGGTGGGCGTTGCACCAGGTGAGTGTTCCTTGTGAGCAATGCCAACCCAATGAACCTTTTGAATTGAAAGGAGATACTTATAAGTACATAGCGTCACAGAAACTTGACAGTCTTGGAATTACTTAACACCTACTTGCTATAAAAGCCGAAAAACTTTACCACAATTCATCCGCCGGAATTTGGGAAATCGTGTCTTTTTACCATTTTTAATGTTGTCCGGTTGCCGAGAGTTCCTAGCGAAGTGAGGGCCGCTTCGCGGCCCTCACTTCGCTAGGAATTTTTGAAAAATTTTGAAACTTTTGCCTGAACATTGAAAATTTTGAAAGAAAATTTTCTCTAACCTCACACATTTTTTCAAAATTTTCGCCTGCGTCGCTATTTTTTCTTTGATTTTTCTCTTATATCGTACATTTTTCAATTTTTTTTCGCCTGCGGCGCGATTTTATCCCGGCGAAATTTTAGATGCGCCTATTTTTCATAGAAATTTTGTTAGAAAAATTGCCAAAGAAGTACAAATATGGCACCCATCTATAACGCTTATTCAGGAGCTAAATAGTCGACCTAAACCGGTTATATTCATGTTAAAAATTTTTGGATAAATACAGATAAAATTTGACTTTGCATGTAAAATTTCTTTAAAAATCTAAAAAAATCCCTAAAAAATAGACCAAACCGTCTAAATTTTGTCTATTTATAGTAAAAATGCGGAATACTAGCTAAAAAAAGGAAAAACACAAGTTTTTGACAACAAAAAATTGGCGGGAAAAAAAATTCAAACGGACTCGGCGAGTCCGGACTCGACTCGGACTCGGTGACCACTATCGAGTCCGGACTCGGAATCGCTCGGATTCGGTGAAAAATTCCGATGCCTAATAACAATACGTATGAAAATGCAACTCATCAAGTTTTAAAAATGGCGTATAGAAAATTATTGAAAAATATCGCGAATATTACTGCCGAAAATTATTGAAAAATATTGAAAATAGCATTTGAGCTGAGCATGACTCGGGCCATCAAACCCCAATCTTGGAAACCTTGGCCAAAACAAGCAAGATCAGTTTTTTGGCGTTGCGAAGATCCAAGAAAATATGAAAAATCTTTAACCTAAAATTTGGACATTGAAAAACAGAAAAGATGAGAAAAATAACGCAAGAATAATAACAATACCGCATATACAAATTAAGTCAAATTTTCGAAACTATATTAAATAGTTAATTTTCACGACACACATTTCTGGGCTGAAGTCAGTGATGATAGTCAGCTGCAGATAATGGTGTCGGGGAACTTATTGTCAGACCCGCAAAGCTTTTATGAGGGAGCTACAACCCTGGTAAAGCGTTCTTTATAAATTACTGAAAATACAATAGAAAACTATCGGGGAAAAGCCCTTTTTGAGCTTTATCAATATATTTTGTGCAATTGTGATTAGGTGACTTTCATATAAGTCAACAAACAGTAGATCAAACGAGTGCAAGCAGAACAAGGAAAACTGTGTTTATTTGAGATTAGTTGATATGTAAAGTTGGCACAAATTAATCAATGGATACAAAGTTACAATTAAAGCGTGAAGTCTCTGAAAAGATAGTCAGTCAGAAACAGGGAATCCGAAAGGCAGGAACCGGAAAGTGGGAGCTTATGTCAGACCACTATTTTTAGGCAATAAAATTGCACCGATATGATTACCGTGTGGAAAGCCGAGAGGCAAGAACAGTGGGACAGATGTCAGGCCACAGATTCAGGCCAGGCAAAGTTGAAAGTAAAGTAAAAATGAGTCTGCGCGGAACAGCCGCAAAATCGTGAAACCGTGAACCGAGAAAACCGTTTTTTGGGCTTGTGGGAAGGGACTTATATACTAAGAGAAAATGACGTAATAGGTGTTTTGAAATGCTTGGCTATTGTGCTAGAAAAGTGATGTGCGCGATTTCGGTGTTTATAGGCAGAAAGGGAAGATTTAGGCTATTGAATTTGATAGTGAATCATACTTTGAAAGAACGGAAGAGTTTATTTCTTTTGTTATTAAGCAAAAAATGTTGCAAGGAGAAATTTGTTATGTCCTAAATTTGGACTGGTTGTGAAATTGGGCTTATGAAATTGATCGATGATTAAGCTAAAGAGAAGTGCAAGAGAAATATAAATTACGATATTCTAAATTAAATGGTGTATTATTTTTGAATTGTTTTATTTCGCTTCGCGACAAATGGTCCTTGCCAGAAGGAATACTGAGAAATGGACAACCAAGGCAAAACATTGATGTCAAATGGTAAGTTAATGGAAAATTTCAGTCATTGCCATGGAGAAGCAGATCAATGAATCCGAAACTAGCGTGATCACAATGCCAATCTCGGCCGTCGAAGTGGCCCTAGTCGGAATCTTAGTTGAGATGAAGCAGTGTTCCTCTTTCATATTTCTACAGTCGAACTTTGTTTGGCAATTTTCTCTAAAATTTCACCAAAAATTTCAAATTTTTGGCCCGAATTTGAATTTTTTCTAATAATTTTACAACATTTTGAAATTTTTGACCAAATTTTGGCCAACTTTTAGAAAATTTTTCAAAAAAAAATTTTTCACAAAATTTGGCCGAAAATCGTCCAAAAATAGGCAAAAATACAGTCAAAAAGTTTAATAATTCGTTTATCGGAAAAAATATTTGGAAAGGATTTGTTCCGTACAAATTTACCTCAGTTATCGGAAATTGTCCTCTCCAAAAATATGCGGGTGATAAATTACCGAAGCTCATAAAATAAAAAGTTATTGACAAAAGTGATTGCTTGATGAAATTTAAAACTCCGCAGACTTGACAAACTGACTTTGTCAAAAAATCAATAGGGGGACCCTATGCATTTTTGGGCGAAAAATGTAGGATGGGGGGGAACTAAACAAAAATGCCTTATAAATTGTTTAGTTACCCCCCCCTCATCGGATGGGGGGGAACTAAACAAGTACCGATTCTTCTATCAAAATATTTGAAAAATTTGGAGGAAGTTGGAAAGATATTTTTCAGATTTTCCAGAAAAGTGTCTGAAAATGAACTCACAAAAGTCCAGTTCGATGAAATCATCGCCTGGCAAAGGTTTTTCCTCGGCCACCGACGAACCCGAAAGTCAAACACAGAATTTTTTATCCGTCACGTTTTCCGCGCTTTCTGCTGTCTACTAGATTTGTGAAAAGTGCCATTTTTAGTACTTCTAGAAAATATTCAGTTTTGTGACGACTTTAAATTGTTTTATTTGTGTTGCATTTTTATCACTTTAGTAACCTTCTAGCTGAGTTGCTTCTTAATCTGTTACTGTTTTCTTCAAGAACTTTACTTTTTGTACGTGACTTTTGTTTCATGTGTCTTTGTTTGTATTTAGAATCACCCTATCCCAAATTTGGGATTCACCAATTTGGGGTTCACCAAATTTGCAGACAAATGGTTATTGGAAACAAAAGATAAGGGCGAACAAAGGCCATGACCGAAGGTAAACAAAAGCGAAGACAGTTTTGGGCTCAAAATAGTTAATAGCGTTTTCTTCTACTCTTTTCTTTAATGAACATTCTTATCTGTAAATTGCAAATTTGAATGTCAAGATCAATTGAGCGCTTTACGTCAGAGGTTAATTATCTTTTAGTCTTGACAAACTTTCGCAAGAAACAGTAACTTCAAAGCAAACAAGAAAATAAAAATTATGAAGTTTCAAAGATACTTACTATATTCGGCAATGGCAAACAAAGATTGTATGTATTTTAACGAAACAATGTTTAGTGAATGAATTCAGCAGAACCCAAAAAAGTTGACAGAGACAAAGCGGTTCCAAAAAGTTGTAGTTTTTAAGGGCATGGAATACCCATATATTCACCAAGGCATACATTTAGGGCTATTTGCCCGGGCTTTTAGACTAAAGTCATACTGATTAGACTTAAATTTCGGGTAAGTACATGAAAACACATAAAAACATTGAGAATCTATATTTGCAATACGTGAAAGTAGAGCATATCCAAAAATTAAGTCCTGGGGGTCTCGACGAACTGAACCAGAACGCCCACACAGCGTTCTCGTTCAGTTCTCTTTATATTGTTGCTCAATTTGTTATGTTGCCTGTAAATTTTGCCAACTTTCAATTATTTTGGCGAACAAATTGTCATTCAAATTCTTTACTTGCCTTATTCTATATCATTTCTATATTTCTGTTAGATAATGTAAAATATTTGGAAAAGCTGGTTGCCTTAAATGCCTTTCTTTGCTTTGAGGTTATGGCCAATAATGGTGAATCTAATATTTTCGATGTGGTCTTTGATCTCTGAAATTTAGGTGACCGTAGCGTTCGATTTTTCTAAGCTACAGATCCTAATTTTTCGGCAATTGCTCTTGACTATGAGTTTGTTACGTGTATCAAAGCCCGGTTGAGTATTAAGTCTTACAGCCTTTATTTCAAACTTACTTTATCCCATGTGTGTCTTTTATAGCATTTTTATCACTTCATCCTGTTTTTGTACCTGCCACAGGACTTACATCATACCTGCCACAGGAATTTTTGGAGATAAGACGGAAACAAGCAAATTTTTTTCAAAACCAGGAGAATATCCTGAAAATAAAGTAACTTTATAAGTCAGGATATGGACTCGGCCTGGATCAACTATTTGAACTCTGGAAAACGATTGATTTACAGTTTTTTTAAGCCGTTCTTTCTTTTCTCAAAATAAGAGAACATTATGCACAAAAATATTTTGAAGCATTGCATTTACAAAATCAGGTGACGAACTCAGACCGTATCACCCTTTTGGAGATTAGTAAACAGCTCATCCCAGTTTTTTATTAGACTGTAGAGGCATCTATGATCGAGACGTGAAGAACACTCTCTCAGCTGAATTCTGAATCTGCTTTCGTTTATAAACATCTTATATTTTATTTATCACTGTTATCCCCCCAAGTCTGTAGATGGGAATATAAATGCAAATCCAAGCAAAAACATTTTCAAGTTGATCTTCAAATTGCCGCTTTTGATATTCGCCGTGCGCTAAGGATCAAAAATATACCGTAACTATACTAAAATATATTGTACCTCTAATTTAACTCCTAGAGGTACAATTATTGAATCGAGCTCTAGGGGAAATGACGGTTGGATCGCAATTAGTGCTGCAAATTTAATATGTCTCTGCGGCACATTTGTTTTAGTGACAGTTGATCGATTTTTGTCCTGTATTTTACTCCTGCAAAACCTTTGCTTTTGCCTTATGTTTTTATTTATTTATTTATAGAATGCGTCTAAATGGAAAAACGTAGGAATGGAATAAATTGTATCCAACGTCCGAAGCGAAAACTATTATCGATATTCTTACTGGATTCAGTATTATTCTCATCGACCAAGAATAGTTTAACAGAATCTTCACAATATTTGGGTCTCTTCCCTTACCCAAAGAAACCTTTGTGGAAGAGAAGACTTGACTGAAAAATTCAAGTATTTTGTGAAGGTTCTGTTCAACACTCTTTGGCCGTCAATAATTGCGCACAATTATATATGAACTTCTATCGTCCCTGCCAGCTCAAAGTCTTGAGCCTCAGCGTGAGAGGTGGAAATATGAGCGGGAGCTAACAAAGCATTGGTTTGAAGAAGGTACTTATTTGCATTCTCCAAGATAATAAAATTTTGTTTCGGTTTCGCCAAATCCAAGAACTTTGGGAGGTGATGTGTCCAACGACATTTTGAATTATGAAGAATTATGCGATTTTTAAGCATTACTCAAAGCTAATCGTAATTTTGAGCTTAATTATTAATAATAATCCATTGAATAATTATTGAAAATTTTCGAAATTTTGGAAATAAATCTCAAATTTAAAATTATGATTTGAGAAATGGCTCAAATCGAGCTCAAGTATTATGCCATAATATAGATCCATCAATCAAAGCATAATCTTAAGTCTGAGCTTAGTTATTAAGCTTAATGTGCTAACCGATTTTCGCAATATGTCAAACTTTGGAAGTAAAATAACTAGCTTCAGACTTAAGATTATGCTTCGAGAAATGGCTAAAATCGAGCTCAAGTATTATGCCATAATATAGATCCATCAATCAAAGCATAATCTTAAGTCTGAGTTTATTTATTAAGCTTAATGTGCTAGCCGATTATCGCAATATGTCAAACTTTGGAAGTAAAATAACTAGCTTCAGACTTAAGATTATGCTTCGAGAAATGGCTAAAATCGAGCTCAAGTATTATGCCATAATATAGATCCATCAATCAAAGCATAATCTTAAGTCTGAGTTTATTTATTAAGCTTAATGTGCTAAGTTCAAGTTTAAGCTTAGTTATTTGCAATTTAGCAATTCAAAAAGGCTTCCTGCATTTCTTTTGTTTAAATTTTTGTTTAAATTAATTTCAGAGCCGAAACCACTAATATTTTGAGTCTCTTTTACACTCTGGTATTACCCTGGAGTAGCATTTCATTTCCAAAAATTTCAATACAGTGTAAGTCAGTTCCTGCCAGCCATTCGATCTATGACTCGCTGTTTTATCTTTAAAAGTTTTAAATTGATACTTGTTTAGCTTTAAAATATATCGCCATTATTTATCGCCACATTTTCCGAAGGGACATTGCTCCGTACGTTCTTGCCATTTTGATCGATAATCGCTGTTTATCTCTGCCGCCCCATCCACTATTACGTTGTCTCCTATTGACTCCATTATAAGAGGGAACCGCTCATTTGTGAGTGAAAAGAGAATTGATGTCCTCTCAGGAGAAGGACGGAGTTTGTGACAGATATTCAACGTGGTGATGTGTCCGACGACAGTTTGAATTATGAAGAATTATGCGATTTTTAAGCATTACTCAAAGCTAATCGTAATTTTGAGCTTAATTATTAATAATAATGCATTTAATAATTATTGAAAATTTTCGAAATTTTGGAAATAAATCTCAAATTTAAAATTATGATTTGAGAAATGGCTCAAATCGAGCTCCAGAATTATGCCATAATATAGATACATCGATCAAAGCATAATCTTAAGTCTGAGCTTAGTTATTAAGCTTAATGTGCTAACCGATTATCGCAATATGTCAAACTTTGGAAGTAAAATAACTAGCTTCAGACTTAAGATTATGCTTCGAGAAATGGCTAAAATCGAGCTCAAGTATTATGCCATAATATAGATCCATCAATCAAAGCATAATCTTAAGTCTGAGTTTATTTATTAAGCTTAATGTGCTAACCGATTATCGCAATATGTCAAACTTTGGAAGTAAAATAACTAGCTTCAGACTTAAGATTATGCTTCGAGAAATGGCTAAAATTGAGCTCCAGAACCATGTGATAATATAAATGCAATATCCTAAGCATGACCTTAAATTTGAGCATAGTTATTAAATCTAATAATCATCCTAATGCGCAAGTGACTTCACGTGCCATTTGCCCAGAATTATGTACCCCTCCCTACAGGGGTGTGTGATAGCTCATTTTGTAGGTCTCTGCGAGAAGAGACGGAATTGAAAAAATTTTGACCGGCGATCACAAAAAGTGCCATTTTTGCCAAAAAGTGGCATTTTTGTCAAAAAATGACATTTTAATAATTAATTATTATATTATAAAAATTTAACAATTGTTTTGCTGAAACATAGAAACACTTTTTTGAATTTTACCTCTTCATATATCATTTCCGATTACGTCACATGTCTTTGCCATAAAAATATGTCATTTCAGATATTGTTCGGTTGATTCGCGAAAATTATACGAAGATCACTTCTTTGTCTTTCTTCTTTCGGACGCCCTCTCCTTAGGATTGGTACTAGGCAACTTCTCGCTTCGAAATTTTGACGCCGTATTTGAAAGCATCGTTTGTACTGATAGTGGCAGAATTCGTCGGTTCTTTTGACTTATCGGGGGAGGGGGGGGGGAATTTCCATACATTTTTATACAGCTATTTTTGATAAAAATCAATAGGGGGACCCTATTGATTTTTTTGAAGAATATTTTAGAAAAATTTTTTTCATACCATAGGGTACCCCTATCATTTTTAGGGAAAAATTTTTTTCGGAAAATTTTTTTCAGAAAAATCAATAGGGGGACCCTATTGAATTTTTAGGAAAAAATTTTTCATACAACATTTTTTCTCACCATAGGGTCCCCCCTATTGATTTTTCGGGCAAAAATTTTCTAAAAAAATTTTTCCCTAAAAACGATAGGGGGTACCCTCTTAATTTTTTTGATAAATATTTCAGAAATTTTTTTTTACCATAGGGTCCCCCTATTGATTTTTAGCAAAAAATAGCTATATAAAATGTATGGAAATTCCCCCCCCCCTCCCTCCCCAGATAACCTGTTCCCCCCGGATAAGTCAAAAGAACCAATTAGTCTTAGCCCAACCACAATTGATCTTAGTTATTCAGCCATTTATTTAATACTTTTCTATCTCGTAAAATATCTTAGAAAAAATGTTAATGTTTTCGTTAAGATAAACCGCATGTTATGAGTTGCGAAGATATAATCGAGTCCATGAAACTGAGATACGAGTTACATTGCTATGTGGCATGCACAACAGTGCTGTCAATCTTAGCATATCCGATCCGCCAAATCCTGCCCACAGATTCTCAAGAATTCGACTATGAACTTCCCATTAAAACCATCAAAGGTGGCGGCCTAGATAAATTATAAGGAATATATATGGCACCAAGGATGGATCTTTGTGCAATTTTATATCGTTACAAAATATGTTATTATCTCTCTTTCATTATTATGCTTGTTTCTAACCAATATCGTCGGCACCTGCTTGTTAACGATTCGGATACATGTGGTGCAAAATATATCACACAATTCATGACCTTTTCAAATTTTCACTGTCATAAACGACTAGCAGTATATCCTCTTCGTAATTTACAGTCAATGCTTTCTCAATAGATCATGATTTGCAAGAACGATTACAAACAAAGCTTCTGAGACGAATCAAAAGTCCTGAGATCAACTCTTTCTGAATTGAGCTGTCTTAATTGATCTGATTCTAAGAACTTATAGCATTTTCGGCTCAGGATATGAAAATTTTGGTATCGGGGTCAACCGCTTTACATTGTGTCTACCGGATACGCAAAAACTTCATATCCAACAAAAAATTAAATCTACTGAAATGCTAAGCTTTTCTGAAATCATCCTCGAATGTTGATGACAACAATACTCACACCTGATGACAATTGTGAGTGATAAAATTGTCGTGTTTTGTGATACGGAATGCCAACAAATGCACACATTCAAAAGGAAATTATCGATTGGGTCAATAATTCGAGACTCAGTTGTCTCAATTGTGATGAATGTATTATGTTGATGATTAAAACCAATGAATGACAGTTTGACTAAATGAATAAAACTGTTGAAAAGTTGAAAACAATATATCATAGCCAAGATAGTTCATGGTTACATTTACATGGTTACATTTTCATCGTTACATTTACAGTTGGGAGTAGGATGGAATCGTAAAGTCGCCAAGCGTTGCTGAATGAGATACTTGTTCCCTGTTAATTTAGTACAAAGCAAAATGGTTAATGGAATATGGAACTTAAGACACTTTGAACCTTTGAATATTTGCTAAATGTTCAAAATTTTTAGTAACTAAAATATTAAAAATGTTATTAATATCCATTCTACTAAATCGCACTTGTCCGCCATAGCCAATATTTATTTTCTTATGGATCGGGCCGAGTTCAAAGTGTTACATGATGTGAGAACTACTTTTTTGGTACGGAAACCTCACACCATGGGGAGTCATTTTCGCCATCTGTTTCGACACGACAAATTGTATTCGATACAATCTAAAATGTTGGTTGGACACTAAAAATTTCCTTCTGACGAAATTTGTTCTTTCCTATGTTTTAATTTGGTTTTTTACTTCTCGCATAGTCATTTCCTTGCCTGCCTCTTAAGAGTAAAATCTCAAGTGCTAGTTGTAAGGCATCTACTGGTGAGACACAACCTTACAACTTTTATTCGATATCTAGGAGTCTAGATAAGGGTCGAAGCGGCTGTGTAAAATTTACAAAGTTCAACTAACCTTTTGTAACCAATCCTCTGCTTATTCCTTTGTCTCTTGTCATAATATTTGTAAGTCCATTTGTTAACACTCTTGATTTTGAGCATTTTCTAAAAATGCTCAAAATCATATCATCAAATTATAGGTCACCGAAAATCCAAAATCTCGACTTATACCGAGGTGCTAAAGCTAATTTTTTGGTACAGATACCTCACACCAGGGAGAGTCAATCTGACCAAGTTCTCAGGCCCAGCACAAATGAGCAACGTGAGTTATAGGACACCGAGAGTCCAAAATCTCGACTTTTGCCGCGGGCAGAATTCACCACAGAAAGTTTTCTGGTAAGTGATTCTTACCACTATATCACTTGTAATATGGCTTCCGAAAAATGGAATAGTGCCGAGACTGGCCTTGTAAATATGGAAAATACCAGCATCATTGTAAATTTATTTGTCATAGTAAATTATATTTTTATGCATTTTTCTGCGAATGTTTCATTTTGTCTCGGGCTATCACTCACCATTTGAATTTTTGTCACTTTTCTCAAGTATTAATTTAATTATTATTGAGAGGACATCCATTCTTTTTTCATTCACAAATGGAATCAATAGGAAGGAGACATCGAAATAGTGCATGGGATAAAAATATACCAAATTAATTAACATCACGCAATATTGTACAGTCAAAATGCATGTAATCTAACAAGCTACTTGTTACAAGCCCAGAAAAGAGCCCATAAAGCGATTGTTTATACACATTTAATTGTGTTTCATTTCATAATCACGTTATAAATTAATTATATGAACAGATTTGTAATCACATTATTTTTGAATTTGAAATAAATCCGAGAGCAAAGCTAAACTAAACGTTGCCTAGAATAATTTTTAAGTTACAAGCAATGGAAAACGGAAATCCGCTCATTTTCTAATTACTTCTTGTATGACCCAATAATGCTCATAACCGAGGAAGACAGCGAAAAATACAGAAAGATGGTAAAAGTGTAGCAGTGTTTTCCTGATCGGGACAACACTGAAGTGTAGTAATGGTAACATTTATTTCATATTATAATTTGTTTGGCTGCTGTTCGATACGGAACAACCCATAGGAACACTTCATTTGTTTCCTCCTCTGCTTTACTTTGAGAAGTGTAGTAATGGTAACATTTGGGAGTCAATACTTCTTTAGTATCGTTCATCTTTCAGCAGAGTTTATCGTCCTAGGCGGCGGCGAATAACTAAGACTGACTTGGTGGGATGAGAAGACCCAAATAGTGCCCGAGGGTTGGACCGCCCATTTACGATTATCGATCAAAATGGCAAGAACGTACGGAGCAATGTCCCTTCGGAAAATGTGGCGATAAATAATGGCGATATATTTTAAAGCTAAACAAGTATCAATTTAAAACTTTTAAAGATAAAACAGCGAGTCATAGATCGAATGGCTGGCAGGAACTGACTTACACTGTATTGAAATTTTTGGAAATGAAATGCTACTCCAGGGTAATACCAGAGTGTAAAAGAGACTCAAAATATTAGTGGTTTCGGCTCTGAAATTAATTTAAACAAAAATTTAAACAAAAGTATTTTATTTATATGAAAGATTTCGCGGGATTTATTTTCATTCTGAGTTCCGACCAGTGATTTTCGAAAGCGCTATTCCGTTTTCTTGGAATGCCATTCAAATTGTTCTTTCAAATCGTCTTATCGTTTGCTTCGTGAAATCGCCGTCTTTTTTCGATATTTGAGAATGTCGAGATGAAAATTTTTTGTTATTCTGTCAAACCCATTTTTTATAAAGCGCAACTAAGGACATTCAAAATGGTTTCAAATTATAGTCATCCACTCTTTTCCAAACCGCATGCTTCGAGTCATGGTTGGCCTATGGTCAGATTCTTGTTTTAAGGCGTTTTCGCCAGGATGATGAAACCCCTACATAGTAAGTTTCATGTCTAAAACGCTCTTTTCTTCGTCACATTTATACATACTTTGTTTCCTTAGACACCACAATCTGTGACACCACAATCTCTGGCTGTCTCTGACGCCCCTAGGATTCGTAACCTTTTTAGGATTTTCAGGAATTTCGGAATTAATCTCCAAAAGGGTTTCCAATTTTAAATTTGAACCTAATTATTTTACTTCCAAAGTTTGGCTAGCACATTAAGCTTAATAAATAAACTCAGACTTAAGATTATGCTTTGGCTATTGCATTTATATTATCACATGGTTCTGGAGCTCGATTTTAGCCATTTCTCGAAGCATAATCTTAAGTCTGAAGCTAGTTATTTTACTTCCAAAGTTTGACATATTGCGATAATCGGCTAGCACATTAAGCTTAATAAATAAACTCAGACTTAAGATTATGCTTTGATCGATGGATCTATATTATGGTATAATTCTGGAGCTCGATTTTAGCCATTTCTCGAAGCATAATCTTAAGTCTGAAGCTAGTTATTTTACTTCCAAAGTTTGACATATTGCGATAATCGGCTAGCACATTAAGCTTAATAAATAAACTCAGACTTAAGATTATGCTTTGATTGATGGATCTATATTATGGCATATAGCCATTTCTCGAAGCATAATCTTTGGTCTTAATTATTTTCACTTCCAATTTATCTAATTCCAGTGCAAAGGTATCTCAAATTTAAGGGTTCATATCTCGAAATTGACATGATGAGAGTACTATATATTGCAAGAAAAACGTATGCATACTTTCCATCTTGATTTTTGCCTAAGGCTCTCTCAACTTTCTCCAGCTTATTTCCTCATAAATTTGATTGGTAAATATTTCTTGGTTTCCAAATGCCACGGGGCCTCAAATATTTGCAACGTATTTCGTGTTCCCCGCTGAGTCGGGAGCGTGTGTGGTCAACCCCCTCTTATTTTTCAACACTTCATACCTGGTCCATGTTCTCTGGTAATATCTGGAGAAATATCTGATCTTCATTCAACAGAGTATATTATTTAATCATTCAGTATAAATTTGTCAAGGTTGAAAAATTTCAAGAAAATTTTAATATTTGGCAATTTGAATTCAATTCTCAAATCAAGGAGGCGTCAACAATAATTGCCCGTTAATCCCTGACCATTTGTTATTAACGCAACGTTCGAATTGAACAGAGGCCAAGTGGCCTCGACCAGACCTGTTAGTTACTTACAAGAATTTCTCAGCCCGTAATCATATGCCTCCTACTCGTATGCCTTAATTTGCCCTTTTCAAAGTTAAGGGAAAAATTTTTCGGATAGGAGCTAGTTTATCAAGTAAGGCCCGTAAACCGAACTTTTGATCATTCATAGGAAAGGAATGTATTTTGTAATTGTACATTTTGTATTGTATTTACGAGCGAAAGAGAGCCTAGGAATGCACGTGATACCAATCAGAAAATATCTTAGCAAATTTCACTGCAGCTTCCCCAAAAACACGCAGCCACATTGCACTTTAATGAAAGACGGGAATTTAAACGTTATTTTTATTCACAAAACTTTATGCTAAACTTTGCACTTAAAACAATTCAGAGTTCGAACAGAGGGAAGAGGAAACTTAAGGAGCTGAATTGAATAGAGTTTGAATCATCACTTCAGAGCTTTAAATCATTACGAGTAGAGATCGGCCGAAAGGGTTTTCCGATATCGATACCGATATCGATATATCGATATCGGCCGATCTTAAATTACGACTAATCCCAAGCTCATTTTATAGATTCAAAAATAGAAAAGGAAACTGGTTTGTGTTCGAGTAAAAACTAATCAATCCCAAATCCATGAAAATATCGTTACAAGAATAAGAAATAATAGATTCACAAAGCCCATTTCTGAATAAAATCGACCATTTGAATCATCACAAAAGCGTATTTCAACATCATTCGCAATCTCGTCGCATCCAATCTGCATAGAAAACTTTTCCAAACAATGTGTGTTATTAACCCGGGGCTTAATTTTAAATTTTTAACCCGAAAACCCCTTGGTGCAAAAAATCTCGGCCGGAAATCGCCTATAACGCCAAAAATTGGCCATGAAGGGCTCATTTGAAGCATTTCCGTATACCTGAGATCAAATTAACCTTAAATTCGGATTCCCCGCATCAAAAAACGGCTTGGGATCTCAAACTTCAAAATTTCATGAATCTTGATTTTTGAGAAAATTTTGTGAATTTATGTTTCTAAGATTTGGTTGGTTTGCTTTTCTTTTGTTCTGCTGTCGTAAGGCATCAAAGATCAGAAAACGCACATACATCCGCTGGAAGTCCAAAGAGAAGGAGATGTCCGTCTCTTTCGTGACTGCCGTCTTCACCATTACATTTTCCTTTCATTCTACTCCTCATTGCAGAACTACATTAAGGGCTATTGGATTCAAGCCTATTGGGCGGTTCTTTAACTGGCCGTCCAATGTTTTGAGACAATGCAAAGGTTTTAGTCGAAAATCGAGTTTCCGGTAAATTATCCCATTCGTGGTGTTAGGGGGGTTTTTCGATACGGGGAATCCGAATATGACATTACTAGCTTGGGGACTACTATTCTTAGAGGACTTGGACTACTATTCTTAGGGGTGTTTATTTTTGTCCGTAAGTCCAAAATTTTGGGAAAGTCGATTTTATCCAGTGCAATCAGTCAGAGACACACGTATGAGGTATGTGACTCCCGTAGGGAGTCCCACCCCGTTAGTAGGTATATATACAAGCAAATGAATCTAGAAATTGATGTGAAGAAAAATGCACTAGAGAAAACATTTTATGAACTTTAATGAAGAACATTCCCTACGAAAGAAAAGTTGAGTTATTCGCATTATGCTAAAATTCTAAAACATTGGGAAATGAAGTAAACCGTATTTTCTCCAAAATAAGTCCCGGACTTCTATTTTTCAATGTACCCTCTAAGGGGCTTATTTTAGAGAGGGGCTTCTTTTGGAGGGAATACGGTAATAAATTATTCCATTCCCAGTCTCTTAAGCAATAACGGTCGAGTTTCCGGAGTGAGTGTGGCAGCAGCTTTCTCGATTTCGTCTTGGATATTTTGAAAGTTCGTCCGCTGGTTGACAGAGAGAACCTTCCTTCTTCTTGAACGACTCATGGATCGAAACTCATCCTTCATTGCATTTTAAAATGGTTTGTTATCCTTTAAATATATGAAACCGATTGTCACGATAATTTATTAGTCAATCGATCTCGAGCTTTTCTGTTGGATTTCCATACCACAAAACTCCGAAGGTTATAGATACATAAAACTGTAGTCTAAAATCGGAGCGTATTTAAATATTTTGAGCTGAAATATTGCATTTTCGTAATAAGTTCTTTTAGCAAGCAAAGACTCTTATTATATACTTCATCTTAAAACTCGCTCACTGTTAATTGCTTAATACTTGAGTAACAAATTGGTAATAATATTGCTTAATAAATATTTTTCTATACAATTTTTTCATATTACTTACACTGAGCTTATTCTTACATTGGGATGGCTACTATAATTATTTGATGAATTTGTAGTTTAAACTCCCGCCTTTAAGAAGACTGGGTTCAATTGTTGTCTGTGCTCTTAGTTTTCTCCTCTCTTTAGCACTGATTTTTTTCTGGACTAATCTGCTTTAGAATGAATTATCAGTATTTAAGGTCAAAACAGATGACCAAAATCTGGGACTACAGAAATAACAAGCTATATTCTATAAATATTTTCCCAAAAGAAAATGCAAAAATGCAAATTTCTGTCAAAAGTTGTGTCAGTGCCAAATGAAAAACTTTCGAACATAATTGGACCAATAACCGAAACATTTATAATGTAATCCCAAATTTTGGCGCGTCATCTTTACTTTCTCCTCGTACGGCGAAATACGATTAAAGGAACAGCAGAACTGTATCCGGAGACGATTATAGTAAAGGTCGACACAGGTAGGGACTGTGTTGTGTATTTTTGTCTGGCACCAGACATCTTTTGGACATGAATATTGCACCACTAATAAGAAAAACTATTTTGTGTGATTTTTTACATACCATTTTCGCACAGAAAAAGCAGCAAAATCAAAACGGCTGATTGAGCGATCATGGGAAAGAGAGCAACGCAGACGGTTGCAAAATTACTTACGAAACATTTGTACTAGTATCACAAATTTGGCAATTATTGCATCACAAATAACATCATTTATTTGTATATTTGGAATGTTTGAATCGAATAAAAAAAATTTAAAAAGATCAAAAAACAATTTGGAAGCCAAAATATGCCCGCATAATTTGCATATTTGATTCAAATAAACAAAATTTGGAAAAGGTCAAAATACAATTTGGAAGCCAAAATATGCCCGCATAATTTGCATATTTGATTCAAATAAACAAAATTTGGAAAAGGTCAAAATACAATTTGGAAGCCAAAATATGCCCACATAATTTGCATATTTGATTCAAATAAACAAAATTTTAAAAAGGTCAAAAAACAATTTGGAAGCCAAAATATGCCCACATAATTTGCATATTTGATTCAAATAAACAAAATTTTAAAAAGGTCAAAAAACAATTTGGAAGCCAAAATATGCCCGCATAATTTGCATATTTGACTCAAATAACCAAAATTTGGAAAAGCCTAAGCCTAAGCCAAAACTAAACTTAAAAAATTGTCATTACGCATCGAATAATTTTTGGGATCCTTGATAGTTTGATGAATGAATTAGATAATAAATAAAGTTGCAAAGTCAGTCTTTCAATTAAATCTACGACAAGATATGATAAAAATGGATATTTGTAATACTCTAGGTTAACTAGTGTTTGAAGTAAAAATTAAAATAAACCACTAGCCGGCTAACGCCGGCTAGATTCGGTGGAGTCTATACAGTGGTTTAGATTGGATGCGTTGGACTATAAATTGGTATTCGCTACGCGAAAAGAACTCGGCCTTCGGCCGTCTAGAAAACGGCATGTGTTGTTCGGGAGTAAGGGTTGTTCGGGAGTATGTATGGCTTACTCTTATTTACCTACTTACTATTGGTGGGAACGCTACGAATAAGTGTGTATTTGTGGGTTTGTGGGTCGTTTTGGGGTCCTCGCGGCGCTTCGCGCCGCTCGGACCCCAAAACGACCCACAAACCCACAAATACACACTTATTCGTAGCGCTCCTTTACATAGCGTGAGTCATGCTGGGTCTCCGCTCGCTTCGCTCGCTACGACCCAGACGTGAGAATCAGTACTGGGTTCGTGAAGATCTCGGCCGCCTTTGGCGGCCTCGATTTCACTTGGTCCGAGCGGCGCTTCGCGCCGCTTTCGGACGCAGGGTTTGGATTCGGAGTTTACATGGCAAAATCTCCTTGAAATACGTTTTTGTGTTTTGGCGCGAATTCAAATTTTGAATTATAAATCTGACGTCAGATTCGGACTCAGCACATGCGAAAACCCCCTGGTGCAAAAAATCAGCCCCGTAGCCACCTTGCACCGAAAAATGTCATTTTTTGGCCAAAAAGTGGGTTTTTTTCAAAAATGCGCCAAATCATTAAGTGTAAAAAGTAAAGTGGTCCTCAATGGCCCCAGGAATCGATTGGGAACAAAAAAACACAACTTTATATGATCTAAACCTTTAAAAACACGTTTTTCGGTTTTGGCGCGAATTCAAATATTCAAATCTTGGATCTAAAAAATTGCTAAATTCCTAACTTTCCGAGAGCTATCATTTGAGCTATCACTCGCCTATGTCTGACGTCGGAATCGTGATTTACGTTTTATGCCCCCAGGCAACTTTGATGACTCATAACTCTCGACGCCCCGCTCGTACGACTGGAAGGTCTGGTTTTTCGGGATCAGCTCATCCGTGCGCGTCGTTTGACACCAAACTCAGCCCGGGCCAGGGACCTGGTGAGTCACCGACAGTAAATGTTGCAATAAACCCAAAAAAACACGTTTTTCGGTTTTGGCGCGAATTCAAATATTCAAAAATTGGATATAAAAATTGCTAAATTCCTAACTTTCCGAGAGCTATCATTTGAGCTATCACTCGCCTATGTCTGACGTCGGAATCGTGATTTACGTTTTATGCCCCCAGGCAACTTTGATGACTCATAACTCTCGACGCCCCGGTCGTACGACTGGAAGGTTAGGTTTTTCGGGACCTACTCATCCAGGGGAGTCGTTTGACACCAAACTCGGCCCGGGCCAGGGACCTGGTGAGTACCCGTCAGTAACTGTGTGTAATTCCATATTGGTAGGGATGAAGCTGGATGGAGAAAGAATGTGTTTTCGTCAGAATTCGTATTCCAGGTGAAATCCATGGCACTAGAAACATAAATATACAATTTCTGTATTGCTTTTATAAATGTCCAACTTAGCAAACATCGAGTAGTCAGTCCGTGATGGCGAAAAACAAACAGATGAGAGCCATATCTGAAAAAAATTCAGTCGGCGAGAACCGTTGTGTTCTAAAGTCTAAAACAAACCGCAAAAAATTGCTTTGGATATTAGTGGCATGTTTCTGCATGTCCAGCTGAGAGTGGGTCCATGAGTGGGCATCAGTCTTAAATACACGGAATTATTTTTAATGACCAAATAAAATAATGTCTAGTATTCAATTGACCCGCTAAAGAGTGCTAATGACAGCTAACTTTAAGAAAGCCAATACCCATCCGATTTTGACCGTTTTGACATTGTCAAAAAAGCATTCGGTTTTTTAAAAGCGCTGGCTTTACAAATTAGCTGTCATTTTGCAATCGCAAAATAAAAACCCATACAATATTTAAACGTACCGTAAATCCTCTAATTAATCCCCCGGGGAAATTATTATTTCGTAAGGGTTTTCAAAAAAATTTTCAATTTTCAAACTCAATTTTCTCCGATATTTTCAATGACAAAGTTTTGGCATTGGGGTTTTTCTTACGTAACTCGACGAGATCTACACGAATATGCACTTAGTTTTGGTTGGGCGAGCTCGCAAGGACGTTTGGCATTCTGTTGGAGGGGGATTATTTGAGGGGGGATTAATTAGAGGATTTACGGTAATTACAAATTAAATATGACACGAGCAAGAGTACGACAATTCGCCGTGAGTGTTAAAACGATCTTTCAATTTCGGTAATATCACAAGCGATGCCAAAAAATGCTAAGATTGCATTAGATCCCAACTACATGGTCAGGCAATTCGTATTCCGTTTACGTTAGAATAGTAATTCTAAACATAAATGTTGTCCATCATTTTAGTAAAAGGATGTCGCCTTCCAACTCACAATTAAAATCAATAATCGTAGTCCTCTCTACTTTGTAATTGATTAGAGAAGACAGAGAAAACAGACAGAGATGTGACAAGCGAGGAGAATGGGCTCATATAAGGTGTCCCGCTCTCCATATGGAGTAGAAAAATAGAAAAATAAGAAGTTAGCACAAGAGAATTGTTTTATTTTCTTTTTTTTTTCCTTTTTTTTCTTTTGAAGAAAAATCCGATGTAAGCACTATGTATCAATTTTTATGCACTGTCAAATGGTATATTCTGTTTTGATCTTGGGGGCAAGACTAAACTGGTTTTAACAATAATTTAAGGCCACTTTAAGATCTTTTTATTTCCACCGATGAACAACAAAGAACAGACGGAATACGTTCCTACGACTGAATCAGTTGAGAACAGTGGCTCCAGCCACGATACGGCCACGATAACTTAAAGTGGTCGTGTCTATTACAGTGGCTGTTAAAGTGGTTGTGGCCGTAACAGTGGCCAGCCACGACCAATTGGAATCACTGGACTTGACCTATTGATGGATGTCCTACTCGCAAGATTTTAGAGGCCTTCTTAAATTTAGGTTAGAGTGAATTTGTCTTAGGCTTAAGCGTAGGCTTATTGATTTTATCGAGCCATTTCTAAGCTTCAATTTAAGCCATTACTCGCCTCTTAAGCTTTTGCTGAGTAATGACTTTTTTTGATATTTAGGCAAATGGATTTTAGGAAAAAAGGACGTGTCCCTGTAAGATATTAGATTTTATAACAAGAAAACGTTACAAATGGCACGGCGGACACTAGGTTGACCAATATTAGTTGTAGCTCAACTGACTCACATGAATTGAACGTGTTCTTTTTGGAAGAGAGTAAGACTTCCGCGCTAACAGATGAAATCGTTTCATTGCTCCAAATTTAATGCTTTTTGCTCCAGATGTTTGGCATTCTGTTGGAGGGGGATTATTTGAGGGGGGATTAATTAGAGGATTTACGGTAATTACAAATTAAATATGACACGAGCAAGAGTACGACAATTCGCCGTGAGTGTTAAAACGATCTTTCAATTTCGGTAATATCACAAGCGATGCCAAAAAATGCTAAGATTGCATTAGATCCCAACTACAAGTACTACGTTATGCCCGTCGGGACTAAATTTACCCATGACCCTTGAAATTATATGCGTAATAAAATTCTTACCGTTAGCTCATTGAATCTCTTGTAAAGCTTGGACACTTTATCCAAGTTTTCTGCGACGATATCATTGTATAATTTTTCCAAATGGTTCCTCTCTGCGATATATTTCTTTTCCACTTCGAGATGTTTATTCCGAAATTCAATGTAGCGATCGTTCAATTCTTGAAGTTCATCTTTTGCAGTTTGATGCTTTTGTTGGAGCAATTCGGAGCTCATATTGGCATTTCTGATTCCCCATATGCTGTCTTAAACTTCTCTATGATAACGCTCAACTTCCAGTTTATTTTCAAGCTGTTTCTAAATACTTTAATTTACTATATCTCTACCTGAGTTTATAAAAGTATGTTTGCCACATAAATTTTCAGAAATATTTCGCTTAGTTTATAAAATAAATGAAAATACGTTTTAATTCATTACATATTCTCGTGAGATAAACCGCTGACCTGCTCTCGCGCAGCTTCTATTGTTTGAATTTCCGCTTGTTTTTCCTTAATCAGACGATCCAGCTTGTGTCTGTTTAGTCGGCAGTTTTCACGATTTGAGGATTCCTTGGTCGGATTCATAAATTCTTCCAGAACAACGTCGAAATCATATACTCACCAGTCGATTTTCCCCGTTAGAGTCGGAATGGACGAGCAGAATTCTTGTAAAGATGACATAAATCCTTTGTACGTGTTTTGCAGCTAAACAACATTGTTAAAGTGATAGTTTTCATTGAAAACAAGTATGGTCATACCTCTCGTAATTGTTTGTAGCTCTGTGGTTGGATGGCATAATGTTTTTCCTCGCACTTGCTAGAGTTACACGATTATTATATAGGCCATTATTATTATATAATAATTATATTATTATATAAATAATATTATATATTATAACGGTATCATAATCATAACTAACCTAAGCTTCTCACGCATTGACGCACTTTCCTCCCGAAGCTGAATTATCAATGAATTATACTAATAAATTACGTCAAACGCCCTTACCGCATTCCGATCAGACATCAGTCGTCTCGCCTCGTCTCCACTAATTTTTTGCGAAGCAATTTGCATTTCTTTTCTTTGATTCTCTTTCATCATTGCATTTAGCGTTTCGTTCAATTTCTGTACGGCGTCTTCTTTACTTGTCTAAATCAAGCTGATTGAATTTACAAATGCTTATATATCTTGCAACATGTAAATTTTGCTAAAAACGATAACAACTAGTTCATGCAGAAATCTGGTCGTTGCAGTGAGGGGGATCGTTTAATTGAGGGGGATTAATTAGAGGATTTACGGTAATTACAAATTAAATATGACACGAGCAAGAGTACGACAATTCGCCGTGAGTGTTAAAACGATCTTTCAATTTCGGTAATATCACAAGCGATGCCAAAAAATGCTAAGATTGCATTAGATCCCAACTACATGGTCAGGCAATTCGTATTCCGTTTACGTTAGAATAGTAATTCTAAACATAAATGTTGTCCATCATTTTAGTAAAAGGATGTCGCCTTCCAACTCACAATTAAAATCAATAATCGTAGTCCTCTCTACTTTGTAATTGATTAGAGAAGACAGAGAAAACAGACAGAGATGTGACAAGCGAGGAGAATGGGCTCATATAAGGTGTCCCGCTCTCCATATGGAGTTCTCCGACCAGGCGATGGGAAACAGCAACAAACAAAACAGACAGGGTGCACACGGGATTCGCAGCCTTTTGGATTCGCACCCTTTCATTTCGCGTCCTTAGGCTTAGATTTTAGGTTTAAGCTTTATATTATCTAAAGCTTAAGATGGGAAACAGCAACAATTATTTGGGAGTGTCTAGGGCCCGAAATTCCTAAAAATCCTAAAAGGGCTGCGAATCTTAGGGTCGTGACAGACAGCCAGTAGCTCTGTCTATGACTGTGGGTGACAAAATTAACAACTTATGTATGACAGCCAGAGATTGTGGTGTCACAGATAAATGTCACAGATAAATAAACAACTTATGTATAAATGTGACGAAGAAAAGAGCGTTTTTTCAAATATATATATATTTTTTTTCAAATATTTCATGAATATTCCACTAATATTTTGAATGGTTGGGCAGAATTCACTACAGAACGTTACCGAAAATCACTGGTCGGAACTCATAATGAAAATAAATCCCGCGAAATCTTTCATATAAAACCGAAATTTTGCATATAAGTGATCTCAGATAGTAGCAGTTTTTAAGATATTAACATCATTGGGGTCGCTTCAAAATACAAGAAATACAAGGCCCTGGATTTGTCTCTTTTTTTTTGGGCCACCCTGTATCTATCAAGAGGCAGTATGTAAATGTTGAAAGCGAGCAAATTACATAAAAACTAGTTAATTGAATAGAGGGGATTTTTATTTTCATATAATAAATATAAACAAGCAGACAAAAAGTTGGAAAGTAATACAGTTATTACAGATAAAACACACAATATATACGAAAATAAATATAGGTAATGAGTATGATATTGACGACTAATAGTTTTGGTTGAATTTTTCATATTTACATGGGTTCAAGGTTTGAGAAAAGACTGGAGTAAGGCATTCGCAAGTTGACGAGACTCGAAATGACAATTGAACGGCTATTCCGATGCTAAAATGAGTTAAATGAATCCATCTAACAATTTTACAAAATAGATAGGCAATAGCGGTTATCTCTGTAATTCTTTCTACGTCCAACTCAAAAGATCAATTAAATGATGAGTGTTCAACAAAACCAAACTGACAATATTTGATAAATGTGAAGAATTGTGAAGTAACGTGACATTTGTGGATTTCAAAGGCGGAATTCGTTCACTAAAAATGCAGCTCAGTCTTCTTCACGTGAATGGATTGAAGTTTGATGTGGTTTGCACGAAGCATTTGTTCACCCAATTCCTTCAACTCATCTTTACACTTCTGAAAATACGAAGTACAATAATAAATAACAATACAACCATACCTTTATTATAGGAATTCTATCATAGAATTACGCAAATACTCAGGCAAGTTCTAATGGAACTGGAACAATGCAAGTTTTCTGATTGTGCTTGTATTAGAAACAAGAATTCAGACAGGCCTTTCATGTTAACTAACTAAAGAAGTAATAGTAACAGAAGTAATAGTTTAAAATGATCCTAGGCATTAGATTTTAAGATAAGCTTAAGCAGTTAGGCTTAAACTAAGGCTCTTAGCGTAAGTTGTTCGTCTATGCCTGGGATCATTTTAAGCTATTACTCAAATCTTAAGTCTGTACTACGTTATGCCCGTCGGGACTAAATTTACCCATGACCCTTGAAATTATATGCGTAATAAAATTCTTACCGTTAGCTCATTGAATCTCTTGTAAAGCTTGGACACTTTATCCAAGTTTTCTGCGACGATATCATTGTATAATTTTTCCAAATGGTTCCTCTCTGCGATATATTTCTTTTCCACTTCGAGATGTTTATTCCGAAATTCAATGTAGCGATCGTTCAATTCTTGAAGTTCATCTTTTGCAGTTTGATGCTTTTGTTGGAGCAATTCGGAGCTCATATTGGCATTTCTGATTCCGCATATGCTGTCTTAAACTTCTCTATGATAACGCTCAACTTCCAGTTTATTTTCAAGCTGTTTCTAAATACTTTAATTTACTATATCTCTACCTGAGTTTATAAAAGTATGTTTGCCACATAAATTTTCAGAAATATTTCGCTTAGTTTATAAAATAAATGAAAATACGTTTTAATTCATTACATATTCTCGTGAGATAAACCGCTGACCTGCTCTCGCGCAGCTTCTATTGTTTGAATTTCCGCTTGTTTTTCCTTAATCAGACGATCCAGCTTGTGTCTGTTTAGTCGGCAGTTTTCTCCAATTTGGTGCAGTTCTTGTCTGAGTCGTTCATGAGCTCTCAACACGATTTGAGGATTCCTTGGTCGGATTCATAAATTCTTCCAGAACAGCGTCGAAATCATATACACACCAGTCGATTTTCCCCGTTAGAGTCGGAATGGACGAGCAGAATTCTTGTAAAGATGACATCAATCCTTTGTACGTGTTTTGCAGCTAAGCAACATTGTTAAAGTGATAGTTTTCATTGAAAACAAGTATGGTCATACCTCTCGTAATTGTTTGTAGCTCTGTGGTTGGATGGCATAATGTTTTTCCTCGCACTTGCTAGAGTTACACGATTATTATATAGGCCATTATTATTATACTAGCGCGCTAACGCGCGCTAGCGCGCGGGGAGTCTATATCAGTATGCCCTTTCTATATCAGTATGCCTTTTCTATATCAGTATGCCTTTTCTATATCAGTATGCCTTTTCTATATCAGTATGCCTTTTCTATATCAGTATGCCTTTTCTATATCAGTATGCCCTTTCTATATCAGTATGCCTTTTCTGTTCTAACTTCACTCACATTCCAGGGGGGAAGGTCGGGCGCTCCGCGCCCGACCACAGGATTGGCTCGCCACCTGCGGTGGCTGCCTGAGTATGGCAGTCTAAGTTTGGCTCAGTCTAAGTTTGGCTCAGTCTAAGTTTGGCTCAGTCTGAGTTTGGCTCAGTCTAAGTTTGGCTCAGTCTAAGTTTGGCTCAGCCTGAGTTTCTCTGGCACTCTCACCTAATGGTGTAGTCTTTTCCACTGAAAAAAACCGTGACAAAACGTTACATACGATAACAGACACCCCTGAAAATGCCTTGCAGAAAAACCGTGACAAAACGTTACATACGATAACAGACACCCCTGAAAATGCCTTGCAGAAAAACCGTGACAAAACGTTACATACGAAAATTTTCTCTGGCACTCTCACCTAATGGTGTAGTCTTTTCCACTGAAAAAAACCGTGACAAAACGTTACATACGATAACAGACACCCCTGAAAATGCCTTGCAGAAAAACCGTGACAAAACGTTACATACGATACAGCGCACAGAATGCCAAGGGCGGGAATTCAAAACGTGAAACGGACGGACGGAGAGACGTCACTAACTTATTATAAGGATAATAATTATATTATTATATAAATAATATTATATATTATAACGGTATCATAATCATAACTAACCTAAGCTTCTCACGCATTGACGCACTTTCCTCCCGAAGCTGAATTATCAATGAATTATACTAATAAATTACGTCAAACGCCCTACCGCATTCCGATCAGACATCAGTCGTCTCGCCTCGTCTCCACTAATTTTTTGCGAAGCAATTTGCATTTCTTTTCTTTGATTCTCTTTCATCATTGCATTTAGCGTTTCGTTCAATTTCTGTACGGCGTCTTCTTTACTTGTCTAAATCAAGCTGATTGAATTTACAAATGCTTATATATCTTGCAACATGTAAATTTTGCTAAAAACGATAACAACTAGTTCATGCAGAAATCTGGTCGTTGCAGTGAGGGGGATCGTTTAATTGAGGGGGATTAATTAGAGGATTTACGGTAATTACAAATTAAATATGACACGAGCAAGAGTACGACAATTCGCCGTGAGTGTTAAAACGATCTTTCAATTTCGGTAATATCACAAGCGATGCCAAAAAATGCTAAGATTGCATTAGATCCCAACTACATGGTCAGGCAATTCGTATTCCGTTTACGTTAGAATAGTAATTCTAAACATAAATGTTGTCCATCATTTTAGTAAAAGGATGTCGCCTTCCAACTCACAATTAAAATCAATAATCGTAGTCCTCTCTACTTTGTAATTGATTAGAGAAGACAGAGAAAACAGACAGAGATGTGACAAGCGAGGAGAATGGGCTCATATAAGGTGTCCCGCTCTCCATATGGAGTAGAAAAATAGAAAAATAAGAAGTTAGCACAAGAGAATTGTTTTATTTTCTTTTTTAATTTTCCTTTTTTTCTTTTGAAGATAAAAATCCGATGTAAGCACTATGTATCAATTTTTATGCACTGTCAAATGGTATATTCTGTTTTGATCTTGGGGGCAAGACTAAACTGGTTTTAACAATAATTTAAGGCCACTTTAAGATCTTTTTATTTCCACCGATGAACAACAAAGAACAGACGGAATACGTTCCTACGACTGAATCAGTTGAGAACAGTGGCTCCAGCCACGATACGGCCACGATAACTTAAAGTGGTCGTGTCTATTACAGTGGCTGTTAAAGTGGTTGTGGCCGTAACAGTGGCCAGCCACGACCAATTGGAATCACTGGACTTGACCTATTGATGGATGTCCTACTCGCAAGATTTTAGAGGCCTTCTTAAATTTAGGTTAGAGTGAATTTGTCTTAGGCTTAAGCGTAGGCTTATTGATTTTATCGAGCCATTTCTAAGCTTCAATTTAAGCCATTACTCGCCTCTTAAGCTTTTGCTGAGTAATGACTTTTTTTGATATTTAGGCAAATGGATTTTAGGAAAAAAGGACGTGTCCCTGTAAGATATTAGATTTTATAACAAGAAAACGTTACAAATGGCACGGCGGACACTAGGTTGACCAATATTAGTTGTAGCTCAACTGACTCACATGAATTGAACGTGTTCTTTTTGGAAGAGAGTAAGACTTCCGCGCTAACAGATGAAATCGTTTCATTGCTCCAAATTTAATGCTTTTTGCTCCAGATGTAGTCATGTTATGCCCAGATCATTTTCGATTTATAATGTATGTTGTTAAAGTAAATGCAATGAAATAAGAAATTTTATATTGGGCCATATCAGTAGAAACTTTCGTTTCGATTTATCAGCAGTTCCCATCTAGCGAGTTAAACAGATTGGGTCCCGCCACGATCGGACTGATCTGGCTCTCTCTCTTCGGTCGAATGAAGAGAGAGGGATGAGACGAGAGACAAACAGAGCATATTATTTGTAGCTAGTGTGTGGCGTTCCCTCTCTCTTCATTCGACCGAAGAGAGAGAGCCAGATCAGTCCGATCGTGGCGGGACCCAATCTGTTTAACTCGCTAGATGGGAACTGCTGATAAATCGAAACGAAAGTTTCTACTGATATGGCCCAATATGTAGAATATTCTTATTTTTAGATTAATCGCAGTGAAAAGTTGACAAAACAAGAATTTTATCCGAATTTAAATAGCTAAAAATAGACTATATTTTGCCTATTTATATTACATGGCATACGAAATACTAGCAAAAAAGAGCAAAAAATTGGAAAAAGCCGCATTTTTTAGGGAGGGGAGTAATTTTTCAACTACCCCCGAGGGGGGAGTAAATATAGGGGGGAGTAATTTTAGGGGGGAGCAATTACAGGGATTACGGTATTTATGATAGGATGAATCACCAGTTTTTTTTCTTTATCTTCTTCGATATTCTGCGAATTTCAAGCAAGCTATCAAGTAAACTGATTACTACAAAATGAGCTATTACATACCCACGTTAGGGGTTATTCTATTGGGGTTGAGGGCTTCACCTTGCGACTTAGAGGCACCGGACAGGCTAGCCGGCTCTTTTCCTTTGAGCTGGCCTTGAAGGAAAAAGAAGGAAAGGTGAAAATTTCCCAATTCGGCCGCGCGCCATTGTAATGGGGTCTCTACATCCCTGGATGGAGGCGATTCACGGGATAATAATCTAACGGGCATTGATTTTCTCGTCTGAAAGAGGACCGGACTTGAATCAAATAAGATCAATAAGGTCATCTCTGAAAGGCAATGGTGGATTGGTCAAAAGAAAGTAGGTCGATTTCGAGATTGCGCAAAAAACGCCCACTTTGCAGTCTCTACCACGTGTACAAGTCTCAAAAATGGTTGCTTGTAAAACAGTTGAAATAAATTGTTTACGGACTTTTTATTCATGGAAAAAATGCAATGCGGCGAATGCCTCCGTATTTTGGCATTGAAAGACGATTCATCTTGTGCTTGGAATGTTCTCGAAGAACTAGAGGCGCATTTTTCTAGTGATCATTTTCAGCTGAACATTTATAATTGTCTTATTTGCTTTGAAGTAAAATTTCCCACAGAGCAGAAACTGATCGAACATTTTGCCGTCTCTCATAAAAATCAATCTACTATAACGGTATGTTTCAAAACAAAACTTATTACTACTCCTGTTCCTGTCCTTATATTTATGTGTCATATTAGAGCAAAATTATAGAAATTTTAATAGCTACCATTATTTTTAATCTAAGCAAAATAAAAAAATTTGTGAAAATTTGGGATGAGTAAATATGGTGTCCGAAAATTTTGGCAAATTAAAACATTTTTAAATGGCTATTGGCGTATCTTAGCGTTTGTTTCATTTAATCCACACAATCGAAAACGCTATATTAACTGTTCAGGTCAACTATACGCTTAATCCTACTATTGCCCACACCCGACGCCAAATCCGTGAAAGCCTCATTCAGTGCTATTTTGGAAAGGAAAAAATTTCTTCCCCGCGGAAAGGAAAAAATGATGTCCCCGCCATAGAAGGGAATGCACCTGTCGGCCTGCACCAAGGTCTTTCCGCGAGCACATGCACCCAAAACACATCATTCAACTCACAATTAACTTCTCAGCGCGAAATGTCGTCATATACCATTCGAGAACATAAGGCGAAAGATTGTGTACAATTGCTGGGAGAATCTGTCAGTCATTCCTCACTAGATGACAACAATTGCCGATTTACTCCAGAAAGAGGAATGGAGGAGACAGCGACAATATTGTCTGAAGGCATTTCAGTATTGAATTTTATTAATATGAATGCCCCAGTTGGGACTAATACAAACAATGGGGCAGTAATAAATCTCAACTCTTTGGAAAATAATCGATTCTTCGAAAAACTCAACGGAAATATGGTTTCTGCAGCACAACCCCCGACAGTACCACAGGTGGGTCTAACTGGTGATACCTTAAAATCCGGACTAGTTTAAAAATGACGGTACATTAATGTTTTCGCAACCTCCAAAAAACAAGTTTTATGTCATATAAAACTACAGGTTCTTTATGTTCTAGCATGTAATTATGATTCGTCGTGTGTCACATGACTAATCACATGTTTAAAGTTCCGAGTGTTTTTAGGCTGTTCACGCCGTCTTTTAACAACCCTCACTTGGATACCTTTCACAATCTAACGGTTTTGTCTTTAAAGCTTACCCCGACACTAAATATCTCACATACCTTACTAAAATGCTCCCAAGAGTGAGAAGAGTGTGATTCAACTAGAAAGCCCACGAGAGCTCACATTCCTGGAAAAACGTCCAAAGACATAATAAATTACACTACCTCTTTCGAAATTACTTGAATTGAATACTGAGATGGCTGAGCATTTGAAAGAAACAAGCGCCAATACTACGAATATTCATTGAAAATTTTTTAGTGTTTACTTGTTCAAATAACGGTTCAAATTAATGACACTCAAATTTATTTTCGTTGGTTTTAGACAAATAATTCTCTGATATATAAAAACAATACACTATATGGCATTGGTGAGTGTATATTCTGGAAAGCTGTACATATTCCTCGACTGCATATCCTCCGAACTAAAACACGCAAAAGTGGGGAACTGGCTGAGATTTTAACTCCTATAGTTTTTACGCTGATTCCGAGTTTGCGATTAGGTTTCACGTGTTACACTTTCTGACATTCTAAGAATTTCAATTATTAACATGGATGGACCAAAACACAAAAAGTGGTAATACAGTATACATAATGCCAAAATGCAATTCTATTCCGGAATTACCAGAGTGGAAAAGCAATAAGAGGCGAAAATTGACCAGTTAATCAACTTGCTCAGAAATATTCTTGCGAATATTCCTGAGAAAAATGCTTGGAATTAGAGATCGGCCAAACCGTTTTACCGATACCGATATATCGGTCGAACCGATATTTTCAGAAAATTGAAGAACCGATACCGTATATCGGTATCGGTTTTTACCGATATTTTCAAATTTTACGAAAAATGAGTCAAATTTGTCAAAAATTGTCATTTTTGCCCTTATTGTGTCATTTTTTCGGGTTTTAGTTCATTCTTTTGCACTTTTTGGTTATTTTTTCATATTTTTGTTCATTTTTTAGAATTTAGTCATGTTTTTGTTCATTTTTTCGCAATTTTGATCAATTTTTACTGTTTCTGTTGGGCCGGGGTTTTTAACTGAAAAATCGAGGGTCCGAAAATAATGCCGATTTCACCTATATAGGGGTTTTTTGATGCGGGGAATCCGAATTTGAGGTCAAATTTTAGGTGGTCCCGCCACGAAAATTGAGAAAACCGCTATTTTCTTCAAAAAATGGCCATTTTTGGTCAAAATGGCCCAAAAATGCCCATTTTTGGGCCCAAAACCAATTGCAGATTCGGAATCAGCGCATCAAAATACCCTAAAAGCATGTTTTCCGAAAAATCCGAAAAAATTTGATTTTTTCTACCATAGGATGACCACATGGTTTTCCGAAAAAATCGATTTTTGAAAATGTGGAACAATTTTTGAACAATGGCTTTTTTGCTTTTTTGCTTGTATGTCAAAAATTGTCATTTGACCGATATCTACTTGGAATATCAACACAGATTATATTTACATTTGCATTTTAGGTCCCGATATCACCACACTCAATCGACAGTGGCAATGAAACAACCACACATCGGAAAAAAAGAAAATTATCTCGAGATATCAACAGGCCACCCAGACCTGTATCAGCTTATTTTCTGTTTAGCAACGTAAATCGAACAGTTATACGACATATGGCTGAACAAAAAAATATTTCCTATGCCAGGTATGTCACAATGCTACACTTCTTTTATGAAATTTGTCTTATCTATGGTTAAAGCTAGGGTTACAATAGCGAAATATCTGATGAAACAAGGTGATGAAATCGCCTTTTTTGGGCCAATTGAATTCCCGCCAAAAAGTAGCCACTTTATCCCGATTTCATCAGAATTTCATCAGATTTTGATGAAATTCTGATGAAATCGGGATAAAGTGGCTACTTTTTGGCGGGAATTCAAAAATATGATTGTGCCATTATAAACTAGAGAAAAAGTTGACATATAATGAGTAACATCAGATTTATGGCCAACATAGTGAAAAGTGGCCCAAAAAAAGATTTTTCATCACCTTGTTTCATTTTTGACATTCCTGATGAACTTTTGGGGTAATCTTTTTTTGTGCGTCATATCGCTGTTTTCAAAGGATTAAAGTGATGTAGTTTATTTTGGTATAACGCCTAAATTTTCTCCGGCGGTCGCCATGGGTGGCTTTTTGACGAAAAATGTATATGGACCAGTTATGACCACCAGATTTGGGGGAAGCAGAGGAAGATTTTATGCCCTTTCATCTTTCAAAACAAATTTTATCTTTCCCTTCTGTTTATTTCAACGTTATCGTGCAGAAGATACACATAACATATTTAAAATGACATTATTATTTTAGCATGCTCCGAGAAATTTGGAATGATCCTACTCATACGGACAAGCAATATTGGAAAGCTAAGTATAAAAAAATGAGGGAAGAATACAAAAATGAATTGCGAATTCGTGAATTGAAAGAAAGATTTACAAAACAATAAAGAATTATAAATCATTATACAATTTGTTTATGTTGTGTTTTGACTTCAGCGTCGGCTCAATGCTATTAATAGCCATCCCAGAGCACAGTGGGTTCTCTCAGTCGCTTTGCCGACGATTTTGGGGCATTTTTGGGGCATTTTTTGGACATTTTTGCCTTTGGTAAAAATTTTAGGTTATAAATTTCACGCCAGATATAACTCCACGCCCCGGGCACGGGACCGAACAGGGCTGTAACAAGGTTTGACTGTATTTGTACTGTTTACTTTGTAGTGAATGAAAATTTGAATTGTTTCAAAACATTTGCCATTAAATAAAGGGTTATTAAAGACAGAAAAACAGAAAGCAAAATAATTTGTGACATGACATGGTCTCAATTCTTTTTTCAAGGCTCTTTTCAGATTTGTCCGCTTAAATAAAAATAATGGTTTACCGTCTGCTTAACAGTTTCTTGGTTTACCTTTTCGCCCTGAATTAAAGAATTTACCGCGTGGCATTGCTGTACAAAACCAAAGGATAAATTTCCTTCTCAATTTAGCCGACCTATATTACAAACAATGTGTGTCGTGAACCTGTAAGATCTAGTCGAAGATTTTAATTGAAGATATCACACGCCTGTCACAATTCGTGTCCTCCGCAGGGTCTTCCGCGCTTTGCACTTTTTGTTTTTACAGCTTCAGTCTATGTTAATGGCTTTTAGTTTATTTTTTTTTAGTTATCTCTCAATAAAGTAATAATGTAAATATTATTAGTTAAACAATAATTTCCAGACATGTATGTTTGCATGCCATGTCAATTATCACATCAAAGAGCAGTCTTTGACGAAGTAGATGATCTCGAATTTCATCTCGTCAGCAATCATTACTGTATACCGTGCTTTACTTGTATTCATTGCAATGGTTCACTTTTTTGTACACAAAGTTTATTGGCACGACATCACATGGATTCACATAAAAGGCAGAACAAATTTCCAGTAAGTTTCCTTCAAACCCCACGTCCAAAATTACAGCAATCAACTTATAAAAATCAGAATAATTGAAACTTATAGTAGTTCTAAAGCGAAATGCGGTAAACAAAAAACGATTGTAATGGTCGTTCCTGTCTGTTATTTTTCTAATGGTGCCCGTGGGGTCATTCGTTTGGTATAGCTGTCAATAGCCGAACAAATATCATTGGAGAACTATTACTTGTTACATTCTCAGAAATTGAGGAGAAATTGATTTCTATAAATTTTGGGAAAGATTATACTATAAATAACGCGAATTTGAACGAAAATATTTGGAAAAGATCTGGTTTGTTAATCAATAAAAACCAAGTTTTCCCATTACCTCGAGGTCTGTAATAGGCTGATTATATTGAAACCCGAATCTAAAATTTGCTTTGATGCGTTTCAATTTTAGAAAAATTTAATCACCTTCCCCGTTCGTTTTTCGCTCAAATTCCTTGATAAACTACAAAATTTTCGTTCGAAATCATTTAACAAGTGTTTTTAGGTGCTTTATATCCCACTAATAATGAATTTATTCCAGATTAAATGCATATTTAACGCAAAAGGGATGAATGACCGTCGAAAGTTGTGGATGAGTATCACTGAAAGTACAATTACGACAATTAAACTAGAGGCCGGATATGTGGATTATACTCTACCAGAATGTAAGCCATATTGAAAATGAGTGTGGATTGACCTTTTTGTTCTTGCAACTTTTCTTTTATTTTTTGTCGAAATTAATTAAATCTTTCCTGTCAAAATACCTTGGGCACACTGCTTTTGGTTACAACTCATTCAGCCGGGAAAAATCCATAAGGGCAACATTAATGGGGAAATGACCCCTACAACTCTTTAAACCATATAAACGGCTTCAATTCGCAAACCCTTCAATCATGATCCACTCAAAAAGCTCTTGATATTCTGCATACGTCGAACAATTATAATGGTGTCGTATTTAATTCATCGTATTAATTGTAGCGTTAGCTCAATGTGAAGAATGTAAAAAATTATTGGTTGAAAATGTGCCGTGTTTTGATATTCTGGATAAGTTGGAGGTCCATCTCCATGGAAAACATCATCATAACCGCTTCATTTATGAATGTTCAGTGTGTCACCACCGACTTCCTACGGAATACAACCTGCTGGATCATTATAAAAATGATCATAATAAAACAACCGACATTTCAGTAAGTTGCAATATTAAAATTATCGTTAAAAATTTAAACTTGAAATGAGTCAAAATTTGATTTATTTTGAATCGGTCTCAACAATTTTTATAGATTTTGAAATTCTCTGGCTACAGTTAACCTGACTTATAGTGCGCCCCACTAAGAATGCACCCGAATTTATCACGAATTAAAAAAATGTTATAAGACGTATGCTAAAAAGTTAGCTCAAAATTATGCCCTCTAGTAGTCGTATTTGTCTTATAAAAGCCGCTAAAGAGAGAGCAGCACACTCCGTTTAATTGCTTTTAAAAGACGTGCTACCATTTCATTACTTTTGACAAAAAAGTTTGTGAAATTCGGTGTTGTCTCAACCTCTTTTCTGGTGAGCCTTTAAAAGGTAAAAGTAAAACGCTACATTTATTATAATTTAGCAGTAACTTTTTGTAGGCTGTTATAATTTTGCGTGATTAAAATATCATAAAATGGTTACAGATTGAGTACATTTTGAACGAGGATGTCATCGATATGCAGAAACAAATCCGATTAGACCTTATTAGTGCACGAACCTTTTTGGAATTAATGAAATACAATATTGCAAAGTTGCCCATAACTTCATCTCCCACTTTATATTCCGACAATGATAATCGTAGTCAAGAGAGCCGAAACCAAGTTTTATGGATTGAAAACGAAAGCTCAAGCCAAAGTAATATTATTGAACGGCAGCTACATATCGAGCCTAATACAGCGGTCGAACCTAACACAGTAGACACCTTTGCTGCTAATATTTTTGCCGCAAAAGTTGAGTCAATGTCATCAGCGGCATCCGCTGTAAGTGGACCTCCATTGGGAAATAATTCAAGCAGCAGAGCGCCGAGTTTTGCGTCTAATTGGTCCATGCCGAACACTACAGAATTGTTATACATAGTACGGATAAGTTTGCAAAACTTTGGCCAAAAATAATAAAATTATTTGTAAAAATTCAAATTTGCGATAAATAGGTTGAGTTTTTCGTCGAAATTTGAGCAAAACTTCTTAAATTTTCTCCCGAGAAAATTACAAAGGGGTATCCTATTGTTTTTCGCTAACTTTCACTGGAATCGTTTCTGATAAAAAAAAATTTCGGATAAATGAGGGAAATGAGAGATCGAATGGAAATGAGGGAGATTTGTATGAAAAACCGTGCCTGAAAAATTCTTTCCGGTAAACGAATTATCCGATAAATGAGTTTCGACTGAAATTGTTTAGTTTTAATCTAATAATATCCACTATCGGTTATCCTATATCCCGTAATATCCGGTATGATTACAATATACGGGATACGGTCTAACTTTTTCAAAACCAAATTCACTAAGAATAGGTACTAGCGGTGCAGTCTGCTACTGGCTACGCCAGTAGCAGAGTGCACCTTCATCCCACCTCTCTTCCCTTAAAGGGTTGATCGGGAGTAACTTTTTTGGGGCTAGTCCGGGATGAGGGCCGAAGGCCCTCATCCCGGAGAAGTAAGCACTGGTAAGAATGACCCTTTGAAAAATTTTGGAAGGGCAAAAGACGCACTGGTAAGAACGATCCTTCCGAAACAAATTTGTCTAAAAATTGTCTAAAATTTAGCTAAATTCCGACCTCAAATTCGGATTCCCCGCTAAAAGTTACTCTAAAAATAGTAAAAATGGCGGTGGCTGGACTCGAACCAGCGCCTTTGCTTATCCGGAGCAATGTGCTAACCAGCTACACTACACAGCCACCCGGGGAAAAGCTACTCAAAAGGTACATTTCAAAATTAAGCACCCCTAAGAATGCACCTCTGAAAAATCGATTAAGCACTGGTAAGAATGACCCCTAAATTCCATGGACCGAACGGATCCACTACAATACTAGGTAGAAGATGATACTAACTCGAATTTAATTTTAGCCAGGAGCATTACAACCTAAATTACCATCTGTATCATCTGAAGTGGCCACAAAGGAAGATGTAAACTCCGAGAGTCCTTTCCAGGCATTCGTTATACCTCAGCCACACCGCAAATCAGTATCTATCACTGAAGTTAGATTTTGTTCAGTTACTGTTTGAAACACACTTATTTGCTTTAATTAACGTCGTATATCGATGTAATAGTATTTTTACTACCTGTCCTACGCCGCCGCTCTCGCGGCGTCCCCCCCCCCCCCGCCGTCAGTATGGCCCATTTTTCAAAAAAAATTTTGCCTAAATAATTGTCTAAAAAATTTTGTCTAAATTTTTTGAAAATCTGTATCAGCACATCCGTACGAACATTTTAAGCTATCACTTGCCCGGAAATGAGCAGTGGAAGTGGTCTAAACCAGGGCTGGGAACTTTGATCACGGGTCCGATCCGATCCGGTCCTTGGTGAGGGTACGCGACATTTCTTCCCCTGGACACTTCGTCCCCAGAGACAGTTCGTCCCCAGAGACAGTTCGTCCCCGGGGACAGTTCGTCCCCCGGCCAATTCGTCCCCGGACACTTCGTCCCCCGGGACAGTTCGTCCCCCAGGACAATTCGTCCCCCATATATAAGAAAGACTTCTAGAACGTTCTAGAAGGCCCTAAAAGACTCATAAACGTTGTGGAATAGTATAGAATGCGCATTTGCCCACTTTTCTGTGTTTAAAATCTTTTTCGCAACAAATAACATTTTATTTCAACGGAATAACAATGTGGAATCAATCCATCATAAAGTTCAAAGCTACACCTCCCAAAAATTCAATTGGTGATCGATTGTCATATTGTTCGATAACTTTGAGAATTCGCTCATCGGCCATGCGATATTTAGTTCTTTTCGGCTTAGCTTGATATCCCTGAAGCCATCTCACATGGGCCTGATCGCGACCTCTCTGAATTAGTTTCAATCGATCGATGAAGTATCCCATCGTTGGCGTTTCCATTCCCATCTAACCTCAACTGTTGTCAATGCTCGCTTCTTCAATGCTTCGCGAAACACCGCATGACTTGATGCTGCAGCATCTGGACCGTGATTATGCTGTGTTGAACCATGGACCACGCCCAAATTAGAATTGAGTGTGTGCAAAGTTCCGGTGCACCTTCTATCCCTTTTTACACAGCACCAGATTGTTTTCTTTCCGTCCACAGTTTCTTTTGATTTCCAATAGAGGTGATTTTGGAAAATCAGCTTGTACAGCGGCTCGCCATCTATCTTTTTCTCAGTCATAACCTAAACTATGTATGTTACAATTTTTAAACTATGTATTTTACAATTTTTGGCTGATATAAATTTACGATTTTCAAGCGTAATTTTATACATTTCTTAACAATCAAAACTTAGAGTTCTTAGAGCAGTGAAAACTTAATAATAAATGTTACCAATCTCGGACGCTCATCAATTTCATTTGGAGTTCGTCATCATTCTCGTATGAAGATTCGTCATGGCTTTCGTCGTCCATAGGAAAATCGCCTTGGTCTTCTGCAAGCAAGCTGGAAAAATCCAAATCGGGATACATAAAACTGTAAAATTGATGAAATCGCTATTAAAACAGAAAATCGATAAAGTGAATAGAGGCGAAAACGCTGCAAATAGATGAATCACTCCGCCATTAACGAAAAATTGAAAGCAATGGCCAGTTCTGGTCTGTTCTGCAGACAGATGGGCTCTTTAATTCAGTGATAAATAAATGCTATATAATGTTATTCATACAATATATTCATTCAAAATATTTTATAAAGGAAGAAAAATGCGCATCTAATCACCCTAAACCGCAAGTGACGCTTGTCGGTCCTGGGCACAAAAAACCAACTTTCTGTGTTCCGCCGATACAGGGGTGTGTGATAGCTCATTTTGTAGGTCTCGAAAAGTTAAGAACGAATATCTAAAAATTAGGGTGCGGAGGTATGGAAAAGTGGCCATTTTTTGCCAAAAAGTGTCAAAAAGCAGGTTTTTTAATGCTACAAAGAAAAGTTTCTGTGTTCCGCGGTTACAGAGCTGCATAATAGCTCATTTTGTAGGTATTGAGGAGGCGAGACCGGAAATGTGAAAATTAGGGTGCGGAGGTATCAAAAAGTGGCCATTTTTTGGCAAAAAGTGCCATTTTTGTCAAAAATGGTCATTTTTAAACCGAACCATCTGCGTGGCTGATTTTTTGCACCCGGGGGTTTTCAACGGTGCTGAATCCGAATCCGGGGTCAAAAAAATGTCCGGGTACCCCCGGGGTACGAAAAAATTTTTTCCGAAAAAAATTTTTTTTGCGCTCAAAACTCATTTTTCCAGCTGCTTGAGGGCCGAAGGCCCGAAATAGTCTCATGCTGCTCTACTCCCGAACAACCCTTACTCCCGAACAACAACCGAGGGCATACTGATGGCGGTGCGCGAAGCGATGACGAACCCAATCTCCCGCTGTGCACGCTAACCGTGTACAAGGGTAAAATATGCCGCGAAGCGGCATTTTTACCCTTGTTCTATACTATTCCACAACGTTTATGAGTCTTTTAGGGCCTTCTAGAACGTTCTAGAAGTCTTTCTTATATATGGGGGACGAATTGTCCTGGGGGACGAACTGTCCCGGGGGACGAAGTGTCCGGGGACGAATTGGCCGGGGGACGAACTGTCCCCGGGGACGAACTGTCTCTGGGGACGAAGTGTCCGAGGGAACTTTTGTCCTGCTCCCCTTGGTGACCGCCAACCCGATCCGACCCGACCCGATCCGATCCCCAAAAAACCCGGTATTTCCGACCCGATCCGATCCGGTCCAAAATTTTTCACCAAATTTGGCTGTTTTTCAAAAATTTTCCCAAATCACCTAAATTTGTTGTTTATGGGTCAAATTTACCAATTTTAAGTAAAATATTCCAAAATTAATGTTTTTTCATGAAATTGTACAATTTTACTATTTTTACCTAGTTTTAAAATAACAGGAAGTAATAAAGAAATAATAGCGCCGCAGGCGAAAATTTTTCAATTTTTGGAGATTTTCATATAAAAATTTCCAATTTTCGGCGTTTTCAGCTCAAAATCAGTATTTTTATTTACTAAAAACGACAACTGCCGTTCAATAACAATAGCGAAAGAAAGAAAAATAAGCGCCGCAGGCGAAAATTATTCTATTTTTTGCGATTTTCATATAAAAATATTCAAAATTCCTGCAGGAGAAATGGTATCCAAATAGCGCCGCAGGCGAAAATTTTCTAATTTTTGAATGGTGGTTCATTAAAATTTTCTAAAATTTTTCCCGGCCGCGCCCTATCGGGCACGGCCGGCGGGAATTTAAATTTGAATTCCCCGGCCGAGTGCATTCTTAGGGTGCTTGGATCGGTTCAAAAAGGCCAAAAAAACCGATCCGATCCGACCCGATCTCCCAGCCCTGGGGGCGATAGCTATCAAGTGCTCAGATGCTCAGAATCTCTAACCAAAAAATGTCTGGCTCTCTCATAAATAGCGTGCTCTCTCTCAAAGTGTTTGTCTGACTGATTAGAAAGGAAAAGAAAGGAAAGGAAGCGGCAGTGGGAAATAACCGGGCAGACACATATCTTCTCTGCGCTCTCGTTCTGCAATAGTCTTTTTGGTGCGCCGCACAATAGCACCAAATCGACCCACAAACAACATAAAGGGCGGACGTCTAGCAACGAGTGTTCGGTTTAATTACCCAACGTGAGGAACTTAAATGTTTCTCTTATAAATTTTGGAAAATCGTCTGAGCATATGCTCAGGCGAAAATACGTCTGAGGAAATTAACAAAGCATATTCATTTTCTGAGCATTCTGTGTCTAACACAAAATAAGAAGAGAGATGTGAGAGAGAAAATAGTGACGCGTTGTGCAATTGTGAAAAGCCAGACATTTTTCGCTTAGAGAATGCTCAGATCTGAGCATCTGAGCACTTCTGGTCTAAACGCCAGTGGACGGACAGACGGACACTGGCTTCTTAGTAAAGTAACATGCTGAGGGACACTGATGATATTGATAAATCATAGTAGCACAGCAATAATTTGAGACCAAATTCGCATCGTTATTGACGTCCAAAAAATTGGAGTTACAAATGAAAGTTTATAAAATACACATAATGTAACCTAATATAGAAAAATAATTAGCGTATGCATATACAACTCATATTTTCCATTACAAATTTATTACAATTGTAATTTATTTCTAAAACACATTTTATATTTGTAACTGCTTTTGACTTTTGGAATTTTCCTGCCCAATTTGCGATCACTAGCATTTTGCTAGTTGCATATTTAAATTGGGGTAATGCTCGAGATCATATGATGAATATAAAAAAATGAAATATTGCGTTTATGAAACTAGCTATCAGACGTTAAATAAAGCATTGTTCAATGATACTTTTTTGTAAGAAAACATAAGGTTAATTCCAGGCTCCTACTCAAAGTGCCATGTTCGTATCAAACAAAGCCAGAGTAAATGCTTCTGTTTCGTTGGAAATGCCTGACTTGTACTCAAAGAATATAAGCACACCTCCCGCAATAGAATTATTCGACAACTCTCGGTATGTAATGTTTGTTATTTTCAACTGTTATTAAAGTTTTCCATGAAACTGTAAAAATAAGTAAATTAAGAAACACTCTTGACTAATTGGTTTGTTATTGGTGCTTGGTATATCACTTTCGGGATTCTGAATCGTTATGTTTAAATAACAAAAGAAGCTTCTAAAATTCTGACACGAAATACGCATTTCACTTGTCATTGTTATATAAAGTGACTACTGTTTCCTAAGGTATATCTTATTTCGGTGTGCTCTTTTGTCTAGTCTTCAAAATCCGCTACTAAACAGAATGAATGAACTGAATATTTTAAATTAACACAGATAAATGGCAGCCAAAAATGATCTGAAACGGTTCGTACATCTCTAGCAGCAAAAATTTGCCAGCGATCGCTTTTTCAAACTTTTTCTTGCTTTGCAACTGTTAGAGTAATACCATTCATGAAGCAGCTACTTGACGTATATATTTATTAAAACTGAGACAGTATAAACTGGTGTAGTCGTCTGACTTCCCAATTCTAAAAGCAAATAAAAGTGCTCTTTAAAATGTTGTGACTATCACCAGGCGACTCTCTCATCATTGTTATTACCCCCCGGCACTCACATAATACCAGTCAAGAGAGTGTCTCTTTGCGGGTCGCAGCAAACGGAAAACAAATGTTTTGTTCTGTTTAAGAGTTCACCGAGTAGATTAGTTAAAAGAATGTGTCGCAGACATATTTAGTTTAGGAAAGGACAACTATGAACTATAGAAAAATATTTTTATTTAAGATGGAAAATACATTTGTGATTTAAAAATTTAGAGGGCCTATTTCGTTATTTGCAAAAAAATATCACTTTTAATTTCCGCTAAAGATGTACCAAAAAATTAAAAATACCTCAAGCAAAAAGATATACCAATCAGCCAACTGAAATAGAAAACGTGTAATTTTATAATAGCGAATGTGAAGTAGATTTTAATTTTATACCTAAAATTTTATAGAACCCAAAACAGTTTGATGTAATTTAAATTATAAATTTATATAGCTAAAATTAATCCAAATACATATAAAAATAAAAATTAAATTAAAATAAAATACATATAAAATATGGCGAGAAAGTGAGACAATAATTACATAAAAAATAACTTCATTCAAAACTTTCAGTGCGACCACTCAATCTATTATAAGTGCACCTATCAATGGTTTTCCAGTATCATGTGAGACGCAAAATTTGGCTGAAGCAAACGGAATGGAGGTACTGAAATTAATAATTCTATGTGACATCACGAAAATAAACAATTAAAAAATGGATGCTCATGTAGAACACAACTTTCAAGAAAACAAACTGCAATTATCTCAAAAACATATTTTGGTCAATTTTTGTCCGTTTTGGCACAGAAAATAGCTTTGAAATGGGTTTATCAGAAATTTATAATATAACCACCATTCCACCCAGAATTTTGGGATTACACATATCTGTCAATGGTTGGAGAATTTTTTTACATAAAGCTGGGAAAATGGTTATGTTTCCGAAAATCTAAGCCAAAAGTAGCATTTAGAAATCCATAAATTTATTTGACATTTGTGGTAAAAAATGGTACGTTTTCTACTGAACATGAAGATATGATTGTTAAAAATGGCGTAAAAAGTATGAGAAAGGTTGGAAAAATAATGGGCGGCTGAAATTTGCCCATCATTTTCAATGAAAACGTCCTATCATACGCTAGTGGTATAAATTGGTAAAAATTAATCAATTTGCTTAGGTTTCGGCTCCGTTGAAAATGAAAATTTCTTTGAAGCACGGCATGTGTTCATCAATGACTGATGGCAGCGCAGGCTTAATTCCAGTCATCGGAACACATAATAACGCTATAACCGGGAATATTTCTAACAGGGTAAGTCTATAGTGTTTTATTGTGTAATTAACAACAAATTATACTTTAGATACTACTTTACTGAAACACTCAATTTTGCATAAAAGTAAAAATTATATAAAAAGATCAAAGGTTAGAATAGGTCATTTAAAGCTTAAAAATGGCTAAATAAAATTTTCATATAGAGAATGTTTGCGTTGGAGCTAGAATTCGTGTCAAATTGCACATCTAGAATGTATGTTCGGGTTTTCATAAAGAAAAAATTAATTTACAGGGTGGCCGAATTTTTTGTTCTCTATTTGCTTTCCAATTTGTGAGAAAATTTTCAAACAATGTTGATCTGATTTTTAAAGTAATAACCTAGACAAAATAGGATTTTCTAATACCAAACGCACTATACCAGCTTTAAAAATATAATTGCAAACGACGTTACTGAAGTTAAAATTTATCTAAAAATTAAATTAAAATTTTCTATGAAGCTCTTGAAACCACGGATTTAGAAAACTTTCGAGAATGTCGTTTGCAATTTTTGAATAGCTGTTGTCAAAAAATCCTTAAAATGGTAGTTATTTATGTAAGAGAATAAACTCAACAATGGGACGGTGTTTCAATAGTTGGAAAACAAATAGGGCACAAACAATTAATTAATTAATCAATTAATTAACCCGCTAGCTCAACTGTTATAGTTGATGGGACTCTGTATATGAAATCCAGGTGAATACAAATAATTGCTCAACAAAGTCATTATTGATTAAAACATTTTTTGATGCCAAATAACAACATTTGATCGAAATCGTTACAAAAATTGCTATTTTAGTCAATCAGAAATGCCCCAGCAAATATCTATGATTTTGAACCGGAAGATGAACAAAGTCGACGGAGGCAAACTGCTGGCCAACCGAATCGACCACCAGCGAAATACTACTTTTCTGAAGCGTTTAAACTCCGAAAACTAAAACCGCCAACATCTGAATATGCACTTTTCAGTTTACTCTGTCGGCAGGCATTGGTAAACGACTTAAAGCTTCTAAGACAATCTGATCCAGACAAATGCTTCATGAGCTATTTCAAGTAATTAATATTTATAATACGCATAATCAAAACGATAACCAAAATATTGAAAAAATTCAGATATTCAATTCTGCTTTTTATGTGACTCTGTCACTAGGCTATTAGTTCGGCACATTTCCGTCGTTAGAGCGGGGTAAGTGCGGTGTCGTTGGAAAGCTCTAAGGCTGTAGGTTTCGAATATATTGTTATATCCGAGTTTAGGAAATTTAAATTCGCGCCAAAACGGAAAAACGTGTTCACCTGAAATCGAATTTTTGACAAAAAATGGCAAATTTTCGAAAAAATTCATAAATGTTTTTGACAGATGTTCCTCCCGGCCCAGAATACACCTTTTTTCTCGAAAACTGCATAAAAATGGCCCTTAGTTCCAAAGTTATAGTCCCGGTATCAAAATGTCACGAACCGCGCCTGGAACTCTGTGGCGCATACTGAGTTATGTCCCGCTAACCTGAAAATCGTGGATTTTCTCATGGTCACAACTCAGGTTGCGCCGCAGGGTTCTAGGAAGGTGAGATGTCCAACGAAAGAGCTCGGTGAGTGCTGCCGATATACAGGGTGTACAATAAAAAGATTACCACTAGGCATCGGAATTTGAGTTGATTTCGAGTCCGAGCGATTCCGAGTCCGGATCGAATATCAGTTGACGAGTCCGAGTCGAGTCCGGACTCGCCGAGTCCGTTTGAATTTTATTTTTCCCGCCAATTTTTTTGTTGTCAAAAACTTGTGTTTTTGCTGTTTTTACTAGTATTTCGTATTTTTACTATATATAGACAAAATTTAGACGGTTTGGTCTATCTTTTAGCGATTTTTTAGAGTTTTAAAGAAATTTTACGTGCAAAGTCAAATTTTACCTGTATTTATCAAAAAAATTTTAGCATGAATATAACCGGCTTAGACTAATAGCTCCTGAATAAGCGTTCTAGATGGGTGCCATTTTAACTATAAAATTTTTCATTTTTTGAACTTGGAACGTTTCCGGAAAAATTTATATATTACATGAAAATTGAAGCTTTTGGACAAAATTCTGTAAATTTTCTCCACGCGACGCCATTGCGCGGAAAAAAATTTCGGCGCCATAAAAAATTTCAGCATTCGTTATATCGAAGGGCATTTCCATACATTTCACGCCCTATATTGGGTTGATCAATAAGTCGCGGGCCCCCTCTAAACTGACGTTTTTGGGCCGATATGGCTTATATACAGATTCAGAATCAGCACATCCGAAACAGGGTTGTTCCGAGTCACCGTAGTTCGAGTTTCGAGTCAAGTGGAAAAGAAGGGGCGCACACGACCAGCCAATCAATGAGCGAGGGACGCACGAAAGAAGAAGAGAGAGACGCGTGCGTGTCAGCCAGCTGAGTTGGCGCGCGCGCTGGGTCGTACGCGTCTCTCTCTTCTTCTTTCGTGCGTCCCTCGCTCATTGATTGGCTGGTCGTGTGCGCCCCTTCTTTTCCACTTGACTCGAAACTCGAACTACGGTGACTCGGAACAACCCTGATCCGAAACCCCCAAATGCAAAAACATTCCATCACATGGTTTATTTAACAAAGACGTTTTGCGGAACGTTCTTCCTACAACATAAAAAAGCCACTTTTATTGGCAAAAAATGGCATTTTTTGGCCGATATATAAAACTTTGGATAAAAATGTCTCTTTCCTTCCCCCACAAAAAAATAAATATTTTTTTGCTTATTGGTTTTTAGCACGAAAATAAATATTTTAAGTACGGAAAAATTTTATGGCCGCCTAGGTTCTAGCAGAGACGGAAACCACCAAGGGCAAAAATAAATTTTAGTGTGTAACAGAAATGGGTCGAAATTAATTACAGACGGACAGGAATCGGGCCTAATTTAACGTTTTTCCTACCGTTATTTTCTAAACATTGTCATTTTATGTTATATATTGGGTCATCCCTTTCGGAATGTCCCTTTCGATTTCAAATGGCGGTTTGAATTCGCGCCTTTTTACATCTTCTCTGCTCAAACGTTATATGTTATTTTTATATGATTAATTGCATTCCAAAGTGCATTTTTGACATTTTTATAGACAAATAGCAATAAACGCAATAACAAATTATCAAAAAACATGAAAAACGATAAATTTTATTTGTAATCTACATAATTTCCATTATTTTCGACTACTGCCTTCCATCTACGAGGCAAATCTTCTATTCCTCTACGCCAAAAGTTTCCTTCTTGGTCTTTTTTGGTCAAACAAGGCAACCAATGTGCTATTTCATCACGACAACGCAAGCCCACATTCTAAAAAATCTGTGCTACCTCTCCTAAATGACTTCGGATGGGAGCTGATGCCTCATCCTGCCTTGTCTCCCCAAGAAGCACCCACAGACTGCCACGTCAATAGATCGCAGAAAAATTTTATGCGTGGGAAGTCATATGCCGAATGACACGATCTAGCTATGGACATTTTCAACTGGATAAATGAAAAAGACCAAGAAGGAAACTTTTGGCGTAGAGGAATAGAAGATTTGCCTCGTAGATGGAAGGCAGTAGTCGAAAATAATGGAAATTATGTAGATTACAAATAAAATTTATCGTTTTTCATGTTTTTTGATAATTTGTTATTGCGTTTATTGCTATTTGTCTATAAAAATGTCAAAAATGCACTTTGGAATGCAATTAATCATATAAAAATAACATATAACGTTTGAGCAGAGAAGATGTAAAAAGGCGCGAATTTCCCTTAAATTTTTGCCGGGGTTGCAATTTCAGGGCATACGGAAGGTAACCTTTTTAATTATTAATGTTATTGTTATTGAAATATTTTAAGGCATCTACATCTCATTTTTAGCTTTGCTAAAGAAAAATACCATCAATTACCAGACGAAGAAAAAAAGCACTACAAAGCCGAATTTGACCGCAGACGAAAGAAAGGAACAAAATAATATTTAATTGTTTAGAAATTAAAAAATATTAATTTACAAATTTTATATCTAGTATGTGTTCAAGAAAATAAACGCAAAGGCCTTTAAGCCTCTAAGAGATCTGTTAACAGTTATCCTCTCAGAATTGTTTCTATAGTGAATCATTTTTCCTGATAAAGTTTTACCTGCTCTTTTTTGTTAGGCGGCGCAGTGGAATGAGAGTTTTTGAACTTGTTATTCGAAATGACTTCGATATCAATTTTGAGTAAGTACGGAGAGAACTAACATTTTTTGTGCATCCCTATTTAGTATTACACTGCTGTCTGTAACGGTATTTCGCCTTATAGCGGTCTTCCTGTTGTGTTCTAATATGCAAGTGTTTTTATGCAAATTATTATTACAAATATGCGTTAATAAATAGTTTGTCCTGAAACCTGTTATAGAGAACGTATTTCATATATGAATTTAGACAATTTTTATTTCTGAAAATTGTGCAAAGTAAGCATTTTTTATAGTATTGACATTCAAAATGAGAACGATGATAATTTTTCTGGGAAATATTAAAGTATTTTATATTTTCCAGAAAAATTTATGTTCGACGGGGGGGGGCAAGGTAAGTTATTAGTCGCCGGAAGTCGAGAATCTCGACTTTTCCTGGGGCATCTCTTGTATGGAAATTTTTATGGAATAAATCCGCTCCTACCAAAGTGTCTTGCGTTAAAAAAATTGCCCTTCGGCCGTCTAGAAAACTACAAAGACTGTGAAGAGTATAATACGGGTAATCGTTTTGTCTCGTTATACCTACAATAAAGAGGACTTGGAACTCGACGGTTAGGTGCACGTTGTACGTTATTGTCCTATCGACTCTTCCGGTATTGCAGCATCCTCTTTCCAGTCAAGGTATGTGTCCACATCGGCCGGTTTTTGATTTCCTCCTTTGGTTTGCGGTTGATCGGATCGGTTGATCCACTGTTCGTACTCACGTCGAATCAAGGCTTTAAACGGTTGGTTCCAATCGGTGTCAGGCGGCTAAAATAAAAATTGTGTTCTCTATAATTTAAGATAAAAAGTTAAGATAAACCAAAATAGCAGAGTTTTCTGGAACGCGCAGCTTCCGATCACTGCGAAGCTAGAAATCCCCCCGGTAGAAATCCCCCCGGTAGAAGTCCCCCGGTAGAAATCCCCCGGTAGAAGTCCCCCCGGTAGAAATCCCCCGGTAAAAATCCCCCCGTTTTCAAAAAATCATATAAAAATGGCCAAAAAACATGAAACTGCCCATTTTTTCGCTGAATTCGTAGTTATTGGGTTGTTCAGCCTAAGACTGCACAGCAGCCTAAGCCCCCAGGCCTAAGATTAAGTCCCTTAGGCCTCATACAGCGGGGCCTCAAGCCTAATGGCTTGTTTGGCGCCTTATAAGGGTTATTTAGCCTAACGTAAGGGTTGTTCGGGAGCTTAAGCCTAATCCGATTTAATGTGAAATACGAATTCAGCGAAAAAAATGGGCATTTTCATGCTTTTTGGCCATTTTTTATATGATTTTTTGAAAATGGGGGATTTTACCCGGGGGATTTCTACCGGGGGATTTCTACCGGGGGGATTTTTACCGGTTCCCAAAAAACACAAAGAAAATAGTGAAATAGACACAAAAAGACATTGTTCACGAGATTTTGGCCATTTTTGGGGGGAGGTTAATTACAGGGTCACGTCGGCGCCGCTGCCTTATAAAGGCGGACAAAAAACGCCCGGACCGAATTACAGGAAAAATCTAAACGTTAGACACGACAAATTTGTTTTGACAAATCGCAACTTTAGGACATGCTCTATCACACCTGGTAGTTGATTTTTTAATCCTGATATTTTTTGCGAGATACAGGGCCCCAAAGTTGACATACTTTGCGTTTTTCCCTGTAAAATGTCCCAAATTTAGGGCCCTGTATCTCGCAAAAAATATCGGGATTAAAATTTCCGTTTCAGGGATTATTGGCCAGGTCCTGAATATTTACTTTTTCATAAAAATTCTAGCCACTCTAACGATTAGAGTGGTCCCCCAGCGAAAATGTGGAAAATCGTGTTTTTTGCCATTTTTAGGCTGAAAATGATCTGTTTTCGAGTGCGGAGAGTGCAAGGATATACCGTTTTCCACTGCGGAGAATCGGAATTTGGCCTCAAATCAGGGATGGTCCCGCCACGAAAAGTGGGAAAAGTGCGTTTTTTGACGTTTTTTGGGAAATTATCACAAAATGGCGCAAGAAAATTAATATTAATGGTATTCCATTTTACAGTTGTAAATTTTTAATCAAGTTTGGACCGGTAAACAAAAATTTGGGGATATTTTTAACAAAGTTCGGTATTTTCGCGAGAAAAAATGATTGACCGACCTGGGGTTCAAACTTGAGAGGAAAAACCCCAACAGATCGTCCAAAAATGGCCATTTTTGACGCTTTACATGAAAACTAATTTCAGATTCGGAATCAGCGCATCGAATTACCCCTAAAAACACTCACTGCAGAAAAATTTTCCACATTTTCAAAAAATCGATTTTTTTCGAAAACCATGTGGAAAACCTCTATGGTCGAAAATGGCAAAAAATCAAATTTTTTCGGATTTTCAGAAAATGGGTTTTTAGGGGTTTTTTGATGCGCTGATCACGAATTTGCCATTAGTTTTTTCATAACGCGTCACAAATGGTCATTTTTAGCCCATTTGGTACCAAACATGCGATTTTCGCATCTTTCGTGGCGGGACCAGGTCAAATCTGAGTCCAGATATGAACTTCCCGGGGTCGATTTAGGGGGTAAATCGGATTCCCGGGCCCGGCAAAACACGTAAGATTTTTCGGACGCATTCGGTCCTCTCCGGCGCCGTTGTGGGGTGGTGCTAATTTTTCAATGTCCCTCCAGAGGTGGTTAATTAGAGGCGGATTACTTTGAGGGGAGGAATAATAATAATAACCCTTCATTTCCCATTGTTACAAATTTGGAACGCAAATGGTGACCCCCATTTGTTTTCGATTTCTTTGCGATCTTTTTCTCGAGAGGCACTCTCGAAAAATTCGTGAATGAACTAAAAAAAATTTTTTTTTGAGTTTCAACATGAAAACTAACTTCAGATTCGTGCTCAACGCATCGAAATTGACCAAAAAAAATGCTTTTTAGGGTTTTAAAAATTTCGGAATTTTTCTTGACCCCCTAAAAATTAGCAAAAATCGTCGAATTTCAAAAAAATAATATTTTTCCCGTTATCAGGGACCCAAATGGGCCCTGTATACCAAAAATCAGCAAAATCCTACGGACGGGCATACGGGGTCTCCCACGGTCGGGCAATGAAGAGTTAAATCTCGCCCAAAATCGGCGTATGGAAAATTTGACATGAGAGTTGGCAGACCAGATTAATCATTTTCAATACTCAAAAACAACTCTTTGATGGGTTCTATCGTTGAACCAGCGTTCACTCTGCCCCATTCCGAGCGTTTCTGATAACGTGGAATAATTAACAAGACATTAGAGTTGGCAGAAATATTTTACGAAACTTTCGGCAAATATTCCAAATTTTCAATCATTTTTTTACAAACAAACCTACATAAATATAATAGCGCTATTTATTCCTTCAATTTTTTATGTCCTGTCTTTTACCAAAATTGTTCGCCTACGGCGCGATTTTCCGGTTGTTTCTGGTTAGACAAGTTTATATACAAAAATGTGTCAGCCGGTAAGAGAAAATTGGCAATCATCCTTATAATAAGTTAGTGACGATCCTCCCTCCGTCCGTTCCACGTTTTGATCTTTGATCCCTTATTTCCGTATGTAAGGTTTGTCCCCTTTTTTGACTACAAACTACAAATTTTGTAGTTCGTGGTTTTTCGCCAGTTCAGGTCGAAATTTTTGGGTCCCGGGGGTTTTCGACTACGGGGAATTCGAATCTGAGGTCGGATTCGACCGCGCGCGCGCAGCGCGCGTGCACGCGCGCGCGCGGCGCGCGCGCGAGGCGTTTTAGAACTTAGACTGAGCCAAACTTAGACTGAGCCAAAATTTGACTGAGCCAAACTCAGACTGAGGCAAACTCAGACTGAGTCTGAGTTTGCGAGCCACCGCAGGTGGCGAGCCATTCCTGTGGTCGGGCGCTCCGCGCCCGACCTTCCCCCCTGGAATGTGAGTGAAGTTAGAACAGAAAAGGCATACTGATATAGAAAAGGCATACTGATATAGACTCCCCGCGCGCTAGCGCGCGTTAGCGCGCTAGTCAGAAAATAAGTCGTCTATAAGTAAGGATGTCTAAAATGTCTGATGTGATATTCGTATTCAGCGGGGTAGAAAACCGCGGGGTACAAAAAATCAATCTTGTAGATGCTTGGGTTCAAAAATTCTCATTTTTGGCTTAAGTTGGCATTTTGGCCAAAAAGTTGCCTTTTTGACGTAAAATCAATTAAAAAACCTGCAAGGGAAGCGATGTAATATACCGATTTTTTAGGAAAAACCAAGGATAACTTTCTTTGTATACTTTGCCAATGACGTTTATTACAATAAGCTACAGTTATTCTAGCGTTACAGATTTACAAAAAGAAGCGTATAATGCAGAATTTTCATGAAGGCATGGGTTGTTTGGTACATTTTTCTTTGTAGCCTTCTTAGAGCTTTCTTAACGTAGCGTAGAGCCTTCTTAGCGGCCACAACAGCATTGATTCCAGTATCCCGGACCATACCGATCGCAAATGCCATATGTCCAATTTTCAGCAATGCAAGTTTCCGTGCAAGTAACTCCTAATCCGCGTGGATCATTGAAACATGGACGATCCCAGTAGCACAGCTCACCGACCCGGTTCAGATATGCACCTGGTGGCAAAGTTGTTTCACTAAACGGCAAATAAATATAATAATCCTCCCAGTAAGTACACACATATTTCATTTTGTTCTATATTAAATGTTAATTTTTTACATTTTTCATTAATCTAATATTAATTATGAATTGTTTAAAAATAATTATGCACAATTATAAGATCGAAACTTGGCTTAACTGCAAAAATATTGTTATGACCATAGATTAGGATCTACTGACACAGTGTTTGGTCCGGTTAAGTTAGTTTAAATTGGCCAAGATATTGGCATACCTTGATGGATTAGGAGAAGTGGGAGCGCCATAGATTCCACCGATGATAGCGAAGGCAAGAACAAAGTGAATTAGTTTCGAGTACATTTTAGAATTTCAAAGCAGATCTAGAGGCAATTTTAAGGCGAAGAGTGAATTTGGAGTGTTGGTACAAGAGTTTTATAGCGAGCGCTTTAGGGTCGAGTTTGTGGTTTCGAAAATTTTAATCCCCGTTTTGTATAATTGTGATGTTTCCTGCTATGTGGCAAGCGTCCGACTCGCTGATTTTTGTCAAAACCTCTCCGAATTAATCGCGCGATGTAAAATTTCTGATTACTATTCAGCGACATTTTCGTAATTCGAAAGTTAATCTGTTGTTTGTCGAATGCGACAGTGATTAAATCTCGCCCAAAATCGGCGAATGGAAAATGAACATGAGAGTTGGCAGACCAGATTAATAACTTCAAAAACTCAAAGATGAGTTTTATGGTATCGATGCTTTATTTTTATTGCATTCGTGAAAAATTTGACAAGACACCAGAGTCAGAACAGTTCTACCAGTTTGTGAAAACTGTCTAACAGCTCCGCATAGGAATTAACCAAATCACCTTGAATATTATTATTATGCGTTCCCAATAATTTAATTAGGAGTGAGCAAAGCAATAAATAATTGGAAACAAGACGCGGGTTTTCCAACGACCTCATACTGATGATTAGGAAAAAACATTTCTGAATTGTTTTGATTTTTTGATAAATTGCAATTTCAGGATATGGTCTATCATACCTGACATGAATTATTTTAATAATTTGTTGTTTTCGAACGGTGAAAACAACGAAAATTGTTTGATGTTTCCGTGTTTGATACGCGATCTCAAAGTTGACACATTTTGTATCGAAAATATATTATATACCGTAATACCTGTAATTGCTCCCCCCATAATTACTCCCCGAGGGTGAAGTTGAAAAATACTCCCTCCCTAAAATTACTACCTCTCCCCAAAAATGGGTTTTTGTAAAATTTTCCAAGTGCTGAAACTTTTGACGCAAATTCAAAATGTTTGGCGCTAATTTGAATTTTTATTACAAATGTTGCCATTTTTGCCAAATTTTTATGGCCGAAAATCCCTAAAATTTTGACAAAAATTGCAAAAATTTTCGCACCCTGCGAAATTTTTCAAACATCGCCGTGCCTTTGGCACGGCGATGTTTGAAAAATAGCAAAAAATCAATAGGGCAAAAAATTTAAAAAAAAATTTTTTTTGTCAAAATACCATAGGGGGACCCTATGGTATGAAAAATTATTTTTCCTGAAAATTTGTCAAAATTTGTCAAAAAATCAATAGGGTCCCCCTATTGATTTTTTGCTATATAAAATGTATGAAAATTCCCCCCCCCCCCGATAACCCCAAAGTACCCATTTTTTTTGCAGTTTTTCCTTTAAAACCTGGAAAATCCAAAATTTAAGGGAAAAACTGCAAGAAATGGCCACTTTTTAAAAAACTGAGTGCACTTTGCAAACTACTTTCCGTTTAGTTAGGTAGGAAAAGTGGTCTCAGAAAATGGATATCCAGTCAAAAAATTGAAAATATGGCACTTTATAATAAAAAGCGTTTAAACACAAAGTGATCCCACAGCGATCCCTTCCAGTCAGCTGAAGTTGTTGTTCCACGATTAATGCGTTTACTTAATATTTAGAACTCCTCAAAAGTGGCGCCAACTTAAACAGAAAAAATCAAATTTTCGTTTAGAGTACGTGTCTCTTTGGAATTGATAACAAAATGTGATCGTAATGGGATGCTGTACGTAATGTATGGAAAGGGTGCAGAACAATTTCCAAAAGTCCCAAATTTTTCTCAGTGAAGTGAAAATTATTTCGTCGATGAAACGTTTGCCAAAATAACTTGAAATTCGCTTTTCTTTCCTCATATTCAAACAAGACCAAATGTAAGAGTAAAATTACAAGAATGCTAGTTTTTGGACCTATCTGAAGCCCATCCTCGTTTTTCTGCAAATATTTAGATGCATATTGAAATTCATGATACAGTCGTCCCTCTCTAATCCGGCAGTTTTTCTTTCGTTTCACTAGGGTGTGCCGGATTAGAGAGGGTGCATTCTATTTCATAGGCGTGATTACGCTGTCTGCATCGCACTATTTTCTGCCTTTTCACCCCAAACTGAAAGTTCCCTTCTATCCAGTTTTGGCCATTATGTTATTCATTCGTTTTCTTTGTGTCTAGAAAAGTGGATCGTCAACACTCGCCTCTGAAACTAATCACGCTATTACCAACTAGCTAAATTGGCTAGTTGGTAATGTCTATTGTTAGTTTCAGAGGCGAGGGAACAATGCATTATTTTGTCTACCTCGCCTTCTTTTGGCAGACAAAAGGAAATAGTGCGATGCAGACAGCGTAATCACGCCTATGAAATAGAACGCACCCTCTCTAATCCGGCACACCCTAGTGAAACGAAAGAAAAACTGCCGGATTAGAGAGGGACGACTGTATTAGAAAGTTAAAAGTACTTTTAACATCTCAGTTGACTAGTTTTCAATGGGAACAACTGAATTGACATCATCAGATACCGTCCCTTGGTTAAGCTTCTTGTATAGGAAAGAAATGTTTTTTCTTGATGAAATTTTCTTTTTCTACAAACATTATTCTTACGTCTATTTATAATTATTCATTTGTATCTGGACGGGGCCTATGGCTCTAGGGGACCTAGTCCATCCTCATTGCGCACTCGCCCGTAGGTGTGGCATACCCACATCATGGCCCATGGCCACCCTTTATCTGTTGCGTGCCAACATGGTGGTAACAGTAACAAAACTTTTTTCAAAATGTTCTTTAATAGTTGGGAAACTGACTATTAAGAACAATACCATTTTAACTTCACAGAGTTTTCTTATAGTTAGGTAACTAACTATTCGAAAACATCGGTGGTTTTCTTTGAAATACTTCAACTAATTTAAAATACGTTAGTATTTTAGTTTACGTTTTCAACAGCCGTTTAGGCCCTTAGACTAAACGGTTAGGTTTACTCTTAATGCGTTGGTTTCGGGTCCCATTCGTAGTTTGAGATTTGAATCTTTCAAAAAACTAAAATTACTAACTTATTATTTTAGTTAACCTTTTTTCAACAAACAATTAAAATTACTCTTACTGCGTTATGAGGCTCCGTAGTTTGAGTTTTGAAATTTTCAAAAAACTAAAATGTCTCTACACGAAAGTAAATTGATATTCATATCACTATTTTTACATCTTAAAATTTCTCAAGTTGAAGTGTCTTTCTTTTATAATATGTTCATAAGTCCAATTGGGATCTCTCTGAAGATGCCTAAACCCATTTGGACATGTTTTTAACTTAGAATTTCATTGTCAGATATTATAGGCGAAACAATGAATTCACCATTTCACTCATCAAAAAGTTCTCTCATTACAATTTTCCACAAAAAAGTCTTCTTAATGTTACTTTACTAAGAAGCCAGTGTGTGTCCGTCCCTGCGTGCGTCACTCACCTGACGTTTAGACCCCTTCCACTGCTCATTTCCGGGCAAATGATAGCTTAAAATGATCGTATGGATGTGTTGATACAGATTTTCAAAAAATTTAGACAAAATTTTTTAGACAAATTTTTTTTCGGCGCTGGCCGCCGCGAGAGCGGCGGCGTGCACAGCTAGTATTTTACACTAATTATATCCACCAAAAACATCTAAAAACCAATTAACTATTAAATTGCCGCTTTTTTGGGCATAGCTTTATGTTCTCTGTTAGTCAATTCAGAGCTAGTGTGCGGAAAACAGGATCGAAGGAATACCCAGAGAAATCTCTCATCATAGCTTCTCTCGTTGATAGCTAGTAGCAATGATCAGAGATTTCTCTGGGTATTCCTTCGATCCTGTGTTCCGCACACTAGCTCTGAATTGACTAACAAAGAACATAAAGCGCGGCCCTCAGACAACGTCTTCGGTTTAATTACCCAACATTTAAAGTAAGCAAACCCTCTTCGATTTATTTCAAAAAAGGGCGGCAATTCAAAACATTTCTTTCCTATACAAGAAGCTTAACCAAGGGACGGTATTTACGCCTTTAACTTTTCGTAAAATTTTATGAAACATTAAATTTGGCGTACATTATACGGGATACGGTAGTTTCCAGTTTTGCTTTTAATTCTGTTGGGTGAATTCAAACACCATGTTCAGTAGCAGTTAAGCAAAAAAGAAAATGTTCAAAGTTTATGGCATATTAAACAAGACATTCATCTCCTTTTTCAAATGTGCTATCTCTCATAACAGAAATCATAATGTTCTCAGTGTCGAAGAGAAAATTCTCCCATCTGTTGTTCACGTTGACACAAGGATGGACTATTTTGGGAAAAGTGCATTGTGGATAAGTGCGGCATCGTTTAGCGTCCTTCCAAGCTGGCTGGTACATAGAGTCAATGCACTTATTGAAATGGTCCACTGACTGCTCTTTTTTTGGCAATTTAGCCATTAAATGTCCGAGTGAATATTTGTCAATAAAACTTTGGAAATTGTTTTGCATTAATCCGCCATCGTGCAGTTTTACGCGATTGTTTACAGCAATCTAAAAAATTTATGTCTTATTTTCCACTTCTCTATCTAACTTCTCAATGAAATTATGCGCCAGATTTTTTCTGGCGCAGAATTCTGGAACAGATTCTGGAACAGATTTTTTTGTCACATTGCGAGTCACCGCAGGCGCCAGTCCTGTGGTCGGGCGCGGAGCGCCCGACCTTCACCTCTGGAATGTGAATGAACTTAGAACATATAGGTATCCACGTAGACAAATTTTTAATCAGACTCCCGTAGGGAGTCCCAAACCGCTAGTTAGCCATAATTTTTAAACTATGAATTAGCCAAAGAATGTATTGTTAATTTTCACTATTTTTCATTGAAAGGCCGAGATCTTAAAACCTTTTACGGTTTAATATCTGCTGATAAATTTAATGATATCAAACAAAGCCTGTTAAACTGTAAAGCGATTGAATTACACGTGATTTTTGATTTGTAGGATGCCGAAATTTATTGCCTGTGATCAATAGAAGAGATAATTAGATGGCCAACAAGGTTGCACAGGGTCAACGTAGCAGAGAAGCAAACACTTCACTCTCTAATTTTCAGAAAGTGAAGTGTGTGCTTTCTCTGCAACTGGCCACCTAATCTAATCACAATAAACGTTGTACACAAACGTAATTGTACACAGGCAGTTCTTGTGCTTTAAAAACAAGAATATCTCTCCTTAGTGCACTTCGACCGCTCTGCAATTTATAAGCCTGATTTTAGGCATAACTGAAATGTTTTGATTAAACAAATAAAAATATTTATTACCTCAGTTCTGAGATTTTTGCTAGATGGCTGACTTGACTGAATAGCAGTACAGGGATGACAGCCTTCGCGAACATGTATAGCAAAAAGACCCAATTTATTTGTATCCAGAGGATTTTCGGTATATCCATCTCTCCAATAATGGGCATCATGTTGGCCTACACTCTCCACTAACAATGGCCGTACAATTGCTTTTCCGTTCACCTGCGCCTCTGGCTTATTTTCATAATACATATCCGTACGCCATAGCCGTTCTGTTGTGGTATTGAAAAATGTCATCTCCTCTGTAGGATTTCAACTTTATAAAATTTATCTTACAAAACATTTTCGTCCGGTGTTATTTTTGTCTATATTTTATGCTGGTCTTCAGGATATTTCTTGAGTTTCAAGTATTTTCTGGGTGACATTTAAACACTGTATCCCTCTATAGATCAATCGAAATTCAAAGAAGGTTTGTATTGGAGAATGTTATATCAAAAATATCTTAAACTTATGAACTTTGGAGCTCATATTTTGGCTCGCAATGATTCAGGATAATTAGTTCTAGTAGTCAGACAATTGGAGAGTTATTGCCATTTAAAGATTAAAATAAAAATGATCATAACTTTAGCATTTTCTAGATTACTAATTAGAAAATGTTTTTCATCTTCTCTGCTCTTCTTTACCAAAATGTGGCTTTTGGTCTAATCATTTATATTTAAACTTGCCTGGCAACTCATTGAAAAATTTATCCGAAAAAACGCTTGCATGGAAAAGAAACTTTACATCAAAAAATTATTCCCTTTCTGCGGAGTTCAATACAAATTATCAGGCTAGTCACAGTTTTGGCAGAACTGTTAAAGTATAGGGCGTGATAAATACAGCATACTGGGAAACGTTTATTGACTTTGAAAATTTAACTGAGCACTGTTGACTAAAGACCTTATCCAGCCAAATCCGATCCAATTACCGGAATACCTGTAATTACTCCCCCGGCGACTAATTTTCCTAATACCAAATTTCGAAGCCACTCCAAATCAATGTCACTTTTCTCCCATTTTTTGAGGAAAAAATATTTTTTAAACTAGCTAAACCAACGTAACTCGACGAGATCTACGCGAATATGCACTCAGTTTTGGTTAAGGTGGCAAGAGCCCCGAGCGGGATCAAACCAGGGCGTGAATATCCATACAGGGAGGAGTAATTATAGGGAGAGGGGTACTATTAGGCTATCGGGGGGGGGGAAAGTTTATCGGGGGGGGGAAATTTCCATACATTTTTATATAGCTATTTTTTGCTAAAAATCAATAGGGGGGACCCTATGGTATGAAAAAATTATTTTCTGAAATATTTATCAAAAAATCAATAGGGTCCCCCTATTGATTTTTCTGACAAAAAATATTCTTAAAAAAATTTTTCTTAAAAAACGATAGGGGGTACCCTATGGTATAAAAAAATATTTTCAGAAATATTCGCCAAAAAAAACAATAGGGTCCCCCCTATTGATTTTTAGCAAAAAATAGCTATATAAAAATGTGTGGAAATTTCCCCCCCCCCCCCGATAGCCTAATAGCCCCGAGCGAGATCAAACCAGGGTGTGAATATCCATACAGGGAGGAGTAATTATAGGGAGAGGAGTAATTACAGGTATTACGGTATTTTCATAAATGTAAACTGGCGCAAACCGAAATGTAAGCTATACATTCTATGAAAATTTACCAAAATTTTTCAAATTTTATCTGTTGAATTAAGGCATAAAACGAGCTGACGAGCTTTATTGCAATTTTAAATCTTGTGCTGTGGAAATATTTTAAGATAATAAAAATTACATGCCTAAAGTGGGGAAGACGGCGACATATCGCGATAAAAGAAAAGATGCCGTCTTGGGATTGTCGGCGGCCGCTTGTCTCATAAGTGGGAACGAAGGGCGGAAATCGTGAGTGATGATCAAATCGTCCCAATCCGGGAACGCTATAAATTCCGTGCTTTCCCGAAATTCATACAAACAGTCTTGAAAATTAACGAGTTGATGTAAGAAGGTCGTCTCTGTATTTGGATTAATATCCATTCCAGGTACTTGTTGTGGCATTTGAAGACTTGGTCTTATCTGCGCAATTTGATTTCTTTAGTTTTTAGTAATGAGTTTTATAAATTATACTGAGTACATCATAAATTATCTAAGAATTGTTGTCGATTTTTTCGACTTTTTTAGTCGTTTTCTTAATTTTCTAAAATTATTTTATGTTAATAGATACTACATATATTACAGAAAAGTTCCAAAAAATTTACAAATATCAAATAAAATTGAAAACGACAATGAAATAAATCAATTATAGGTTATGGTTTTTCATGGAGTGCACACTCAATCTTGAGTTGTCTGGCACTTCATGAGTTCTGTCTTAGAAAGCAGGAAAAGTGAGATAAAATATCTTTGAACGAAAAGTTAGATTCTACACTGTGTCGAATTGTAGATAAAAACTCCGACAAATAACTTATTTCAAGTTTACACTCATTATGTGATAGCTCAAAACAAAGCTTAGGCTCAGCTAAACAATTCAACCCGGACATCAATATGCCCCTCTTTAGCATCATCAATGTGTAGTGTCGACTAAGTGCTATTTTTTTGCAGAAGCCTAAGCATCATATTGAGCCAACACTAAGTTTAAAATTGTTTTGATTTATGGCCGAAATTGTCGAGGGAATATTTCGATCGCACTGAGCCGCCCATGTTACTTTGCTAAGATACCAGTGTCCGTCCGTAGCTGCGTCAGTGTGTCCACTAACGTTTAGACCCCTTCCACAGCTCATTTCCGGGCAAGTGATAGCTTAAAATGTTCGTACGGATGTGCTGATACAGATTTTCAAAAAATTTAGACAAAATTTTTTAGACAAAAATTTTTTTTCGGCGCTCGACGCCGCGATAGCAGCGGTGCTTTTTCTAGTCATTTCACAAATGAGTCAGTACTCATATAAGAGGTAATTTGCGTAAGCTCCGTTCGAGAAAATTTACTAATAACAAAATTCTTCGGTCTTTAAGATTTTAATCAATAATGCACACCTGAACCAGACCATCTTGCTCATAAAACGTAATCAGTTTGTGAATATCCGTGTCAACACTGTGGATATAAACGAGCACCAAATCAACCCAATGAGCGCGGTATAATTCTAGAGCTGTTACCAACAAATGCCACTTATCAAAGGCAAACATTCGACCTGGGCAAATAATCAAACTTCGCCGCTTGTTATCTGCTTTTGTTACTGTCAACTGAAAAAAGTTAGCAGAAATTTTGCATTATTTTTCAGTAATAAATATGAATAAAATTAATCTTTTTTGCATCATATACGCAATTTGTTTTGCTTGCGAGTTCAAAATTGAAGGTAATAGGAAAAATAACCAAATTTTGTTAGATCACATTAATTTTTTGTTTGTGGTAAATGTATACAAAATTAACACTAGTATTTTCATGTGCATTCCTCATTCACTTCACCTTTCCAGTGAATAAAAATGTGTAAAATGTGATCAGAAATTCTCGCTTTGGAAAAATTTAAGACGTTCAAAAAGCTTCCTTTAAGTACATATTTTGCTTTTCTTCCATCAAGCGCTTAAGATGACCTTAGACGCTTGCTTCGCCGAATTGTATGTGTAAATCATAATAAAGAAAAAAACGTAAGCAAAATCTAACATGAACAGGAGCAGAGCCGCGTACACTGAGCCCAATTTTCGGCTTTGCAGAATCAGGTAATACTAGAGAAGGACATATAATCCGATAAATTGCCAAGTTGCAGTCTCCTAAATTGAGGCCATCCATCAAACGCATCACTTTCCCATGCACCTGTTGTTTTGCCCTGTCCATTTCATCATAGACAGTGCAAATTGGCCTCAATTTCTCGGGGTCAGCGTGAAGGTGCATGTTAAAAAGTGCCACTAGTGCGCTATTTCCGTCGGAACTATATCTAAAAACACTAACCCTAACACGGAAGAAATGGTTAACATATAGTGAGAACTTAATTTTCTACAACTAGAACCTGATTGTAGTTATTATTTTGTATTCCAATTCCTAGGTTGTTATTAGCAGGTTACCCCAGGTTGTTATTAGCAAAAGCTTAAAGTTGTAGTTTGCAGATGGCAGTTCAGATGTGTGATTTCATTTAGTTGAAATCAGTGATGTCAAAACCTATAAAAAAACTATCGATAGTTTACACATTCAAGTAAAACTATCGATAGTTTTGCAAAACTAGCGACAGTTTTGCTTGAATGTGTAAACTATCGGATAGTTTTGGAAACTATCGGATAGTTTGCAACTATCGGATAGTTTTGCAAAACTATCGATAGTTTTTTTATAGGTTTTGACATCACTGGTTGAAACTGAGGTACTTCCGGGTTATCTGCCTTCCAAAAAGTCAAAATTTCAAAATAGCCTAGTCAGTGCCTTCAAAATGATTGTAAAAGTGATGAGTCATTGCTTTTATTCCTCTATCTTACAAATTACAGCCACTATAAAGCAATGACTCATCACTTTTACAATCATTTTGAAGGCACTGACTAGGCTATTTTGAAATTTTGACTTTTGGAAGGCAGATAACCCGGAAGTACCGAAACTGAAACTCTGATTTGATTTCGTGGGCCACCCAAGGGTCGAAATAAAAATTTTATTTCATATGTGACACCAACCCCACCAAAAACTTTTTTGTCATGTAGTATTTCGCTAAGGGGAAGCTAAAGCTGAAGGCAGATTTTGGGTATTTAGATTCAGAATCCCGGATTTTGGTGCACTGCTGTCTTCGTGAACGCGAGGTTCCTGGTGGTGGTGTTGCCCTAGGCACCACCAGTACAGCTAGCGAAATATCATTGGGCTTTATGAGCAAATTATGTCAAGACACAGTTGTAAAAAGGTTGGAATAAATCCAATCAATAAATAACCTATTCTAAACATCAATCGCAAGTAAATAATTCCTAGTGAATAAAGTACACTTAAGAAATTCAAGAATGCAAAATCCAGTTACCTATGAAATTTGAAAGGTTTGGCATTGAAACCTTTTGCAAATTACTTACAGTGAGTCATTTGTGTAGAGAAAACTGCGGGTTATAAATAATCTATAATCTGTAACTGGCTGAATGGTTGTGGAAGGTGTGGTCGTTGCTTGTCCTGTAACGTTAAACAATGTTCTATACTTAATTGTAGAAAAGTGAACAATTTTTAAGTTAGACTAAATGAATGCTAAGAATGCTAATGAATCCTAAGAAAAAGCACTTTTTAAAGTATTGTATTAGACACATATATACAGTCTAACTTCACTTATCCGGACGGATTTTGGCCGGCCATTTCTGTCCGGATAAGTGAAATCCGGATAAGTGTGTGTCCGGATAAACGTGTGAAATTTACATGGAAAAAATCCGTTTTGGTCACTTTAGTCCGGATAACCGAAGTTTCGCTTAAAAATTTGAATTTTTATTTTTTTAAATAATTTTTCTATTTTTGGCAAATTTTTGTAATATTTTTGAAAAATTTATAAAAAGTAGGCTTAAAACAGCAAATATACAGAAACATTTCAATTTTTTGACCGAAAATTCGGAATTTTTGGTGAAATTTTTGGTAAAATGCTTGTAATTTTCAAATCAATAGGGGGACCCTTTTGTCACTAATTTTCCCAATTCAGTCCGGATAAACGAATTTTGTCCGGATAAACGTGTGGATTTTGTATGGAAAAAATCCGCCCCGGCCAAAATCCGTCCGGATAACTGAAAATCCGGATAAGTATGTATCCGGATAAGTGAAGTTAGCCAGTACTTGCATTGGTACTCATAAAAGATAGATAAATATGTAATAAACTTTTCAACACAAAATTGAAACTTAATATCGTAATTGGTAGAATTTCATAATGAAAATAGTAAAATTTTTATTTTACTATTTTCAATTCTTATTAACCAGGTTTTTCCAAAACTACCGTAAAACCTCTAATTTAACCCCCCCCCCTCTGTATGGCTTGTAATCTTCCTCTATTCTTAATGATAGGAAAAGAACGCCTGCACACTATTTCGTCAAAAAGGAAATCGTTAGCAAAATTAATTTTAGCATACAAAAGCAACCAATCAATAATCTAATAGACAGATTTTTCGCGAACAAAGAAGTTCCAGGCAATGGAAAGAAGGCTGGCTGGGCTGTGGAAATCTGACAATACAGTTTCTGCCAACGCAGTGTGGAGAAGACTTTTATTGATTGCTTTGCTTTGCGTGCTAAAATTAATTTTACTACCGATTTCCTTTTAGACAAAATAGTGTGCAGGCGCTCCTTTCCAATGATTAAGCATAGAGGCTGTTTATAAATCAGACAGATGGGGGGGGGGTTAAATTAGAGGTTTTACGGTATTTTATTACAATATATGAGCATTTCATTTTTGACACGCTTTTCATTTATAATCAGTATTCCAAATATAAAGGATTTTATTTGGCTTTCAAATTGGCGCCATTTAATTTTCACTTTTTAGATCTAAACTACCGTATTACCTGTAATTAACCCCCCTCTGTATGGCTAGTAATTATTCTCTATACTTAATAATTGGAAAAAGAAGCGCTGTGCGCTATTTTGCTTTTCCTTTGTCTCCCAAAAAATATTTCTCAACAGACGAAGCCAACGCTCCGCACACAAAGAAGGCAGGGCCGATGGAAAACAGGCTGGCTGGCATGTGTAAATCTAACAATGCAGTGTGGGTCTGTCTTTTATTGATCGCGTCCATTTGCCTTGTTTACAAGCAATTTCCTTTTTGACGAAATAGTGTGCAGGCGCTCCTTTCCAATGATTAAGCATAGAGGCTGTTTATAAATCATAGAGAGGGGGGGGGTTAAATTAGAGGTTTTACGGTATTTCCTGGCAAAATTTTGCAAAATGTTATTGGAAATAAGTAATTAATAGCTTGAGGAAAGAAGGCATTAAAGACAAATCACATTCCTTTGCAACTTTTTCTTTGAGCTATACCGACATTTCAGTCTCTCAGAAGGAAGATTTACTCTAGCAAATCTTATGTATCCAGAATGTTTACCAATTTTTATCAAAGCAATTTTGGCTGTCATTGGGATTTTCTATTTAATAATGCTTTGGTACAGTAGACTTTCGCTTTAAGCACACCCTAAGAACAACTAGAAATGTGTTTTTGTGAAATATGTGATTGTAAAAAATTTATAATAAGTTATAACAAACCGGCGATATTAGAGCTGAACCGTGGCTTAAACCAAATCATGTATATCAGAAAAGGTGATAGTAATAAGAGTGCTGTAGATAGTCTTCGGCGTGTCAAAATTCCTGGCTTTAGGCGATCCAATATTTTTCTCATTCCTGGAATACGACGAAAACTTCCGCCTAATAAAATAAGAATGTTGAATAAGGAACGGTTGTTGTATAAAACACGATGTTTATTCCACGTGCGAGAGGAATCTGGGCTATTCCATTTCCACATTTACTGCAGAAACAATATATCTAAAACTCAGCTTTGTCACAATTTTAGGTATTTTACCTTATTTCTCACTGATCTAAATAAGCCTTTTGACTTATTGACACGTGTACACTAATTCTCTGCCGTAAATAAAATTAATTTTTGTGTGTAAATCATAAAACTCAAAAAGCGAGTTGGTGTCACATAAAATTACAAGATCTAAGGTTTATAACAAAAACGATCAGCTCAATTTGCTTTGTTTAACACCTAACCGTAACTTTTGGAAAAATTTCGCAGGTACGGCGAAAAGGGAGAGCGCTTTCCAAAAATTTCTTATGAACAATGTCAACAATTTTATGCTATGAAAATATTCTTTAACATTTTCCGTTTTCGCACAATCGTAAACAATGTTGTGAAGAATGCTCTGATGAGCATTAAGAAAATATTTCTGATTAAACGCGTAAACTTAAGAAAGTTTGATTGAAACGAGATGAAAAGCATTCTTTCGTTGAAAAATTTTATGGTATTTGTATAAATGAATATAGTCAAATATAATATTTATAAAAATAACTTTAATAAGCGTGGAGTAATTAATAGTTTACAGTTCCCTAAAAGCTTGAATTAAACTCGGAGTTCAGATACAAGCACAAGTTAAGTCGAGCATAAGAAATGCAACTGAGGCACTAATACAATAAAGATTCCAATATGAATACTTCCTGAGCCCTCAAATTCGGTGGTTAAAATTACCAGTTTCTTCCTATAGATATTCAGATGTCGTCTGAATTTCATTCGTCAAGGCCTCGGAACGATACTCATCACCGTTCAAAACAGAAAATAAAAACAGAAATTAACGTGAGAGGCAATTCCAGTTCTTAACATAGTCCAGCCCCTTTAGCTTCTCCTCCTATAGCTAAGCAATAATCCTTCTTCCCATGTTAATCCATTTTCCATATTATCCCTTTTCAAAATAAAAATGATGCCCGGAACGGTCTGAAGATCTAATCGAACAGGAGCGCTCTAAGAAAGGAATCACTTTCACTTTTTGTTTTATATCCCAGAAATTTATGATTAAAATCTTTCCAGGAAAAAACGGATATGCAAAATGTTGTCTGTTTCGAGTTTTTCTTCATGTAATTTCATTTGTAATTAATTCTGCTGCAGACATAGCCGGAAATGAGAGATTTAAGAAATTTATTCGGGTAAGTAATTTGATCAATCCTAAACTTCTATAGAACTGGACTCCGCCTTTATTAAGGAAGTAAAAGCCCCATTAGGCTTTAGTCACTGTAGATAAGGTAGTCAAACTCAATGGCTTGTACCATAAATCCTGTACCAAAACGTTTCAGACTTTTTAGTTCCGAAAACAATTAAAGCTTTATTACTTCTCTTGCTGTTTCTAAGTGATCAACATACATTCTATCTGTTTATATATCTCAGTCTATAACCAAGAATTTATTCCAATCTTTCGCAAAATTAAAATATTTTATGGAATTATGCAACAAAAATTTCAAAATTATCCGAAATGGAACAATGAAGTCTTAGAAAATAGAGCATACTTAAAAACGTATGCATTTTTTCTTCGTCCACTTTACAAAATAAATTTTAGTGCAAACACATCTTTCAAAAATAGCGATTAAACATGTTTAGGCTCAATATGCGTTTAAGTTCGCGCTATTCCTATTGCAATACTCGTATAGCGGCTTTATGTATGATTATCGTTGTTGGTATAATATGGCTAATGAGCAGCGATGAAAGCGGCGCGGAAATTTCACAAGTTTGGGAAAAAGGGTTTGTTCTATATATCAGTACTTTAAATTTAAGGTAAAACCCTAGTTTCCCATAAATTCGATTTTCAACCCTCGTTACTTTTATACTTTAGGCGAACAACCCTTATATGGGCATATATTAGGCTTAGGCTAAGACTTATGTTTAGGCTGGCAGCTAACGATACGGCGGGGGTCAAAAATCAATTTTAGGCAGTAGTTTCTTTAGCTTAAATATTAGAGTTGCCCCTTGCACCATTTTCAAGCCAAGGCTAATTAGAGTTGATTAGACTTAATTCAGCTTAGTAAATTAACAAAGATTTTTGATTAAAGCATATTTCTCGGACATTTTGCCAAATGAACATTTCACCAAATTCTTATAAAGCGGACGTTTCGCCAAATAAGGATTTGGCGAAACGTCCGTTCTGGCTAGCCGTATCCCCATTTTTCGATTTATCGAAAAACATGCATAATTTGTCGGCTTCCTCATAAAATTATTTAGCGAGCTACTGGTTTTTATACAGGTTTCGAGAAGGAAATTTTCAGCCAAGTGCTTTTAAATTGAAATTGGTGGTATAAAATGGCAAAAAATATTTTGTCAGATTTTTGAAAATGGTCCTATCAAGAATTTTGCCAAAAATATAATTGAGAATTGGCAATGCTCTAATGTCACATGAATTAGAGCGGTTAGAGCCAGTTGATTCTAGCCGAAGTGGCAATGCTGCCGCAGTACTCTCGTTGAACTGCAGATCTGAAAAGACTTCCTTCTGGCTAGCGCGCTGCAGTTAGTGCTCCAGCAATCTTGCTGCAGCGATTACTCCAGTTGGGCTGTTGTCCTGGCATCTCCACTTTTAATTTAATATTTAATGGAACTAAATAAATTTCAAATGATATGACTTCGATTTTAATTGAAACAGGAAATAATTAGTAAATTTAGGCATCCACTGAGTGTATATCGCACAGCAAAAGGATATATAACGATTAGTGAATTAGAGGAAAAAATTTTTGAACCAGCCGGTTTTGTTCTTACCCCAGAAAGTGAAAATCAAGTGATTCCTGTACTACAGCCAATAGAGCAACCGAAATGCGAAAAGGTAACGAAAAATTTGTAAACTCATTCGGTTTTCGAGTATCACGAAATGGATTCGAAAAAATCCACAAGTTTGAAATAGATTTGGCATTTTCTAAAAGTGCAAAAATCCAATGTTTAGGGTAGGCTTTCTAAAACTAATGTCTGATTCAAACTCAGCATAGTCGAAAGTACCTAAAAATAGGTTTCCAAATGTTTTCCATAAAGGAGAATTTTGGACAATTGGTCCTAACGCTGAAACCGGTTAAAAATCACCTCAGAACTAAATACCAATTATTTTTCGGAATCGGTACATCGAAAAAACTAAAAATGTGTTTGGTGAAAGCCCATTTTTTTAAATTTCTGCTGTTTACGGTCGCAAGCAATAGTAGCCTCTAGCTCTGTAGCATATTCGTTTAACTCAAAATTGACAGTATTATTGAAATTTCAGCCTTTACTCATTTCACGGCACGATTAATTGGAATTAAAATATTTTGATTGTTAACCAGCATCATATTTATTTCCGAATAGTGAAAAAATGAGCAAAATTTGAGGTGTTTGATGCATGGCAAGAAGCAGCAGAAAAGGGAATATCGACGGATTCAAATCCTCAGCACAAACTTCGTGCTGAATACACATTAAACGGCTATACTACAATGTCTGAATGCATAATGAATGAGCATTTCAACAATGAGCCCAGTTATGTGGAGCAGTTAAGTATTAAAACAATGTGGAGCAAGGGCCATATAGATTCGGAAGTGAGAAAAGCTAAGACCAAAAAATTTTCCAAGTACTCCTACAAGGACTCGTGTACGTTATATAAATTTATTATTCTAAATGTATTATTAACAACTATTAATTGCACCTAAGCATTTATCCGAAAGTGATAAGGCAAAAGTTATTGTGCAAAAGTGTGTTATAAACTTCTCGAATCTCGATTCACCAAACATATTATGTTTTGTTTTTTAACTTTTTGGTGTATGAAAGGCGCGTATATAACGCTATTGTACATTTCAGTAGCAGTGTACTACGCAACAAAGTTCCACAGCATCAAGGGCATGAACGGTGCAGTTATAGGGAGCCAAACCCCCTGGGTCGAGGTTTTGTGTTTGGCAAACGGCGCCGAAAGCCTGATAACGGTCGACTACCAGAAACTTCACATTACTCATCCACAAATAGCTTTCATTCATGCCATGGATGTCGTCAAAAACAGAGAAGTGTAAGTCAATATTGACCAAACAGATCCGCTCTATCGGGTCTCTCTAAGTTGATAGGTGGACTTGGCCCCTCAATAGAATAACCCACTTTTTGGGGGTCCCGGACCCCAAAAAAACTTTTTGGGGGTCCCGTACCACCCAAAAACCCATGATTTTAGGGGGCGGGTTATCAATGTCAGATTTGGGGTTGACATACGTGAAAACGTGACGACTCGACGAGCCAAGACAATTGGTACCGGTTTCAGGTTTCCCAAATCAGCCAATCCGGAGATATGGCTTCCGGAAATCCGGAAAATCCTGGATGACCAAGGGCGCCGCCATTCGGCGAAGCCGCTGGGTGGTCCTATGGAATATAGAACTGAACTAATACTGAAAGTTCAGTATTAAGAGTGCAAAAAATGCAAAATTCCCTTGATAATGTCCGAAAATGTTTTAACCAAAACATTAATGAGCATAAACGGCAGTAAAGTTCAACTTTTTTCTCTAGTCAAAATTAACTAACGAAATGGTACAAATATGTAGCTTGCACTTCAAAGCCAATATTGCTATAGAACTGAATTTAACTGAAATAATTGAAAATACTTTAAGCGAAATATTTATGAGCACAAACCGCAGTGAAATTTCGGCGCTTTTTCTATTCCATTATCCTTAACAAAATGATACAAATACGTTGATTGTACTTCAATTACTTCTAGAACGTTCCTGGTACCTAAGCCTAAAAATGTCCCCCTATATTAAGGGGTCAAATGTCCCCGCCAGTTTCGAAAATCTCAAAATCTCCGAGTTCCGGCCGAGTGATGGCTTAAAATGACCGGCATAAAATTCTTTAAAAAACTATCCCATCCCGACCCGAATCTGAGCCAGGCTAAGAAAGTTACAGGTGGGCGAAGTTCGGGATTTTGCACACTATTTCGGCGCCTGTGCCTCCATAGCCGAGTGCAATGGGGCGCAGGCAACAGCCCGCCGATGAAGGTTCGATCCCACACGGGTGAAATCGTTTTTTGACACTGGAATTTTTTCCGCCTGGGGGGGTTCGGGTGCGCGGAATCCGAATCCGGGGTCAAAAAATTCTAGGGGTACCCCGGGATACGAAAAATGTTTCAATTAAAAAAAATCGTGTCGGGAAATCATATCAGCATAACCTCATGAAGTTAGGAAATGTCCCTTTTCTGAGTATTGGTTTGGATAGAACATATAAAAACCGTTTCAATTACAGTTACAACGACAAATTCGACTTCATTGTCAGTTTTTCTTCGATCGAGCACAGCGGTTTGGGGCGATACGGTGACCCAATAGATCCTTTCGGGGACATTAAAGAGATGCAAAAAATCCGGTGCATGCTCAAGCCCGGCGGCCTCTTTTTTCTTGGTCTTCCCGTGGGACAGGATAATGTTGGTTGGAACTGTCATCGTACATATGGAAGAATCCGTTTGGCAATGATGACTGCAGGTAATACGGCGGCACATTAAAAACTCATGAAGATCAGTGATAAAAATCAAACACATATTCGAAAGAGATAGAACAGCCTAATCTCGAAAAGCAAAATTTTGGAACTTTTTTGTGTGTAATAACATTTTGCGAAATTAAGAGTGAGTATTTTAGCCATATTGTGTGAGGTAAACTGTCTATGGAAATGCTCTAGCAAACCAACTCAAAGATACATTTATATTTAGCCTTTTTCTTTGCCAAACATCCTAAAATAAGTTGAGTCGGTATTTATATGAACATATAATATAGTTTATCCTGAGTACCAGTTAATGTCGACATCAACTACCTTTGGGTAAGTGCAAAATTGCCTGTTCCTGACAGCCCCACGATTTCCCCCGCTTAAGGGCCCCCTCTGGAGAGGGTCGGGAGGAAAAAAGCATAGGGGATACCACATGAAAAAACAAAAACCTGATTGAGGGGATTGATAGATCTATTGCTGGACTACAAATCCCCCAAAACACATTTTTCACGAGATTTGAAAAATTTCGAAAAAAGCTCATCCCCGTTTTTCGGGGATCCCCGAAATGGTGATTTCGGGGATTTTCGGGGATCGGGGCCCCGATCCCCGAATCCCCGGTTTCGGGGATCCCCGAAAAACGGGGATGAGCTTTTTTCGAAATATTTCAAATCTCGTGAAAAATGTGTTTTGGGGGATTTGTAGTCCAGCAATAGATCTATCAATCCCCTCAATCAGATTTTTTGCAAGACTGGAAAGTTTTCAGAAAAAGGTCATCCCCGTTTTCAAAAATCCCCGAAAATCCCCGGGGATTTCAATCCCCGTCCTCGTGCCACCCTAGTTTAAACCTTTTATCTGCTAAAAACTGTAGAGAATTTCCTATACAAAATTTTTATATTACCTTGCAGGATTCGAAATAATCAATGTCTTCTATATGAACGAAAAGCCAATCGAATTGAAAATAGAGGAGTTGGAGAAAGAATATTATGATCCACATGTTTTTATTCACTATGTTTTTGTTCTCAAAAAAATTTATTGAAAGCGTTTCCACATATTCTTCAAATATATCAATAAAATTTATTGTTTGTATTGTAATGATATTAATTTCGATTCTTTGATCGGATATTTCCTTTATTTTTCAGCAATGAGCTATGGTTAAAAAATCTTCCTTTAATTTGTTATGTTATCTCTAAAAACTAGAACCTCCCATACAGTTTCTGCAAAGACCCTCGTGTGAATACCATGGTTTTGTGGGACTCAATCCTCAATCTGACTATAGTTTCATGATCAGCATGATTGAGAACTCCAGTGCAACATATTAGCCGCATAAATTATTTGTTTCAAAAATGCTTTCAAATTGGTTCGGATTCCCTCATTGCTAGGTTCGGTACTTTTGCCGTTCGCACCAGGCAGTCTAAAACCAGTCAAATATCTTCTTCCCATTTTCTACTTTTCTTCGAATGTTCTAGAATTAGTAACCTACTACTTTTTATCATCGAATGAGTGGTCATATTTTCTTCACTTCCATTATTTTTTATCTTTTGCTTATTTATTTAATTTTTTCTTTATAGATCGCTTTCTCGAAAGATTTCATCAAAGAGCGTCTTGTCGATATAAATTTATTGACTCCTCCATTTCTTGATTAATTAAAAGGACTGAATTTACGACAAGTGTATCGACTTCTAGACAACAAAAATGATGGACTTGTAACTTCATTTGAGGAATGGTTCCAAAATCTCGGCTTAATTCCAAAGTGCGTCAAATGCGTATGCGGTATAAAAATGAAACTACGAAAACTCAGAAATGGAAAACAGTGGATATGTAATAACCGAGCTTGTCGCAATATTCGTGGACAAAAATCTCGTGGCTTTTTCAAGGGGACGTTTTTCGAAGGGTGTAATTTAACTCCTGAAGAGGTATCGTCATTTTTTCTTTAGTCATAATAACGGAAAATTTTAGATTTTTTTGTTCTCATATTTCTGGTGTTATGACCTTGAATTGTTATTTATGTTCGATTTTATTGTGTTCTGAAGAATAAATATATCGATTTTGAGCATGAATGTATGGATTTTAGACTGCCTGGTGTGAACGGCAAAAGTACCCTAGGTTCACTTTTATATAATTTGGTTTCAACAGCGTTGTCACAAATATCTCGTTTTTTATCCTCCTTTCACGTTGTTTGGTTCTGCCTTGTAATTAAAAGTTTTAAATATTCAATTAGCACACAGTATTAACGAGAGTGGGGCGCCGCGGCCTTCGCCGCGGGTACTGGGCCTATATTATGAAAGCTTCTAGAACATTTTGGAAGGTGCCAGGGTACATTCTGACCCCGGATTCGAACTCAGCAAGGTCGATTTGCTATATGGGGACAAAGTTTCAGGCCCTTTCCTTGCTTCCCAGCGAGATACAGCCAAATGCCCTCAGTGCTTTTAAAAGCTTCTAGAAGCCGGTGCTGTCGACTGACACCTCACTTGCCCCAAATACAACTGGGCATGGGCACGGTTACCCCCAGATTCTCGACATATGCCCTCAGGGGACTTCGAGAGTCTGTAACTCGAGATAGGAAGATCATTTCGCCGCGGACCCGGGGGGGGGATCGACTTGCCTGAGCCAGATCTGTCGATTGACACCAAAAACGGCTGGGCACGGTGAGTTATGAAATGGTGGGGGTAAAGAATGCTGTTTACCGCCCTTTTGGTGTGTAGGGGTGCGAAAAAAAATTTCACAAACTAAACCTACCCTAAAACGAGGGTATGCGCGATTTCAGACCAATCTGAGAGAAAAAATTTTTGGTTACAACTCACAAGTGCAGATTAGTTAGAGGAGACTGCTACAGTTTAATGACATCACGAATTCCCTCTAATCTCACATATTCGTTTATTTACATTAAAAATAGTCATATTCAAACGTCACGGACATTTTAATGCGTAATGCAATCATTTCTTAACGCTGTGTAATTGTATTATGTTAAGTTTTATAGCATAATTTCGGGAACTTCTCAAGGGTTTTCTTAATTCCTAAGAATGTCCTCAAGCAATTCTAAGATTTAACCTTAAACCGTAATTGCTCTTTCCATTTCAAATAAGCGTTTATATAATTCCGCTAAAAGGATTTTAGTTAGAGATTTCTTGGCATGGTCGGGCCAATCTTGATTATGTTAAAAGAACTTATTTCCTGGGGAGAAATCTTAGTTTTGGGGGTCCAATGGCTTTTGGCCAAAAGGACAGTGCGTCTGGTCACTGTTTGCAAAATCCTGCAAAAGCGTTCAGAACACTCAAGGACGAATTCTTGTAGGCCGTGTACAATCGCGATAAGCGATTTTCCCAAACCAGGCCACCGGAATATGCGTCAAATAGAGCACTCTTCCACCCACAAGACCGTGACTAAGCTGGACAGTGATTAGGTTGGGAAAGGCGAGAAATCGAGGGGTCGGCTGAGATATGCAGCGCGTACGAATTCCAGGGACCGGGCGGTAAAATATATAAGCAGACAAGCAGACAAGAGACAATGTGGATATCAGGATGGATATCAGTATGGCTGTCAGGCTGGCTTGAAGTGAAACCAGCAAAACAAAGCCGCTTGGGATTTCGATAAAGGGGAGTGAAAGTGACATTGGGAGTTGACATGTAAAAACTTGTAACATATAATATTTGGTATGTAAAATTATTACTTTTGTATATAAAATTCACCTATTTTTATTTGTCAATACACCGCACATATATGCAAAGGGGAATGTCTCTGAACCAGTTTTGAGACGAAAGTCTGGGGAATAATTCTATGCATAAAGCGAAAATGACTTTAAAACTAAAACTCATAATTTAACTATTAGTTCATAATACAGTCGAAATATGTTGCAATTGTAACATTTATTATTTTTTATTAATAATAATATAAATCTCTAAAAGATAGACCGGATTTGAATATCGTTATGCTTGACACCCTTGCGCCGATGCTATCACTTTGAGACTGGCTTTTTAATGATGGTTTTGATGAGCGACATGGAAGAGCTGAAACATAATTTCCGTGTCAATCATATCTATTTTATGATCAAAGGGCACTTAAAAGTTCACTTAAAATAACGGGATACAAAGGAAGGAGGCCCTAACTGAAAACAGTTCCCTCTATCGCACTCTGCTAAGAACAAACTAGTTTCATAGTTACATTCAAAGGATGTGTGCTGTTTATAGAAAACCATTCATTCTAAATTTTTCTTCTTTAAGTAGTGATATTTGGTAGAGTGGATAACCATGACTTCGTTGCTTAGAGAATTGATCATCTTAGGAAAATCAAACCACAAACTTCAATTTATAAATTTTTATTGTAATTTTTACACTACAGTGCCATAGTATGTTTCCAGTTATGCTAAATAGTACGATCGCCATTTTGTTAGTCGCGAAATATGAGCATTTTCGAAAAGACATTTACCCAAAATCTTCGACTTTTACAACTTTCGAGGAAATTTTGAAAATGTTTTCCCCAAAATCCATCGAATGACGCAAAGTAAACATAATTACAATCCCTAATCTGTTCCTCATATATGCTGTGCTTGCTGCTATATCTGCCATTACAACTAATTATGATAATTTCAGGATGTTGCACTATATTAGTCGAGCTGTCAGATTTATAGTCAGGATAATCTTAATTATTGCAATTAAATTATTCCACAAGCTAAATTCTCTTTATATTTTTCAACTATTCGCAAATGTTTCACCATGGGTTATTTTCTTTATATTAATCCTTTCTAGGATTTGCTTGCTTATATTCAAGTTTTATACCTTTAACAATGATCAGCTGAGTCATTTATTTATCATGCGGGCGTTCCACTATCCGGAAAGTACAGCGTAGGTTAGCACAATCGGTAATGGTGTGTGCCAAAAAGACCACTATAGTTATACTTCGCCTATTTTATGAATATCAACAATCGCAAGTATTATTTCAAAAAATCATATAAAATACATTAAAAATTTGTTCCACTAATCACCATCTGGAAAAGGGGATTTATACACGTAGTTTATTCCCTATATTAGAGCTTCTCGTTTAAACTTTCAATGTCAAATCAAAATAAAGCTCTTATTTTTACATTTAAGTTTTTTCTTTGTCCTCATTTTTATTGTGTAATGTATAAAAATTAATATACAAAATTGTATGTCTAACAATGAGCTTTGCAAATGAACAGTGGAAATTTACTTATTACAGAATAACAGAAAATTGATTTCTAGATTTTAACGTTATCTGGGCTTTCCTATAATTTTTATGGCTACGAATTAGGCTTCTAAGCCAAGTGACAAAATATTTTAAAAACAAAGAAATAATCAGGAACCAGGATTTGTGTCTCATTCTTGAAAAATTTAGAGCACCTAAAGACAACAGATGTCTTAAATTATCTCAAAACGGTCCGTGCCTCAAAATTTCCTATGTGGTTCTGGACATTTATGCAATTCGATTGTAATTTCTCGCTAAATTTCAATTCATCTTCCAAATTTTAGTGCGAATTTGAAAAATTTAGAAAGCGTAGAGGAATTTATAAAAATCAATTAATCTTTTTCCAGAGCCCGTGCACTTTAACTTGCGCAAGTGTACCACTTAAAAAAAATTTCTGATTTTCGTAAATTCACGTTTTTAGGAATTTTTGAGGCGCTAAGTTTGAAAAATCGATTAGTTTTCAGTTTTGTACACAAATTTAGCTATTTCTGGAATATTTAAAGCATAAAATTGCCCCAATTTCAGGTAAAACAACGCTACTCAGAACCAGTGTTGCCACGCCTCCGCCTCCGGATGCTCGGAGGCGCCTCCGGAGGCGCCTCCGGAGGCGGAGCCGGAGGCGGAGGCGACCCTCAAAAATAGCCGGAGGCGCCTCCGGAGGCGCCTCCGGCAGGCGAAAATTTAATGAAAACTTGACAAAAACAAGAAAAATTTTGGAATTTTTTTCAAAATTTGACAAATTTTTTCCAAAAAATTTTCAAAAAAATTTTTCAAAAAATTTTTTGGCGCCAAAAAATTTTTTAAAAAATTTTTTTGAAAATTTTGGGAAAATTTTTTTCAAACATGCCTAAAATGGGCATTTTAGGCGATTTTTGGTCGGAGGCGACCCGGAGGCGATCAAAAATAGCCGGAGGCGCCTCCGGAGCAGGGATGAGATTTTGGCCCTTGCACAAAGGAAAATAGGTCTTTCTGAGAGCTAAATAAACCTAACAAAGACCCTATTAAACCTGCTGGTCGGTCCTTTGTGAACGCCCTAACTTAGCCCCCAGCAATGTGTTGGGGGCTAAGTTAGGGCGTTGAATGTGTTGGGGGCTAAGTTAGGGCGTTGAATGTGTTGGGGCCTAAGCAAGCTCATTGTGAGAAGAGAGTGTTGTCTGTTCGTCTGCCTATTTCTTCACACAATAGCGTCAAATTTGTACGCACACAACACAGAGGGCTGATTTGAGTGAGGAGTAAGCAGACGAACAGACAACACTCTCTTCTCACAATGAGCTTGCTTAGGCCCCAACACATTCAACGCCCTAACTTAGCCCCCAACACATTCAACGCCCTAACTTAGCCCCCAACACATTGCTGGGGGCTAAGTTAGGGCGTTCACAAAGGACCGACCAGCAGGTTTAATAGGGTCTTTGTTAGGTTTATTTAGCTCTCAGAAAGACCTATTTTCCTTTGTGCAAGGGCCAAAATCTCATCCCTGCTCCGGAGGCGCCTCCGGAGGCGGAGGCGGAGGCGACGTTCGGAAAATTGCCCGGAGGCGGAGGCGGAGGCGACTTTTGAAAAAGTTGCAACACTGCTCAGAACTAAGAAATAACAGTTTTTACTAGCTAAGCGCACCGAAAATTGGGAGCCGGTAAATCCTCAATTAAGTCCCCCCCAATTAAGTCCCCCCTCAAATAAGTCCCCCCTAGACCCCCAACGAAAAAATTAGTCCCCCCTCAAATAAGTTCCCCCCGCTAACATGGGTATTTTTCCAAATTTTTCCAAATTTCAGATTTTTGGCCCAATTTCAAATTTTGTGGCGCAAATTTGAATTTTTATTGCAAATTTTGCTATTTTTTACAAAATTTTGTGAAAAAATTGAAAAATTTGCTAAAAATTGGCGAAAAATCGATCAAAAATCCAAAAAATTCAAATTTTTGGCCAAAATTTTTCGGCGCCAATTCAAAATTGGTTTAAATTTTCAAAAGTTTTCCCAAATTTTGCTAAAAAGTCCCAAAAAGTGCATACTTTAGGCTTGAGCATACCTTAGGATTAAGCTCCCGAACAATCTTTGTAAGGCGCCAGCCTTAACGGCGTTCCGACTTAGGCTTATACTCCTGAAAAAACATTTTTCTTTGGGCTTTTAATAATGAAAAATTTGAATGCAGCGTAAAAAATTACCTAGGGTACTATTTTTTGGACATTTTCAGTTACTTTTTGGAAATGAGGGTTAAATGACCGGGGGTTATGACCTATGTTCTCGAAAAATTTCTAAAAAAAGAGGTTTTTGAAAACTGAATCAAATTTTACTACCCTTTCCCGTAAAAATGCATGGGGTAAAAAACATATCGCGCATATGTTCATTCGATTTTGGCTTTATAATTTTAAAATGCGCGTTTTAGTGCAATTTTGGCGTAGTGTCATGAACTAAATACACGTCTCGCCATAACTCATATGTATGACATCAGAAACTAAAAGCCAAAATGCTTCCTATGAGTCAAGATTAAATTCCATACCCAATACTTATTTTTTGTTCTTACATGTCCTAAGTTTAGTGAGAATGAGACTCGAATCTGATCCATGATTATATAAGGCTAATCAAAAATTCTCTGTTTATTTGTCCTTTAACCATTTAATAGAATTGAGGGCAACAAGGAGGTAACGAATGCGGTTGTTGTTCTATTTACAATGGACATCCAAGTCCCGATGTTGTCTCTTTTGCCGCAGTGTTTAGTAGTGTCCAAACGTGGAATAATGCGCGAATACGATGCTAGAATTATCACACTGTTCACAGGGGATGTGAAATGTCGTCTATCAATCTATCGTTTGGATTGCCACTCCCTTGATTTAAACCCACACGATCCGGATGAAAGAGTGCAAGTCCACCTTGCCCGGTCAATTGCACCGTTTCCGGTAACAAAATAACTAAAATAATAACAAAGATTATGTGTTGACTACTTGTGTAAATTCCTGCGGTTGTAAAAAACTTAGTTGCAGTGCAAAGTTTGCGTTTGACATAAATTTATTTGTTGATTTACCATAGCAAAACGGGCTGTATCAAAAACTTTTCAAAGCGTAGTGTGCCGGCCCAATCGTTTGTTTCATATTCGATTAATATTCATTCTATTAAAGCTAATCTACGTTTTAGGCTAAATTTCATATTTTCAAGCTACAGTTGCAGTCCAAGCCACTTAATGCCTCGATATACCGCACATTTTTTCGTCTTATTTGTGCGGTAAATCGTGTGTTCGGTAAATCGAGGGTCGACTGTATCTGGATGTGTTATCGAATAACATCAACTCTAATGAAATTTGCCGGAAAAGATCGAACATTACACTTTCCAATGTTTTTCATTTCAACCGAATCAAATTGACCAACCACATCTTTGCTTTTCATGTCGCCGATCACGTCAATAAATTGTCGTTGATTAGATACAGACACCCTCGTTTATCCGTATAATTGTTTGTCTTGGCCAATTTTACCCGGATAACCAGGGGTTCCATTTGTTCTTATTTCTAAGATTTGTTCTTATTTCTGGCCAATGTTCTTATTTTGTCCTTATTTTACGCAATATCCATTTCCAAATGGGAATTTTTGAAATACAAACAACTTTTCCTAAAAATTTTCGCCTGCGGCGCTATTTGGATGCCTTTTTCCGCCAACTATTTTTTTAAATACTGCAAATTTTGTGCCAAATTGGCAAAAATTGAAAAAGTTTCGCCTCCGGCGCTATTTGGATATCATTCCTCCATCAAGTATTTTAAAAATATTAAAAATTTTCATATGAATATCATCAAAAATTGAAAAATTTTCGCCTGCAGCGCTGTTTTAATTTCATTGTTTGTTAATTCAACATTATTTAATTAATTTTTCAGAAAATGATTTTTTCAAACCATAGGGTCCCCCTATGGTTTTTTGGCAAAAAAGTTTTTTAGAAATTTTTTTGCCAAATAAACCATGGGGGACCCTATTAATTTTTTCGACAAATTTTTCAGAAAACGATTTTTCATTCAATAGGGTCCCCGCTATGTTTTTTTGGCAAAAAAATTTTAAGAAATAGAAATTTTAAGAAAATTTTAGACGAAATTTTGAAAATTGTGAGCAAAATTTGCAAGATTTTTTGAAACTTTTGAAAAAATCCTGAAAATCAATAGGGGGACCCTATTGATAAAAATTTATAAAAATGTTCTTATTTTTGACCCCGAAATCTTACTTTTTGGGGCAAATGTTCTTATTTTTGGAGCCAAGTCGATGGAACGCCTGCGGATAACTGTATTCCGAAAATTTGTAAAAAACGAATTTTAACCGGTACCCAAAATTAGTAAAATTTAGAAAATTATAAACTAAAATTTCGCCAATTTTTGAAAAAAATTTGTGATTTTTTACAGACTTTTCGGTGAACCTAGTTATTTTATACAAAAGCGACTTTTTCTCAAAAATGAAACCAAAAATTTCAAAAAATATTTTTTTCGGCCATTGCTTATGTCAGCAGCCGAAGAAACAAATCGATAGTGACAAGTCGACAGGAACTTTTTGTCTTTTTGGACCTGATCGCGTTGAAAATGTCAGAATAAACGAGAGGATTTGGAAAAAAATGTATGGAAAATTCCTTACTAGCCAATCCGTATAAATGAAGTAAACGTGGGCTGACTCTATATTATTGTTTAGATTAAATTGACACCATCTGACAAAATTCGCCGAGAGGTTATTATTTGTCCTGGGAGAGTGTTCGCGTTTGACCAATGGCATCTTCTAATTACCGCTATGGAACTCCATCGGATACATGAAGTAGACTTGGTGGTGATTTATATTCAAAGCATAGACGAAGCTGTTTTTGAACTTGTTAAACAATATAAATTGAGTGGAATTGTCGAAATTCGTCCGAGTATGACCATGCCTTATAAATTAGACACATTGGATTATAACCCAAATGCCGAGGTATGTTTGTTAGTAGGTGTTCCTAATTTGGCATTAATGAAGATTTGGTGTTGCTTTTTTTGCATAGATCAATTTTCTTTAATTAATGTTGAACTAGGGCGTATATGTGATTGTGGGAACGTGGGCTAACCGCTTGTATATTAGAATGCGCTCAGGCGCATTAATTTGTTTTCTGGACGCCCTCCTCAATATTTTAGCCTCTCTGCCTGGGGGCATCTGTGCATGGGCCATCTGTGCCTGAGGTCATCTATGCATGGGGGAATCTGAGTCTGTGTGCATATGAGTATGTGCTGGTGACTCACAACTCCTCGTCGTTCACCGAGTGCGGGATAAAACTGGGCCAGTTTACTCAGCTCAGCAAACCTACAAAATGAACCATCACACGCTTGGTACATCGTGGCGGTCAGCCTGTTCTATCTGTCGGAAAATCCCGAAAAGTCGAGATTCGGGGACGGCGAAAGTATAAAATGGTTTCTATAAGAGGGAAGTTACACATAAGAATAACAGTATTTCAAACGGCTAAAAGTTCGAAATAAATTTAGATTAAATTACTGTATTCTTATAGAGTATAGTGGGACTTAGTCTAGCTGGTAAGAAGGTTTGGGTGATTGGCATGGCTTAGGTTAAACCAGACACCAAGTCAATAACGAAATTGATTTTCTTGGCTCTCGCGGTCGAAATTCGAATTCCTCATAAAAAATTACCTTTAGGCCGAAAATCGGAAAAAACGCCCCGGGCGAGAACGCATGCAATGCACGCGCGGTCAAAACAGACCTCGGATTCGTGATCAGGGCATCCGATCACCTCAGGGTACAAAAATAAGCATCGGAGGTGCTTTGGTTTCCAGAATTTCTGTGCCCACACATATACACTTTCTACAGGATGTTCCATAAAAAGTCTCTATTTTGAGGCCTTTATATTTCATCGGTTTTGAATCGACCCGAACGATGTTAATAGCCTCAAAACAGCTACTAACTGAGCTTACTGGTCATGGACTAAATTCGTCGGCCACGAATGAGATCTTCTTTGCATATAAGTAAGCTCAGATAGTAGCAGTTTTAAGGCTATTAACATCGTTCGGTTCGATTCTAAACCGATGAAATATAACTTGCAAACTCCTATTGTTTAAGTTGCATGTAGATATGCATAACTTTTTATAGACACAATGGAACAATCAAGTGGTTAATTTTCAAGATTGTTTGTATGAGTTTCGCGAGAGCGCTGAATATATCGCTTTTCCCGATTGGGACGATTTAATGGCCACTCCTGGATTCAAACCACTTCCAGGCGTTCTGAAATCACTTAGCGAACGCATGCCCATAGTGGGCTCATTCGTTTATGCACGTTACACGGGAGCATTCGAGAGCTTGAGTAGGTTTATTATATGGCCGATTTCAAGCGTATCGTATTGTAATACGTCCATAGAGTTTTAATGTTTATTTCGACAACAAGTTTATTACAACATTTATTTTGTAAATTGAAAAGTCACATTTTAGCAAATATGACAAGAAAAAGATACACTTTGGATGAGTTCTGGAAGAAAGGATTTAGATATACGTTAAACAAAGAACATATTCAATACATCGGTAAAGTAGTGGTACGTCCGAAAAGTGTTATTGCTGTACGATTTCATGATTCTGTTATGAGAGACGATTACGTGCAATATGGACTTCCGATAGAGGAAGCATTTATTATTCATGGTCGAAATTATTACGTAAGTACTCGACGCTATAAGTTTTTATTATTGCTGACACTGAATTACATCTTTTGCTAACAAAGAGCATAAATCTGTTATAAGTGAGCTTCTCAAATGGGACCTTTTCCAATCGAAAGATTATCTGAAACTAACGCAAGGTTATCCTGATCAGTTTTTCCTAAGCTGGCCACTTAAATAATCCTCTCCAAAGTTTTCTTTCCGCTATTTGACTTACAAGGAACACTCATTTGGGGCCGCGCTCATATGAAAAATCGACTTCTGTTTGATTGTAGTACTCGATGTGGGGAATCTATCGGTACCAAACTTTTTCCCCATGGGATTAAAATTTATGAGTTCACAAATAGCTGAAAATGGACATTTTTGACCAAAAATGTGATTTTTGACGAAAAATTGCATTTTTAATGCGATATCAAAAAAATAATTGCAAATTCGGAATCAGCGCATCAAAAAAACCCTTAAAAACACATTTTGCTGAGAATCTGAAAAATTTGATTTTTTACCATTTTCAGACCATAGGGACCATCAGACCGTACCACATTGTTTTCGAAAAAAATCTATTTTTGAAAATGTGGAAAATATTTTTTAGATTTTCAGCAGAATGTGTTCTTAAGGGTTTTTTGATATGCTGATTCCGAATCTGCAATAATTTTTTTGATATAGCATTAAAAATGCAATTTTTGGTCAAAAATGGCCACATGGGGAAAAAGATTGGTACCGATAGATTCCCACAATTCTACAGAAGACGATTTTTCATATGAGCGCGGCAGCAAGTGAGTGTTCCTTGTTAGCTTTGTTGTTTATCTCTCAAATGCGTCTATGTCCCAGAGGTTGGTAATAAGTCTAGCTAAAAATGCTAAGAAATACCTCGGTGGCGTTTTTGCCATAGCTTTTTACTGGAACTTAAAAATAAGATGACACGAAAAGAAATTGAACGACGGCAGACATACAGACAAATAAAAACACTAACCTCTGGGCCACAGAAGCGCTTGTGAGATAATCAACGAAACTAACTCTCACTCCTTTAAATTCCGTGGGTCAAGAAAAGATGGAGCTGACAACACCTGCATATCTAACCCTATAACAAGTTTTCACTTTGTCAAATAACTATTCATTACCCACTTTTATGAAAATTTTCATGACCTTTCTACAATTTTCATTAGTTTCAAGGCAAAAATTTTCATTCTTCACTAATAATTTATTCCATCGTGTATTTGTGGACACACAAATCTCGGATTGGTGGGTTCTTGTTGTCCCTCAGTCTTCGGACTGGGTGGTCCTTTCGTTCACGGTTTTCTTATAATTCAGGCAACTGATTATTTTAGAATTGCAGTGCTTAAAAATCCTTCATTCATTTGAAGTTTTCAAAAACTTAACTGTCTTGTTACGAAAATAAAGTTCAAAATCTGTTCTTTCACTCTTCAAAACTTCTGTTTGACGTGATTGATTTACTTGTATTTCATAACAAAGTTCAATTAGGATTCATCTTTTTTAAGGGCAAAGTTAAGTTTTTTTAGTTAAAAATTGTGTTTTTTGGAAAATAATAATTTACGTAATTGCAATTTTTGGTGCATTTTCAGAGGTAGCTGCTAGTGATTTTTTTCACGGGGGCTTCGGATGTGCTAATTTCGAATTTGTAGTCGGTTTAGAAATTTCAAATTTTGGCGTATTTTTGGCATTCTGTAAAAATACGTTTTTTGTCAAAAATGGTCAAAAAGTGACATGTTGGGGGTGATATTGAAAAACTGATTGCAGATTTGGAATCAACGCAGAAAGCTAACCTAGAAACGCTATTTCGCGAAAAAAATTATATGAATTATCAAAAAATAAATTTTTTTAACATTTGGAGAAAAGAATTGATTTTTTGATAATTCATACATTTTTTTTCTCCAAATAGCTTTTCTAGAATAACTTTTTGCGCTGATTCCAAATCTGCAATCAGTAGTTCTTTTCAACCGACATCTTGAAGAGAGAGGAGCCAAAAGCGGTTATCATTTTTACGTAGCGATGACTTTCTTTTTTGTCATTAATTTTTTCGTATTTCTGTAGACCTTGGCTACAGTTAATTTTGGAAACAACAAAATTACGGTTTTAAAAAGCGTCTCTGATTAGTTTATATTTTTAGTGGATGAATCTAGAAGAACGACTACATAATACGAGTATGCTAAGTACCAATTTTTATAAGTTCGCGAACACTACGAGAATGCAAACCATTTTGCGCAGGTTACCAAAAAAAGATGTGTCGGTAAACGAATTTTATCACTGTCTTGGATATGAAGGAACTTCAAATATGTGGGGTCGAATCATGAATAAACTGGTCCGATCAAAAAAGTCCAAATGCTATAGTTACAATCTCTGTGAATTCCGGACGATAAAAGAACGACGATGCATCAACGTCAACAACGATTGGAAGACTATTAACTTATCGTACAAATTTATTGTTACTATGCTGCAAGGCAGCAAATTTGAAAAGGCAAATTATTGTGCTCTTTAAATATGCTTGAAAATCATCAAGGAGCTGAAAAATAAAGTGTGCCCAAATTTTTCCTTGGCTTACTGTTGTATGAGATAATGTTGGACGTAATTGTGGTCGCACATACGGAAGAAACTGCTTGGCAATCATGATGCAGGTGAATATGGCGCGTTGGAACCAATATATAACGCTGATAAAAATCAAAACACAATTAAAGGGGCAAGAAATGGGCGAAAGAATTACAATTTTTTGCTCCAAAGGATAGCCTTATGCAAATTAAGAAAATTTATACAGACACACCCCATCAACACCATGGGCTTTCCCAATGGCCGATGTTGGATGAAAAATGTTTGATATACAGGGTGCGCAATTTTTTACCCGTACTTTGTTTCCAATTTGTGAAACACTTTTCCAATGACGTTGTGTTAATTTTTTGCATAATCTAAAGACTCTAAGAATTTTAACGGACACTAAACACACCGTACCATCTGTTTTAAAAAGTGTAAAAAATCCATTTTTAAATTAAAAATTGTCTTTTTTGAAAAAAGCAATTTATGTAATGGCGATTTTTAGTGCATGTTCAGTGGTATCTTATTGTGGTTTTTGCACGGTGGGTTTCGGTTATTGTATCAGTAGTCGGTTATTGGCGGAAATTACAAATTCTGGCCTATTTTGGGCATTCTGTTAAAACACTCTTTTTTCTCTAAAATGTAAAATAAAAAACTTCTATTGATTATAAAAAATCAATTTTTTAGCATCTTAGGCAAAAATTGATTTTTTGATAATTCATGGAATTTTTTCTCGAAATAGCGTTTCAAGGTTAGCTTTTTGCGTTGATTCCAAATCTGCAATCCGTTTTTCAATATCACTTAAAAAACGTCATATTTTGGCCATTTTTGACAAAAACGAGTGTTTTTACAGTGTGCCAAAAATACGCCAAAATTTGTTACTTACGCCAAAAACCAACTACTGATTCGGAATCATCGCATCCGAAAACGGAAACACTACACTTCGCCTACCTTACATTTCGCCTATTTACATTTCGCCTACCTTACATTTCGCCTACTGATTTCGCCTGCTCCTTATAAAACGGACATTTTACCTAGATTTTTATTCAAAAGTATAATAACAACAGAAAATAAACACTAAATAACCGCAAAAAGTGAATACCGTGCAACAAGACCTTATATGGGCTGCGCGAACAAATCTCGCGCAGGAGGGTATCTCGCGCGGGGGAGCAAAAGGCAAAGTTGCTTATCAGGGCATGCCAAGCAACTTTGCTTTTTGCTGTTTGTTGTAAGCAACTTTGTTGTTTTCAAAAAAACACAATGTTTAAATTCAAAACCGATTTTTGCATGTCAAAACGATGGTACCGCATGCTTGGTATCAGAAAAATTCTTAGAGTCTCTAGATTATTATGCAAAAAAATTATCACATCATCAGTGCAAAAGTGTTTCAAAAATTGGAAGCAAAGTATGGGTAAAAAACTTGCGCACTCTGCATTACCGAGTGCAATGCATCGGTTTTTGAAAAAAAACCGATATCCCATTGTACAAGTTGAAACATGCATAACATGGATGTGCATGACTCGAATCTCGCGAGTCTCGAGGTTTTTGGCGTCTCGAATCTCGAAAAAGAGGCAAAAAAATTCGAGATTCGAGACAGGCACTCCTAAGAACGCAGTTAGCGAAATTTTTGAAAATTTCGTAAAATGTACAAAATTTTCAATGTCAATTTTTTATATACAGCGTAATTTTTCAAAAATTTTCGCCTGCGGCGCTATTTAATTGGGAATCGGTAAAAACCCCTCCCCCCGGTAAAACCCCCCCGCTCGCCATTTTTGCCATAACTTTTTACTGGAACCTTCTAGAAGGATGAGTAATAGCTTAAATGGAAGCTAAGACTCAGGGCTACAAATCGGTATATTACTTGTCGCATCTCGATTCAAGATTCTCGAGATTTAATTATTTTTGTCTCAAAATTTCAACTTTTTTTTCAAATTCGAGTATTTGAGACAAAAATAATTAAATCTCGAGAATCTTGAATCGAGATGTGGCAAGTAATATACCGATTTGTAGCCCAGAGTCTTAGCTTCCATTTAAGCTATTACTCATTCTTCTAGAAGGTTCCAGTAAAAAGTTATGGCAAAAATGGCGAGTGGGGGGGTTTTTACCTAGACTCATTTAATTACCTTTTCTCCTCCGAGTATTTGTGAAAATAATGGAAATATTTAAATTAAAAAATTTCATCCTGCGGCGCTGTTTTACATTATTTGTCCATTGTTTTTCAACACTTTTAGATACCTTATTTACCCATTGTATTTCTGTTTTTCAAGTGAATTTTAGTCAATTTTTAACAAACAAAGCCATTTTTTCAAAAATTTCGCCTGTGGCGCTGTTTTTCATACTTTTGGTATATAAATTTTGGAAAAATGGATCGTTCAAAAAACTCCAACGGTTTTTGGATTAAAATTTTTAGCAAACAAGCTAAATTTGTCAAAAATTTTATTTCGTTTGTTGAAAATAAATTATAGAAAAACGACATACCGTATAAACTCTCTAATTGTTTTACCCCCTCTAATTTTGCCCCCCCCTAGAGGTCGATTGTGTAATTATACCCCCCTCTAACTTTGCCCCCTCCCCCAAAATGCAAATTTTCCCAAAATGCCAAAAATTCAAATTTTTGGCGCAAATTCAAATTTCGAATTTTTTCGAAACAATTAAAAATGCGGAAAATTTTTGAAATTTGAGCAAAAATCCCCAAAAATTTTTCGCGCCGCGCCCAGGGCGCGGCGCGCAAATCGTTCGGTTTAATTTTACCCCCTCTATTTTTACCCCCTCTAATTTTGCCCCCCTAGAGGTCGATTGAATAATTCTGCCCCCGGGGGTTAAATTAGAGAGTTTACGGTAGTTGGAAAAGTTAGTTTTTATTAAATGTTATTAAAATATCTTTAAAAAGTTGTTAAACTTGCTAATATATTAAAAGGAAATAGCCAAAATGGTTTAAAAAATGCCAATAAAATAATCGGTGTTATACATAAAAAATGCATACGAAAATTGAGAGAAAATAAAAAATGATGAAAAAAATTGGAAAAATTGCCTTAGTAAAATATTTCTCCGTCTCGAATCTCGTATCTCGAAAAATCTCGAGGTTTTTGGACCTCGAGTCTCTAAAACTCGATTTTTTTTTCATTCTCGAATCGGAAAATCACAATCTCGCACATCCCTGATGCATAACTATGAGCCTTTTGTGTCTCACATATTATTCTGTGTAATAGGCGCACGGTAAAAGCCCCCCGCCCCCGTTAAAAGCCCCCCCCCAAGCTTGCCATTTTTGCCGTAACTTTTTTTCTGGAACATTCTAGAAATATGTGTAATGGCTTAAATTAAAGCTAAGTCTCTTGGCTACAAATCGGTATATTACACGCCGCATCTCGATTCAAGAATCTCGAGATTCAATTTTTTTTGTCTCTTTACTCTTGATTTTCACGAAAATTCATAATGTTGGATACCAACATTATGAATTTTCGTGAAAGTTTACAGCGATAAAGTTTTTTTTCTCCTATGTTACCTGAACTAATTAAATAATTTTTACACAGCAATAATGGAAACGAGAAATACGTTAAGCTGAAGAACAATTTTGCCATTAATGCTTTTATCACACTGCTTCCTCTATTATTTTTGGAGGTGCGTTCATTGTGCCAATAGCGTGGGAGAGATATAATATGCTCAAATTTTTAAAACATATATTGTGTTTCCCACGTTTTTGTGTTTCTGCTCACAGGCGGGTCTGCCACTAAAGCCATTTACTGGAAAACTACCTTTGAATTTGTGAAAATCTGCCACCACAATTTTATTTGCATAGCTGCTATTCAAAAGCTTTCAGTGTTCCCCAATCATTTAGAAATTTTTTCATTAATTTTTAGCAAATAGTCTTGCTTATAGGTCTTGTGATATCCTAATAAAAGTTTCTTAAAAAATGAAATCACAAAAATAATCCACATCAAAAAACACTACGAAAATTTTTGACTTTTTAGAGAAACATTGGTTAGCTATTATTTATGAAAGGGAATTAATCGATTAATTATTTTAAATTTCACTAAGCTACCGTATTTCCTCCAAAATAAACCGGCTCTTCAAAAATAGCCCTCCCCCTCAAATAAACACCCGTGGAGGGGTATTGAAATTAAATTGCCCCGTCTAAACCAGCTCCCTCTAAATACATTCTCAAATCTAAAATTTCAACTTTTCTGGATTTTGATTAAACTTTTAATATTTCTTACCAAATGTTGCAAAAATATTTAAAAAGTTTCCAAAAGTTGACAAAAATTAGGTCAGAAATCCAAAAAATTTTCGCGCTGAAGGTGTGATGCGATAAACAAACCACACACTATAAAATAATCACCTCAAATAAACACCCCCTTAGAGACGTATTGAAATAAAATAACCTCCGGGCTTATTTTAGAGGAAATACGATATTTCAATTCCTCTATCATTTTAGTTTCAACATGACTTGCCGTTATTCCGCGAAAGTTACCTTGTGCTACGTGGCTTCTCTATCATTACTCTCTTATGTGGAAAAGGTTGGTATTGTAAAAAAGACTATTAGTCTTGAAAAAAATCTAGGAAATGCTTTGTGCCTTCTATGAGAACCGTGAACTCTTAAATATTTGTGACTCTTATGTTTAGCACTATGTTTCGGTGATTCTCGTATATTATAAAGTAAATTATCCCTTGCACAAAAACAATTTTTTGCACCTTCAAAATACTGTGAATCCTTATAGTAAGTCAATGATGTCCGTCCGTCCGCCGCACGTTTTGATCTTTGATGCCTAATTTTCTCCGTCACCGATTTGTCCCGAATTTTGGACTACAAACTACAAATTTTGTAGTTTGTGGTTTTTGCCAGTTCAGGTCGAAATTTTTGGGACCCGGGGGTTTTCGACTACGGGGAATTCGAATTTGAGGTCGGATTCGATCGCGCGCGCGTGCAGGCGCGCGCGCAGTGCGCGCGCGAGGCGTTTTTCCCAGTTTTTGCGCGCGGGACATGTTATATAGGTAATTTTTCGCGCAGAGTTCGAATCTGAGGTCGGATTCGAACAGGCGCGCGCAAGGGTCATTTTATCCAGTGTATATTCTCCGTCACCTTTTTGTCCCGATTTTTTTGAAGGGGCTTTTTTTATCCAGTGTAAATTCTCCGTCACCTTTTTGTCCCGAATTTTTGGAAGGGGCATTTATCCAGTGTAAATTCTGTGAGCCAAACTTAGACTGAGCGAAACCTAGACTGAGTCAAACTTAGACTGAGCCAAACTTAGACTGAGTCTGAGTTTGCGAGCCATCGCAGGTGGCGAGCCAATCCTGTGGTCGGGCGCGGAGCGCCCGACCAGTTAGAACAGAAAAGGTCTACTGATATAGACAAGTTAGAACAGAAAAGACTCCCCGCGCGCTAGCGCGCGTTAGCGCGCTAGTTAGGAATAACTTAACAGTAAGACTTACACTAAATTCGTATGAAATTTTTATTGAATGCCTACGGTGAAAATATTATTACATCCCTTAAGAATTGCTGTTAAATAATAATTAATTTAGGTTCAATCTCTAAGGCGCAATTTCGCGTATTATGGAAACACTACTATGTTTGAGTTTGCAACCGACAAAGTTGACGCAGACATCATAGGTTGGTCCAAAATTTATTGGGGCATTGCATTTTCCATTCTTCTCTTCGCAAGTCTCATTGCAGCTTTACTTTACATTCGGCTATTGGTTAGGTGCGGAACTTCACCGAGCTATGGCAATAATTATACCACAAAGAATAATTGCCAACATGAGTGTGTTCGATTATCAAATTATCAATTTCAAGTTTAATTATGTTATAATCCATAAAACTGGTTTGTTATTGTTTATGTGAAGCCAACTCATTAGGGAATCGCTTGTGATATCAGGTTGAAAACAAGTCCGTACCTGGAATTTATTTCACACACATCCAACTACTTAAGTCGCTACCTTCCGTCTGTCCGGAAATGCCAGATATCGCGATACACTCGACAGATCGGGCAAGTGGGGTATCGTTGGATAGGTCTCGATATAACTAGATTGCGTTGACAACTAATTTCCGCAAATTCAAATTTAAATTTCGCGCCAAAACCGAAAAAAAAACGTGTTTTCTGGGGGTTTCACAGGGAAAACTTTATACGTTCTCGTATCGGGCCTAGTGATAGCTCGATCGGCAGCTCTTACCGAGCCAAACAAAACAAGCTATTACCCAGCCCAATCCGAGCACAGCTAAGATAGATACAGATACGCGAAATCCTGAAAATTCTGGAAGTGGGGCCGCTCCGCTTTCGTATATAACTATTCTACTACTACAGGTGGCTCAAAAAAAGTCTCTATTTTGAGGGCTTAATATTTCTTCAGTTTTGATGCGACCTGATTGATGTTAATATCTTAAATACTGCTACCATCTGAGGTCTCTTACATGCAAAAGAGATCTTATTCGTGACCGGTGAATTTCATTGGTAACGTACCACACTTTGCAACTTTTTCCATATAAATTGAAATTTCGGAGACCTGTTTCGACCAGTTTTACAAAGGAATTGATCAAACCAAGGTTAGATTCAGATCCGCCGTAAAATTCTGGGTAAGATAGGCTATTCTGCAGCTAACTACCGAAAATTTTATTTTTTTCCGACTTTTTTGGCCCATTTTTGATACGTTTTTGGCCGAAACTTGCCGAAAACCGCCTCAGACGATCATGCCGTTGACCACAAAGTTGTTCAATGAGTCGAATACTACCCGAAAACACACATTTTCTCGATGGTAAAAAATTTGACCAATTTTTTCATACCATGTGGTCCCCCACATGGACCCGAAAAATCGCACTTTTTGGTCAATTTCGCCAGAGGCGACGAGTAGGTCGGTCGATGAAGCCGGCTTCATCGATCCCGACCGCCGGGCCACATTCGACTTTGAAGTGCCTTAGAGGAACCATAAAGTGACCTTGAGTTTAGGCGTATGCATGACCTTAAGATCAAAACAGGTTCTGCTTATGCAGGGCTGCATGATTATGAGTTTAGGCTTTAGCTTGACCTGTTTGATTATTTTTGAAATCAAAACGAGCTTTTGCCTGCTGTTTTTCCAGACCGCGCGCCTTTGGCGCGCGTGATGAGGGGCTAGTATTGTTAAACCGTTCATACCGTTCTCTCTCCGGAAAAGGTTAATTTTTCGGAAAGAGATCAAGATTTTTCAAACATGCAATTTTTACAATTATTTAAAATAGTAAAATGGTTCCATACTTCAAAAAAATATCGCCATTGCCCGTTCTGTCAAAAACTGTAATGAATTCAGAAAAATAGGCACATTGTTTGACCTAATAAATTTATTTATTTCCTGTAGTCAATCTGTTGTCAGCGATCACCTTCCGCACAAAAAGGTGTTTTATTCTCAGGCGCTCCGACAAAGAGACATAGGCAGACGTTGCACTGCTTATGTGACCTGTGGTGACTTGGGGATCCTTTATCTCTCTTTAAGTATCCATAAGGACAGGTGTGAATTCCTCGCATTCGCTTCTTCTTAAGTGGCTCTTCTTTTTTAGCATTCTCCTTTTGTCCCAGCAGTGAAAATCTCGTCACATATTAATGTGTTTACCACCAGGATGGAGCGGCTGGCAGGCTAGCTGTCGGACTCCATCTCATTTCCTCTGCCAGTGTAGGATCTCTGGAAGTGTCCATCGGAACGATCATATACAGTCAGACCTATCTGATCCGGCGATATTGTAAAATTGGCCGGGTTATAGAGGGAAATTAAATATTTTTATTAAAATATTTTTGTACGAAAATAATATTTTTTGCACGGAAAAACTATTTATGTCTGTTATTACTGTTTATGTCTGACTGGTATCGATTCATTTTACAGATAACGCTGGAGATTTACATATGTACTGCTTCCTGTCCTATTGTTTCAGGCCTACTTGACAGTTTGTGATTATTATCTCTCTTTTCCAAGACACCAGTTTTTTAAACAAATATTAGAATTAAGCTCAAACGCAAATGTGCAATGGGTCGGTAGATGTGTTTAACGAGGTAAAACGACGCTTAAATAGTAAATTACGTGAAAAAAATATAAAATCGAGATAATATTTATTTTGGTGGCGCAGATTTACGCAAAACAAATACATAATGAATGAACACGTGCGGATTATAGTATTCTTTATACAACATATCTAATTCCAAATTTATGGGTTCTTCGTCCATGTAAAATATGTCTACCACTTCAAATCCTGGAAATATTACATAAATAATGTGTAACAATTGAACTGAATTTGACGTATATTGAAGAACCTATTCTGTTCAAAATCTTTGCTGGAAAAACTACAATAAATTTTCTATAATTATAATTTATAACTGGAATGTTATTCTTATTGCTCCAAACGACGCTTTTTATAACGTTTAAAATTAATTGGACCATTTTATTTAATCCTATTTCCTTGCTAGTGAAAGAAAATATTCACCCATTTCGGGAAAAATTTAACTCTAAATTCCGTTTTCAGTAGTAATAGTTAAGCGATCGATCAGCGGTATTTGTCACCATCAACATGTCAAAAAGTGAAAAAATATGGAAGAGCAAAATAGTCAAAATATAGTAAAAATGGGGACACGAAGTAAGCCAGTATCAAGTAGAGGTCGGCCGAAAGGGTTTTTCGATATCGATACCGATATATCGATATCGGTCTCTATCGATATTGGTCAAATTCTATCGATACGATATCGATATCGATATCAATCGATATCGATATCGATACCGATATATCGGTTTCTATCGATATTTTCAAATTTTACCAGAAATGACTCAAAATTGTCTAAAAAGTGCATTATTTGCTGTTTCATAGTATAGAGAGTCATATTTATAATAAAACCACACACTTGATTAAACAATATCAATGAAAAACTCATTATTTGTAATTATACAAAGGTAAATTTCTTTGAAAATTTGAATTTTTTCCTACTTTTTGTAAAATTTTCCCAAATTTTGGAAAAATTTGCGAAAATGGCAAAAATTAGCAAAAAAATTTAAATTTTCTGGGCGGGAATTCAAATTTTGAATTTTTTTTTGCAAAAATATCAAAAAATGACGAAAATTTTTGAAATTTGACCAAAAATCCTATAAATTTTTCGCGCCGCGCCGGTGGCGCAGCGCGAAAAATTGGATTGGTTTAATTTTGCCCCCTCTAATTTAAAGTAAATGACGCTCTGTTAGCGCAGTTTACAGTTGCCTCACTAATTTTATTTCTTCCATATTCGGCAAATATATTTCTTGACGTAAATTTTGAATTCTATATCCAATTCCTAACTTATCTTGAAAAAAAAATAAAGTGGGACGAAAATTGTGTAAATTATGTGAAATTACCAGTTTTGAGTATATATTCTGGGTATATTTCGAGCTATGTTACTAAGGTACCATTATTTCTCACATTTGAGCGCGAAATTGATTTTAATTTTCTAATGAAAATCGGGCAAAACTTTCTATTGAACCACAATAGAAGAGTTAAATAGCGCCGCAGGCGAAATTTTTGTAACAAATTTGGCTTGTTTGGGAAAAATTTCAATGAAAATTCTGATTATTTTCCGATATTCTCGTACAATTTTCGAACCGATACCGATATAAAAATATCGGTATCGATCGCGTTTTTATCGAGATCGATACCGATATCGATACCGATATATCGATATCGGTCTTTATCGATATTGGCCAAAAATTAAAGAACCGATATCGATATCGAGATCGATACCGATATCGATACCGATATGACCGATATTATCGACGATATATCGATATCGGCCGACCTCTAGTATCAAGTAGTGGCTACTGTCAATTAAGCCCGCACAACCAAATCAATAAGGGTGACCACATTGTGACCTTTTCGTAAAATCTTGATAACAATCTGCGCGTTACCTGCAGTCATCATTGCCAAACGGATTCTTCCATATGTACGATGACAGTTCCAACCAACATTATCCTGTCCCACGGGAAGACCAAGAAAAAAGAGGCCGCCGGGCTTGAGCATGCACCGGATTTTTTGCATCTCTTTAATGTCCCCGAAAGGATCTATTGGGTCACCGTATCGCCCCAAACCGCTGTGCTCGATCGAAGAAAAACTGACAATGAAGTCGAATTTGTCGTTGTAACTGTAATTGAAACGGTTTTTATATGTTCTATCCAAACCAATACTCAGAAAAGGGACATTTCCTAACTTCATGAGGTTATGCTGATATGATTTCCCGACACGATTTTTTTTAATTGAAACATTTTTCGTATCCCGGGGTACCCCTAGAATTTGTGCCGTGTGGGATCGAACCTTCATCGGCGGGCTGTTGCCTGCGCCCCATTGCACTCGGCTATGGAGGCACAGGCGCCGAAATAGTGTGCAAAATCCCGAACTTCGCCCACCTGTAACTTTCTTAGCCTGGCTCAGATTCGGGTCGGGATGGGACCGTTTTTTAAAGAATTTTATGCCGGTCATTTTAAGCCATCACTCGGCCGGAACTCGGAGATTTTGAGATTTTCGAAACTGGCGGGGACGTTTGACCCCTTAATATAGGGGGACATTTTTAGGCTTAGGTACCAGGAACGTTCTAGAAGTAATTGAAGTGCAAGCTACATATTTGTACCATTTCGTTAGTTAATTTTGACTAGAGAAAAAAGTTGAACTTTACTGCCGTTTATGCTCATTAATGTTTTGGTTAAAACATTTTCGGACATTATCAAGGGAATTTTGCATTTTTTGCACTCTTAATACTGAACTTTCAGTATTAGTTCAGTTCTATATTCCATAGGACCACCCAGCGGCTTCGCCGAATGGCGGCGCCCTTGGTCATCCAGGATTTTCCGGATTTCCGGAAGCCATATCTCCGGATTGGCTGATTTGGGAAACCTGAAACCGGTACCAATTGTCTTGGCTCGTCGAGTCGTCACGTTTTCACGTATGTCAACCCCAAATCTGACATTGATAACCCGCCCCCTAAAATCATGGGTTTTTGGGTGGTACGGGACCCCCAAAAAAGTTTTTTTGGGGTCCGGGACCCCCAAAAAGTGGGTTATTCTATTGAGGGGCCAAGTCCACCTATCAACTTAGAGAGACCCGATAGAGCGGATCTGTTTGGTCAATATTGACTTACACTTCTCTGTTTTTGACGACATCCATGGCATGAATGAAAGCTATTTGTGGATGAGTAATGTGAAGTTTCTGGTAGTCGACCGTTATCAGGCTTTCGGCGCCGTTTGCCAAACACAAAACCTCGACCCAGGGGGTTTGGCTCCCTATAACTGCACCGTTCATGCCCTTGATGCTGTGGAACTTTGTTGCGTAGTACACTGCTACTGAAATGTACAATAGCGTTATATACGCGCCTTTCATACACCAAAAAGTTAAAAAACAAAACATAATATGTTTGGTGAATCGAGATTCGAGAAGTTTATAACACACTTTTGCACAATAACTTTTGCCTTATCACTTTCGGATAAATGCTTAGGTGCAATTAATAGTTGTTAATAATACATTTAGAATAATAAATTTATATAACGTACACGAGTCCTTGTAGGAGTACTTGGAAAATTTTTTGGTCTTAGCTTTTCACGGAGCCACCGACACTGACTCTCTGACAGAACTCTCCCCTGGTTAGGCCAGTGCTCATTTACGCCGACCCTCCGCACATACAGTGCAGACGAGGGATGCACAGCTGAGTGGACTGACAATTTTGACAAAATGTTCCAAGAATAGCAAAATTATTAGAGAAAATTCAAATTTGCGCCAAATTTGAATTTTCAATTTAACCAGAATTGAAAATTTTTGGTTAAATTTGTGAGATAGTCTTAAAATTTACAAATCAATATGGGGAAGGTATTTTCGCTAAATTTCACCGAAACCCGTTCGGACATACGAGGAAAGTGCGGATAAACGACGTTAATTTGTGTCGAAAGTCCATTCTGGCCAGTATCGTCAAAAAACTCTCAAAAAACTGACAGGAATCTTTGTAGCTGTATTTTGAGAAGTTTTGGGCCTGGGCTTTTTCAACTTCGTTGTCGATGTGTTGTTTACTCCAAAGACGTTGCTGGCTGAGTTGTTCCACATAGCTCGGTTCATTGTTAAAAGTTTCATTGAAATAGCAGTCTGACATGGTTGTATATCCATTTAGAGTGTAGTTTGCACGTAGACTAAGTTGCGGATTTGATGCTGTGGAAATGCCTTTTTCCGCTTGCCTTTCCCAATCCTCGAATGCCTATGAAGTTTTTGTTTAAAATAATTGTTAAAAACTACAATACTTATATTTTAGGTACCCAGAAAATTTGTGTTCCAAAATTTATTATTGTCAGTGTATTAATTTTCCGTAGCCTACACTTTGATGATTCAGATTACTTCATGTTATAATCATCAATGATGGTGATAGCCAGCGGCAATCTTGAATACAAATAGTACAATTTCGGTCTAAATCAACAAACATTGGATAAGACACCCAAATGAGTAAAAATATTATAGCACTGGGATTTGTGTTAAACGAGGAATTTTACAATTCTAATATTCAATCAAAACGATATTTCAAGCTCCAATTAAATGTCAAAGAACCACCTGTTTGCAAGTTGGTGGATTCTCTTGTTTCAATACAGGAATTAAACTCTTTTCAGCATCTACTAGCGCATAACCATTTGGCGTGAAGACTTTCTTCATTAGTTCGCCAATTGTTATATTGCCCTTTGCTGTTCGGAAAATATTCGCTGGCATGCTATAAAACTTTAATATGAAATCCTAAACGAACTTTCGAAATATAATCCCAATTTTAAGGCCTTGTCCTTAACACTTCCATGGCCGAGAGTGCCAAAGGGCTTATTTTGTAGAGAATTTTGTGCTGATTAATAATAAAAAAAGAAAGTTTGAAAAAAAGTTCTTTTTGACACCTAACGGGGCTTTTTTCGGAAACCACTTTTTTCGTCAGAATTTTCGAGGTGCCTGTGTTTGAGGGCCTGTATCTTTTGTTCTTCCGATAGGAGCCTAGCCATGTTATATATCAGTAGAAAGCCCATCACTTGGGCTACAAGAATACACCAAAACATGTTTTGGGTCCCGCCACGAAATTCGAAATTTGGCGGGAAATTCAAAATTCTGAAAAAATTTTCAAATTTTTTTCATGTAAATCTCCCATAGCTGGTTTTCGGCGTTCCAAACCGTTTCCGACCGAGATTTTTGGCCCTATAGGGTTTTCGACCACGCTGAACACGATGCTGATGTCAGTTTTGGCATTCAGCATACTGTAGTACCAGTTTCTGGCGTTCTGCCCACTTTGGCTTCTTTGGGGATTTTCGCCCGAAATTTTTCACCCTAGGGGGTTTTCGAGTGTGCTGAAATCAAATCTGAGATCATTTTCCACGAAAAGCGCCAAAATTTGGCGAAAATCAGAAAAGACTCAGTTTCGATTTCAACAAGGAATAACGAGTTTTGTTTTTGTCAGTTATCTTCATTTCGTAGTAAAAACCAGCACATGACCTCCTTTGGCATCGAAATGCCGCAATTTATGAAACAATGCCGCAATTTAACAACAGGCTCAACATTATATTATGCGGAACAGGCGTGAATAGCCAGTGAAATTGCTAAAAATGGCAAATCATGCAATTTTGATGGCTAATAAACATGATCTCGAAAAAACTTAATGAATATTTGGATAAATTAAAAGGTCCCAAAGTTGGCCTTTTATGTTGAGTAAAAACTTTCGCTATAAATTAGACTTGGGTAGTTTTCTTCCCATCCACGTCTGTAGAATAATATGTTGCATCAACCTTGAGTTTAAATGATGAAATTTCAACCTGCTAGAGTTTTCTGACCCCTTTCGTGTCCTCGGAATACCACCGTTAAGTAAGCAGATCACTCCAAAGGTAACCAGTGATAGCAAAATAAATAAGCGCTTGTTAAAATATCTGCGCATATAGAGCATCATGGTTCCCATACTGCAAAAATTGTGCCTATAAATTAATATGTGTTTTAAAAATTTTAAAGCAGTACACGATCTTAAACATGTAATGAATTTTATCACGTCTAGTTTTTGTTTTAGTTAAATTTTGGCTAAAAATGGAAAAAATTGATCGCCGGAGTCTATGATAAAACATAAGGGGGACCCTTTTGTTTTTTCTCAAAGATATACAACTATGATGATTATTAAATCATCTTTAATTTTCCGTTTTTAATAAATTATCCCAACAGAACTCTTATATCTCGGAACAAAGGAAAGGAAAGGCTTTATTTGCTACGAGAGTGGGTCGCCGTGGCCTTCGCTGCGGGTGCGGGCCAATAACATGTTCTGGCCGATTGATAGCCCATTCGTCTTCTCTCAATGAGAGAATTAAAATGAGCTATCACTCGCCCGTAACAGAGCGATCTAAAGAAAGTTGCAAATTGGGGAACAGACAGACGGGTGCGATTTAGGTAGAGTGGAATACAATGGATACAAATAAACGCGCCCACTGTGACTAAATGTGTGACAGCCGATTTCGGTTTTGGCGTTCTGCTCACATATTGGCCAGAAAGCGAATTCGCCTATTTTGGCCTCTGTTCGCCATTTTTTGACCACTAATTCTGGATTTTGAGGGTCGATTTAGTACCCAAAATTTTTTTAATTTTCGAATAAAGCGCGATTTTTGCAAATTTCTCAAATTTTCATCCGTGTAATTATTATTTATATTTTGGGTCTCAAAGTTGACACATTTTGTATGGAGAAAATCGCTATTTTGCTCATTTTCGTTGAGAATAAAATCAATTTCTAAACTTTTTTGACAAAACGCAAGTTTAGGGCCTGCTCTATCATATCTGTCAAAAAAATTTTAGAAATTGATTTTATTCTCAACGAAAATGAGCAAAATAGCGATTTTCTCCATACAAAATGTGTCAACTTTGAGACCCAAAATATAAATAATAATCACACGGATGAAAATTTCACCCACCGGGTATGATAGAGCAACACCTGAAGTTACGTCCTGGCAAAAAAATCTTTGACATCAAACAATTTGATTGACAAAAAATGTTTTTGAGGTTTTTTCGGATATTTTCAAAAAATGGCCATTTTCCCATTTTTCGTTGCGGGACCACGAAAAATCAGATCACGGATTTGAATTCCTCATAGTCGAATTAGTCGGAACGTTTTTTAGATTTTTGAAAAACGTGCATTTTTAAGGAAAATACGTCAAAATTTGGCATAGGCACAAAAATTCAGCCGAGGTAGGCAAAAAGTGAGAAATTTTGACGTATTTTCGCGAAAATCGCACTTTTTTCAGAAATTAAAAAAATTTGGGTAATAAATTGATCCTCAAAACCCAGAATTAGTGGTCAAAAAAATGGCGAACATAGGCCAAAATAGGCGAATTCGCTATCTGGCCGATATGTGGGCAGAACGCCAAAACTGAAATACTTGCCGTTCATTTTTTGTCCGCCTTTATAAGGCAGTGGCGCCGACGTGTAAAGTCAGGCAACTGTTGAGTTCTAACAATTCATAAAAATAGCGATAAATAGCAAATGTTTTTGACTTCGTTAATATAGCGGGAACAAAAAATTCCAGGACCAAATGCATAAGTTATATGACTACTAAAATGCTTTTTGCTTATTTGCTAACTTATTAATTTACTTTATTTATGGGATTTAGTCATGGAATTTAAAACTAAAATCACTACTCATTACGCTTAAATGGGTACACTTGCCATACCACATCACATTTTGTGTTAATCATTTGATCTGGAGTTACAACAAATTAACTACGATGCTATTCTATTTTAAACAAAACACATTTAAATTCTTGTAAAAAGAAATGAAATCTCGACACAATACAAGAACATTCAATCCACTGGAAAACAATAAATTTCATACGGAAAGAGAGCTCATTATAAAGAGCTGACTTCAAATGCTTAGATGAAAACACGAATGTTTGGTAGTTTCACTTTCATTGATGATTATCAACCTAACTTTATGTAGACTTATATTGTGGCATCGTCCGACTTTATTCAACGCTCTAGTTTTCTTCTTCTGTTTGATATGCGCGGTTTGATGTGTATCTGCCAGTTTTCCTTTCCCGGAACACCGGAATTGCCCTGCATTGAGACGGAGACATATCACTTTCCTTAATCTTACTGCGCGAAAAGGATTCAGAGGCTATTCTCGGTAGCGTTATGCGGCTTGCAAGCCAACACACATATCCTTTTATTTTCCACTGCAGCGAAGGCAAGCCACGTTAGTAGTATTCCTTGTTTAAAACTACTTCCTTGTTCAGCCGCTTACAAGTTGAACATTTGAGTGACATTTAGGTGGAAGAGTGTTCTTGATCTGCTTTGCATTATTTTCGCAGGTTTAATTGATTGAGTCAAAGTTATACTTCATAAGTCTTAGGTTAGTTCTTTAGTCTTATGAGCCTTAGCTATTATGCGAAATTTTCGCGGATATATATTCGCTTAAATATTAAAAATAATCGAATTTCATTGCTAAATAGAAATATAACATGTCCGATTCATAACAGATATCGGGGCGGCATAGGTTCTGATGTTACTTTTATTTTTGTATTTTTCACTTGTTTACATATTCTGGAAATTTTCAGTGAAATGTATTGTATTATTGTAGGCCAGGACCTTGCGAGATTAGCGGACCTAAGGTTGCTTGGGTGTCGCTTCATTCCTGCTAAGTTAGTCCACGTTGTTCCTGGGGACCCCCAATTTTTCAATCGATTTTTCGCATTTTTCAGGCGATTTTTTCCTCAGATTTTCTTGTGAAGAAATTCGAAATGTTCATTGGTTGTACAATGTAGTTGGTTTATATCATTGCGAATTTTGGTTGACTGAGGACCGGAAAAATAGGATCTCTGGTCTCAGGGTCGCCACACAAAGCGGGATCTAATTGAGCAGTTGAATGAAACGACACCCAGGCAACCTTAGGTTCGATAAACTTGTGAGGTCCAGGCCTACAATAATACCTTTCACCGAAAATCTGGACCCTCAAAAATATCAGAGTTACGTTTCAGACAAAATTCGATATCAGAACTTATGCCGCACCCGATACATTGAACATAAAATATGTGAACAGATATGATAAATGTTAGTAAGAAAAATTTAATCCTACTCCAGGAAACAAGCTATGATTGAAGAGTTTTAAAGAAATTTTTCAATATATTTCCTTCTAGATGTGGAAATTAGACGAATCAGAAACCTACAAGGAATGGCAGACTATCCATGGTCCGACCGCAAATTACGTGCTTTATATATTATTTATTATTAACGTGAAATTGAAGCGTATAATAGCTGTCATCAGGATTATGTGGCTAATTCGTACCATTCAAGCAATCTGGGCGCATAGAATCGGCCGCTGGATTTTGACTTTTGTTTTGTTCCTCATTTTTTACTTGTTCCTCCGAATAATCAGTGGAGGAAATCCAAGTTAGTTAGAATGTTTGAATCTAACAAAATAAATGTACATTTTAAGCGCCGCCATGTACCCCTTCTGCGGGCAGTGGCGAAAAATTTATAACCACCTCATTTACTTACCTTTGTGGTGGTCTTGGAAATCAGGTAAATAAAACATTATGTAAAAAAGCAATTGGAAAATAATTGCTCATATAGAGTAAAATAGGTTACGGGTATGGTAAATAATGATAAATGTACTTTAAAGCAAAAAATTTGCGATAGAATAATTCAGACTAGCGGCAGGGACTCCCTACGGGAGTCCATTAAACATTTTATCTATATGTTCTAAGTTCCCTCAAAATCCAAGGGAGAAGGTCGGGCGCTCCGCGCCCGACTCATCTGAAATTTCTGGCTCATCTGAAAATTCAGATGACCAATTTAAGTGAAAAAAGGTTACAGATTTTTCTCTGGTACTCTGACATAATGTGTCTTTTGCAGTGACAAAAAGGTTACAGACTATTTAAGCACCCCTAAGAATTCAGCCAAAAATCTATTGTCTAAAAAACTTGTCTAAATTTTGTCTATAAGTCCCCCCTAGACCACCTACTAAAAAATAAGTCCCCCCCCCCTCAAATAAGCCCCCCAAAAAAATGGGTATTTTTCCAAATTATTCCAAATTCCGAATTTCTGGCGCAATTTCAAATTTTTTGGCGCAAATTTGAATTTTTATTGCAAATTTTGCTATTTGGCCACGAAAATATAAGTCCACCCTCAATTAAGCCCCCCCCCCCCCACAAATAAGTCCCCCTAGACCCCCTACGAAACAATAAGTCCCCCGGGGGACTTATTAGAGGATTTACGGTAGTTTGACTATAAAAAATGGCATGGCGCCATGATCAGTTTGTCGCGAGCAGACGCGGCCAACTGCCCGTGAATAGCAAAATGGTGGGTTCCAGGGGGTGTTGAGCTCGTTTCGCCTTGGGCCCTTAGCTAACTCCTTCGCCACTACGAAAAAAAGGATAACACTTCAAACCCTCGTAAAACAACGATAAATAATCGATATGACGAGCGGTCTTTTGTATATTCGTCAGGAGACCTGTACGCGTCTAACAAAAAAAAGATCACCCCGAAATCATGTCGGAAACCTAAAAATCTGAGGGGTCAAAAATCGCAAAAATGGCCATTTTTAGGAGGATTTTTGGGGTAAAACTGAAAAATTGTGAACCCGCAGGCGAATCGTCTCAGACGACCATACCGCTGAAGAAAAAGCTGATCAGTGAGTCGAGTTCTACCCGAAAAACACATTTTGAGTGAGAAAACATTTTTTCAATTTTTCGTGTTTCATGTGGTCCCCCACATGGGTCAAAAAATCGATTTTCTAAAAAGTTCCGAAATTTTTTGGCAAATAGTGTTTTTAGGGGTATTTGGATGCGCTGATCACGAATCTGCAACAAGATTTCTGATATCGCATACGAATTTTTGGTCATTATTCACCGAAAAATGTCACTTTTTTATGCGATATCAAAAATCTAGTAGCAGATTTGGAATCGTGTACAGGTCTCCTGACGACTATACAAAAGACCGCTCGTCATATCGATTATTTACCGTTGTTTTACGAGGGTTTGAGGTGCTATCCTTTTTTTTCGTACACCCTGTATACCATCGCCCACCAAGGGCGCTCCTTGTTGATCTGTAGGACATACTCGCGGCTCAGTTCGTGACACAGTTAGATAAAAAAAAGGTGTGAGTATTAGAATTTATTATCACATCGATGATCATATTACTATCTTTATCATGTTACTTAAGGCAAAAGCTTACTTAAAACGACTTGTTTTGACCTATTTAGATGTGGAGATTCGCTTCTTTGTATGCCATAGGCAAACAAATCGGCCGCACACCGTACTTTGATGTTTCTGTACGATGCATGCTTAGGGCTGTTCAGGAAGCTGAAGACACTTTTCCGGAGTATGCACGCCTTTTGCGCTTCGAAGTATGGCTTACTATAAAGAGTATTTAACAGAAATGTCTGCAGCAATCTTTCCTGGCAGCTTTTCGATTTTGCTAATGCCACGAAAACGGAAGTTCTATATATTTTGGTCTTGTTCAGTAGTATTCAAGTTTGAGTAAACAATATCCAAAAATGACTGAGTTTTATCTTATTCTTGAGCAATTCGAGCTAAATCGATAGTCGTGTAAGAGCGAAATTGCGTAAACCGTTAAATTATTTTTGTTCCTGGCATATGTTTTCCTTTTAATGTCCCATATGAATTATTATCTGAGAGATTGACACCATTATATTTCCTTTTGGGGATTTTAAAAGTGCTAAAATGATCCTGTCTTTACCTTTTTGGGACAATAGTTTATATTTGGATTAGTATTTATCTTACTATAAGTAATGGTACCTTTTTTAGATGGGTCGTTAAAAGGCTACAAAAGCGTTTAATTTTAGCCATGTTTCGACATTATCATTTTTGGCCGATTTTGGTATAAAATGACTCCCCAGACTCTAGCGCGTCGAACAGTACCAGTTTTGTCGAGTACTAATGCAACTGTAGAGAGTTATGACTCATCAAAAATTACACCCTCAGGGTTAAAATTTCGTATCTCGCAAAATTGAGTGCTCCCGACTCTAATTCGCTACCCTTATAGGAAATCGACTCCGCTGAGTCCGAATCCATGGTCATAAAAATTCCAGGCGTACCCCGGGGTACCTAATTTTTTGCTAAAATTTTTTTCTGATTTTTTAAATGTCAAACCCTCAACGCTAATCGTTTGCGCTCCTTGGAGCGACCGAAGGCCGCGACGGACGTACAACCCAACCCTAACCAATTCTAGAGCCGCTTCAGCGGCTCCTTCCAAACCTAATTTGAAACATATTTCAGCGTCGCGGCGAAACTGGACGCGTACTTGTTGACTTTGCCAAGCACTGCTGTAAATTCGACGACTTAGGAAAGTAAGACACTAATTACAGTTAAATACTCTATAAGATGAACTACAAGCGTTACATATTTATAGACCACCCCTGAATTGGCATTGAAAGGAAAGAAAATTCATATTTGTCACCTCAGACTGTGCGGTTTTTTTGTATACTGCAGCCAGTTTTGTTGTGATTCCGAGCGTGTAAATTGCGTTAGGACACAATGCCAAAAAGTGATGTTAGGGCAAATAATATGTCATTGGAAAAATCTGAAACTTTGCTACAAGATTGTGTTTCACATTTATAGGCCACTTAAAGGAAAGGTGGTTTATTTTTATTTTTGCATAGTAACCTATGCAGTTTACAGGTCTATATTGTATCCTTCTAAACTTGTAAACTGCATAGGTTACTATGCAAAAATAAAAATAAACCATCTTTCCTTTAAGTTTCCTATAAATGTGAAACACAATTTTTGTATCATAATCTTATGGAAAAATGTTTTTGATATTATATGACTGTGTTAACCTTTGTTGTCTATCAGGGTTGTTGGCCATGGTCCTTCTTATGGTAATGGTCATTTTTTATCGTGTCATTTTCATGTCAAAACCGCCAATTCAGGGCTGGTTTATAATTATGACTGTATACATTGGAACGAAAATGTTAGGTTAGAAGGCGGACTCGAAGATCATAAGTTTCACAAATTTGGCAGAAATGCAGCACAAATTTTTAAGAAATTGTATTCCAATAGGTGATAACATAAGGAACACAACTAACTCAAGGTCATGATCTTAATTTGTATGAAAATACAAAAGGCACTCCTAAGGATATGTTTAAGGAACATTTTCCTTTGCAATGACCGCTACCGAACTCAAGTCATTTTATGTATCAATTGTTTGAAAAAAGGAAACGTTTTTGGAGAGAAGAGCAAACTGTTAGATAAAAATTTAGATTGAAAGGAATTGAAGACGATTACATACAGCTCTCTGCAGATCACCTCCAATCCTATCATTATTTTGAAAATATGAACGACGAAATACGACGAATCTTCGCATTTTCACAAGAAGTGAAAAAGATAACAGGCGATTACGCTAAGCGTTTATTTGGGTAATTTTTTAGCGAATTTGTTGGAAATGTTTTAGAGTAACAAGGAAGACTCACTTGGGGATGGGCACGACTTACAAATCGAATTCTGGAGAATTGTTGACGGGAATTCAACGAATTACCCTTGTAACACTATATTTTTACAGAAAAGCATCCTCTTATCCAAAACACCAAATTTTTCGAGAACTATGTGGTCCGCCTTCTTTGGAACAAAAATAGACTTTTTAGCAAGTTTTGAATAATTTTCTACAAATAGTGTTGACTAGCCGCCATTAGGTAAGCCCTAACCTGGAAATGAGGGTTCACGAGCCCTACCTCAGGCGTGAGGCGCTCGTCCCACCTTGGGTTTTTGGCCCTCGACCACCTCGAGCCTACGTCCCTGTTCCGCCAGGAGATATAGTGACACATCGACTGCCAATATCCTGTGAATCTTTGATGAGTTATAATTCTCGACAGAAGCACGTGCCTTAAGAAATATTATTTTTCGAGTAAGACAATCCTACAGAATTAGATTTTTAAGTCGTGCGTATCAAAGTGAGTCTTCCTTATAAGTAGAAAGCTTGTTTTTAATCACTGCCATGGATTCGAGGTTAAAAGTAAACATATCGCATACCTTAAATTCCTAACTATACTTCCCAAAAATCCAGAGATGATGAGAGCTCGCACAAATTGTGTGTATATACGAGGAGAGGTGACTTTATACAGTACAATACGCACTCAAAATTGAATTTTACGGAGAAAGCAATGGAATATGCCACTCGGGTTTTAAAAGTATGTTTTAAAATGTCTCCGTTTATACGCAACACTATCGTCGGAATTAATTTAGGGCAAGTTTGGTGATGTATCTGTGGTTTTACTTGGAGAGGATAAGCCGTTTTTGAAGAATGTAACATATAACAAAAAGGTAAGCAATTTCATTTGCTTCATGATACACAATGAACATTACAACTACAATTAACGACAAAAAATTCTACTCTGATAACTTGAACAAACATTTTTAATTAGTGTTACAGTAATTAAAGTCAGTAATTAAAGTACAGTCAAACCTCGTTATAGCCCCCGGATATAGCCCATCCCCCTTCCCCGCTTATAGCCTTCCCTGGGGATGGTCGGTAAAAAAAAGCTTAAGTACCACATGAATATTTTCCCGAATATTTAAAATTTTCCTTCAATTTGTCTTCAAATTAAAGGTAAAAACTAAGGAAAATTAACGTAAAATAGCGTAAGTTTAATGAAAAAGTTTATAAAAATGGTTAAAATAGCGTAAAACACAAAAAACACCATTTTTCGCCGTTTTTGGACCATTTTTGCCTTTGAAAATATTCCCCGGACATAGGCCCTCACCAGTTATAGCCTCCCTTTGGCCCGGTCTCGGGGGGAGCAGGGGGGGGGGCTATAACGAGGTTTGGCTGCACATCGGTTGTTAGGGTCTTCTACAGTAAAAAACTTTTCGTCCTTTCTCTCAAAATGGCAAGATGGTTAAATCTTGACTTCGCAAAAGACGACTAAAACACATGCTAAAATTACGTTTTTAAAGTCCAAATCCAACCGTCTCACAATTTTGAGATATTTTTTCTCTGTAAAGCCCTTTTAGCCAATTGAGTCAAAGTTATTGAAAAACTAATTTAAAAATTTTTGCTCAAAGTATCTGGATAAAAAATTTTACCGAATTTCGGTGGCTTAAAAAAGGTATGTCTTAAAATTCTATAGCCTAACTTATGTCATCATATTTTTTTGTTTTCTTATGATAAAAATTATTAGCGGCTGCGTGTCTTTTTCACATTATGACATCAGTTTAAAAATACGTAGAGTACACTTTTTTGAATCTTTCAAACTATTTTCAATAGAAATTATAAAAGATTGACCATAAACTAACTTAGATCGTTCACTGAATATTAGTTTGCGGAACCAAAATCTTCCGGAACAACACTAAAAAATTTCATGTGCTATAATTTCTTGCAATTTTCTTGTTTATAAATATCATTATTTTCAAAAATTAAAACTTTTATTAAACACCACTTTTATTCTACAGCAACGTATTACCCTTTTAAATTCTCATAAACACTTAACAGTGAATACTAAATATAGATGACACATGCTGTCCATATTCCCAAATCAATGAGTCGTGGCGAGGATTTGTGTTTCGCAGTCACACAATGCAACTCTCTCCTTCTAACTGTTCCAGCATCAACCTTCGGCTGGTGGATCGGTTATCTGATGAATATACAACAGGCAACTCCCACAAAGGATGCAAGCGGCTATGTCTTTTATAATTCCAACTTCTTCCTGGAAGACAGTTTCCATGGCTATAGAAATTATTTTCCGGAGTGGATACCTTTGAGGCTATTACCATCAAATGCAATTGTCGAAATGTGATGTTTAGATTATTATATGGGTTATTTATTCAGTCTCGGTATGCATTGTGTATCTCAAAAAGTAAAAGTAACTTTTTATTTATTATGACAAATGCAGCTCAATATATACAATAACCTCATCCAGGAGTTGGGTTAGACATTTGCCGTATAGTGCAATAAATAAATGAGACTGCTCATTATAATGTAGGCGAGCAAAGTGGCCCTAGTCTTTGCCTCAAATCTTTGGCGTATAAAAAGAAAACATTGAAGAAACTGTTGATTACTTCTGAGTCGCGCTTTATTTCAGTCAAGGAAACAATATCAGGCAAAAATTGTGAAATACCGTGAAGTCTCTTATTATAGACCCTGCTCTGCTCTTCCTTCCTCTATGCGTAATCATTGCAAAACAACGCTGTGAGCGTTGTTTGAGAAAATGAAGAAATAATAAAACAGAACGTAAACACTACAGAGAGAACGTAATCGATATTTAACATAGACAGCGTTTCAAAAAATTTCTCAAAATCATAAGTCCAAGTTTGAAAGAAAATGGTACATTTAATTCATGCATCCAATGAACCTAGAGTTTGGCTATAAATTCATCCCTATAAACAAATAGTAAAAAAATCGATCCTTTAAAACTGGAAACGGAAAATCTATTTTTTCTCATTCTCCGTAATTAAAGATGATAAACGAGAAAGCACAAGTTTCTTTTGCTTTGCGCGCTTTTCTTCCAATATTTTCTTGAAAATTTATATTGCAAATAACTGGATCATTATGGTCGAATTCGCTGCAGGGAAGAATTATTTGCATTACATGCGTGATTGGCTGCGCAAGCGACAGAAATACTGCGATTATGATATTAATAAAAAACGATAGGGGGACGCTATCTTTTTTAGCTTCCGAATTTCGGGGGAGGGGGGGTTACAACCCTCCAAACCGCCCCCCATAGTTACGGGCCTGTGAACAACAGAAAATTAGTATTTAGTCCACAAAAATGTTTACTTTATCTATAAAAAAACAGCTATGTCCTAATTGTTCCGCTTCAACAGAAACAGCGGCTTCAAAACAACTGTTTAAGGTAGAGTATAATTTTTTCTGGGTCCATCTTTACTTTTGATGTTGCCGAGTGACCTCAAAATCTTGAGAAGAGCCCCAGAAAGCTTACAGAAAATGCCAAAATGATGTATGATAATTTATTAATTCCAATCGTCGACGTCAGTGAAATGTGTCATATTTTATTGGGCCCCAACTTACAGCATGCTGCCAGCCCAGCACTACCCATGCGTGCGCTGTCCCTTTTGTCAGACACCAGGCAAAGGACAAATTTCCCATGTTGGCAGAGCGACGAGAGAAATTTTCCTAATTCTTTCCTACTCGGGCTGGGGAGGCAGCCCGTCTGCTAGCCAACTGTCTTGTCGCTCCGCCAACATGGGAAACTTGTTCTCTTGCCTAATGTCTGACAGAAAGGACATCGAAAGCAGTGAGTAGAGACAGGGAGCGTAGCGTTGTAAGTGGGATCTCCCCAATTTGTTCCGTTTATGATCAACTAAAACAAATATGCTAAAACAGTCATTGTAGTAAAGATTCCAATAGCTTCCCATGTGCTTGTATAAAAAAGTATGAAGAAAAGTGGTCCGAGGGAAGTTCCAAGAAAATATCGTGGTGAGGTATATGTTGTCAATGGAATTAACCAAAATACAGTTGACGCTTTATGTTATTACGAAGAAGAGATGACGATCTCCGATCAGTGAAAACATACCGATAATATGATATGTTTAATTTTTATGGCAAAAACTGAAATTACGGTCCACTTGCTCTGCGGGATCTTTAGTAAATAATAAAAATTCTGAATAACGAGTTTTCGCAAATAATTTTCGCTATTTAAGAAATCAATGTTTCATCAATGCATTCACAAAGATAATTTTGTTTTGCTCGTTGAATTTCAGTGGTTTCCATTTCGGTGGAAAGTTGGCATATCGGAAATTTTCTTGTGAATGGAATTCGGCGTTATAGAACACAGAGCCGCTGGCAGAATTCCTTGTTGCCTAAACTATTCGACCATTTTCACATTAAATTTATTTACAAGGTTGATTTTGGTGTCAATCAACACGTGGTTGCATCCCACAAAAAGTGGTATTTCGCGGCGAAGGCCGCAGGTTTTCCTTCTTTTTCCCTATTTTTGCGAATTTTGCCATAAAAGCGAAGTTATTTTAATCGGAATAATCCGTTAAAAATCGATCAGTAACCCATTCTCATTATTACTCCCATGTTTAAAGAAGGCTAACCTCCATCAAAAAACCGATCCACCAAGCAAAAGTTGATGAGCTTGCGGTAATTAATAACGAATTACAATGTAAAGATGCAAAACACATATCTTCAATACGACTCATGGGTTTCGGAATATATACGTGAGATGCGAGCTAAAAATGTACACCTCAGTAAACCATGTTATACATTCTTTTTTTCTCCATAATGAAAACATTGTTGCGAAATGCTCGTAAGGGATATAAAATAATATAAATTAAAGAAACATGCCGATTTTGTGGCTATAATGCTGATTATATGAGAGAAAAAGCTTGAGGCAAACTCGATAATTGACCCAATTTGAGGGCAGAATAAAATAAATAACTAGAATAGACAATATACCTTTCCCTTAATATCAATTGTCCTGAGAAAATTTTTGTCTTCTCCAAGTAATACGACAGATACATTCCCAAATTTCTTCTGCAAAGTTAAATAATTGTGTCAACTAAACAAACGCCTAAATAAATTGCCCACCATAAGCTGTTGCAAGGAATGTTCTATTGCCGCTTCGGTGAAATTTAATTTTGTATGTTGATTATACTGCACAAAATCTCCAACGCGGGTATGAACGCATAGTTTGTGGGAAACGTCCATACTGAAACAAATTTAGAATATTGTTGAGGCAAATCAGAAATTTGTCATAAAAAAATAATTTGGGAAAAGATGTTAGTGTGGTATTATTCATGTCTGAAAAGAGTGTGGCGTTTTTCTGCGCAAGCTTAGGAGATCATACAATCCCTCTCCACAATTCTTTTTTAAGGCAAACTCGATTTCAAATTAGCGCCAAAATATAATCGCATGCCAAAGGGGTAAAAAGGGGCCGCTGTAAATTTTTAATGAGGGGGATTATTCGGCAGGGGTCTCCTCTAGAGATTGGTAAAAAATTTTGAGTGGGGCCTTATTAGAGTAAAAATTTTCACAGTCAACACTTTTCCCTATTAGAGGAGGCTCTTTTCCTGATGCTGAAAAAAGCCTCCTCTAATAGGGAAAAGTGTTGACTTTGAAAATTTTTATTCTAATAAGGCCCCACTCAAATTTTTTTACCAATCTCTAGAGGAGACCCTTGCCGAGTAATCCCCTTATTAAAAACTAGCGCGCTAACGCGCGCTAGCGCGCGGGGAGTCTATATCAGTATGCCCTTTCTATATCAGTATGCCTTTTCTATATCAATATGCCTTTTCTGTTCTAACTTCACTCACATTCCAAGGGGGAAGGTCGGGCGCTCCGCGCCCGACCACAGGAATGGCTCGCCACCTGCGGTGGCTCGCAAACTAAGGTTCAGTCTGAGTTTGGCTCAGTCTGAGTTTGGCTCAGTCTGAGTTTTGGCTCAGTCTGAGTTTTGGCTCAGTCTGAGTTTGGTTCAGTCTAAGTTTGGCTCAGTCAAATTTTGGCTCAGTCTAAGCTTGGCTCAGTCAAATTTTGGCTCAGTCTAAGCTTGGCTCAGTCAAATTTTGGCTCAGTCTAAGCTTGGCTCAGTCAAGTTTTGGCTCAGTCTAAGCATGGCTCAGTCTAAGTTTGGCTTGATCTTTGATCCCTTAAAAACCTCACGCGATGACAGAAATGTGCACTGGACAAAAACCTCACGCATGACAGAAACGATCTTTGATCCCTTAAAAACCTCACGCGATGACAGAAATGTGCAGATAAGATAAGGAATAAGCACCCCTAAGAATGCACTCCAGAAACGTGGAACGGACGGAGGGAGGGACGGACGTCACAGACTTATTATAAGGATTTCCAGCGGGCCATATTTACCCCTTTGGCATGCGATTATATTTTGGCGCTAATTTGAAATCGAGTTTGCCCTAAAAAAGAATTGTGAAGAGGGATTGTAGACAACATCAAAATTTTAAACTTTCTGATTCTTATTTACTCTTAAACAGTATTTTACTTAGCTTCATGTCTTCTAATTTATCTCGTTTTCCTGGAAAATACATTATTTTAATTTAGTTATTATCATAAATGCCCGATAAAATACACATTGAAAATTTGTTGCAAGCAAATTTAACAATTAAATTTTTACAGTTGACACTCGTTTATCCGAAATTCATTATCCGCAGTTCATATATCCGAAAAAATTCGCCAAAATTAATCGATTCGGATAAACGATAGTAGACTGCATCTATCATGGAAGAAAATTAAACCGAAAAAGTTGGTGTTTGTAGGTGTCCATCTTCTTTCTCGCCACATGAGACCAGTTATAAATGCGAAAGATGTCATTCCTGTATGAGTAAAAATATTTATATGATTGAAGATGCATGCCGCTTAGTTGAATAAATTTCTCTGTCTCATTCAGCAACCTGAATATGAAATAAAATGTAATAGCCTTAGTGTGCTCAACGCACTTTTAGTTAAAACTGTTTGTTTAATTTTTTATTTATTTGCCCTTTAGAAAAATCTTTTGTTAGATTCCTCATGCTGATCAAAAATCGTGCCGTTAGAAAATTCCTCACTGATAAAAAATCTTTCTATCATCCATGTTCTATGAATAATATTCTATCCTAGCATTGTAAATTCCTAACCGTTCCAACATTGTCAAAATGATTAATCTTTCCTAAAACAAAATACGTTCGTTCAATGAATAATTTCCTGTACTTTGGAATTTGTTTCTCTATAAATATGCTCACCCCCAATGCTTTGGGACTCTTTCGACTTTTGTAATGCTTTTTGATGATGCTTTTATGCGATAAAATTCTGTGCTGATTCGTGCCACAAAAACCAGAGACCAAGTGTCTACATTCAAGAAATTCGTCCTCGCTAATCGAGAACTTCTAGAAAGAAAGTGATTCTGTTCACTTGTCTTTACAGAAAATCTTCAATCAAATCTTCAGCAATCTTTTACAAGGGAAGATTGCATACTTAGTTTGCCACTATTATAGTTTCAACTAACAATGCCATCGTAATGCAACTAGCTACGGCAAATTTTAAGAAGCATTGGGAATTTGTAATTTTGTATATTTGTCATTCTTCCGGTAAGAAATGTTTATGTCGTTTTTGGATTAGATTTAGGAAAGATTTCCAACTTTTTAAGAAATTCATGTTTTTAGTCCATGGTTCCAGGTTTTGGTCCAAAATTCTATCTTCAGTTTCAATAAAAATTATCAGGCTAGTCACAGTTTTGGGCAGAATCGCTAAAGTATAGGGCGTGTTAAATACAGCCTACTGGAAACGTTTATTGACTTGGAAAATTTAACTGAGCACTGTTGACTAAAGACCTTATCCAGCCAAATCCTATCTAATTATGTCATTATGAATGGATAGTTGCGATATTTCCAAAACACTAAATTTTGAGTTAATTTTTATCATGTATGATACAAACAGTCAACCTGGAAACGTTGTCATATTTGCAGCATTGATAGCCAAAATCAACATTTCGTAATTCACATGAACTTGGACGCTGAATGTTATATTATAGGAATGTTGATTAGAAAATATTATTAGTAAATACAAGTATTACATAATATTGTATCCGTCTTGCATATTCAGGAAGAAAGTCTACTGCTTCCTTCGGAACTTTAAGCATACACGTAATGCTTTCATCAAAATAAGGAGTGCGACTGAGCGTCTTTCCTATTCCATATAATGATGCAAATCTGTACATCTGTAAACTATGATTCACACGAGATTATATAATATCGTATTAAATCGCATTTAAATCCCGGAGATTAACGCAACTTTCCCATAGATTATCATATTTTGTAAACTTGAAGCTTTTGTATATAAACTAATCAAACTTGTCTATGCAATACCTGATCCAAAGATAGACTACCGTAATCCCTGTAATTGCTCCCCCCTAAAATTACTCCCCCTATATTTACTCCCCCTAGAATTACTCCCCCCAAAAAAAATGCGGTTTTTTCCAATTTTTTGCTCTTTTTAGCTAGTATTTCGTATGGCTAATATAAACAGACAAAATTTAGACAAAATATAGTCTATTTTTAGCTATTTTTAAAAGATATCTAAAAAAATCAATTTTTTGGATAAAAACCATAGGGGGGACCCTATTGATTTTTTTCGACAGATTTTTCAGAAAAATGATTTTTCATACCATAGGGTCCCCCTATGGTTTTTTTGCAAAAAATTTTCTAAAAATAATTTTTTGCATAAAAACTCATAGGGGGGACCCTATGGTATGAAAAATCATTTTTCCGAAAAATCTGTCAAAAAAATCAATAGGCCCCCCTATGGTTTTTATGCAAAAAATTATTTTTAGAAAGTTTTTTGCATAAAAACCATAGGGGGGCCTATTGATTTTTTTGGCAGATTTTTCAGAAAAATAATTTACAAAGATTTGGAGAAAAATGGCCAAAAATCCCAACAATTTTGACAAAAACGGCAAAAATTTTCGCGGCCCGCCTTGGGCGGGCCGCGAAAATTTATCAAACCTCGCCGTGCCTTCGGCACGGCGAGGTTTGATAAATTACTCCCCTCCCTAAAATTACTCCCCTCCCCTATATTTACTCCCCCCTCGGGGGAGTACCCATTTTTGGGGGATTTATTTTTTGGTAACAGGTCCACAGTGGGGATTATTTGAGGGGGAATTAAATGAGGGGGATTAATTGGAGGATTTACGGTAGCTTGTTTGTGTTTTTGGTGGGTTTGGCCATTGTTCGAGTTGGCTTTTTGCTTACTTTTTCGCAGACTTTGACGGAAGTGGAAAAGAAGGTCAGAATGAGGAAGAAAGAAAAGTTGAAAGACGGTCCAAAAATGAGGTGTGCAAAAGGACTATGCAAGAAAGTGAAAGGAAGGTTTTATGTGTGTTTGAGGAACGCAAGCCTTAATCGTTCACTTCCTTCGGTCGGGAACGCATTAGTGTTTGTTATTAAGCCTATACAGTTTTTATTTATCCGTGAACAAATAGAAATGACGGTTTGCAAGAAAGACTATGAGAAAAAATAATCACCATGTTTCCGAGACCTTCACACCGACCTTCGTTAAAAGATGATGTTATAAATTTTTCTTTGGAATATGCATTAGCGTATAATCCTTTGTAAGTACATGGATGCTTTCCTATAACGGTCTGGTTATAAATATTGCAATAAAATAGAAATACGATTTTCAATTCATCTTTTATAAAACAAATTCGCCACAAGATTACAAGAAATGGTGAAAAAATCTCACTGGTAAAGTATATTCTCACTCTTATTGGTGATTGAATAATCATTGGTGGCCTAAAAATTGCTCTAAAGGTCAAAATTGCAAATAGGAGCCTTTTGACTGTGCAAAGATTAACACGATCTCAAATCAATTTATTCAAATAAAATTGTCACTTTCGTCCTTTTTTACTTTTCAAGTGTTATTCTATATTTATTTACGTGAGCAAAAATGGCTCATGATACTTTGAATTCATTTGAATGATTCATAACTTTTCGCTGATATAAGTGGTACTAATACGAGCCAGCTAGACCGGTATTTATAACTCAGCCCGCTACCCAGGGTACATTAGAAGTAATGCAATAGTATTTTTGTGGAAAGGAAGGAGGTCTTACTTTTCGATTAAAAAGGACTTTCTTCGGCGTTTAGGACGCTAATCTTTTTATGTAACATAAATTGTAGCCTCACCTCTATGAATTGCGGCGCATAAAAAAATAATGATACATACAATAATCATGCAAGCAAAATTCCGTGATCGACGCATTGAATACATATGAAATCGGAACATGCTGGGACATGTTAATCTGAACTTGCTATTATTATTAAAATCGAATCAACTTGTATGTTTGGGTTAAAAAATTTTCATTATAGCTTGATTTAGTGCTTATGCATTTATGAAATATGTAATACGGGTTTATAGAAGAGAAATTGCTTAGATTAAAATGTCATTTAGAATTACTATATCGATATACAACTTTGCAAACCTAATTTTACCTAAGTCTATTCATTTTTAGTAAACGATATTAAATCAATAATGATGCAAACTTCAAACAAATATAGGAACAAATATTTGAAGCAATGATGAACTCTTGAAGTTCAACTTCTCTTGCAAAACTGACATCATTTTCTTCCTATTTAGAGCTTTCCAATAAATGATTTTACCTGCATTTCTGCATGATTCGTTTTAGCATCTTCTCAACGGCCTAGGTTTTAGAATTGACAAAAATATTCTTGAGTCTTAAAATAAAACTATAAAAGCAAACTTTGAAATGTCTTAGATGGTGTTGAATTTTGAAGCTTAAACAATTACCCGGACAAATATGCGACGACGTCTATTACAATGCATTATCATCGAGGTCATCTTCTCCGAGAGCGGCGAAGCATTGACTCTCAAAATTGCCTCAAGCGACACGAATCATTCTTTCGCATATTAATTGACGTGGATTTCTTACAAAATATTTTGCTAATATTTGAGATTTGTTTGATTCTTAACTGCAAAAGGATGGAATGCACTGAGTGCTACCGTATATTGGCATTGAAAGAAGATGTATCGGTAGAGTCAAATTTGCTGGAACAGCTGGAAGTTCACTTGGCAAACGACCATTTTCATCTATATATTTATGAATGTTCTCTATGTTTGTACGCAAAATTTGCGACCGAACAAAAATTAGTTGACCATTATAGCAAGACTCACAAATCGGAATCTAACGTAGAGGTAAATTACACTATTATGTTCTTTGTTAAATTTACAAATAAGAGGTTTCGGAATTTCTTTATTTGTGGTGCCGGTATCCAAGATTTTATATCCATCCAACAGCATCTTTTACACTGAAAGTGTAAAAGAAAAAACAAAAGTTTGACAACCCAGTCTGGTTTCCATTTCTCAAAATTTTTTAATTTGCTCGAATCCATATAAATTTGTAGTTCTTACAATTCTCTATGGATTTGATTAAAACATAACCAAAAAATATCGAGCCTAAATTAATCTTTTGGCGCTCAATTCTCGCGGAGCACTACGAATTTCTCTTTTGTTTTGCTAAAAAATTGCATTAGCAGCAAGAACGTAAATTTTTTTGTAGACCTAAATGATAATTCAGATCAGATATAAGCTTGATGCCTCCACGATCGAAGTTCGACGCCAGATCCGCGAATGCCTCAATAAATATGCCTTTGGAAGGGTTAAAGGAGGCCCTCTGGCTCCACCAAAGGACATTTGTTCTGTTCTGTCAACAGCAGAAATTCTAGGCTCTAATGGAAATGTCACCCAAACATCAACTCAAGGTCATATCTCACCAAATACTTTCGCTGAGTTAATGTTAGAGACTCCTGTCGAATCACCGAAAAGCATCATAAGTGTATCGTCCAAAAATTCCAGCAACTTCCAGTTTCTTCCGGATGATGAAAAAACAAATACAATAGCGTTAGCTTCCGTAAATTCCTGCTTGTTTAATTTTATTAATACTATGAATACAAAAATGAGCTCAAACACAAATTGCGCAGAATTGTCGAGCGGCTTGTCGCCTCGTAATCCTCAAAGAAAACCACTCTCCCCCGAACGGGCTATGCCACTTATTCCAAACAAACACCCTTCAGTTCCCATCCCAAATGGCGGCAAGTGTGAACATCGTTCACTTGAGGTAGAATAATTATTACAAAAAGAATAAATATGTTGGTCTTGAAAAAATGTCAAATCTATAAAAGCAATATTAAAGATGTTTGTATCCCTATGAAATTTTTGCCGTGTAATTAAAATATATATTATATTTGCGCTAATTGACAGTTTCTTAAAAATTTGACATTTTTGGTAAAATGAATTTTTTTAGTCCCACTTTTGAGTTCAAAATTTGTGATAATAAGGCACCAAAGGCTTCCAATAACAATAAAAAATATTTTGGAAATGTGCCTATTATTACCACCGTTAAACTTCTTTCTTTACACGCTTCTTTGTACTTTACAAAAACGCAAAATAATAAGAATTCTGGTCGAGAACAGTTTTTCGTCGAAATTCTAACTGCCCATAATTCTCGAATTTCTGAGCTCTTGATTTGGTTAGAAAAAATAATTGTAAATGGGCTTAAAAAATCGATACAAAAGTTAAACTTTTTGGTTAAAAACTAAAACTTACGATTTGGCCATAAATTTATATTTAAAAGACCAACAAAATCGTTCAGAAGAAACATATTTTTAATATTCCATATTTAGCCTTCGCTAATGCTAAACTCCACTCAACGCGACATCCAAACAAATTTTCCAGAAGTGAAGAAAAGAAAAGTCAAACTCTCAAGAGATATCAACATGCCGCCTAGACCTATCTCAGCTTATTTGCATTTCAGCAATGCAAATAGGTCCGTGATTCAAAACATGGCCGATGAGAAGAATATCTCCTACCACGTGTAAATAAATTTAAGAAAATTTAATCCAATTGTAAAAATTGTAATATACAAAAATTCGATTCGCATACGTATTATCATTTTGGATTTAAATATTTTCCGTGAAATTTGAGTTAATGTTCATTGAAATTTTTGATCTACCGGATAATCGTATCCGCTTTTAGTAATATACAAGAGGGTATATGGGCAGTACGGCGTCCGAGTTTGCTCCTGAAACGACCGATAAGCTGAAAAAAATACTTTCTTGCTTCTCACTTGAAGGATTACAATTCCGAGATTTGGGTGACACGTATCTTGCGCGGCTTCTCGATGTTGGAGCCGAAACTGGCACCGATCGTCTTCCGTCATCGAGAGCAATCGATAAAGCCCAAAATCGCCCAGAACGGAGTCCCGATATGAGTTGCCTCTTTAAGTGATCCATTTCAGGATGAAAATCCTGGATTTCAGAGACCAAAGATCACGGATCCGGTTTTTTGCATTTCCGTAAAGGTTCTAACGCCACCTTACTCGCCCTGGAGCTTATCTGGTACGGCCTAGGCGCTCCGGATAAGTAAGCTTCACTTGCGGTTTAGGTGATTAGATATGATTAGATAAGCTTTGACTTTCGTTTTGGTCAAACTCCGGCGGAGCAGGCATAACAAATTCTTACTGTAACATAATTCTATGAGTAGCCCCCAACTAGTATTACAGTGGCGCCACTGTTGAAAATTGGATACCGCTTCGCTGCAGGGCTGTGTGATAGCTCATATTGCAGGTCTCGGCGAGTTGTTAACGGATCCACGAATGCCCGGTTGCGCAACATTCGAAAATTTCAAATTTTATGCCAAAACGTGGCTTTTTTACCTTTTTGGAAACACGCGATACTGACTTCGGATAAAAACAAAGAGAAACTTAGCTCGAGCGGCCGAAGGCCGCGAGTCCCACTGACAAAGCCACTGAGGGCATACTGAGTTGTGTGGTCTGTGCTGGCGCTCCGCGCCCGACCTTCTTATTGGAATGTGAGGGAACTTAGAACAATTAAGGCAGTTAATGTATAGATAAGTGTGTACAGTCCCGAAGGGGCTTGCAAAAACTCTAGTGTTATTGTATCGGATAAAATAATTATATCTTTTAGTATGCTTCGCGAGCTATGGGACGGTCTTACGTCCACCGATAAACAATATTGGAAAGAGAAAGAAGTCAAGCAGAAGAATCTTTACAAGCAAGAAATAAAAATTCGAAAATTACGGAGAACACAGACCGATTTATGAATGGACGAGCGCAACCCTTTTACGTTATAATGAAGTGCATTTATAAATAACATTTCGTCGTTATGCTAATTTAAATCAATCTAACTAAGCATTGTACTAACAAATTACGATATTGATATTGCAGTCAAATCTAGTTACGATAATGTCAATATGTTAAATTGTTAGGAAATTCCCGAGCATCCTGTATAATGCAAACGATCTTTATCGAAAACTTTGAAAAACTGACGATGCATAAGATAAGATGTTAAGAATGATAAGGTTTTCGATGTCCAAAAAAGTGATTAGTTTTTACTGGCAGCGCGATTTTTCGCACATTCCGCGCCTTTTCCGTTTCATTAATTAAATTTTCAACATTTTATTTTTACGCACAGGCACTAACGTTGGGAAGCATGTTTTTGGAAAATTTCAGAGTTCAGATTACAAAGTGCTAAGGAACTTTCCTAATAACCCAATAATATAACGTTTCTAGAAACACAGAAACGCAAAGAAAAAGGAAAATTTTTATAATATACCAATATAAACTGTTTCGGTGATAATATAAACTCATTGTCCACCATGCATTGGAATCCACAATCATGGTCCACCAAACATTGGAATAATTTTCTGAAAAAGATTCAAATTTTTCAATAAAACTGCAATATTCACAACTTAACCAAACTGAGATCTGTCACTTCTAGACGTCCATAATTTTTATAATCAAGAAATAATATTTGGCACTAATTTTGACCACTTATAGATTTCTTCTTCCTCTTGCATTTGAGATTATAGGCTTTTGATTCCAATAGGTAATTCTCTATAGAGTATTGAGACTGTAGACTTTAGATTAGAATATACATTTTTTTTCTTGAATTGCGAGCCTTGAAACATCCCACAAACGCGGGGACATCCCACAGACGGTTTTTGCTTTGGACCATCTCACCTGTGGTGACTTTGAGTAGACACAGCGGCAGGACTATGCCCGATATCACCTTAATGACTGGCCAATTCTCTTGAAGCGATCGTGTAAAAGATTAACGAATTATCGTTTCCATTAATATCCCTTTCATAAAAACAACAAACAACTGTGTTTCATACCAGTAACTTGCATTGCAAATGGTGTTTTCACTAAACTTTTTGCGGATGATTTAAAAGCTTACCACATCTCTTCTCCAAATGTCTTTTCATTCACAAAACCACTAAAGGCCTTTATTAACAAACTCCTATTGTATTGCGAAATTAATGGGTTGAAAGTGAATGTCCAAAAATACTCCACTATGCACCTTGGAACAAACAACCCTTGCCTTCCTTACTTTTTAGACAATTCTGAAATTCAAACCATAGGCGAAATTGTCCTAAAAACCTGGAAATTTTGGTTTCTGTATCGCAAAAATCCAGGTTTTTTGGACAAACTCTCTAATATTTCTGAAAAATAAAAATGATGAAAATTTCTTTCCTAACCAGGTTTGTAGCTGAGACTTAGTCCTATTCTACTGTGTAATTGGATATTGTCGGTGAGCAGAATTTTTGAGAGAAACAAGCATCTGAATACTGGAAAGTGCGATTTAAGCGAAAAACGGGTCCCCGGAGTGGCAAACTTTTCTCGCTCTTATGATTATTTCCCCGGAGTTTGACTCGTGCGAAATAAAAGACAAACACTTGCAATTTATTATACAAAAGTAACCTCCTTTTGTCCTTGAAATAAAATGGAAATGTCAAGGAGGAGTAGTATTTGTAAAATTTCGAATATTTAGGTGGTCTCAGATTGGCACTTGTATTTTAATATATCCAAACTGATAAAATAAAGCTTTTATTAAAAAATAAAATACAAAGCGTCAGCTACACTTCCAATTTTACCACATTGTCAAATACTTCCTTTTGAGTGCGGCACATGGCCCTCCAAAAATTTCATATGCCCACCCCCAAAACTTTTTCCTCAAGGTTGTCTTTTTACTAAAAACTTAAGTGTGTATGTCTAGTATTTATATTAAAGATTATTCAAGTAAAAATTCATGGAATCATACGCTTCGCATTCATCCCCCAGTAAGCTAGTCCTGTGAGTGCGTCCGTGCGAGAATGGCGGTTAGATCCCTTGCACCGCTGATTTCTGGGCAAGTGATAGCTTAAAATGATCGTATGGATGTACTGAGTATGTTTTTCAAAAAATTTAGACCAAACTTAGCCAAAATGTTTGGGAAGTGAACATTCCGTCCGAGCATGGCCGTGTGGCAGGTTTTGTCCTCCCTTTTTTGGCTCAGTGCTAAGTGGTTAGACACCAGGCACCAGCCGGTCCAGATTCGATTCCGCGCGAGTGAAGTCATTTTTGACACCGAGAATTTTTGCACCCGGGGGTGTCCAGAGATGCTGAATCCAGAAAAAATATTATTTTTGAGGTAAGTGTCCCCCGGGGTGCGAAATTTTTCAACAGTTATTTTTCTAAGGTATTTTGACGTTTGTGATGCAAATTTTTGGCATCGGGGGTTTTCGGGGTCGCGGAATTTAGACCAAAATTTAGACCAAAATGTAAACAAAATGTAGACACATTTTTTTAGACAAAAATTTTCTGTATCAAGTTTTTGTTCTCCTTTTCTGGAAGGCATTCTTAGGGGTGCTTATTTCTGCGTGTCAGGTTTTTGGCATTCTTAGGGGTGCTTACCCTATAAATATTGCGAGACGCCGCGGATGGCGAGCCAGTCCTGCGGTCGGGCGCGTAGCGCCCGACCTTCCCCCTTGGAATGTGAGGGAACTTAGAACATATAGGTAAACATATAGATAAAATGCTTAATCGGACTCCCATAGGGAGTACCAAGCCGCTAGTATTCTGTGATGTGATAGCTATGATTGAAACGACAAGGCCATGACGCAGTCTTCTTTTAGAGAACCACAACGAATTCAAACATTAGAACTTCGAAGTTTCTTATAATAATAGCATTAGATCTCTTATTAGTGCCCAAGATTAAATCTTTCCATTTTGGAACTTGTATTATTCATAGGTTTAAAGCGAGAGTCAGACAGCTCAATGACCTTTAATCAGTCCATTCAGTTAGGCTGATGCGATCTACAGCCTCTTTCCTGGATTACCAATAAATGAGAAGGGCACCCATGGCCATTGCCAAAGACGGCGGCTGTCCGAGGAACGTTCGGAAGGACCGTCAAAGGTATCACTTTAGATAGACTGACTGCCCTAAGGAAGCGGGATATGTGTAAGATATCAAAGAAAACATAACATTAATTAAGAAAAAAACATTCCATTTCACAACATTCAGTATTCTTGCCATTTGGTTGAAAACATTGGCATTTTAATTCACCTAAAAAGACTTTTAATTCACGTAAAACCGTTTATTTTCCCTAAAGCAAGGATCTTATCAATCAAAGCAAAAATGTTGGAAGATTTCATACATTTTGGCGGCTCGATCACTTTAATGAATACATAGATTTCAACCTACTAATGCGTTCTTTGGGAACGAAAAATTGTTTTCGTTTCATTATGTGTATTGGATTGTGGATTTACTGTTTTTCTATATAGAACAAACATTTTCTGCTACAATTTTTCTTTTTTTTTGCTGCAAAATTAATTCAATTTTCTTCTGAATAAATACTTTTTTCCTGTTAATTAACTATTTTTACTGCAAATTTGCAGGAAAAAAGTTAATTTGTAGAAAAGAAGTTAATTGGCAGCGAAAAATTTGTCCACCAAAAAATACAACAGATAAAAGGTTTATTACTCAATTTATATTTCAGTCTAACCTCCGAATAAAGCCCTTTTTCTTGTGTGTTTGCAAGAATCGGCGCTGTTCGGGCGGAGGAGTCACTATAAAAATTTATCCCTATTTTTTCGCTTTTTCTTTTTCTGCAAAATGTGTTGTTCTATTGTCAGACTATTTCCTAGCAGTGTTGATTTCTGTGGCTGTATAGACTAAAGATATCAACACTACTAGGAAATAGTCTAAGTATAGAACAACACCTTTTGCAGAAACAAAGAAAAGTCGAAAAAATATGGATAAGTTTTTATAATGGCTCCTTCCGAATAGCGCCGATTCTAGTGAAATACAAGAAAAAAGGCGTTACTCGGAGGTTCGACTGTATATACAATATAGATTAGTATTTTATTGATGGAAGTGGATAATCAAAAAGCAGAAAATCCCAATAATACATTCTTACAACAAGTTCCATGAGAAATGGGGTGTTGTAGAGTAAATCTTCGAGGAATCGCCTAGCTATTGTGTCTCTCGTCATATGAGGCGTTGTCGAATCTTTCAGCTGTTCTCTTATGAATTGTAAGGACTTTAGACTGACATTATTTTTGCGCCCTAGGACGCTCAATAAGCCATTGATGAACAAGTTCGCATCATAGTGTAGCGATTGCGGATTAGTGTACTTCACTATCGAAATATTCCGCAGAAACGTTCTGAATTCACACCTCCTAAAATGTATTAGCACAAATTTTTATTCGTGTTGCTTCACAATTGGTTTTTTGCATCAAAAATTTGTTTTGTGCTATAAATGATAAAACTGCGAATTTTTGGCCAAGTTGATGATTTTTAATCGAAAAATTGCTGTTTTTGATTTGATGCAAAAACTGATACGAAAACCTAACAGCGCATCACAATTTCCATAAAAGCACTTTTTGTGGAAAAATCTAGGAACTTTAAAAATTTTTTACCAAAAAGAGGAAACCACCGAGAATGCTGCTTAATTACAAATAGCATCCAAAGCTATAATTTTGAACTCCGAAGTAAAAAATTTTGAAACAACTATCTGACCAATCGAAATGCCTCGCTCAAAATAATGGTAAACAATAATTCTAGACATGGAAATGTTCTGGATAATTCGGATAACGTTTTATCTTTGCTCGCTGTTTTAATTTACAAATATATCTAATGTTTCGCTAATTTAGTTTAGCATTTAGGAGTGCATTCGTCTGCCTCTCTTGGAAGCGTCCGAAGCATCTTTAACTAGGGTGGCACGGGGACGGGGATTGAAATCCCCGGGGATTTTCGGGGATTTTTGAAAACGGGGATGACCTTTTTCTGGAAACTTTCCAGTCTTGCAAAAAATCTGATTGAGGGGATTGATAGATCTATTGCTGGACTACAAATCCCCCAAAACACATTTTTCACGAGATTTGAAAAATTTCGAAAAAAGCTCATCCCCGTTTTTCGGGGATCCCCGAAACCGGGGATTCGGGGATCGGGGCCCCGATCCCCGAAAATCCCTGAAATCACCATTTCGGGGATCCCCGAAAAACGGGGATGAGCTTTTTTCGAAATTTTTCAAATCTCGTGAAAAATGTGTTTTGGGGGATTTGTAGTCCAGCAATAGATCTATCAATCCCCTCAATCAGATTTTTTGCAAGACTGGAAAGTTTTCAGAAAAAGGTCATCCCCGTTTTCAAAAATCCCCGAAAATCCCCGGGGATTTCAATCCCCGTCCCCGTGCCACCCTATCTTTAACCCTTCATTGCCGGAGCCATAGACAAAAGGCAGAACGTCTGCGTTTCCATTAGATTTCCTTTTGGTGTGCTGTCTTTATCAAAATCAACATGGCCGCCACGGTTTATTCATAGACGCTCTCTTTCTTTGTGTAATAAACACAACTCGCTTCTTTTCTTTTTGTGATGATTTGTGAAAGAAAGATAAAATCGATATTGTTCCAAATTTGGCACACTCGGCAATGAAGGGTTAAATATAATTTAAAGACAAGCTTACCAATTTTGAGGAAAAAAATGAAGATCAGCGTTAGTGTATTGAAATTTAGTGTTTTGTGATTCGGCCATAAGACGATGATATTGACTAATCACAAAACATGTTAGATTAGCTCCACATCCGTGGCAGCTCATTTTGTCTTCTTCAGTAAAAGTATCGAAATAAATAGGATGGCTAAATACGCAAAAGATTATGATTTAGCTCAAAGAAGAAAAGAAATGTACAGAGTGGCCCAAACATCTTGGAAAGGTTGATTTGTTTACAAAGTTTGTGGTTTCTTAATAAATTATTTTGATTTTTTAAGAGACATCTTAGAGTCTACAATTTCATACGACACAAAATTGAAATAATATCACAACCATATGAAATCAACACAATGAAGAGAACAGTCACTTTTATTGATTTTCCACTTTAGAGCCAATTTTCGTGTTAAAACTAAAGATGTGCAATGTGAACATTGTGAACTCCATGTGAAACATGGTTGAATTGGCTCATCGATTTAGCCCATTTTTGGCTAGATAACTAAAATATGATGCAAACGGTCTTCATATTCAGAATCTACACGAAAAACTGACATAAGACCGTCTACATCAGATTTTAGTTATCTAGCCAAAAAACGGGCTAAATCGTGGGCCAATTCAGCCAGGGTTCACATGGGGTTCACAAGGTTCACATTGCACATCCCTAGTCAAAACCAACCATACCTTTTTCAGCATAGAAAATTTATCAGAATTCCATAAAGGTATAAATTTCTTTAAACCACATATTTCTTCTATAAACCACACAAATAATTTAAAACCAATCCACTTGGAAACTTTTTTTACAAAACCACGGAAAATTGACGAGAAATCACATAAAAAGTGACTAATATTTGATTTTTGTTGATTGATAGTGATATTGTTTCAATTTTGTGTTTATATAAACAGTATATTTCAAGGAGTCATATAAAAAATCTCCACAGCATATTCACAGTCGTAATTTAATAACCAATTCAAATCTTCCGTAATATTTTTGAAAATAGGCAAAAATGTTCTGCCGTGCGTGTTTATAGGGCACATTTTTTGGTAATGAGTGGTTTTCCAATGCGCTGATTTCGATTCTGCAATTAGTTTTTCAATATCGCAGCATAAAACTGCATCTGACCATTTCTGCACTGACCATTTCTGGGCAAAAATAACGCGTCCGGGCAGAATGCCAAGAAAACGCCAAATTTGAATCTCGAGCAAACAACTGACCTCAGATTCGGAATCAGCACACCTGAAAATCCCCAGGTGCAAAAAATGGCTACAAACGGCCGTCTAATACGGCCAAAAACCTAAAAAATTTTGCAGCGATAGGAATTTCGGAAAATTTCTTCTGCCTTCGGCAACGTCGTTTTCCACTTTTTTGTATGCCGATCGTGCTGATCTTTTTTTTAAAACAAAATGGTAAAGTCTTAGCTACAAAATGAGTATAACCACTTATATCTGAAGCGCGAATTCAAAAAAGATATTCAGAAAAGAAAAGTGCGAAAATAAATTGATCACCCTGTAAAACTATTAGATAACTGAAAATTTAATCATATGAGATTAAATATTTCGTTACTGTTTCTTAAATAAAACCAAATTTCCTGCAAAAATAATATTTACTATTTAACGATTAAAAATGTCAGGTTGCACTTAAAGGAAATACCTAATGCATTTATCCAGAAATCCGGAAAGAAGCCTGTCAATGGGGTGACGAATCACAGCAAAAACATTGAACGAACTAAACAATTCTTTGAAGCAGCTCACATTTTGTGACTGAATAATACTTTGAAGACTATGAGCGTCAATATCATTTCCACATAATCTAAAAGAAGACATTATTGCGGTCTCCAACTATAAATATTGGAAATCAGAAACAAATGTGATATACTGAGCTGATAGGTAATGCGGGATTTGGTGAAACAAATTTTGTAAGAGCATGTTGATGGTATGACTATAAATGATTTCCTGTATTTTAAAAATCCTACTATAATACGAGATCGAGCGATTCTGTCACGCTGTTTATCGAGACAGGAACATGCTAGAGACGAGATCTTTTTTTAATGAAAGCTCTTCAAGAGTAGGTGAACATTTAGCAAATCGATTTTCGAAATATTGCTTCTAGAATGTTCTAGAGCGTCACATCCGTTTTTCGGATGTGACGGGAAAACTTTTTTATTTTGTAAGCTCGCGACGTATTTCTTTTTTAACATATTCTACGTGATGAGACAATCAGTTCTAAACAATCAATTTTTTTCTCTAAGCTTCTAGAATGTTCTAGAAGCATTTTTAGGTAAAAAAATGGCTATATCTCGAGATAGAAACATCAATTCGTGAAGGTGTCAAGGAATGAAATGTTTCTTATGACGCGACGAAACTTTTTGGAAAAATAAAAAATTTTAATAAAAAATTAATAAATAATTAATAAAAAATATAAACAAAAGGTTTATATTTATTATTGAGAAAATTAAATAAATGTATTATTTGTATTAGTAAATAATAAATACAAAAATTTTGAAATATTTACGAAAATAATTCAAAAATACCTAGCTTTTAAGCCCGGCTTCAGCCGGGCTTAAAAAGCTAGTAATAATAACATAACGAGACCTTGCGTTACCCGAGAAATTTCGGTATCCAGAAGACTGAAATGCAACTTCATCAGAGAGGTAACAAATAAGAGTGTCAATTATTGTCGACATGGATTTTTGTATACGGCAGGCAACAGTTTTAGATTTCGGCGCAACCTGTATAAGAATACTGATTGAAAAATGACCAAGGCATTTGAAGTAATTAAATATCCTAAAGGTGAACGTAAAACGTCATAAATTATGACAAAAAACGTACAGTGTGTGCCAAAACTATACGGCCACCCATGATTTTCGAACTTTCTCTGAGATTTTCTGTGAAGGTCCCATTTTTCTTGTGTTTATATGATGACACTACTCCAGAGTAACAAAACAAATTCGTTTGAATAGTTACTGTGAAACATTTTATCAGAAATTTAACGGATTTTCCATTTTTCCTGCCAAATTCGGTGTGACAAAACTATACGGCCACTTTGATTATTTACGGTAAAATCCAGGAATCACATTATTTGGCTTTGCGGGATCGATAGAGCTCGAAAAGTTGAGGGGGGTGTGTTTTTTCCCAAGAAAGCCAGCTCTTAAAAATTTTACTTTTTTAAGATTTTAATTTTGGCGTTTTTAGGGGGAAAATCAGGTTTTTTGTCAAATTTCCGCCCAAATTGGCACTTTTTGGCGTTATGTCAAAAATCGGTTGAATGATCCAGAATCTAGAGACTTTCCTGAGATTCGCAAGTAAAACATGGATTAAATTTTTGGTTAAAGTTCAAGTTCACAAAAAAGTCCATTTTTCCTTACAAAACCTGATTTGAACAAAAAAATAAGTGAAAGTTGGTGAAAAATTAAATATTAGAACTTGGCTAAGCCAAGCCAGCCTTAAATGAATACTCTTACTGCAAAGCTGTTACTCGGCCAGCGACCAAACTTCGGTACACACAAATTTGCAGTTCTACCTTTGCAAATGTCTAATATTGGTGATAGCGTACCGAAATAACTCTGTGCAGAAGGGACCTAAATTTAAATGTTATTGTTTCTTACCTTATTTCATGAAAATAGTAATATTTGATAAAAAGTAACGTGTACAGTTGAACCCCCGATAACGGGAGTCTCGGAAACGGTCAAAAGCAACGTTATCGTGGTGGGGGGAGGGGTTTGCGTTATCCGGGGTCCGATATTTTCAAGAGTAAAGTGCCTAAAAATGGTGTTTCTTGTACTTTTTAGCTTTTTTAGACAAAAAGTTAGGATTACATATCGAAATTAGGTAAAATTTAGCTACTTTTAGATAAATTTTGGCTAAAAGTGAGAAAATTTTTCTGCAAAAATTTTCTCGGCCCGTCTTCGGCGGCGACCGAACAAAAACAAAACCGGGACCTTTTTGTCATTTTTCACACGAACCAGCCAAAATCAGGGTTATTCGGGGCCCAAACCCATACAAATCCATCGACGTGAATCCGGGACCGGACAAAATCAGCATTATCAGGGTTCAGCGTTATCCGCCGGGGGAGAGGGATAGGGGGCCTCCCAACAAAATTTATCCTTCTGATTCACAATGGGTTAGTTTCTCAAAGATTAACATTGTGCACCCACCCCTAGGCAATTCTGAGAAATAATCCATACTAGCTTAAACTGGTGCTCTGACACTAAATCTTTGCTCAAAGACTCGGTGCCAACCCAGGAGATCAACGAAGCCCTGCTCGTTCTTTGAACCAGAATATCAAAATCAGTTCTATAAGGCTTGCCTAAGCCATTATTTCCTTTCGAAGACCGAATAGAAGCGAACCGCTGCAGAGTACTCTCTCGTTTTCTCTGCCAATCACTCGATCCTATCTCACTTTCAACTCGCACAATGAATAAGACCATTTCGGATTCAGCGCGCGAGGCGCTCACAAAGAGAGCGCTGCACTTTGTTGCAAAATTTTTAGCCCCCTCCCGATATGGCATTATCGCATATTTCTTCTAACCTCAGCAGGCTGGAACTATTCTCATCCGATTTAGCACATCCGAAAATTATAATCTAGTGGCATTTTACTTTGATATTCAACAAATAAAATTTTTTAGAATTTTTCTCAAAAATTTGCTGTTGCAAAAATTTTAGATTCGACTGTATGTACATAGGTTCAAACTTTTTAAAGCAAACATTGGCGTTGTGCTTCTTGATGAAGTCGGATATATTGAGAAGCTGTGGACCACTTATTTCTGTTGACTGATTTGATGTACCCATATTCGAACTTAGTGATATGTTAGGCAAAGTAAAGTCCAATATTCTCTTATCTAAAAAGTTGTCGCGTTCCAGTGAGTATTTTACTCCATAACAAAATATGTGGAAGAAATACAACAGTAAAATAAAAGATATTGTTAATATTTTGTAGAAATTTTGCCTTAAGTAATATTCTTCCAAAATTTTCATGTTAAATTAGGAAAGTGTCGGAAAGAGTCAAAAGTGAGAACAAGAAACAGCGTCTTGCCAAATCTGGTTCCCACTTCACAAAAATAGGATGCTGATTGTGAGCTCGTATCTCTGAGGATCTTGTTTTCTTTATCATAGAAAGTTGTTTGTGAAGAAGAGAGAAAGCGGTGCATCCAGAAGAGAAGGTTCCACTAAGGGTGAGGAGACATCAGATAATATCTCGTACGTAAATGTCACTAGACCGGGCTAAAAAATGGGTGCTTGTAACGAGGCGCTGACACACGTTAAAAAATGATCAGAAACTATGACAATTACAATTAATATTTTTGATCGATGCAATAGTCTTTACCGTAAATCCGCAAAAGCAACAGTTTTAGTATCGGATTTGCTGCAAATTCAAATTTATAATCTGACAACAAGTGGAGCGCCGCGCGGCCTACGCCGCGCCACCCACCCCCGTATACACGCGCGCTTCGCGCGCGCCAATTAAATGGTGCAGTCAAAGGCGCGCGCTTCGCGCGCGCATGCCTCGGTCGCGCCGCGGTCAAATCTGACGCCGGACTCGGATTCAGCGGTGTCGATTTACCATATAGGGACAAAACTTGGAGCCTGGAAACTGCTTCCCCGCTGTTGTCTAAAAAGTGCCAAAAAGCCACTTTTTGGCCCAAAATTTAAAATTTTGTGCCGGTGCATCAACTTTTTTTCGGGATTCGGTATTAGCTAGGCCAGACCTACAAAGTGAGCTATCACTCACCCCTGTAGCTCGCTGGCAAAGTGGTTTTCCGATTTGTCATCATTTTCGAAGACGAAACTCACACTGGCGCTATAATGGATTAGAATATTATATATAATAATAATGAGACCTATCAGACCATAAACTATTAAAATTTGCTACACATAGAAAACTATAGCCAGTAGTTTGCTGACCTATTATTGCAAGCAAAAAACGCAAAATAGTTTAGTAATGGTGAGATATTTCGGGACAGGGGAAATCTAAAAGAAAAATTAAGTTACAACATTTTATAGAAGTAATTACTTTATTGCAATAATTTATTAATCAATTATCAATATTTGAAGTGGACAGATCTCATATCGATACAGAAATTTAAAGAATTTCTTTCTCTCTCACTCATTCGAGTAAAAAATAACTAAGATTTAATTAATATGGATGTAATTATTAAAATGGATAGTTTGAAATTTTATTGTCAGACAACACAAAAAACACGGATAGATTCGAATGGGTGCGAAAGAAATTTTCAAGTTTTACTGACTATATGAATGGTGTTCCTTTTAAGTTATGATTAGAATAAAATTCGCATGGATGATATCAGAATTTAATTAATCGTGTAAAAAATGAGCAAATGATACAGATTACTTTGATTATAAATGTAATATGATTCATCCGAAATTGCCAGGATGACACACCGGTGTTGGTTTGATAATGCTGCATCCGTCACAGCTAACCGAAACAGCTCTTAAATAGGGCGAATTGATTCCAATTGGCAAAAGCGAATTGCCATTCCACTGACTTGCTGAATGAAAAATGCTGCTTCGATCGCCAACTAGATCTTTATTTTTAGATTGATTGATTACATCGATTACTACTGCGTACATGTGACATTCAAGTGGCAAATTTGGGTCTGAAAGGGAGAATCACATTAGTTTAATTAGCGTTCTGTCGCATATTATTACTTTATAATTTTTTCCAATGTAACTAAAAAGTGTAAGATGTGGATTGTTTTTAGTCGCTTGTCGATTTTTGCAGTGTATTATATATCAACAGCTTATTCATCACCTGGAATAGCAACCTGAGAAGCGAGATGATTAATGTTCCAGTTAACGAATAACAGTTGTACCGTGGCTTTAATAAGCCTGCGGGTTAGAATAAAGAGCAGTTATTAGAGAAGGTCTTTATTTTTTTATAAAACTAATGTTTTAAATTAATTTTACCCAGAGTATACTTAACAAATTGTTTCCATTTCAAAATGGAAATATCAAAAATTTTCTTTAATAAAAGTCTGGCATGTAATTATACCTACCTACTCTTTCGCATAGCGCATGCATCTGAACTTCCAGATTCGTATCAACAAATCCGAAACATTCACCATTTTCTGTGCACATGCAAAATTTGGTTCGATCGTCGCAATGAATAGTTAGTGCTTGGGATCCAGTCCAAAATACCTTATTCATATTATCACCAAAGCAGGAGCATGAGGCTAAAACTTATTACTGTAAGTGAGTTTTTTCAAAATTGTTCTATACGGCAAACAATTTGCTTCCTAAATCGTTCATCGGTTGGGGTTGTGACACGTGCTTCTATTAGTGTTACCGAGATATTATCGGATAGCTCTCGGTCTGTTAGTGAGGAACTGATAGGTCCCAACCGGATCTTTTTCTTCTTTTTGGAACCGGAAAGTTCAAAGGTCACAGTTATAAAAGGTCAAATTAAGTTGCAAATAATGAACCGGACGTGAGGCATCATTCAATGCTGTTGACTGGTTGCCTAACTAACTACATATTAATAATTAACGCCAGTTAATTTACGCAAACTAATTATTCTTGACACCACGGTCAAGAGTAATTAGTGCATGTCAAGATTAGATGCAACACACATAAATCTTTTTGTTTTATCGTTTTTGTTTTTCTGCACTCATCATTTTCTGCAATGAACCCGAGGGCTTGCATGACTTACAATAAGCCAACGAAAACCAATAATTGCTTACTGAGAGGAATATTTCCCGGATATATTTGCCGATTAGGGGCCAGTCTAAAAATAAGGGAAGCACTTTCAGGATACTGGCATGTGGCCGGTGTCGTAGTTGTTGGTAGATGTGTGGTGGTCTAAATTCACCTTCTTATTTTGCGTATAGAAGTTTCCAGAGAAAATTGTTTCGGTAAAATTTTCAATAGCTATTCAGTTGACCTAAGTTTTACTTTTGCCTAAATTTCGCGGGAAACAATATTTTAACGCTGTCTGAGGAATGGATAAAGCCTAAGGCATAAAGCTCTTTGACAACGTTGGGGTTAATTTTTAGTTAAAACGTTACCATCGCATTTAGGCACTAATACAGAATCTAAGTCGCATAAAAATGTGACTAGGTATAAAATATCGTCGAGTATGCTATTATAATGCTAACCGTTATGGTCGCATTACCGCACTGAACAAATTCCTCTATTGTGCCCCATGATTCAATGAACACATTCCAAAGGATCTAAAATATCGCTATCGAAAACAAATATTAATTTTTAGTCAAACTTTACCATCAAATTTAGGCACTAATATATAATCTAAGCGATCCATTACATTTTCAAAGAAAAGATAGCGATCAATTTGATGTCATTTGTGGCTTTGACTGCTAATATTTTCAGACAGATGCAGACAATGAGTCAGACATTCAAGAAAGTAAAAGACCTTTTGTCCTTGTTGGTTGTTTTTGTTGTACTTTCTGAAGATAACAATCAACTGGTCAACTTTTTCTTCTTCGCTGGCCGTAGTGTGATAATGGACTTTTCGGATCAGATTATAGTAAGTGTTGAAGCCGAGACGAACACTCGCGTTCCACGTGACATAGGCGGCCTGGATGGAGACCAATAGAACGGAAGTGTTGGTCGAAGGATCAATCGAGATGAGGTCACTGCGCTCGGTGCAATTAGGCGCGCCTAGCACACACCTCGCTGACTAAACTTGAGATTTTATATCTTTTCCCCAGCTTAAGTATAGTGAATTTTTGAGTGCACCACATTTGGAACAGTGGTCATTGGAACAGTGTCTTTTCCGCGGGATTGTAATCACTACCTACATTGTGAGGGTAAAAATTCTCATAATTGAGGGCTGCAATGGGCGTTAGCCAATTTCACTTTTATTATTAAATAAAATATGTACTGACCAGCACAGTCGCCAAAACAGTGATAATGACCGGAAACATTTTCAGAAAATTGTCAATTTCTCAGAATAAACAGAGTTTGGACTTAATCTCACATATATTTATAGGATTGTTATTTGAAGGAACTTTTTGTGGTTATGGGAGCGCGTTTAATATTCAGATTTTCAGAATGTCACGATATGCGAACAAAAATAATCCGTTCGGAAGTTATGTGAAAATTGTCAACAAATAACATTCCACGCGTGTTTTCAACTTGTGAACATTGATACAATACTATTCGAGGCAACTACTATGGGACAAATAGCATAGGCGGAACCACATTAATTTTTACCCGGCGCCCCTAAAAAGTCGCATACGAAGAAATCGGAAAATATTCTATTAGTGCTGCAGACTTAAATCAAATTGTCTGGAGAACGGTTTAACCGATCAACGATGGATGTGTGCTGAATGGCAAATAGGAATTAAACAAGATAAACCCGCCGATTCTCGGCGGATTACCGCCTCGACTCGGCGGGTTTATCTTGTTTTTTTTTCGCGGTTAGCGTGCATCCGCGGCGCTTCGCGCACCACTTGCCATTTTGTCAGAGAGACTCGCGGCCTTCGGCCGCTCGAACGGGGTTCTGATTTTTCAAAAAATTTCGAAAAAAATTTTTGAGAAAAAATTTTTTTCCGTACCCCGGGGGTACCCCGATAATTTTTTCGACCCCGGATTCGGATTCAGCACCCCAAAAAACCCCCGGGTGCAAAAAATTAGCTCCCCAGATGCTTTGGTTCAAAATGGCCATTTTTGGCAAAAAATGACACTTTTTGGCCAAAAAAAAGCCACTTTTTGACATCTCCCCAAAAAACTTTTTCCGGATTCGTTCTTCGGATTGTCTGGGGAGCATTTTGAGCTATCATGCGTCTCTGTAGCGCGTGAACTCAAAAAGATATCACCATTTCCAGAAAAACATGAAAAATGACACTTTTTGGCAAAAAAGGCCACTTTTTGACATCTCCCCAAAAAATTTTTTCCGGATTCGTTCTTAGGATTGTCTGAGGAGCATTTTGAGCTATCATGCGTCTCTGTAGCGCGTGAACTCAAAAAGTTCCAAAACGCACCCCCCCCCCGACATATATCCTGCGAAAAATAGGTTAGAGTGGAAAAAGCCAATTCATATGGCCTTTCCATGCCAAGAGAATTCAGTGAAAAGTTTTGTTTTGTGACTAACCAAACTGAACACTTCCTAGTGATCACAAATTTATGATGCAGAAAAAAGAGGTATGAAATGTATTACTAATTTTTATTGATGAAAAATGTGATACTTAAGCGATCCTGCGCGACAGCCTCGTTGGCGGCGCCGGAGAAAATTTTGAGATTTTGCCCCACGGATATAGCCTCATCTGGTTATAGCCCCTCCTAGGCCCGGTCTCGAAGGGACCGTACTAAAATCCATACATTATGTTTCAAAATAAAAATAAAAGTTTACGCAAAAACAATTCAAATAGCGTCATGCTTGAAAAGAATGATCAAGATGCAAAAATGCCTATAATACAAAGGGAAGATGGTAAATTGACATGATGTTGTTATATAATACCACAGAACACAATTCCAATTTTCCACCTTTCCCTTTATATTTAAATTCTTTACCTTGATCATTTTTTTGAGCATGCTATGCAGAAAATTTTTTTACAAAATATTGTATTGTGTTCTTCTATTGTTGTGTTCTTTAATAATTAAGACGCAAGACTTTATATAAACTTTTTTCAGTGCTTATTAAAATAACTTCTTCGTTTACGCCAATATTTGGCAAATGTATAATTCGTAGTAGCCTCAAGAATACAATAAGATTTAACAAAGCTTAGATTGTATTGATTCTTTTTGCTCGACTCTTTCGTGGATCTCCATTCTCGAATACCAAATAATAAATACGCTCTTAATTTCATTCTTATTACAAACTCATGCAGGTCATCCAACTTGGCTATAACTGTTATGAGGAGCTGACATGGTTGCAATCCAAATTCTTGTGACGATACCAATTCTGTTCCATTATCTAAACATCACATTCAATTATAATAAAACTAGCGGCTTGGGACTCCCTACGGGAGTCCGATTAAACAATTTGTTTCCATGTTTACCTAGATGCTGTATGTTCCTTCACATTCCACGAGGAAAGGTCGGGCGCTCCGCGCCCGAACACAGGACTGGCTTTCTGAAAATTTGGCACAAAATAGAGAAAAATATGCACCATTGGGTTGTAACAAAAATACCTTAGAAAAAATAATTTTGAAAAGTTCGTACCCCGGGGATACTCCTACCTCAAAAATAATATTTTTTTCTGGATTCAGCACCTCTGAAAACCCCCGGGTCAAAAAAATCCCGTCGTCAAAAAATTATTTCACCGGCGTTGAATCGAACCTGTACCGGCTGGTGCCTAACCACTTAGCACTGACATTAGTGTCCAATTTCTATAGGAATTGGCAATATTCAACTACTCGTAACTTTCAAATTTTATATTTTGATCCACAAATTTATTTTTATTAACATATTTCAGGTTTTACAAAAAATTAATCACATAAAAATATAAAATCTAAACACAAAAAAATAAATTGACTCCAAAAGGAATCAAACCAAGGACGTCAGGTTCCGAGCCGCAACCACTATCCACTCGGTCATACCAGCTCTTTTTAGAATAGAAGCGAAACTAACTTATATGGCACTGAGGAAAATATTGAAGACCAATATCTCAGAGGGGAGGTCCGCATAGCAAAACCTGATATTTGTGTCGTCGCGTAACTTTTTGATAAGCTATCGATTGCTAAAGGTCAATTCCAAAAGCTTACATTCAACCCTATGGCTCTCATTATGATCCAAAAATTTTGGCATAAATACCTGACAGAGAATTCCGAGAGAAAAAGCAGTGGTGCAAAAATTCTGTCTAAAAATTTTGTCTAAATTCTGTCTACCTTTTGGTCTAAACTTCCCAAAAATGTATCAGCCCATTCGTACGAATATTTTAAGGTATCACTTGCCCGGAATGGTCCGTGAAAGAGGTCTAACGCAGGGCTGGGAACTTTGATCGTGGGTCCGATCCGATCCGATCTTCGGTGACCCCCAATCCGATCCGATCCGGAGCCCAAAAAACCCGATATTTCCGATCCGATTCGATCCAAAATTTTTTCCCAAAAATGGCAATTTTTCAAAATTTTTCCCAAATCATCTAAGTTTGCTGTTTATGCCTAAAAATGGGTAAAATTTGCAAGTTTTTGGTAAAATATGGCAAAATTAATGTTTTTCATGAAATTGTACAATTTTGCTATTTTTTACTTAATTTTGCTAAATTAAGAAAAAATTTGGAAATAACACTTTTCAGACAAAATTTTTCGTGGCAGCGAAAATTTTTGCTATTTTCGGTATTTTTGGCTCAAAATCAGTAGTTTTTGATACTGAAAACGACAATCACCATTGAAAAACAGTGAAGAAATAATGCAAAAAGAGCGCCGCAGGCGAAAATTATTCGATTTTTGGCGGTTTTCATATAAAAATTTGTACTATTTATAAAAATACATGGAGGAGAAATGGTAACCAAATAGCGCCGCAGGCGAAAATTTTCTAATTTTTGAATGGTGGTTCAGTAAAATTTTCTAAAATTTTTCCCGGCCGCGCCCTGGGGGCGATCTATATCAAGTGCCAAGCTTGGCATGCCAAGTTGCCAAGCTGCCAAGTCGTTGGGTCTATATCAAAAACTTGGCACCAAGCTGCCAAGTTGCCAAGTCTCCAAAGTTTTTTCGACTTGGTGCCAAGTCTGCCAAGTTGCCAAGTTCCGCGGTCTATATCAAAACTTTTGAAACTTGGCATATGCCAAGTTTTCCAAAAATATACCAAGTTTGTTAATTTGTCAATTATTTGTGTTATATTGTACTTTTTGATGGAAAATGGCATTTCCTTAATAATTTTCACTATTTATGCTCAACAAATTCAATTTTAAATCATATATTTCATGTATTACACTGATGAATTCGGTTCAAATCTTATCTTAAAGATAAAACACAAGAAGAAATAACAATTTTAGTGCGCAATTAAGAAATGAGTGAATAATATTTTATTCATTATTCGATCAATTCTTACGATGTTTCTCATTAACGTGCTATTGTATGTGTTATATTGTACTTTGTGATGGAAAATCTTGAGAAATAACGAATATCTATGAATTATCTTTAAGATTTGCGATGATTTTCGAAGATGAACTCGATCTCCTGGGTTTCAACGAAGAAGCAAATGACCACAATCAAGCAACAGTGAAGCGATTCCGAGAACGTCAATATTTTGAGCTGGAAAATTTTACGGAAAGATTTCGCCTAACCCGTGAACAAGTTGAACTGTTAGTGAACCAACTCGGTGATTTGATCGGACCGAATGGTCATATGGGTAGGACTTAAAACCGTTATTGTTCAACCATACAAATCATCTAAACTTTCAGCCAGAAATCATCCACTTGCGGCTCTCGATAAAGTACTGTTGGCACTACGATTTTACGCCTCGGGCTCCTTTTACTACGTAATTGGTGACACAGCGGGACCAAGCAAACATTCAGTTCGAAACGCCATTTCTCAGGTATTAATAAAATTATTTTGACAAATCATTGGATAATGACTCGTTAAGACGACTTGTAAATTTTCAAATTGTGAATTTCTTGATTGGTTCTTGGTTAATTTAGGACGCTAATTTAGGTGACTCGAGCGATAAACGTCAGATTGTTCCAGGAAACGGTGCGATTTCCGGATGATATGAATCCAACTCGCCAGGAATTCTACCGTATTGCACAGATGCCGCTGGTTTTCGGGTGCATTGATGGGACACTTATCAACATTACCAAGTCGCAACGCTATCCCGAGCAATTTTTGGATCGACATGGCGACTTCTCGCTCAACGTAATGGTTGTTTGCGGGCCTCAAAGACAGATTTTTTGCGCCAAAACAGCTGCACCAGGCCATCAACACGACGCCAGAGTGTTCCGAGAATCACTCCTGTGCCAGAGGCTTGAGGGCGGATGGCGTCCGCTGCCTCAAGGTGTCCTTTTGGGCGATTCGGGGTACGCCCTGAGGGACTTCCTCCAAACGCCAATCCCAAATCCGCAGACGCCGGCCGAAAACCGATACAATGCAGCGCACAAGAGAACTCGAAGCCGAATAGAATGCGCCATCGGCCAGGTAATTTTTCTTGTTAAAATTGTTCAATATTTTTCATCAACCTAATTGCAGCTGAAAAATTCGTGGCGTTGCCTCAGCAAATTGCGCGTGAAAAACCCGGCCTATGCCGCAGAAATAATCAAGGCTGTGATTGTGCTGCACAATCGAAGAATGGATGAGAATCCGGAAGATCTGCCAACTCAAGAAGAAGAACAAGAAGATGAATGTCCTCCAGAAGAAATGGGCACAACTGAAGCCAGGGCCGCGGGTAAACAAAAACAGATTGATTTGATCAATTTTTTCGTTAGATAATTCAACAGTTTCTTTATATTGTGATTTTGTGCTGTGAATTAGCCTTACAATAAAGTTCTCAATTTCTTATTACTTGTTGCAACAATAAAACAGTAAAATACCAAAAATTTCCAAAAATTACCATAGGGGGGACCCTATGGATTTCGGAAAAAAATCTGAAAATTTTTGTCTTGTAAAAAAGTTAACAGGTGTGTACAACTCAATGCCCTGAGCAACTTTTACAAAGACACCATGGGTATCTGAGACGTTTTTGGTAAAATATAGTGAAAATCGCCTCAAAAATGGGGTGTTTTCGAAAAAGTGCATTTTCAGTGAAAAAATCGTAAACTTGAAAAAATCTGAAAAGTGCATCGGAATCTAGAGAAAAAGTTGATATAGAGTCATCAACATCAAATTTTGGAAAAAGTTTGAAAAAACATGCGTTTTTTATAAACTTGGCACTTTACCATGTACTATTTTCAACTTGGCACCTTGGCACCAAGTTACCAAGTATTCGGTGCCAAGTTTTCTTGATAAAGACTGAAATGCCAAGTTTTCATCCCAACTTGGCAACTTGGGACTTGGTAACTTGGCAACTTGGCAGTTTTGATATAGACCGCCATGCCAAGTTTCGGAAAACTTGGCTTGGCAACTTGGCATGTGATAAAGACCGCGGACTTGGCAACTTGGTGCCAAGTTGCCAAGCTTGGCAACTTGGCACTTGATATAGATCGCCCCCTGTCGGGCACGGCCGGCGGGAATTTAAATTTGAATCCGCGGCCGAGTGCATTCTTAGGGCGAATCCGAGTCCGAATCTCCTTTCACTGTCTGCACAAAGCCTATACTTAAAGCATTGTTTTTGGTTATCACATACTATTTCTATCTCTCTTTCTTTGTAAAAATATAATGCCGAAAAAAGAATATTCCAGCGTCCTGCCTTTATCAAGCATCGCTTCGTTAAAAGCTGGGAAAACATGTATCTACCAGGTGGGGACATAATTTTTGAGAATGATATTTATGCGTTTAAATTCGCGGCATTTCAGTTTAGCCCCTTTAGAAGGGGGCTAGCTCAAATCTGATATTGCTAACCATATCTTAAAATCGTATTTTAGAAGGGCTTAGCATCAGATTTGAGCTAGCCCCCTTCTAAAGGGGCTAAACTGAAATGGCGCGAATTTAAAACGCATAAATATCATTCTCAAAAATTATGTCCCCACCTGGTACGTCTCTACCCTACGAATACAATGGATTGTTATTCATTAAATTTTAATAAATAACAATCCATTGTATTCGTAGTGTAGAGACGTAGATACATGTTTTCCCAGCTTTTAACGAAGCGATGCTTGATAAAGGCAGGACGCTGGAATATTCTTTTTTCGGCATTATATTTTTACAAAGAAAGAGAGATAGAAATAGTATGTGATAACCAAAAACAATGCTTTAAGTATAGGCTTTGTGCAGACAGTGAAAGGAGATTCGGACTCGGATTCGCCGATGCCTATTTTATAGGGATATTTTTATAGTCCATAAAATCGAAAAATTCTTGGTTTTCTAAATCAATCAAAATGTCTTTCTCAAGGAAACTCATGTAGTAGTATTGTTATATATAGCGTATTCAATTCGAAATACACCTTTTCTTTTTTAAATATCTTTTTTTGAATTCGCGCCTGTTTACGTTCATTTTGTAGGCAAGGTGTTGCCATTTTGTTTAAAAGTGACCAGAAAAAGTTGAGAACGACGTTGCCTAATGCGAGAGATCAGGTTTCCAAAATCCGACCTCTGCAAAAATCGAGTTTTGGTGTGTGTCCGAAATGGCGTTTTTCGACATTTTTACAGAAAGTGTGATGAAACCGAGCTCGGATTCAGAGTGCCCACAATTTTTTGGATAGGATAAGGATTATTCCAAAATCTTTCTGAAATTTTTATTTTTTATTAATTTTTGGACCCATGTTGTACCCGCTATGCTACAAATGACAAAAAATAAAAACTCTGAAAAAGGATATAGTAAAGTAAAAAATAAAGTATGCCGTATAAGGATTATTCCATAAAAAGACAGTTCGCATCACTGAAGAACCCTTATCCCCCCAGTAAGCTAGCCCTGTGAGTGCGTCCTGTCCCATGGAAAATTCAAATTTGAATTCCCGCCTTTTGGCATTCTGTATTTTCCGTCGGTCACGTTTTGTCCCCCTTTTTTCGGGGAAGGCATTCTTAGGGGTGTCTTTTTCCGTCGGTCACGTTTTGTCCCCCTTTTTTCGGGGAAGGCATTCTTAGGGGTGTCTTTTTCCGTCGGTCACGTTTTGTCCCCCTTTTTTCGGGGAAGGCGTTTTTATCTGTTATCTTATCTTTTTGTTGCCGAGGGCATACTGATACACTCTGGAGTCCTGTGGTCGGGCGCGGAGCGCCCGACCCTCCCCCTTGGAATGTGAGGGAGCTTAGAACATCTACTCCCGAACAACCCTTACTCCCGAACAACAGCTGCTTGAGGGCCGAAGGCCCGAAATAGTCTCATGCTGCTCTACTCCCGAACAACCCAATCTGACCGCTGATAGCGGTGCGCGAAGCGCCGCTGTGCACGCTAACCGCTTCCTAGCGAAGTGAGGGCCGCGAAGCGGCCCTCACTTCGCTAGTAAAGCATACTTTAGGCTTAAGCGTTAAGCTTAGGCAAGCATTATATTTCGGTTTAAACTACTGAACAACCCTTTTACCCTCAAATTTGTTAAACATGTCAAGAATGACTAGTTAATCTTGAAAATCAGCTGGTTTTCTAGATTAACTGCAACATATATTTATTTTTAATACCTACGTCCAATATCAACTTTTAACATAGCAAATTTGTAGGGTAACCGCTTTTCATCAAAATAATCCTTGAGTGCTAAAGAATTTCGTGTAGAATGTAAAGCAATCGACGCTCGTATAATATTGACAGAAATATTTGGCACAGAGTCGGAGTTAAAATCTACTCGTTTCTAAACAATATTACATTATGAAAACAATTTTCTTGTATAACATTAACCTGGTTTTTGCACTATTTTGTTTGCATCAAATTTGTTGAGCTTTTTTCTTCCAAAACATTTGAACACCAAGATTGGATATACCAAATTTACCTTCGTTTTGGGTAAGTACCGTCCCTTCGCTTGGTTGAAATAGAATTACGGTCATTTTAATAGCAACCCCTATGGTAAACAACTTAAACATACCTTGTCATAAATGTTTACTGTACATTTCTTTCCTTTTAAAATTTTATCTAGCGCTCTCTCAAAGTATTGTTCAGGTCGAATGCCAATAGTGTTAATCTGAAATATACACAGTGTTCTGCATTTTATAAGATAGTTAGTCTGTCATTAAGATTTTATTTTTTATGTTTAACGGGTCTTTAACTGGCTTAATTAAATGGCTTGTTAATTAACGTTATGAACAGCGCATAATTACGATATTTAATTTTCACAGGATTTGTCACACTTTTAACCTTGTCGTGATGATAGAATATAAGGTGCCGCCAAAAGATAGCCCCTACCCGCTCCCATTAAATCGTATTAACTGTCAATTGATCGTATCAGCTCATGTGTTATTCTTTTTTTCGGTTATTTTTCGTAACTTTTGTCGACAAAATACCGAAATTTATGCGATGTACAAAATTGTGGCAAGGTCTAGCCCAACAACATACTTTTACAGAATAAATTATGATTTCATGTTCAGCGAGATATGATCGCTTAAAGTTCCGATATAAACCGAAAAAATCGCAAAATTTAAATTTTTCAATTTTGGGGCGATGTCTATTCAAATGATAAATTGTTCTGTAAAAGCTATCCATTAAGAAGTTATATTCCATCCAACAGAGATTCAAAAATTAACAAAATTTTCATTTGAATTCATTTACCACCAGCGTTGAATAATAAAATTAATTTTTTTATAAATTCAACTTTCAGCCAGTTATTTGTTACTTATTGTTCCTCTTTAATCGGAATTCAGAAAAATTCCGAGCCCAAAATAGAATAGTTTTTATCAATAATTTTCACAAAAATTTTCAATATTTCGCACCAATTTTAAATAAATTTTTACAACAAAGAAATAATGTGACAATTTTTTCTTCAAATGTGCAAAATACTCTTATTTTGCATTTATACAAACGATAATATAGTTAATTAGCAAAAATTTTGGAAAAAATTCAAATAGGAGGCAAAATGTGATTAATATCATTACAATCGGAACAATTTCCAGCCGGAAGAATGTTTATTTTAATCAATAATCGGACAATTTTCTAATCGGAACAATTGTGAAAACGGAGTATATGCGTATCCCGGAAAAAAATCAATAGGGGACCTATTGAATGTGTGAAAAATGTAGAATCTGACGTCAAATTCGTAATCGGTGCATCCGAAAACCCCCGGGTGCAAAAAATCAGCCCCGTAGGCACCTTGCACCAAAATGTCATTTTTTGGCCAAAAAGAGGCCCTTTTACAAAACAATTTTCAATGATGCGCCAAATAAAAAAGTGTAAAAAACAAAGTGGTCCAGAATTGCCTTGCGAATCAATTGGGAACGTAAAAACCACCATTTGGTATGGCAAAACCCTTCAAAACACGTATTTGTGTTTTGGCGCGAATTCAATATTTGAATTTTGGTTCTGAAAGTTTTGTCGGGACCTACAGCCTCAGGGCTTTCCAACGACACCTCACTTGCCCCGATCTGACGGAGGAAAGGTGCCGAACAGTTAACTGGGACACAGAGTGACACAACGTTGCCGCTTATTATATAGGGAAGAATGAAAGTGACCAACCTCACATGTTGGATAGAGCGAAATATAATTTTCAGGGTCACATAATAAGTATCCAGGGTCATCGCGTGTATTTCCAACCAATTTTACCATTAAACATATGTTCTGAATAATTAAGGATAAAACGGGTAAATATCAGTGAGCTACCCTACACATATTAATGCTGAATACATATGAATGCTTTTTGCTATAAACTACATTGTTGCACCAAACAGTGGCTCAAAGCGAAAAATAATAATTTTGTTGCAAATAAAAGCTGTCACATTTCCCATCAATCTCAGTTAAGTATTTTAAAAGAGTTAAATGGATTGTTATTTTGTTAACGTACAATAGTTCCAGCATCACTATATTTATATATATAATATATATATATATATATATATATATATACATATATATATATATATATATATATATATATATATATATATATATATATATATATATATATATATATATATATATATATATATATATACAAGTATATATATATATAATATAATGAAGCGGAATGAAATTTGCATATTTTGACATTTCTAGAATTTCAATAAAAATTCAATATGATATTTGTGCACTGTATCTCCGTTTCGACCCATGCCAAGCAAGTTCCAGTAAAGAGTAAGTAAAAAAAAAACCAAATAAAAAGTAAAATTTGCAATCTTGCTACGAATAGCCATTTCCCTCTTCTTTTCGAGGTGGCGGGTTCTCTCCGTCTCTGTCCTTCGCATGCGACAAAGAGCATGCGAAAGGAGAGAACAGGCAAGCACAGCAATCGTTTTTTTCGCTGCGATTGTAGAAGAGGACGTGTGGCCGGGGCAAAGCAATTTGGGTGCTGACCAAGCGTTTCAGGTTCTATTTCGTTGGGTGAAATCATCATTTTAGTGTGTTTTTTTAGCTAAAGAGTCTTTTGCTAGCCGAATGCCCGAAGTGGAGATGGCACACATCTGGTGCCCTCGAAATCCCGAAATGGAGACTATTTACAGTTAACCTTTGAATGTTGAAAGCCGCGTTAGCAGCTTTTAATCTCATGAGTGATATTTTGGCGATTTTGAGTTGGGATGGGACAAAAACATTATGCTGTTACTTTATTGTTTTAAAAGCTGTACAAGATTAAAAGTACAAGTTGGAAAGTACAAGTTTAAAAGCTGTACAAGATGTTTCGGGATATGCGCTTTGATAATGCTTTTAAAATTCCAATAATTTTTATTGAAGCACAATTTACTATAATTTGAAATTTAATTTAAAACTAAATAAATTAGCAAAATCTAGCATTGTAGTTTTTTGGACGATAACTTACTTCTGGTGTTGGAGGTTCTCTTGGGTAAAATTCGATGTTTTCTTCGGATGGGTAATCTTCGATTTCATTTTCTTCTGAAAGTTTATCAAAGCATATTCTTAACCCTTCATTTCCCAGTGTTGCTAAAACGCAACGCAAACTTTGGAGTGATTTTTCGCGAGTCCCGGTCAAAATGCCCCCACTGGCGGTTTTTGCCATAACTTTTTACTGGAACATTCTAGAAGGATGAGTAATGATTCAAATCAGAGCTAAGACTCTGGGCTACAAATCGGTATATTACTTGCCGCATCTCGATTCAAGATTCTCGAGATTCAAGTATTTTTGTCTCAAAATTTCAACTTTTTTGAAAATTGGAGAATTTGAGACAAAAATACTTGAATCTCGAGAATCTTGAATCGAGATGTAGCAAGTAATATAGTATATATACGGTATATATATATATAGTAAATATACCGATTTGTAGCCCAGAGTCTTAGCTCTGATTTGAGTCATTACTCATCCTTCTAGAATGTTCCAGTAAAAAGTTATGGCAAAAACCGCCAGTGGGGGCATTTTGACCGGTTCCCATTTTTCGCCAATTTTTTGGCCTCCTATCTCAAATCTGATATTGCTCTTATATAGCCAACTTTTTGTCCTGAATCAGGATATGTAATTTGTTTAGCCACTTTATCCACGATTTTGCCCTGAGAATGGTCATTTTCGAGGCACATCCCCGAAAATCGAGGAAAAAAGATGAATTTTGAGGGTCAGCGTACATTTTTCAATGTCTAAAAACCTTCATAACTTTCGAAATTTGGCACCTTTTGCGGAAATTTAAAAAAACTTGCCGAGTAAATCGGCTACAAGGAATCCAATAAGCTTGTCAAATTCCGTGCAGGACCTGATTTTTTGTCGCAAATTTGAATTCGCGCCAATTTTTCGTGCCCGTGAAAATCGCCATTTTTAATCGAATTTTAAAAAATAATTTTTTTCCCGTTATAAGGAGCCCAAATGAGCTCTGTATACCAAAAATCAGCAAAATTCCACGGACGGGCAATGAAGGGTTAATGTCGCTTTGTTATGAAAAATATTTATCTTTGAAAATTGTGTACAAGTTTAGAAAATATATTTACCCATATTTTCAACAAAGTGAAAGTAGATCGAATACGTTACTACCAAAGTATAAGAAATTCCAAGAAATATGACAGTCATTGCTTCACGAAATTTCATTTCACTTACCCTAAACGATTCGGCTTAAGTTAAACGTTCAAACAATAACATAACAAAAAACTGAAATAAATAAGGATATTATTAACAAAAAATATCTTTAATCGTTTTGCCAAAAAGCTAACTCTTAATGGTGGAATCCATTTTTGCCCACCATTTGGCTACGGGGAAGCTAACGCTGAAGCCAGATTTTGGGTATCAGGATTCAGAAGCCCGGATTCTGATCCGTTGACTTAGCGTCGAAATGGTAAAATAAACGGAAGGCATGGAAATAGAAACCGGTATTTACGGGGAGGGGCCGTTTGGTATCAATCGACAGCTATGCTCAAGGGAAAGGATTGGCACCAAAATCAGTCGTGTATTGGCAATCTGTCGAAAATTCTATAAGTTTCCGCGGCGAAAGCTGCAGCACTTCTTTCTCGTCATCATCTAATTGGACAAGAATTAAGTAGAAAGACAAGAATGTAGCTCCTCTGGAACACTGCGGAAAAGCGCTTCCAGACAAAAGATCTCATATCAAAAAACCTGCCTAAATGTGCGTTCTCTTCTTTAAATTGGAAGCAAAGGAGGAAACAAAGATTGTATCAAGCTAAATCCTTCCTCATGCGGACTTTATACATCCGCCCGTCAACCCGAAAGCACGAAATTTCCTTTTCATTTCCACTTTTTCACATTCACATCGCCGCGGCATATTACGAGTGAAATACGCCGCAGTAGCCCCCAATTCGAAACCCCACACTCCGAAATCACTAAATATAAAAATGGACATAACATCTAGATACTCTTTAAAGTGAACTGGCATAAATGAGGCTGATCACTCGTCGCGGAAACGCAATATTTCTTCATAATTCTCAGTTCCTTCTGCGAATCAGAACTTTTATAACGCTTTGCATTTGTGGTTATATTTTATTAGTGATATATTCCTTTATTAAACACCCAGCAACAAATAAAGTTGTCTCATCAAAAACGGTCAATGATGATTCCGAGACAACAACTTGGCAACCAGTAATATTCAAAGAGAGCAAGCTTGCTCATTGGCTTCTGGATGGTCTGAAGGGTATAGAAGTTGGAGCGTCAGCTCATAATCCATTTGGCCTGGATACAATTAACGTCGATTTTACTAATGGAACGTCCATATTTAAGGTGATTTTTGTATTGTATCAACAAAAAAACTGTATTAAAAACTACAAACACCTATTCTCTTATTTGAAAGTTTTTACCATAAATTTTTAATAATCCCAAAAATAAGCACATTTATAATGGTTTTTATGCTTCAAATGTTTTCGTTTTTGTAATGATTTATAATCCTCTAATTATTCCGCCTCTGAATTAATCCCGTCCACTAACAGAATGCCAAATGTACTTGCAGTCATGCTCGAGCAAAACTAAATGCATATTCTTGTAGATCTCGTATTACGTAAGAAAAAACCCCAATGTCAAAATTTTGTCATTGAAAATATCGGAGAAAAATGATTTTGAAATTTGAAAATTTTTTTGAAAACTCTTACGAGATAATAATCTCCGGGGGGATTAATTAGAGGATTTACGGTATTTTGAAAAACAAATTCAAAAGCATTAATCTTAGGAAGATGAGATAAAGCGTGCTGGCAAATCGGTTAAAGTGGACGCACTTACATACGGTGACTGTCTATGTCTACTCCCGTTTCCGGACGAATCGCAGGATTTTGTTATTAGCTCACATGTCATTGAACACTTTTACGACCCTATAAAGACAATCAAGGAATGGCTTAGAGTAGTTAAACCAGGAGGATATGTTTACATAATTGCACCTCATAAGGAGCGCACATTCGACATTAATCAAACCCGCACGACACTGAATGAACTCATCGAACGGAATAAACAGCCACGACCGATTACTTGGCAAACACATTTCACCTTTTGGATCACTGATGACCTAATTGAACTCTGTAATCATTTTAATTGGACTATCGCGGCTACGCAGGACTTCGACGATAAAGTTGGCAATGGATTTACGGTGGTGATTCGAAAAGATTTAAAGAGAAAACTGAAAGAGAAAGCGTTAATTGTACAGAATATTAGTCCAAAATTTAAATACTCCTTTAAATCCTCGGCGGACAATAAATCGTAAATTTGCTAATTTTCACCAAGCGTATTCAATTTTTTCTCAATAACTAAAAGTGTCTGTTTACCTGATTCACACTAGAATGTTTCCTTGTTACTCCGGAAATTATTTCTAATTTTGGAATAAGAACAATATATAAAAGAAGAAAAAACTTTGTGCGCTGGGTCAAAAATTTAAGCAAATTTACTTTTTACTTACGTATGATCAAAAGAGAAAATTCATCTGAGAAAAGTGTGTCGTTCAATCTCTACACAATATTCCGTTCATTGTTCACTTTCATCGGAAGGGAACCATTATTTGTGGCGCAACAATGTCGTTTGATCGGTTTTTATACTTAAATACTGTTCTTGTATCAGATTTAAGATAAATGTATTATTTTTGTGATAAATGCTCACATCTTTAAGCCATTTTACAATTTATTTATTGGTTTGGCCGGAAATTCGTGTCGGTGTTTTTAAATATAATTTTTTTCTCACGTAATGCAAGAGTGCCTATGAGTGTTATATACCGTTTGATAGCCGAGAGTTTTCTCCATGCAACCATACTTAAGTTATGTTTGTGCTTTTTAAAAAATTGTTAGCTATTTGTGATTCCATGAAAAATTTCAAAATCACCAATTTTTGAGCTATTTTTATATCTTTTGTATGCAAAAAACTTAGGTATTCTATTTCCAATTGTGCAATATTATAGAGCAATATCAGCTCTAATACCTACCTTTTACAGAACATTTTTTCGTTTGATGGCTGCAGAGATATGACCATTTTAAGAAATGACGTCGCTCGAAAAATGGAAAATTTCAATTTTTGCGATTTTTTCAGTTTATGTCTCAACTTTGAGCGGTCATATCTCGCAGAATTTCAAAGCAAAAGTTATTCTGTAAAAAGTATGTTGTAGAGCTCGACCTTGTCTACAAATGCCGCAATGCCGCTTTTTAGAATAGTGCCAAAAGATAAAAAAAAATTATCCATGAAAGTTGCTAAAAATAACCAAAAATCAATTTTTTGGGTGTGCTTCCTTAGAACTATCATAAAGTAATGGTTACATGTAATGGTAAATCATGCTATATATGGTTTGAAAGAGGAATGAATGTGCTACCGAATGGTATGTAACACTCAAGAAAAACACCGCTTTAGATTAATAAAAATTGACTTTGAAAACACCGACAATAATTTCCGGCCAAACCAATATTTTATTTATATAAGAGTCATAACTAATGATCGAATAAATAAGGAACTAAAATGTTGTCAAGAACTATCGTAAACTCTTTAATTTAACCTTGCCTCTAATTTTACCCCACTAATGTTGCCCCTCCCCCTAATTATTGAATAATTATCGAATAATTCTACCCCACGTGGTTAAATTAGAGAATTTATACGGTATTATGGGAAATATTGATTCCGCAATTACAGGGATTTCCCATCCGTTCTTCCTGGGCTGCAGTAACCACGGCCCCCTCCTGCAGAAGTTTCTTGAACTTGACGTTAACTTGACAAAACATGTCCTTCTAACATAATGAAGGGTTGATTCACGCTTTACAGATGTTCTTGATAGGAAAATATAATAGCAATGTCTGGAAAAATTGCCCTAAGGAAATGACCGTCAAAGGAAAGATTATTAATGTGAAAATGTATGGGAAACTGTTCCGTAAGATTAATCATCAAAGTGAATTAAAAAAATTACGAACCCTTCTATTCTATTCGTAACAGAGTATGTATATATCTATGCGTACCACGTAGATGTTCAAAAACATAAGTAAATAGAACAAAATTTTCTTGATGACAAAATTTCCATTCTTAACAAAATTTAAGTTTACAGTAAATTCTATAAATTTGTGGGGTAATCGCTTCGATGCTAACAGTCATCTTCGAAATTCCTTCTGAGAATGTGAAATTATTATATTATAACTTTCGTTTAAAAAATTTCGAAAAAATTGTCATTTTTACCAAAAATGACAATTTTGTAAAAACGTTTTTTCATTATTCCAGATTAAATATTTTGACGTGTAATTAGGGGTGTACAATGTGAACCTTGTGAACCCTATTTTCAATTAAACTCTGTTCTCGACGAAAACCATCGATTTAGCCCATTTTTTGGCTAGATAACTATAATCTGATGTAGACGGTCTTATGTCAGTTTTTCGTGTAGATACTGAATATGTTATTTGTTTCTCCACTTAATTAGTAATTTTGCTTAGAAAATACTCATTTAACCAAAGGTGCACATGTGAACCTTTGGTTAAATGAGACAGATATAACAGACTAACTTATAATGGGAGAGGCATACATGTTTGGTACTATACCATTGCAAAAATCGACCTAAGTTCATCAAAGTTTAACATATTGCATCGCCGGAAGCACAGTTGTCAATTTTCAATGCACTTTCTGATTAATGCGCGTACTGATGTTGAAAAAGTGTGAATGCCTTTGAACCCATTGTTATCTGCAATGTAGTAATTTTAACTTGGTTGAGAAAATTAGTTATCCAATAGAAATTTTTGCTCTATCCGCATCAACCATGGAAGAACAAAATCAGATAATGTTATGCCTTCATTCTCACAAAGTCACTCACTTCACAATAATACATTGACAGCATGGTGGGGAAATTCGGCCATTCAAAGGAAGGCTTTGCACAAGCTATGCCGAAATTTATTGCAGACCGATCCGCTTGGGACTACCGATTATTTTAAATTTTTAGAAAAAAAATTGAAAAGGTAAGCTTACGTTTCAGCGATGGCGTTCGTTCTTATACCTTCTATGCGGGCAGATTCAATCATAAGTTGGAGTGCTGCCAGAGATAGAAAGAGATGAAGCGAGGCAGTGGGAAATAACCAAGCACAGTGGAATGAGCGCGAGGCTGTTTCCCACTGCCTCGCTTCATCTCTTTCTATCTCTGGCAGCACTCCAACTTATGATTGAATCTGCCCGCATATAAGATATAATATCGAACACTGTCGTTGAAACGTAAGCCTACCTTTTCAATTTTTTCTAAAAATTTCAAATAATCGGTAGTCCCAAGCGGATCGGTCTGCAATAAATTTCTGCAAAGCCTTCCTTTGAATTAGCCGAATTTTCCCACCATGATTGACAGTCATTTTAGAAAAGAGAGCAGAGCAGCATGTTGCATTGTATGCGTAAGATGTTTACTAGAGGCCACAATCTTGATAAGAAATGAAACAGGTGATCACAAAATTTCGCGATTTGTTATGTGTCAAAACATCTAGGGTTTTTGGGAGGATGATTTGGCAAAACTTCAACATTCACAATTTTTAATCCGTTTAGCAATATATGCATGGAAATACTTACCTTTTCCGCTTCCGAGTACTATAACTTTACAATCATGTTTAAGTAGCTCCAAAATTGTGTACGATCCTATATTTTTAAAAGCTCCTGTGACCAATACACGTCCTTCTGTCATGTTCAATTTAGAATTTTACTGGACTGAAAATTTCCATTGATAAAGTGACCCGGTATATAATAATGAGAAGAAATTCATTGAATATATAAAGCATTTCCAATGCAACCAAGTTAACAAAAAATGGTTTTGATGCCCGGTCAAAAATTAATTTAAAATTTTTCAACAAATTTTTAATTTGGCCCAAGTATCGAATAGATAAAACGCAACATATTGTCATAACTTTCTTTCACTTTTTATCACATCGTCACACATATTTTGTCTACTTTCATCAGTAAATGGCTTAAGGAAAAGCGTAAGTAACTGTCTTTAGTTTTATAAATATAATTTCGTTTCATGAATAAAACACGAGACGTTAAAATGTATCCAATTTAAAAGCTTTATTTAAGCAAAGTATAGAAAGTATAAATGTCCCAGTGAAAACATAAAACAAGCTTCGGTTCCTATCAGGCATCAATTAGGAAAGGTATCGACCCCACACAGTATCCACACCATATTTCTCAAAACAAGACTTATGAATGAAGGAATATTCGCTGGATGTCTGGCCTGCATCATTTTCTTGGTAAAAAAGATAAAAGCCATTCGCCGAAATTTTCTTTAAAAGGGGGATTGTTGTGGTGGCATCCGGGTAATGGAACTTGATAATAATCTGGCAAACCGCAACTTCAAGAACTGTGGAAAGCATGTCCTTGTTGAATCCTATAAAGATTTTACTTACCGTAAACTCTCTAATTTAACCCCCGGGAGTATAATTATTCAATCGACCTCCAGAAGGGGCAAAATTAGAAGGGAGGGGTAAAATTAAAGAGGGTGGTTAAACTTGAGAGTTTACGGTATATTAAAATTGAACATGATATTAAACCGGTCAATATCAGGTTCCGGAGAGTCGAGTTTCGAGCAGAGTCAAGTTGTTCCGGGAGCGGGCGAGCCAAACTCAAAACTTAAAAGCTCATGCCCAAAAATCTAGCCCAAAAATTAAGTCTTAGTGCTTGGTTGCGCCGAATAGACTTGAATTCGAGTTGGAAGTTATGCTAAACAACTCGATTATTTACAGTGAATTCTCAAAATTTTTTTCTTATATGATATATTTCGATGCAAAGAATCCAATAATACCAAATCTGTAGAGATTATTTCAGAAAATTCTAGCGATATTACTAGAAATTGAAATACAAGCCGTTTTCGAATTCCAAGTTGCTATATATCTTTAGAATTTTCTAGAACAACCTATACAAATTTGACTCATTGGATTCTTTGCCTTGATCTATCGTATTATCTAAACCAATTTGGGATATCATTATAAATGTACGAGTTATTTAGTATAACGCGAAAATAAATGGTGAAATATCGGCCTATCTCAATGAGCAGGCCCGTAGCCAGGGGGTTGTAACCCCCCCCCCCCCCCCCCCGAAATTCGGAAGCTAAAAAACAATAGGGTCCCCCTATGGGTTTTAAAATTTTCGAGAAAATTTTAAAAAATGCACCCCCTAATTCGTCTGTGCACATTTGAAACAATGAAATAAAGTTGGTATGGTTTCAGTGCAGGGCTGTGCCGAGTCGACGAAAAGTTCGAGTCGAGTTTCGAGTCGAGTCGGCCGAAAATTCTTCGAGTCGAGTTTCGAGTCGACGAAAAAGTCGAGTTTCGAGTCATTTTCGAGTCAAATTTCAAATATTACAAATATCCATTTTTATCATATCTTGTCGTAGATTTAATTGAAAGACAGACTTTGCAACTTATTTATTATCTAATTCATTCATCAAACTATCAAGGATCCCAAAAATTATTCGATGCGTAATGACAATTTTTTAAGTTTAGTTTTGGCTTAGGCTTAGGCTTTTCCAAATTTTTTTATTTGAATCAAATATGCAAATTATGCGGGCATATTTTGGCTTCCAAATTGTTTTTTGACCTTTTCCAAATTTTTTTTTATTCGATTAAAACATTCCAAATATACAAATAAATGATGTTATTTGTGATGCAATAATTGCCAAATTTGTGATACTAGTACAAATATTTCAAATTTTTTTCCGTACCCCGGGGGTACCCCGATAATTTTTTCGACCCCGCATTCGGATCAGGGTTGTGCCGAGTCGACGAAAAGTTCGAGTCGAGTTTCGAGTCGAGTCGGCCGAAAATTCTTCGAGTCGAGTTTCGAGTTTCGAGTCATTTTCGAGTCAAATTTCCTGATGATTCAAAAAGTCAAAATTTTCGGTTTTTAAAGCAATTTTTTGCTAAAATTTGCTGTAAATTGTTATTTAT